>CM062809.1:726352754-727552754 GCA_031772625.1 Pinus tabuliformis | reverse complement strand
CAAACACAATTTTTTCCCTAAGAAACCCTTATAGGAAAAAACCCAATTAAAAGGTGAAGCTACTATGCTCTCTTTTATTTGGTATGGAAATGCGCATGTATAAAGGAAGAGGTACTCTCTATATATTTACTTGATAATTATGGGTTGTATGGATGTTATAGAACTTTAGCACCTAATGCTCTAGTATCTAACTTCCTACCCCTAGTTTCTTTTCTCAACCATGGAACAAAATGTGGCTAGCCCCATTTTCATGAATAATGGGGGTTGATGTGGCATCTTCTCATACCATGGTGGCCAACATGGAATTTTAACTTGTGGGAGGCATAAATTTTGCATATAGATTATAATTAATATGATTCTTCCATCATTCGAAAGATATTTGAGGGTTGAATAGTGCCATAGGGTCTAACACAAGTGAGAGTTTTTTGAACCCAAAAAAAATCATTTAATTCTTCAAAATGGATTCACAATTTTCTCGATCTGAATTCTCCAAACTAGGACCCCCTTTTAAAATGACCATGAAAGATTATTCCTCAATTTTTTTCCACTTCAAAATCATCGAGATAGATGAAAAACAATATAATAATCCAATCTAGAGAAAAAGGATCAAGGCATCCCAACGGAAAGATACTTGAAAGATAACATACCTTTCTCACAATGAGGAAGCTATTGTTCATCAATCCAATGATGTTGAAGGAGAAGACCTAAATGAGAGGCCATGAAACTTAGAAGGTATGTTATTTTTGTATGATGAATTTAAATAAAAATTCATTTATCTCCTAGTTGTTCATGTATTATTAGAATATACCTCTCAAGAAGAGGGAAGAATGTCTCATGCATAAGAGAAAATGAGAATATCCCTAGTAGTGATGAAGAAAAGGTTGAAAGCGAATTATATATTAGTCGTGAGTCTGTTAGTAATTCTGACAGAGAAGAAAATGATTTAGATCAAAATATTTATTTAAGAAAGAAGCTAAGCTCTTCTCTAAACTGATCAAGGATTTTGTAGAGGTAAACCAAAAATAGGAGTAGTTGCAAGAATATGAGCTTCAGAATGATGGTTTGAGAAGAACATTTATTGATCTAAATGTCCAACAAGGAGGGGTTATAAGACTGAATGAGATGTCGACCAATCATCTGAATGAAAGAGAAGCCCATTGTGAGAAACTACAAGATAAAGTAGTCTCATTGAGACATGATTTAGAGGAGGCTAATCATCAGCTGTCTCAAGAAGATTAAAAAGGGCTTCAATGAAGTTTTGAGTCTCAAGAAAGAAAAGTAGAAGGAGTAACTAATTAGGATGAGGCAACTACGAAGTCCAACAAAAATAAAGGAAAATAAATTTCTAGATAACAACATCATTGAGTAAAGTAGAAGCAACGAGAGAAGGAAAATAAACAATATAATGTTAAGCAACAACAATGAGGAAAAAGGATGAAAAACCCTAATAAACAACAACATCAAAGGGAAGCCGAAGGTAGCATTCCAAATCACTATGGGAGGTAACAACAACAAAGAATTTCCTTTGGAAGCAAATCAAAAAGTGATGGAAGACACTTGAATAACCAAAAAAGATTATTTTCCCCTGAAGGACAAAGAACTCAAAGAAAAGGAATCGTCATAGATTATGCATACAAATGAGGCAACTCAACCATTTGATATGAAAAGACACAAAATAACACATGAAAGTGATTTTGTCTTCATCTCTTCGTTTAAAGGAAGCAACATGCAAAGGAGTGAAGGGAATAAGCGAAGATTTGATCCTTCCCTCAAAGAAAACTAGAGAAGAATGAAAAGGTATGATCCTCTTGATTCTGTAGTAAACTTCTCTAAGAATACTAGTTGCATTAAGTATACACTTCATGCCAACAAAGAAACAAGAAGATCATTTAATTCTTCTTTGCAGAAAGAAAAATTCCAACAAGAAGGTTTTGGTGAAGAAAGCTAAGATGAACTAGAAGTGTCCTCCAACCCTGTATAACCAAGATAGATTTCAAGAAGGGATGTGTAAGAAATTGGAAGGTAAAGCTTCTATCATGACCCAGTCTATGAAGGTTTGAACGAAAAGAGAGGACAATCTACTAAGGGGAATTAAACCCCCTATTTATCTTCATTAAAGAAGGGAATGACTTCAAGTCAAGCCGAGAGAGTTAGATGTAGGCATCAAAATATTTTTCATATAGAGGTGCGTCTAAATGATAGAGGTAAGACAGAGTGCCCTTGTTGATTACAACAATTAATTGTTTTATTTAAAATATATCAACATTACATGAGTGAAGAGAAGTTGCAACATAAGTGTGGAATGACAAGAGGCCAAAAGTTAAATCGGGTCCAAAAGATTAGTCCCCATGCAGGAGTAAGAACGTAGAAGCAAAGGATAGGAAGGCATAAGCAAAGATATCATAAAAGGGAGAGAGATCATTGGCTCACGGGGGGTTTCTTTATTAGTAGTAGCAAGAAACAATCTTTACTTGCAAAAAGAGTCATTACTTAGGAAGTCAAAGGTTTACATCTTGGGTGAAGTACCCTTATTTCATTTATTTTGTGAATTTGATTATGCCTAACAATTTTGGGTTCACGAACATGATTAATACAAGCAGTGGTTCAGGTGGGCTAACCTTTTATATAAATGGACATCTCTTTTTGAGAAGTCATAAGAATTTTCCTGGTGCATTGTCCAATTTGTATCAATTTCTTGGTTCAATTGGTGTTGTGTAAGAAACAATACATACTTGTAGAAGCATGATCTTAAGGGGGGAAGCATTTAATATGCTCAAGTGAAGTGAACACATAATATGTAATAGAAGCAACAATGAAAAACAAGCCAAAATACGTCTCTATTAGTTGGTATTTGTAGCAACAACAATACCATATGTAGTTTTCATGGATACGTAGATGCTTTGGCAAAAGAGAGGGCCAAGCAGCAATAAGGTGTTCAAAACCGAATGAATATTCAAAGAAGAGATAATATATGTTCAGGGGAAGCATATCATATATGTATGGTTCCCAAATTATCAACAACAACTACAAGGAGAGACAAACACATGTTTACTAATGCTTGGTTTTGCAAGTGTCTTTGCCCATGATGGTGTAGCTAATCTTGAATGACAAACTTCAAGTACCTCATCAAAAATATTTCAACCATTGAGAAGAGAAGTCTAGAAATGAGAATGCACCTTGATAATCCGATCCTCAAACATTAATTAAAGAGGGGGAGAGATAAATTTTTTGTCCTCTGCCATTGATGTCAAAGGGGGAGAGAAATATATTTGTGCCTCTTGAAGGGAGAGAATGCTTATGACAACCATTCATGTAGGGAGAGAAATCTCAATGAAAACCATTCATTGGATAACATTCTGTTTGTTGAATGTAGCATGAGGAGTGGCCATCAAACTAGAGAAGTGATGTATGCCAAAGGGGGAGATTGTTTGAGAATTGACATTATTAGGATGGTAGATATCATTAAGTGTGTTAGCACTGATTTCCACCAGGCTAGAATTGATGTCAGAGGCATAGTGTGTTTGACATTGATGTACATGGAATGTTTACCTTAGGGGGAGTCTTCTGGTTACTATAGTCTTTGGTAGAGAATCATCATAGTAGTAGGATAAATGAAGAATCCATACATATTATAGATATAATGGTTATATGTCTTGGGCTTTGAGATCATTTCTTCTCAAAAAATTATTTTAGATGTTCCTGGAAATGGAACAGTTGGATAATGCTCAAAGAGAGATTTCCAATGGTATGTTGAAGTCTGAAAAAGGCTTCTTGGACCAAAAGATATGACCGGTCAAAGTGTGCAAATAAAAAGGTCAACAAAAAGGGTTCACAGCCTCAAGGTTTTGCCTCTCCCTTGTGTTTCACAATAAATTTATTTTTTGGACTTAGGAGGATTTTGGAGTAAGGTTAGGACTTAGGCATAGTCAAGCTTAGTTAGAGGTTAGAACACACAACAAAGTTTGGCAACAGTACAAAGGACCAACACCGACCCTCGACTTGTGAGGGAACAACTACAGGTGGAAAGGGTGATAGGTGGCACCACTTGGAGGTGGCCACGTGATCTCAATGATTTAAACATAGGGTGAAGTGGAAACATGGGAAGAGGACACATGGCATGTGTTTTCGACAATTTCAGGTGGCCAAGTGGGCCAAATCTAGGTGACATGTTGATCTTAGTTTATGTATTTTATGCAATGGATCGTGATAACAAAAGCACATAAACTTCAATATTTTTTGTAGAAATTTAATAGTTAAAAATGGAGAAACCTACAACATCAAACACAACAAATTGATAACAGAGTTCACCCCTCCTAGGTCACGTCTCTTGGTCCAACTTCCAATAGTGGAATTTTTATTTATATGCTAAAATTTTCAATAAATCATCATACATGGTTCAGTATGCAAAAATAACACTTCCATTGCATCCAGAATGCCCCAAAATCCCTGTCTAAGCTCTTCTTGAGCTCAAAAAGGTTGAAAAATGAGCAAGATATAACCATTTCTCCAATATGATATGTAAACTACTCTCCAAAAGTGCATGACTATGCTAAATTGGCAACATACTTGTTTCATCCCAATTGATTTGGTGCTTAGGTTGGAATCCCATAGGTCGCGAGTTTGATCAACACCTTTCGACAATGATTTCATTGTTTTAATTGTAATTTTCTTTTAAACATTGGGCTGCTCCGTAAGCCACACGCCTGGTTACATGGGGCCACATGGGACTGAGGGGAATGAGCTAAAGGCCACACACTCTCCCTAGCCCCACTCCTGGTCTCGTGGTTGTCATATGGCCCTAGGCTTGGGTGTGAGTAGGGTGCCACATGCCCCAACCCCTATCTCCCCATCGGTGGTTGCATCCGTTAACATAACAATCGGCCATTGGCCTAATATTCACGCCCACCTCCTAGTCCGCTATGGTAAGTCATAAAACCAAGGTTGGGCTGATTGGGCAAGCCTTCTGACCTGATCTTCTTCCCAGCCATTACACCACTTAAACCTTAAACACAAGTGGGTGACCATAGTTAATAAGGATCACCCATGGCCCAATGGTTGGAAACTTGTTTCACTGGTTGGAGGTTGGGTGTTCGAGCTTGGTGGAGGTTTATCGATCCGTTGAACAAATTTTCAGTGCCAAAACCAGGGAAGTTCAAGGAGGTCTCTCATAAGGCCACGTGGCACCCTCTGATTGGCCCACATGGTGACTTATGATTGGTCCACCAATTCAACCATACATCCAATAACCGCACACCACGTGCCCTCATGGGATTGGCCCAAATGTCATCCATACCATCTAGTCAACCTACTGATGTTAGAAACACCTCATCATATTCGCCCTCGACCGGGTCATCATGATACTCTATAGGCCTTATCGATCGAACTGGGAGGTTCACTATCTGTAAGTCAATCCGTTTTCCCCACCAGACAGATAAGGAAAAACCTTTCCCGAGCCGAGCGAGCAGGGGAAAAAAGTGAAACAGTCAACCTTGCAAGTACATTTTTCTTTTTATTGTTTCCCAAAAACTCCAGAACGCGATAAATTTCTCATACGATGTTGGAATGAGGTGATTCAAGCACCATTAGAATCAGAATGGAAAGATATATGATTTGGCACCATTTTTAGGAGATTTTGAGAACTTTCATTTTTGAGCAAATTTTTTATCCCTTGGATCACATGTGGCACCAACCAAGATGGACCATGTGGCCTTGATGACATCATCATGATGAAAGTGTGATGTAAATTGATGATGTGGCAAGTTCTTTAGGTTCATGCTAGGGAGTTGGTTTGGTGAAGTTTTCCTTTGTATTTGGTTTTCAATGAAAATCAAAATAAAATGACCCTAAGCGGGGCCTTCAGTTGAGTCAGGACTTGAGGCTAGTCTAGAGGTTAGTTGTTCGGGCAGGTTTGATGAGATTCCAAAGGAGTGGACACCCTCGACCCTCCAACTCCCGATGTCCATTATTGAGTTAATCACTTTTTCTCGTTGACGCATGGTTCTAACACTTTGAGCACATGACAACAAGTTTTGAAGGCTATAGGAGTTTTGACAGGAAAGAAAGTTAAGCACCTTAGGAAAGTTAAACATTTTTTCAAGTTTTGCAATAAAAAGGATGTTTGCACCTTAAGAGATTTGATCCCTTCCGGTGCTTAATAGAAATGTGTTTAAGATGGATTTATGTTAGTTTTATAATATTTTCAAATATCATGTGCTACCAAATACCATACAAAATTATCTTATAATATTTATAAATCCAATGGATTACCCAATACCACATAAAAAAAAAATTTAGTCGCGAGGGTTAGCTCAATTTGTCGAGTTCTTGTCACTAAAGCACCTTGTTAATGGGAAGTCACAGGGTCAATTCTCCTCGATTCCATCAAGGTTAGGCTATGATAATAAGTCAACAAAATGTGATCCCTTCAGGTGGATCTACCTAAATATTTCTTTGGAAAAAATCCACACAAAATTATTTTATAATATGTGTAAATGCCTTGACAAAAACCCTAGTCGATACATCAATTAATATAGCCATTTGAGAGCCTGGTCATCAATTCATTAATTTAAGATGAAGGATATGTGTAATTCACAAAGTTGACACATGGTGCCCATGCAACCACCCATGCATGCACACACACAACCAACATTGATCTGTATTAAATCTGGATACATCAAGTGTCGAGAGGGATCAAATATCTTGAGGTGTAAATATTTTTTCAAAAATTTCAATCGAAAATATGTTTGCACCGTAATATATTTGATCCCTCTCGACACTTGATAAATGCGCAGTTAAGATGGATTTCCCCTCTCGATGCTTGATAGATGTGTGGTTAAGATGGATGATCCCTCTCAACGTTTGATAATTTGTAGTTAAGATTGATTTATGTTGGTTTTTAATATTTACAAATATCATGTGATACCAAATAGCACACGAAATCATTTTATAATATTTACAAATGCCACGGGTTACCCATACCATACAAGATTGTTTTCTAATATTTGAAAATACCATGGGTTACCCCAACAACAAACGAGATTATTTTATAATATTTACAAATACTATGAGTTACCCAATACCAAACCCATCTACAAAGGTGAACATACTCTACCACTCTTTGGATTTGAACATGTGATTTCTTAAAAGACAACACACTTTGTTAACCATTAAACCTAATATAATTATACATAGACAATTTATATATAATTAAATACATTAAATTCTCCATTAACTAACCTAAATCCATGCGTAAAACAACATGTACTTCCTTAAGACTTTGGAGTTTACATAGAGTCTTTGACCCACCACAATATTTAAAGTAGTTGTTTTGTAAAAAATAAAAAAACACAATTACAATTATATAGCTTGAGTGGGTTTAATGGTTAAGAGCATGTATTTCCTCCTAAGAAGTCACCAGAGGGGGGTAAAGTATGTATGCCTTTGTAGACTTAGCATTCAAATTACAAAAGAAAAATAATAATACATACAGTGTAATCCTTCGATTCTAACAAAGTGAAGCATCTCATATGCTTATTTCTAAATGGAAACTTATTTTAGAGTGCAAAAAAACAATGTGTAGTTTTTCATGTTTAAATTATGTATGAAGTTGACATAGATCTTCAAATAATTTATGTAAATAACTTGTTAAAATAATTTTGAAAACTAGAAGGTTAAACATCTTATTCACATATTTTTTCTACTTTAACTATCTTACATGAAATTATCTTAGGTCATATGGAAAACTAATTCAAGATGCATAACATATTCTTTTTCCTTTTTTTTTTAATTATAGCCAATATTGCTTTTCTATTTAGAGAATATTTTATTTTTATTTTAAGAGGAACACATGTCAACTCCAAGTTGAGCATTCACATACTTACACATAACTTTCACATTGGGTTGGAGAATGAGCCTATTGGGTTAATGATAAATCACTTAAAATTTCAACTTTGTTAGTTGTAAGGGAAAGTCTAATCTAGTGATTCTGATCCATAAATAAAAAAATTCAATAATATGATCATATTTTAATAATTCATGAAGCAATGACTTAGAACATGTGAATAATTATTGAGCATAGAGGCTCATTTTACAGCCTAGTACCCAGTGTGATGTGTAACGTTCTTCGTCATGAAAATTGAATTGAAATTTTGCTCATGTCGGCCAAAATAAAAATAATAAAAAATCTAAAAAAATAAAAATAAGAACTATACAAAACATTTAAATAATTATACAAAATATTTAAGTAATGTCGGCTCATAAAAAATTATACGTGAAAAAAATTAAATTAAATCTCATATTAGATTTGTATTTAAAAAAAACTACACTAATAGTTATCCACAAAAGTAATGAGCAATTATTTTTAACTATAGCGTGGATTTGTTGAGAGCGCATCTCATGTATAGCATGGTATTATAAATATCGCAACCATTCTTTAAAATTAACGATACAGTGAAGCGTTCGTGTTATTCTGATATTCTGATCCACCCAGAACCCTAAAGTGAAGTGAAGTGTTTGTGATAATCTGATCCACCAAAACCCTAAACCCATGGTCATCTCCTGTGTTTCACCAAACAGATCGTGTTACGTTACAAACATGGAGTAGGAGGAGGAGGGGAAAGTGAACGAGGAAGAGAAGAAAATGGAAGAGTCAGGGAGGGAAGGCATAGAAGTTGGAGTCCCCCGAGACAATCACGTGTGAATCGAGTGCGCAATGTAAGGAGAGATTATGTTGAGTTCGTTAGACGTAATGGGTTTACGTATATAATGGATGCAGAAACTGAAGGATATCGATTGAGAGAGCTGGGCCTCCAAAATTTTCCGCGCTTCATCATTAATGAATCCAATTCAAATGAAAATGAAAATGAAGATGAGATTCAGAATTGTTGCCCCGTCTGTTTGGACGAGTTTGAAGGAGGAGAGGAAGCGTGTGGAATGCCATGTGGCCACATCTTCCATGAGAGATGTTTATTCACATGGTTCCGATCAGTTAACTCAATGCATGGACAGTTCAGTGGAGACAGGTGTTAGAGGTTGAGATTGCTATCAGTTGTGACTATAGTTGTGCATGAGATCTTGCACAATCAATGGGATTGAGTAATGCCAATGAGGATTGCGTGGTTCAGCCAAGGAAATATGATTTTGCTTCAGCCATTCATCATTATTTTCATGCAGGATTGCGCAGTGGAGGCAGGCAAGCAGCAGAGGAGATTTGAACCTGTGATTGATTCAGATCTGAGCTAGTTTGTGTGTAACAAGTGGAGATAGTACTGAGTACTTGTGAGGAGTATTGTGCTATGTATTGTTACATGTTCTCAATAATTATAATATACAGACAGTGTGGGGTTTTCAGCTATATGCTTTCCCTGGGTTACATACTGTGTTAATGTGCGCATGCGATTGATGTTCCATTGTTTTTAATGCTGCAAAATTGATGATCAACGTAGAGGAGGTTATGTATTATGCATGTATTCAGCAATAGTGTATAATCAAGATAATCTCTGTGAATAAGTGTCATATTATTCAAAATTTCTACATGGTATCAGAGCTAGATGATTTGTAGAAAATTTTTCTACATGGTATCGGAGCAAAGTTGATCATCAGATCTATTATTTAGAAAGTGTTTACATTTTATTTCTTCAGGTTGAGTCTGTAATTGGGCCAGGTAGCCTCTGGATTCATCCTTCTTTTGGAAGGTGAGATATCTGATAAAAGCCCATATAGTCAATCTCTGTACGAGAAATAATTTGTTCTCACAAATTTTAGATCAGAAGCGATTGAGTTTTGAGCTGGTGGAATTCTAATTCGCAGCAGTGTTTTCTTGGTGTCAAAGTTGAAATGTCTTTCAACGGATTGCGATTGGAGTATGCTCTTGAAGGCAGCTCAAAATATATTGCATGGAAAGACAGGATGGAGGCGGTGTTAGATGACAATGGGCTGAAGGAGTTCATAGAGGTTGAGGTCCCAAAGCCAACTGATGTTGCTCACGTTGAGGTTTGGCAAAAGAAGACAAAAAAGTGTCGAACAATTCTGTTGGAGGGCGTGAAGGATCACGTTGTATCCAGCCTGCATGGAAAGGCTTCTCCATACTTGATGTGGAAAGCGTTGACAGATTTATTCCAAAGCAAGAGTAACCAGAGGAAGTTGGCACTCAACGATAAACTCAAAAACATTAAGTGTGATAATGGAGACAGTATGCCCAAGTATCTCACGAAGTTCACCCAATGTCGGGATGAGCTGGGAATTGTTGTGGTGACTGTCGATGATGAGGACTTGGTGAGCTTGGCTCTCCTTGGTCTTTCGAAGAGTTGGCATTCCTATCAGGACTCTGTCAATGGTCGGGAGAAATTCCTATCAGGACTCTGCCAATTGCCAGGATGGGAGAGACTTTGGTCAGATCTTGTGCAGGAGGAGATCAGGCGGAATACCAGGGACGGATCTTCATCAAAGGCAGCTGATGAAGAAAATTTCACTTTGGCTGCCAAAGCAAAGAAGGGGAAGGAGAAGGGTTCTCTTTCCGAATCCAGTTCTTCCAATGATGGGAAGAAGGTTGACAAATCGAAAGTGAGATGCTTTTGTTGTCATGAGGTGGGCCATTATGCTGCAAATTTTCCACGGAGGAAATCCAAGAAGGGATCTGGGGAAGGATCTGAAGGTGAGGCACTTGCTTCATAGTTTGAGCTGGATTTCACACTCTTCGCATGCATGGTTTCATCCATGGCGGGAAGTGGTTGGTTTCTTGACAGTGGAGCTTCTTTCCACATGACCAGTGACAAGAGTTTGTTCAGTACTTTGGAGGAGAAAGATCGCCAGATACTCATAGCGATGGGTAATGATGAGAAGTATAGTGTCTTAGGTGTAGGCACGGTTATTTTTCAGAGGGAGCATGGAGCTTGCCTTACCTTGACCAATGTCAAGTATGTACCAAGACTGAAGAGAAACTTGTTGACGATTGCGATGTTGGAAGACGGAGGCTATGATGTAGTCTTCAGTAAGGGAAATGTTTTCATTAGACACATCATCACTAGACAGGTGAAGCAAATTGGTTCACGGGTCAAGAACCTGTATGCTCTTGAGGTTCAAGATGCATGCAAAGCCTTGAGTAGCGAGGCAACTAATGGAGACTTGGTGGTTGAGAGGGAACGTATATTACCTCTCAACATGCAGAGCCAGAAGAAGTCTCAGACGATTGTGGAGGAGCCACGATTGGTGCAGCAGCCTCAGGAGGTTGTGGAGCAGCCACAACAAGGGAAGCTGAGAGGAGATCGAGTAGAGACATGTACTCATGTAGAGACCTCCGGTAGGGGGAAACTTTGAGCTAGGTGGGCTGAGGAATCACATGTAGCCATACCTCCAGGTAGGAGGTGGGGCGATATAGAGTGATCGTCCCAAGGAGGAGGGGCAGGATCCTTGAGGTACCCAACCTCTTGGATGAGACCTTGCTACAGGAGCCCCGATGTGGAGTAGCAGGAACTGACTGATTGGGTAGAGACAGATGCAGATGGAGCAACAGAGAGAGCGATAGTGTAGGGAATCCCAGGACAGCGCATAGCTAGTAGGCTACAACAATGCGAGAGGCACAAGTGTTTTGCACAGTGCTAGGTGGCACAGAGAAGTGTGCAATGGTGCGAGATGCATGTAGATGTTGCAGTAGCGTAGATGTCAGAGAGGGAGCACTTGTCAGTAGCAGGTAGAGCTTCAACATCAGAGTATGTTCCTAGCCCAACCGAGTGGTCAGTTGGGAGTGTTTTTGTTCCAACTGTTGTTGGAGAAAGTGGACCGGGCAAATGTGTTGCATGCAGAACATTGCAGAGTTGCAGGATAGGGGTTGCAAATAATCCATATCTTGTTGAGAGGGAGTGTTGAAAATGCAACAAGATGATGGAGCTTAGTGGAAAGGAGTCGCCTTCACTAAGTGGACCCATAGGCTATTTTTGGCGCAAAGTCTATTTTTAGACATATGGATCATGATCTATGAGTTGCAGGATGCTATTTGTGGATGATTGGTCATGTTGGTAAAAATAGATGGACTTTTATTTTTAGACATATGGGCGGTTTCTATTTTTAGATTGCTAGTCTAAAAATAGAACAATCGAATATTATTAGCTCATAATAATATTTGGACTATAAACATTATCTTATCCTCTTGGAGCACTTCAATTTGAGCTACAGATGTGGCACATGCAGTGGTAAGAAGGAAATACACTTTTCGTATGGGTCAGTTGAGCTATTGCATGTAGGACTTCAGTTAGAACTCATGTGGTTGAGTTTTGGTGGAGTTGATTGTGGAGTTGATGGAGTTGTGTTCAGTTTGACTTGGTTAAACTAGTTGTATTTAGTCTAACTGCAGAATACACTAGTGATGAGTGATGTGAATTAATATTAATTAATTCACTAATTATTAACTCATAAAGCAACTAAAGAATACATTAGTTAACTCAGTTCATGGACAGTTCAGTGGAGACAGGTGTTAGAGGTTGAGATTGCTATCGGTTGTGACTATATTTGTGCATGAGATCTTGCACAATCAATGGGATTGAGTAATGATAATGAGGATTGCGAGGTTCAGGCAAGGAAATACGAGTTTTCTTCAGCCATTCATCATTATTCTCATGCAGGATTGCGTACTGGAGGCAGGTAAGCAGCGGAGGAGATTTGAACCTGTGATTGATTCAGATCTAAGCCAGTTTGTGTGTAACAAGTGGAGATAGTACTGAGTACTTGTGAGGAGTATTGTAGTATGTATTGTTACATGCTCTCAATCATTATAATATACAGATAATGTGGGGTTTTCAGCTGTATGCTTTCCCAGGGTTACATACTGTGTTAATGTGCGCATGCGATTGATGTTTCATTGTTTTTAATGCTCCAAAATTGATGATCAATGTAGAGGAGGTTATGTATTATGCATGTATTCCGCAATAGTGTATAATCGGGATAATCTATGTGAATAAGTGTCATATTATTCAAAATTTCTACACTCTTTGGTAGAGAATCATCATAATAGTAGGATAAATGAAGAAGCCATAAATCTTATAACTATAGTGGTTATATAACTTAGGATTTGAGATCATTTTTTCTCAAATAAATTAGCTTAGATGTTCCTAGAAATGGAACAGGTGGATAGTGCTCAAAGAGAGATTTCCAACAATATGCTAAAGTTTGAAAAAGGCTTCTTGGAACAAAAGAAATGACTGGTCAAAGTGTGCAAATCAAAAGGTCAACGAGAAGGGTTCCATGCCTCAAGGTTCCGCATTTCCCTTGTGTTTCATAAGAAATTTCTTTATTAATGGAATTTTGGACTTAGGAGGATTTGGAGTAAGGTCAGGACTTATCCATAGTCGAGCTTAGTCAGTGGTTAGGCCACACAACAAAGTTTGGCAAGAGTACAAAGGACCAACCCTGACCCTCGACCTATGAGGGACTAGCTCCAGGTGGCATGGGTGATAGGTGTAAACACTTCGAAGTGGCCACGTGGTCTTCATGATTTCGACACAGGGTGACGTGGCAACACAGGAAGAGGACACATGGCATGTGTTTTTGACATTTTCAAGTGGCCAAGTGGGCCAAATCTAGGTGACATATTGGTCCAAAATTTAAAAATGAAGGTTTCATGAAAAAATTTGCAAGTTAGTTTATGTGTTTTATTCAATGGATTATGATTGCAAAAACACACAAAATTAAGTAAGTTTTGCAGAAATTTAACAGTTAAAAATGGAAAAACATACAACATCAAACACAACAAATTGATAACGAAGTTCACCACTCCTGGGTTACAACTCCAGGTCCAGCTTCCAATGGTGGAATTTTTATTTATATGCTCAAATGTTCAATACATCATCATACAAGATTCAATCTACAAAAATAACACTGCCATTGCATCTGGAATGCCTAAAAACCCTTGTTTGGACTCCTCTTGAGCTAAAAAAGGTTGGAAAATGAGAAAGATATGACCATTTCTCTAATATGGTCTATAAACTACTCTACAAAAGTGCTTGGTTATGTTAAATTTACAAACATGTTTGAACCCAATTGGTTGGGTTCTTAAGTTGGAATCCTGTAGGTCGCAGGTTCGATACACAACTTTCAACGATGATTTCATTGTTTTAGTTATAAGAAATAATTTTATTTGAAACATTGGGTTGCTCCGTAAGCCGCATGCCTAGTCACATGGGGCCACATGGGATCAAGGGGCACGAGCCATAGGCCACGCGCTTTCCATGGCTCTGCTCCTGGTCTTGTGGTTGTCATATGGCTTGGGCCTGGGTGCGAGCAGGGTGCCACATGCCCCCAACCCCTATCTCCCCACTGCTGGTTGAATCTATTAATATAACTGTGGGCCATTAGCCTAATATTCATGCTCAACTCCTACTCCATTTTGGTCAGTCACGTGGTAAGCCATACAAGCAAGGATGGGTCGATCGGGCATGCCTGCTAACCTGACCCTCTCGCCAACCATTGCATCGCTTAAACCTTAAACACAAGTGGGCAATCATAGTTAATAAGGATCACCTATGACCCAAAGGTTCGAGGCTCATTTTTTTGGTTATAGGTTGTGTGTTCGAGCCTAGTGGAGGTTTATCAATCTGTTGAACAAACTTTTGGTGCCAAAACCAGGGGCACTCAAGGCAACCTCTCATAGGACCATATGGCACCCTCTGCTTGGCCCATGTGGTGACTTATGATTATTCCACCAATTCAATTGTTTGTCCAATAACTCCACACCACATGCCCTCATGGGATTGGCCTAGATGTCATATGTATCATTGGGTCATCCAGCTGATGTCAACACCACATCATCATATGCTCCACACAATTAACCCTACAAGTAGATTTTTTTTGACAAAAAATTCAATGCAATAACGTGCTCATACGGTGTCATATTGATGTGATTCAAGTGTCATTAGAATTAGAACAGTGAGATCTACAATTTGGTGCTAATTTCAGGAGATTTTAAGCATTTTGATTTTTTTGTATATTTTTTATCCCTTGGATCACATGTGGCACTGGCACCAACCAAGATGGGCCATGTGGCCTTGATGACATCAGTATGATGAAAGTGTGATGTGAAATGATGATATGGTAAGTTCTCGAGGTTCATGCTAGGGAGTCTGTTTGGTGAATTTTTCCTTTATATTTTGTTTTTAGGTAAAAACAAAATAAAATGACCCTAAGTTGAGCTTCGAGTTGAGTTAGGACTTTGGGCTAGTCGAGAGGTCAGTTGTTCAGGAAGGTTTGACAAGATTGCAAAGGAGTGGACACCCTCGACCCTTTGACTCTCGATGTTCATTATGAGCTAATCACTCTTTCTACTTGGCACGCAGTTCTAACTCCTCGACTGCGTGAAAACAAGTCCTAAAGAGTGTAGGAGTTTTGACAGGAAAGAAATTTAAGCACCTTAAGAAAGTTAAACATTTTTTCAAGTTTTGCAATCAAAAGGATTTTTTCACCTTAAGAGATTTGATCCCTATTGATTCTTTGGATTTGATCCTGGGCCTGTTCAGGATAACTCTCACCAGTTACCGATTATCCTAGATTAAAATAAAAAAGATGGGTTTATGTTGGTTTTATAATTTTTGCAAATATCATGTGCTACCAAATACCATACAAAATTATTTTATAATATTTTCAAATCCCATGGATTACCCAATACCACACAAAATTATTTTTTAGTCTCGAGGGTTAGCTCAATTTGTCGAGTTCTTGTCACTAAAGCACCTTGTTATTGGGTGGTCGCATGGTCAATTCTCTTTGATGCCATCGAGGTTAGGTTTTGCTAATACCTCGATAGAATGTGGTCCCTTTATGTGGATCTACCTAAATATCCTTGGAAAAAATCCATATAAAATTATTCTATAATATTTTCAAATATCATGACAAAAACCCTAGTCGTAACATTAATTAATATACCCATTTGAGAGCTTGGTCATCAATTCATTAATTTAAGATGAAGGAGAGATGTGTAATTCACGACGTTGACACATGGTGCCCACATGATCGTCCGTGCATGCACACACTGACAACCAACATTGATCCATATTAACTCTAAATCTATCAAGTGTCGAGAGGGATCAAATATCTCGAGGTGTAAACGTTTTTTCAAGTTTTGAAATCGGAAGGATGTTTGCCCCTTAATATATTTGATCCTTCTCGGCACTCGATAGAAGTGTGATTAAGATAGATGACCCCTCTCGACCCTTGATGGATGTGTGGCTAAGATGGATGATCCCTCTCCACCTTTGATAGATGTGTGGTTAAGATGGATGATCCCTCTTGATGCTTGATAGATGTGTGGTTAAGATTGATTTAGTTGGTTTTGAATATTTGAAAATATCATGTGCTACCAAATACCACACAAAATCATTTTATAATATTTATAAATGTCATGGGTTACCATATCCCATACAAGATTATTTCTAATATTTGCAAATACCATAAGTTACCCCAACAACAAACGAAATTATTTTATAATATTTAAAAATACTACGAGTTAACCAATACCAAACCCCCTTACAAAGATGCACATACTCACCACTATTTGGATTTGAACATATAATCTCTTAGAGGAAAACACATTTTCTTAACCATTAGACCTAATAAAATTATACATATCCAATTGATATATAATTAAATTTTCCATTAACCAATATAAATCCATGTGTAAAAAAACACGTGTTACCTTAAAACTTTGAAATTTACTTAGAATTTTTGACACACCACAATCTTCAAAATAATTATTTTGTAAAAAAGTAAAAAAAAACATAATTACAATTATTATTAATTTTAATTTTAATATTAAAATTCTCTGCATCACCTTAATAATTAATATATTACCTGACAAATTACAGAAAGACAGTAATAATGGATCCACTGTAATCCTTGGATTTTCACAAAGTGAAGCATCTCATATGTTTATAAACCCTTAAGTTTTAGCTAGAATAACTATGATAAGTCACTTAATATTTCAACTTTGGTTAGTTGTAAAGGAAAATCTAATATAGTGATTTTCAATCAATATTAATGATATGATCTTATGCTTAATAATTCATGAAGCGATGACTTAGAACACGTGAATAATTATTGTTACCCATAAAGGTTGGTGGGTAATTATAGTTACCCACAAAGGTTAGTGGGTAAATATTTCTAACGATCGCGTCGATTTGTTGAGAGCGCATCTCATGTGTAGCATGGTCTTATAAATGGCACAACCATCCATTTAACATGTTTGATACAGTCAAGTGTTCGTGATTTCTTCTGATCCACCCAAACCCTAAACCCGTGGTGATCTGGTGTGATAATAAAGATGGAAAATGAAAGGAATAAAGGGAGTGGAGTGCAAGGGGAAAATGAAAATGGAAGTGGAAGTGGAGGTGGAGGTGGAGGTGGAGGTGGAGGTGGAGGTGGAGGAAGGGGTAGAAGATGGAGTCCCCCAAGGCGAACACGTCGCAATCGATTGCGCACTATAAGTAGAGAGAATATTGAGCAAGTTAGACGTGTTCTTTTTAGGGATATAATCGGAGAAGCAAGTGTGAAGAATATCGACGAGTGAGCGACGTGGCATTGGAAAATTGCGGCGTTTGATAATTAATGAACCGAATTCAAATGAAAATGAAAATGAAAATGAGATTGAGAAAATGGAAGTGGAGGTGGAGGTGGAGGTGGAGGTGGAGGAAGGGGTAGAAGATGGAGTCCCCCAAGGCGAACACGTCGCAATCGATTGCGCACTATACGTAGAGAGAATATTGAGCAAGTTAGACGTGTTCTTTTTAGGGATATAATCGGAGAAGCAAGTGAAGAAGAATATCGAGTGAGCGACGTGGGATTGGAAAATTTG
The DNA here is from genome assembly GCA_031772625.1 of Pinus tabuliformis. NCBI lineage: Eukaryota > Viridiplantae > Streptophyta > Pinopsida > Pinales > Pinaceae > Pinus > Pinus tabuliformis. The sequence goes on along the minus strand of CM062809.1, from coordinate 727,534,924 downwards.
CGGCGTTTGATAATTAATGAACCGAATTCAAATGAAAATGAAAATGAAAATGAAAATGAAAATGAAAATGAGATTGAGAATAGCTGCACCATTTGTTTGGATGAATATGAAGGTGGAGAGGCAGCCAGTGAAATGCCATGCCGCCACATCTACCATGAGAGGTGTCTATTCTCATGGCTCCGATCGAAAAACACGTGTCCTCTTTGTCGTTACCGCATGCCCCCTTCTTGATTATAATTTAATTAATAAAATTAATATAACAAAATATAACAATGGTCGAATTGAGGCTTCTGTGATCCATATCAATTTATGAGAGATTCTTCAACGTAAATCACATAGAATATCATTTGTCGATGCTTTCGAACCAACTAGTGTGGTTCATCGGCAGGACAAGTTGAAGTAATAGATCTAGCTATGAAATTCAAATAGTATGAACAGAGACCCCCAACGGCTATCTTATCCAACGGCTAATTTTGACTATGGGACTAGAGTTAAAAAGTCAAAATAATATAGTTATATTTGATGACCATTCTTATAAAATATATAAAATTTTTATATAAATAAAATAATTAAATAGGTGTTAATGTTATTAGTTAGTCAAAATTTTAATAAAAATATAAGTTATAAGAAATATTATAATACAACATACATACGGTATAGAATAATACTTAGTGAGAATAAAATAAAAAGGAAAAAATAACAGAAATATAAATGAACCAAGCTAGTAAGGGTAAAAGTTAGTTGAAAAGACAAATTAATAATAAATCAAAATAAAAGAGGAAAACAAATACATCAAAAATAAAAATAAAAACAATAAAATAAAGCTAATAAAGGTACAAGTTAGTTTAAAAATTAAAAATAAATAAATAAATACACAAATAAAACTAAAACCTAGGAAAAACTCAGAAGGAGGTTAGTCAAGGTTAAAATAAAAATAACTAAATAAAGACCAAGACATGGGAGAACCAAGTCTTACATTAGCAGAGCATGTGGAAAAGACCAAGCATCATGTTTGTATTGAGGAGGCCAAGGTGGTTGCTAAGGTTGCTCATTTCCATCATCGTAAATTCAGGGAAGCTATTGAGATTGAAAGAAGGCCTAATAATCTCAATAGAGATGATGGCTGGAAAATCAGTAGCTGTTGGATCCCTGCCCTGTCGTATTAGTCTTTCTCTTTCCCCAACCTTTTAGCTTTGTGCTCGCTTTCTGTGTTCCCCCTGAAGCCTTCCTTCCTCCTAGGGTTGATCCGTTTTGCTCTGTCCCTCCCCCTTTTTTTTTCTCTGTTTTATTTTTATTTCTTATTTATATATGCTTATTATTATTATTATTATTATTTATTTATTTATTTATTTATTTATTTATTTATTTTTAATTAATTAGTTTATTTATTTTATTTTTATTTTACTTTATTTTTTAATTTAATTATTTTTATTTATTTATTTATTTTATTTTTATTAATTAATTAATTGATTAATTAATTTTAATTTTTATTTGATTTTATTTTTAATTTATTTATTTTATTTTACTTAATTAATTAATTAATTAATCAATCAATCAATCAATTAATTAATTAATTAATCAATCAATCAATTAATTAATTAGTTAATTAATTAATTTTTTTAATGATCTATTTATTATTTTTATTCCTTTTTCAACTATCTTTTACCTTAGCTATGTTCTCTTTTATATATTTTAATTTTTATTATTTTATTATTATTATTATTTTTATTTTAACCTTGACTAACCTCCTTCTGATTTTTTCCTAGGTTTTAGTTTTATTTATGTATTTATTTATGTATTTTTTTTAATTTTTAAACTAACTTGTACCTTTATTAGCTTTATTTTATTGTTTTTATTTTTATTTTTGATGTATTTGTTTTCCTCTTTTATTTTGATTTATTATTAATTTGTCTTTTCAACTAACTTTTACAACTAACTTTTACCCTTACTAGCTTGGTTCATTTATATTTCTATTATTTTTTCCTTTTTATTTTATTCTCACTAACTATTATTCTATACCCTATGTATGTTGTATTATAATATTTCTTATAACTTATATTTTTATTAAACTTTTGACTAACTAATAACATTAACACCTATTTAATTATTTTATTTATATAAAAAATTTATATATTTTATAAGAATGGTCATCCAATATAACTATATTATTTTGACTTTTAAACTCTGGTCCCATAGTCAAAATTAGCCGTTGGGGATCTCTACTCATACTATTTAAATTGCATAGCTAGATCTATTACTTCAACTTGTCCTGACGATAAATCAGACTAGTTGGTTCGAAATGGGTCGACAAATGATATTCTATGTGATTTACATTGAAGAATCTCTTTTATATATATATATAACAAATTAACTTGATTCCATTTATAATTTATTTTTTTTAATTGAGGTGATGTTATGTTTTTTATTATAAAATTTTGATTTAGTATTTTATTTTACCAATAATCCAATTTCTTTACTATATAATTCCTCATATTTTTAGTTTTATGTGTTTTTCTTTTCTAATTTATAAAATTTTATTTAAAATATCATTTTTAAAAAATGATAATTTTCATCAATCACTTAAATCTCAATATATATTTGGTGCTGTAAAATGAGACTAATAATTTTTTTTTTAAATTACTATTTCCTAATTATTAGATGGATAGGTCTTCTTTTGAATCAGTTAATAGTCTATACTTTCGGTTTTTTTTTTACACATTTAGCACACAATTTGTAAAACACGTATGTAGTTGGGCTTTAAACACCCATCTCTATGTATTGCCCGAATTTACTCTATAGTTAGATTTGTCCACATTTACACCACGACGGCTCCATTTTCGGAAGAGTAGCTCTATGTTCGGCAACTTCAATCACTCTACCAGCGAATTTTCTGGTGCACGACCTCTGTCACCGTATGAAATCTGGTGGCCGAGCAAGGTTTGAACGTGTCGTGGGTTCGCTTTCCATATCATCCATTGGACCTGTCAGAGAGAAGAAGGCCATGTAAAATAGATTTATATATTTTTCTATTGCTACAATTTGCCAACAATTTTCTCATGTAACCCGTTTGATTTTGAGATTTATTGTTAACTTCCGCAGGGTAACCGTGTCATTGGAAGTTTTGTAATTTACCACTATGGTTGTGGTGTTTAGTCACTATGGTTATATAATATATATATATATTATATATTTATTTTCTTAATGTGGTTCATACAATTACGATTTTTTTTATATAAATTGTTTTATTTTGAGATTTCATGTTAACTTTCTTAAGGTAATCGTGTCATTGTAAGCTATCTGATTTACAGATATGATTGTTGTTAGTTTTTAGTCACGATTGTCATATCCTTGTTTATACTTTATATATATTTTCTCTTAAAAATTTTCTATGCGTGATTCATACAAGTACAGGTTTGATATCAGACACCTACATTGACGTTGTTAGTCTAGCAATAAATTTTATTTTATTGTTTCTTTCACTTTTACAGATTGACATCTTCTGTTCTCGCATTCTCCAAATATTTCCATGGAATACAATTATAAATTGAACCCAATTAAATTTGGGTTTTCTTTATTTTATATTTTTAGAACCATATAAAGTTATATCTTGTAAAATTTGAAAATTATTTGACAATTAGCTTGTAAAAGAACCACTCTTCTATGGAGGATAAAATACTCTTATTCAACAAGAAAAATTATCTACGTATATATTTTCCATAAAATACTCTTATTCAACAAGAAAAATTATCTACGTATATATTTTCCTTTATACCAAAAGTTCTTGTTTTTACTCTATCCATTAGGGTTAGTAATGTACTCGCTATCACTCTAACTATACGTGCAGCTAACACCAATTAAAGCAATCATCGCTAGAGACTTTGAAGAAAACGTGGAAAGCTAAAAGTTTGAAGTCCAAACCTCTCTCCTTATCCAAAATTTTCGTATGGAAAATGGTATTATTGATAATAATGGTATGGAAACATATACTATTAAGTGAATTAGCATATTAAATTATTGGGTTTTATTAAGAGTTGAGATATTTCATTAAGACTTAAATATGTCATTGAGGCATTTAGCATATTAAATTATTGGGTATTATTAATAGTTGAAATATTTTATTAGGACCTAAATGTGTCAGTGAGGTATTGGAATTTGGATGAATACGATCATAATAATGATTTTTTTTACATATTAACAATTAACCTATATTAAAAAAATTAATATTTTTTTGGAAATTGACTTTTAAAATATTATATAATTTATTTTCCAATTTTTTTGATTAAATAAAAACATATTTTTATTTTTTATTTTTAAAATGTATCGTTTACTTTTATCTTTATTTTAAATTTTGGAGTTTAAATTATGAATTATTTATTTTTAATTTGGAGGGTGTTTTTGGTAATAATATCAAAGTTAAGTGTTTGAAAATGGTTTAATTTAAATTCAAAAAGAGAGAATGACATTAATAAATTTGTGTGCATTTTTTATACATTGATCCAAGGATATTGATTTTTAGTAAAAAGATTGGATAACTATCCATATTTGTTACGTTGAGAAATCGATATAAATGAGTATAAAAATATACAAAAAGATTTGAAGATATATAAAATTTTAAAAACAAATAAAAAATACAATAAATAAATTAAATTAATATATCAATTATTATTTGTTCAATTATAAAAACCAAATACAATTCTTCAATTTAAAATGCATCAAATTTATTAATATTGCAAAGTGAGAAAAATGTAAATAAAATCTAATAACATGAATAACAACCCTGAAATATAAAGTTTAACATAAAAATAAGACACTGGATATTAAAAATAAGTTTAAAGTGATCTCCACATACCAAAAAATGTATGCCTCAATCACTCTTCCAATGGAATCCAAATTTATTTAACATAAAGTATATTTGCAGATTATAACATAAAATGAACTTTTTGTTGAATTCCACACCACTAATCATCTCTTCTATATTCAACTTAATAACTATTATAATTGCAATTATCTAGATTTTTTTTTAATATTTTTTTTTTTAAATATAAAACTTATTTATCTCTACAATATTTTAATAAATTTTTTTTTATATAAACTTATTGTCAAAACCAAAAAACCAATATCATATTTGGTTGGGAATCCAATCGTAACAAATTTTCAAACTTTTTTGCTCAATATAGGTGAACTTATTAACTATAATATATATTACTAGTCACATATATACTGTCCCATACATTAATAAATGAATATTTCCAGCAATATTGGTTACAGTATGCGATTTGTATTGGTTACAGCATGCCATTTGTAAGCTAAGTTGCGATTTGCAACGTAACTTACAATCCATTGACTAAGTTGAAGTTAGATGGGCGATGGAAGTGGCTACTAAGGATTGAATTTGATGATCAAATTACCCATTACAAAGAAGTGTTTTATTTTTATATCTGATGTTATAAAATATAAAAATATCTCAATGGCATTACAAAGTGTTTTATTTTTATATCCGATGTTATAAAATATAAAAATATCTCAATTGCAGTTGATTTTCTACACCATGCATTGAATTGTGGCTTCAATTAGATTCTTTGACTAAATTAAATTAAATATTCAAATATCATGCTTTTCAATGACACCAAATAACTTTTTTTTTTTCCAGGAAAAAAATCAGAACTTTTTATTAATTGACAATAAAAAGTTTTACATTCTATAATGGTCTTAAGCCATAACAGGCGGCTCAACCATTGCTGATCTGCTCAAACTTTTTGGAGCTGCTTCTACTGGTTTTGTACCTGCATAATCTCCCTCCCAATGGAGTCAAAAAAGCAGCCTTAATGACAGCCGAAGACAGCTGATCTGCTCAAACTTTGTGGATCTGCATCTACTGGTTTTGTACCTGTATAATCTTCCTCCCAATGAACTCAAAAAAGCAGCCTTAAATACAGCCGAAAACATTTTAGCAGGGGTCTCCTTCAGCAGAAAGAAAACAGCCCCATAGCATGATTTGGAGTTTAAATCCGGAAAGGAACCAAAATTGAAATAAGTATCAATAAACCTGTTTGCTGTGGTTATATGCCTGTAATTACAAAAAGGGAAATAAAAACTGATATATATGTACACAGAATAACCAAATAAATCCGCGAAAGCTGCTGTCAAGAAGAAGGAAAAGTACAGCAATTTAATTTACTGTAAGAAAGGAGGCTGATGAGAGATGTCTGTCTGGCCCTGTCTGGTCTCTGCTACATTCCAACTGCCCATAACCTGTTGAAGACCAGCCTTAGAGAGCTGATCAGCTTCCTCATTCTTGTCCCTGTAAATATGGCAGATAGAGAACCTATTAAAAGATGCCTTTAGTAATGAAATTTCTTCAACAAGAATCATCAAAATCTGATTTTGACAGGTTGCCTTCCCAGTGACCCAATTTATGACATTTAGAGAATCCCCAAATATCTGAATTGTGTTGATATTTCTGTGAAGAAGCCAGCATAAAAGGTAGCGCAGAGCTGATAATTCAGCGTAATTATTGGTGCCTGTACCCAGTCCAACAGAAGCTTTTATAGAGTGATTCGGATTAATATGAATACACAGGCCAGCTCCCGCCCTGTTGTTTTGGGAAGCCCCATCAAAGAAACCAACGGGAATGCCTTCCTGTATGTTGATTGATTTTGGATTGGTTTTGGGTTCTTAGCTCAGGGGGTGGTAAGGCAGAGTAGATAGCCACTATATTAATAGCAGTGACTGAAGGAGGGGTGTCCTTATCTTGGAAAAGACTTTTGTTTCTTGAAAGCCATATACCCCAGCAGAAAATAATAGGCAAATTTCTTAAGTTTCCCTCCGGATATGCATGCCACCATCTCCTCCAGGCTGTCTCCAAGGGTTCATTCCCCCACTGAGCTTGTATCTTTAGCATACCAGTGGCCTCTCTCCCATACCTTTCTTGAAACAGCACAGTTTATGAAGAGATGATTAATGGTTTCATCTTCAGACTTACAAAGGGGACATCTGCCAGGCCCAACCAAGAATCTAGCTTGTAAGATTTCCATGTTGGGATCTTCCTTTTTAATATGCACCAAAGAAGAAGCCGAGCCTTAGCTGGGCTTTTGAGTTTCCAGATGTTTTTGGCCCACCAATCCGGTACCCCCCAACCTTTCTTTCCCATTAAGAAAAGGTAACCATCTTTTGGGGAAAAATTCCCTGATTTGCTTTGTGCCCACATCAAACAGTCAGGTTCATCTTTTATCCTGACATTTGAACGTTTTAATTCTTGGATGTAGCCCTCCCACACAACCTTCCATCTGACATTTAACCCCAAATCTACATCATCCTTCCAAGCCTGGCCCCATATAGTAGACTGCCCTACCTTCTCCACCTGATTTAGTGCTGAAATACCTTTACTTCCAAGTGTCTGAGAATCCCTGGTGATAAAGCATAAGATTCGCTGCATCCGACCCATGGATCTCTGCCATCCTTACCTTTCTTCCGTCTCCAACTTTCCAAGCTAATCCTTGCTCGATCACTGAAAATGCTTCCACCGTGGCTTTCCAAATGGCAGATATATATTTTGTCTTCTTATTTCGACTCCGAATCCAGTCTTCCATTGGGATAGGGTCAATGTATTTTCTTTTCACCACCCGTGTCCATAAATTTTCATAGTTATCAACCTCCATCCAGATTTTCGCTGCTAATGAGATGCAAAATTCAGAAATCTTTTAATGCCCCACCCCCCCCATTCTTTTGGTCTGGCCACTTTGTCCCATGCTACCCATGGTAGCACAGAAGACTCCTTGGATCCGCCCATAAAAATCTGTAGCAAATTCTTTCTGATTTTTTCCATTACGCCTTTGGGGATCCAAGTTAGTGCAGCCCAATAAACCGGAATGGCTATCAGCACTGATTTAATTAGGGTCAGCCTGCCAGCTCTGGAAAGCCATCTGAAGCTCCAATGAGTAATTCTGGATTCAATCTTAGCGATAAGCCAGTTCCAATCCTCTTTTTTGTAACCAGTAGGCTTTAACCAAAAGCCCAAATATTTGAAGGGAGAGTCCAGTGGTTGAATGGGGAAGGGAATAGATTTGCCATTCTATCCTTTTCTTCTTTCTATATCCGCCACACAGCATGGGATTTCTTAAATTTATCTGCATACCAGTTGCTTTAAAGAAAAAGGTCAAAGATGCATTTTAGCTCCTTTAGTTCATTAGAGGAACCATTGGTGAAGATCAATATGTCATCAACAAAAAGAAGGTGTGTGATGAAAAGATTAATTGCTACCTCAATACCCCTTACCTTATCTTCTCTTCTGGCTTTGTGAATCAATCTACTTAGCCCTTCAGCCACAAGAAGAAACAGAAGAGGGGATAATGGGCAGCCTTGTCTGAGTCCTCTCTGGCTGTTGAAAAAAGAAGAAGCTGCACCATTAACCAGAACTGCAAAGCTAACATTTGTAATGCAGCCCATGATCCAGCTAATAAAGGGATAGCTGAATCCCAACTGAGTTAGCAACATTCGCAGATAGAGCAACTGATCCGATCATATGCTTTAGATAGATCAATTTTTAGAACAGCCCCCTTCTTTTTCTTCAATCTGACACTATGAATGACCTCCTGAGCTACCCCAATAGCTTCATGGATTTGTCTTCCATCCAGAAATCCAAATTGCTCCATTGATATATTTTGCGCCAGGAATGGGGCTAGTCTGCAGGCAATTACCTTTTTTGCTATAATCTTGTAGATGCAATTGCACAAAGATATTGGTCTGAAGTCTTCAAAACTTTCCGGATCATCCTTTTTAGGAATAAGGGCTATAAAAGTTGTGTTGAAAGGTCTATAAACTTCTCCTTTCTGTCTAGACTCCTCAACTACCTCAGTAATTTCGGAACCTAGTTGGTCATAAAAATGGAGAAACAGTTCTATGGTCCAGCCATCTGGGCCTGGACTCTTATCCTTGCCCATGGTTTTCATAGTAGCTTCAACCTCCTCCTTTGAAACCGGGATTGATAAATCTTCTGCTTCATCTTCCTCAATGAATCTAGGGAAGCTTTGCACAGTTCTAAAGACTTCTGCAATAGTAGCCTCCCCAGAGTCTGTAAAAATATTCTGGAAGTGTCTTTTCCCTAACCCGGAAAGCTCCGGAAAGGATCTGAATTCCCTCCCTTCTTCGTCTTTAAGGCTCCAAATAGTATTTGCAGCTTTCCTACCTTTTGCAAAGTTATGGAAAAACCTGGTGTTCTCATCCCCAAATTTTAACCAAATTGCCCTACTCTTGATTCTCCATTCTTCTTCCTTGTCCAAGAGGATTTATTTTTGCTTTCTCCAAAAAGAATTCTGTCTTTTGTGGCCTGTGATGAGTATCCATCTGTCTCCACACTTTCCATCTGTTCCAGCTCCTTCCTAATTTTAACCAGCTCCTCATTTTGTTTCAGTTTTCTTTCCTTTGCCCAGGAAATTGTGGCTTTCTTCAATCTTTTAAGGTTCTCCATAAACAAAAAACATTTGTCCTCATCTGAATTATGGGCAGGGTGAACCCATGTTTCATTAAACATCTTGCAGAAAGAGAGATCCTGGAGCCAAGCTGGATTGAACTTAAAAGGGGCAGGAGGTTTGGGAGGAGGGAAAGAAAGATCCAGAAAAACAGGGAAATGATCCGAATTCCCTCTTTCCTCAACCCACTGTCTGAGCATGGGGGTTTTGGCGAACAAAGATTCAGCCACCAAAAATCGGTCTAGTCTTTTAGCTATCCGATCTTCACCTGCCCTTCGGTTCCTCCAAGTAGGCTTTAGTTTGATCGGTGAAGGATCTGTAAAGTTATTATCCAAAATGAGGTTAAAGAAAAAATCTGTTAGAGGATCTTCTCTAGCTGATGGTCCCCATGTTTCTGCTCTGCCTATGGAAAAATTTAAATCACCTCCCACCACCATCAACGGAGATTTCATCATAGATTTTGACATCAAATCTTTCCAAAAAGAATCCCTGCTCTGACATGGCCCATATACATTTACTAAGGAGACAGGAAAAGAGAAATCTGGCGATACAACCTCCATGCCCATGACTTGTTTCATCCCCCATTGGTTTATAACCTTTACCCGTCCTTCTTTTAAACCAATAGCTATGCCCCCCGAATGACCAGAAGAGTCAATGGCAGAAAAAATCCACCCAGGCAGAAGGGAATGAAGCATGGCTTCTATCTCACAGGCCCTCCCCAGTGTTTCTTGCAGAAAAATAACATCTAAATTTGAATTAATTATCCACTCTTTCAATGCCAGTTTTTTCGGTTTGCTGGCCAAACCTCTGCAATTCCAAGTTGTCATGATCATTTTATAACACTCTCATGGGGTTGGGCTGCTCTAAGAACTCCCGTAATAGAGTACTGTTTACCATCTGCAACATCCAGTTTAGCTTTAAGTTTTGCCTTGGAAATATCTGATTTCCTACCTCTCTTATTTTTAGGGTGACTCTGAGAAGGGGTTGATCCCAATCCACCTAAAGTCTCCTGCTCACTGAGGATCCCTCCCATAGATCTCAGGTTATAAGGGCAGTGGGACGGAGAGCTGACTGTGACAGAGGGGCCCACTGGTCTTCACAACTTATATCCAGTGACAGAATAGCATCAGCTGTAATGTCTACATTCAGAGGGCTGGAAATATGTTTCATATTTTCAACAGAATTAAAATGACTATTAGGATTTGAGACATACGAAGGAGATATGCCATGCTCAAGAGAATTAAAAATTTGATAGGGACATCCGGATTACTGTCTGCACTTAGGAACATTCGATGTGTTTCTTATTTTCAACAGAAATAGTTTCTTGCCCAGATTTTTTAGGATATGAAACATGCAAAGAAGAAAGAACATGCTCAGGAGATTTTAGATTAGGGATCCCTGAGCGCATACCCGTTTCTTCGACTTCTGGCGGAATTTGGCTTGCTACGTCCTCCTTTACGGGCTCTTTCGCGGCTGTCTCTTCTTTCTCATGTTCCTCCACACAGCACCGCCGGATGATTGACGGCTTCCTGAGTATCCTCTTGACTTGGAACATCTTCATCCACCGGATTTTTGACAATCCCCTCTGTCTCCATATCCTCTGTTCCTAGCGGCTCAGTAATTTCATGCTCCACTGATATCTGAATATTGTTATGGTCATTTCCTCTGTTAGCTGAAGTCCTCCTAAAATGACGCCTTCTCCTCAGCTGTGAGCAGTTTTTTGCCAAATGCCCGTATTCGTGGCAGAAATGGCATCTGAAAGGTAAATATTCATAGTCTAGAGTCTGTTCAAACACGAGTTCTTTGTACTGAAGATTTATTTTTTGCGCCAGGCCTCTACTCGGGTTAAGGAGAGTCAAAATACGCGCCATCGATCTATCCTTCGTCTTCAAAAAGACAAATCTGCCTCCAAAAAAACCCCCAGCCTATTCCCATGGATTTTAAGACTTGTTCTGTCCACAAGAAAGATGGTAAGCCCGGAGCTCGCACCCACACAGGGAACTCCGCCGTTCGCTCCTTGAAGGCATCAAACAAGGGGTTCCATTTCTTTAACAGTACAGGAATGTTTCCTATATGCCAATGACGATGGAAGACCCATTCTGCCGTGTCTTTATCAACAAAACAAAGCTTGAACCACCCCTTCCCTAAAATTTGAGCTTCAAACTGTAGAGGTCTGGCTGATACAAAACATGACTCACCCCATTCTTGAAGAAATTTAGAGGAGAATTTCTTGCCTCTAACTCTGCCGACCAATGTACAATCTGCCACCGCTAGCGTTTCTTCTATTGAGACCTCCATCCCCAGCACCAGGTTGCCCTCAATCTCCTGAGATCCAATGGGTCTTTGCTGTTTTCTTTTTGCACCTTTGTTTCTTAATTCTTTCACCGAAGATCCGAGACCCCTTCGGTCATCATTTCTTTCTGGAATAGTCTTCTCTATGCCCCCTATAGTTCCTATCTCCGGCAATGACGGGGATTGATCCGCAGTTCCTGCTTCAGTATTCTCTGAAGGCTGGGGACCTATTACCAGTCCTTCAGGTGCTGTCCGTTCCCCCACTGGATGTTCTCCGCTTCCATTTATATTAGACCCATTTAGGGAAAAGGGTTCTCTTGGCAAGGAAACCCTTGAAAACGAAGGAAAGCCCCCTCGGTTCCTTGACCTGTTATGTCCAGCCGAAATCCCTAAATTAATAAATTCTTCAGAACCCTTAGAGGGCGTATCTCGAAACAATGATGCTTTGCCCTTTGAATCTGATGGCAGCCCTTCCTCATCTGGCCCCCTGTAAACAATTTTGCTTCCCACCTGATTGGAAGCTGCCGGTGTGAAACTATTGAGAGTCGTTCTGCCCGCTTCCTTGTCTTTTTGCCTAAACAGTGACGAATCTACCTGTGTTAAGTCCTCCAATCTATTCCGTTCAAAAGCCCCAAAGTAGTGCTCCATATTCTGAACAGTGATCTCCTTCCCCCACATTGAGAGGATATCCTCCACTGCTGGGTTCAGATCTACGAAGTCGGCGGGGCTACCCATGATTACAAACCGATTCAATATTAATGCTACAGCCGCTAATCAGCAGAGGTTTAATCTTTACGGCTTCTTGTGGTGTAAGATCGGAATGAAGGCGGAAATCAATCTGTAATCGCCTGTGTTAAAGTTTTAAACAACCCGACAAAGACCTGTCCCGATCCGGAAACTCCCGTCTCCACCTGCCAGGCGCCTTTGAGACCTGTGCCGGCATTTGTTCACTGACTTCTACCCGTTTCAGCTACCCGTGGCCCGAGCGTGGATCCGTCTTGGGCTCTGGCTTCAAAAACCTTACCAGCGCCATCGCTCCCCCGATCGAATTCAGCTCCAACACCAAATAACTTTACATGTGTACACAATACATATTACAAGTGTGCTTTTCAATGGCAGCAAATAAATTAAGGTGTTTACACAATCCAAATTACAAGCGTGCTTTTCAATGTCAGCAAATAAATTAACATGTTTACACATACTCAGACTTAAAGAGTGCATCGAAGATAATTATTAAATTTATCTTTTTTCTTTTTCATTTTTAATTTCAGATTATACAATTTTCTTTCAGTAATTGTGTTAGTTTACTTGTTGGTTATTTCACTTGTGTTAGTTTACTTTTTATTTTTGATCCCATGGATATAAATACTTGTGATTAGAGATATGTATCAAATACGATGTTTTGACTTCAAAAAAAATTTAAATAATTAAAAAAATAATAATTATTAAGTGAAGTGAGATTTATTATATGTATTGTTGGCTAGATATAACATATTTAGTTTTTGATTGATTTGTTATAAATTTTTCTTTGACTAAAAAAAATAAAATCTATCTAAAGTTTAACACTATGAATTTAAATTTATTATTTTTAAATAATTTATTTATATTTATTTCAAATACTATTAGTTGAAATGTCTCCCTGTTATTGTGTAATGATGGCAAGAATTGACTTTTGTGTACTGTATCATTAATTACTATATATTATATCACTAATTACTATGTACAATAAATATAAATAATTTGTAAAATAACATTATATATTAATTACTATCTACCATAAACACAAATGGTTTGTAATCACTTTACACTAAAAAAATACATTGAATTTTTATTTTATGAAAATATTTCTAAACTTTTATAAAGTTTCTAAAAAAATATCATAGTAAATTGATTTTTCCAAAATGACCCTCGATCAATTCACACACAACTTGGTTTCAATTTCCACCGATAAGAACCATATCTCACATTATCAAACACAATTGTATTACTTGATATTATTAATAGTTGTTAAAAAACCTGGTTAGATCTTTAATAAAACCATAAATCAAATAAAAATAATGCACAATTGTATATTAACATGGGCCCCATAATATTGATAGATTTTTTTTGAATTGTTTTTAGTAAGAATAGAACACTAGGACATAAATTTTTATCTTTTACTTGATATAATATTTTCATTATTCTTACATAAAAAATCATCAACTTAATATAACTAATTTCTAATAATGTTTTAATTTCTTTTATAATTTTTTCAAGTTAATTTTTTTGGTGTAATGCTTGTCAATTTAATATAACCAATTTTTAGTAGTGTCTTAAATTTTCATAATTTTTTCAAATTACTAATGAGATGAATATTGATAATTAATAATACAAACTTAAATAATGTATTTTTATATAAAATAAATTTGATTTTTATGATAAGTATGAGTTAAATAATAATATAAATATACAATTGATAGAAATATACAATTTATATGTGAATTAGGGATGGATTTATATTTTTATATTTCCTTACAGTTTTAATATATACAATTCTATATGTGAATTAGGGATAAATTTATACTTTTATATCTGCTTATAGTTTATCTTAGTTTGGAAAAGTAAACCTAGTATATATTTTTCTTAAATATTTATTATTTTAACTTAATTTTGATATAAAAGTTTATTATATTGTTAAATCTAAGACTTTTGTGATCCATAATGTAGATATCAGTCTTTCGGACATCGTTAGGATTGGGTCAACATTTCGAACCAACTAATGTATTTCATCCTCAAGTTGAAGTTTATTATAGTTATAAATACATAATTTTGAATTAAATATGTATAAAAGTATTTTACAATTTAAAAACTTCACAACTTTGGTAATAAAAAAGACATATTTTCCTAAAAGTAGGATTTATTATCCCATGTTATAATGTTAACCTTATAGATTTTTTTTTTGGTTAATTAGGTTGAAGTCTTATTCTGTAATCATAGTTCTTTACATAGTTCTCCGGTAGATTGGGGTTGATAGACGTGCAATTTACAAGGATTTGTCACATCTCCTTGACCGTTGATAGATGTGCAATTTACCAGGATTTGTCACATCTCCTTGCCCTTGCTCCTAGCAGATTGTGCACACAAACCCAAAATCCTTGTTGATTGCATATTGTGCAAAATAAAAAATAAAAGATAAAAATGTTTTTAAAATATGTTTCAATATAACTGCTCGTACATATGATGACAATTGTTTTCATGGCTTGGTTGGTCTTTTTGCTTCTACACATTGAGAATCATCCACATGTTGACATTTGAAATTTCTACTTTCAACTAAAAGCTAGTTGTATGTTATTATATTCCAAATCCCTTTGTGTGCTCTCTGAAGCAGTGAAAATCATCAACATGTTGACATTTTAAATTTCTACTTTCAACTAAAAGTGAGTTGTATGTTATTATATTCCAAATCCATTTGTGCGCTCTCTGAAGCAGTGAAATATCTAACATGTATCTTCCAAAGTAATTTATGAATTGAGGGGAATATTAGAGGAAAATTCTAGTAGGTCATCATTTTATATTTAATAAGTTAAAAAAATAATGATTTGATTATTCTTTTAATTTCTTATTATGCATTAGATTTATAAAATATAAATTTTAATACATTTACTATAATTTTTTAAATTTTAATACATTTACATGAACCATTTTTGAGTAAATCATGAAATTACGAGAAAACAATTTTTTGTCAAATGAGATTTGTGAACCTCGAAAGATATTCTAAATATATTATGCAAAATATTTGATATAGGGAAAAGTGGTATTTTAAATATTATGTGCAAAGGCATACTTAACAAAAATGCCAATCAAATTAAACCCCAATGTTATAATGTATAAGGTCGACTTTGTTCCTCCATTCATATATGTTGTCCACTTGTTCCTCCATTCATATATGTTTTCATTGGTTTTTACTCTAACTTAATTATAATTAAACCAAGCAAGAGTCTCTGGAACATTTTTTTAAATGTGGCAATTAGTTCATACTTTTCAAAATTCAATAATTAAACTAAGCGGTAGGAAATGCTAGCTATATGACCTTGTTTCACATTATTATAAGTAAAAGACAATTATTTTTATAATTTATTAATATTGAATTCTAGTTAATTAAGTTTATTTTAATTTGTTTGGAAGAATGATTGTTGTCTTCCCCATCTGTATTTAATTCCTGCAAAATACATAATGAGTTTTGTTGTAATGGTTTTAAACTTTGTTCTTTAGTCTTATGTGACTCATGGTATAAGCCTCAAGACTTGAATTATTGACTATATAGGCCTTAAGGGTTGACCTATTTAGTTTGCATAGCCCTAGGTAGTTAATCTAGGTTTGATTTGGGTTGTAAAGGCAAGCAAGAAGGAGCTAATTGTTGGACAATCTTATATGGTTGTATGTTCCTCTATTATTTATTATTGCAATAGTGTTTATTTAATTTCTACATATTTTTCTAACCCACGTGCCAGCTTAATTGGCAATAGTCATGTTATGATTACTATGAAATTCCTCATGGGTCAAACCAACCAAAATCTGCATATTTTTTTTATTATCATTAATTAATGTAGCAAGCATATTCAACAACTTGGCTTCTTTTTGTTTGGTATCGAAGCCTACACACCTCAAATGTAAGGTGTTCCAAACAAGGTTTCTTAATCTAATTTTGGTTTGAGTGGGAGCTTATGTAGAATGAAAATATATTGTAATGAAATGATATGCACAATAATAATTGAAATGCAGTATGAACTTGAAGCATTTGGTTTTGGCTTATAACATGCATAAAGAAGCATGGATTTGTGAGTATATGGATAAATCTAGCACTTGGATGCCTAGAATTGTTGACTACTTGATTCAATTCACTATATTTGGAACAAAGAGGGATGCAAATAAAGAAGTGGGTAGATTCTTATCATATCATTTACTTAGGTATACAATGATAAGTACTTGGTTTATTTCATTATATTTGGAGCTAAAGAGATATTGATGATGAAATAGGTTTATGTTTCATACCATCAAATGCTCAAGCATACAATTGTAAGTATATTAATGGAGTTAGATGTATGAAAAATGTAAATGGGCATATAGTTGTAAACACGCCCCTTGTTTGATAGTTCACAAATGTAAAATATAAATGTATACTGGTGATAAGGGGCATACCATATTTTCAAATACCTTGTTAATGAGCATTAAGGAAGATATGTGTTTATCCCAAGTCAAGTGTAAAGGGTGGAATGCTGGGTTAATCTTGGCTTGGTCATAAAGTAGTTAGGATAATATCAATACAACCAATAAGAGGTTTATCATTCTTTTTTTTTTTTGTTAACAGAGGAGTTGGCAACTGGAGCAGCCTCGCAACTCACGTTACACGGGGTCAATTCTGACCGCTACGACTATAACCCCTGGGAAATTGCACCTACCCCTCTCCACAGCTTCAGGTTAGTCCAGGGGAATTGAACTCATGACCTTCAGTACAAAGCCCGCCTTTCTAACGAACTTCACCGCATTGTGATTACCAACTCACCTACCCCCATGGGGCTAATAAGAGGTTTATCATTCATTATTGATGGGCTTATGGAATTGGGTAAACCATGATATTTCCTCATGGTATTTCATATGCGGAAGTCTATTCAATTGCACAAATATTATACCATGATGTATCTAACAATGACTTAACACACTCAATGTATTATTTTAAAATGCTCTTGTTGAGCACAAAGACCCCATAATGTATTGTCGCCATTTACTTTTTCAAATAATGCATTGAGTGTGTTTTATAGATTGAATTTTTTCTTCTAGAAGGGTTTTCCCCAAAAAAAATTGTCCAATATGTATGTATGTATGTATATATAATAAAAATATTAATATTAATAATAATATTCTCTCATTTTTTAGTATAGAAGTGTAATTGGAAGCAATATCTCCATTTACACTAACAACACTTGCAGGCCAACTCAAACAACAACATACCATATCCATCAACAAAAATATAGTGTGGCAAACAACACATACATGGTGACAAAGTCAAAACAACAATATGACAATATCCCTCAAGTAACATCATAATCACCTCATCAGATCAATAAACACATACTAATCACACTCCCCTTGAGCATCATCATCAACCTACAATCAAAACCTTTGTGTTGAAGGGTACACCTCATGGACCATAGGATTGAAACTTGACCAAAATATTTGATCAAAATTTATAGGGCATTATAAGCATTTTCCATGGGTATGACATCAATGACTCCATGGACTTGAAATTTACATCTTTCACCTAATGCAATGCCGCTACATTAGTGACTCCATAAGACCACTCATGCCTTAAATGAGTGATATGTAATGGAAAATAGAGAATCTTTCTATTAAAACCAAGGAAAGATTTGTATTATGGCTGAATAACTCTTTTCACAACAATGGCACCAAAACAACCTCCTAAAAATAAACTTTCAAACTATAGATTGGCTGGTACACAGCATTACATTGGTTTCTTAAACATATGACATAAACAAGCATTACAATGTGTCCACTTTAGAATATCACAAAGGATAATTCTAATAAAGGCATAGGTGATGTTCTCCAATCATTTTGATCATAGCTGAAGAGGTCAACAAGAAATTGACTCACAATCTTTTGACATAACATAAATTTCTCGTCTACCACTTCACTCTCAACAATCAAATCTGCAAACATATCATCTCAAGATATATATAAGTGTATTTATGATCATCACATAATTATTTTTCCTATGTCTTTGTCCTACACACAATCATATCTTTAATACCTACAACACATTCATTATTCATTGCAAACACATCAAATCACTGTGATCTTTGTGTTGTCTCAATCAAATTTGTATGTCCAAAACTTAGTGAGGTTTAAGAGTAGATCTCAATGCATATATTATTTCCACAAACAATATGTTTCTGTGATTTATTCAGAGGGTGCACCTAGTATATCAGGCCTTCTAACTCACTTCCCACTTCAGGCCATCGATCCATCACTGTAGACATATATCAATCATATATACAGATTAGAGAGAATGTGCTATGCATGCCAATTTTAGTTTTGTTGAAATAATCATCTTCCATACAAATAAGTTTTTGATAGTTTCATTTCCTCTTTAGATATGCTCTAGAAAACCATAGATCATACCATACATTTGCAAATTCAATTCATATTGGCAAACATCCATTTTTTTTATGTTTTCCAAAAAATAAATGTTGTTCCAATCAAGGTGTCAACGAATTCATTAATATCAACAATATATGAAATATATTGACCGTGTACATATTCAAATATCTATAAAATTTTAAATAACCTCTATCCCAATTGCAATGCACTAGACACTCTATCATTTGATCCAAAATGAGAGCTCACAATTATGTATACAAATGCTCATAATTAGTTGGATCTGTGATGTTATGTGTATACCTTTGCAATAAACATTAAAATACCATATCGATTCCTGCAATTTTATTTGAGTTCTTTGTATATGAAATGTGAAACCACAAAATCACTTCAAAAATATATGTGTAATACACCATAAGTCAAATTGCATAAATCGATTATTCTATCCACTAACAAACAACACACTACCCGAATTGTTCAATTGTACATGGATCTTGTTAATTATAATTGAATTATCCACAAATGATTCATTTCATCATGAGCTCACATCAATTTTTTCAACTGTTAATAAATTACACGAATAGACCCAAAGTCAACGAAGAGCCAAAATAATTTCTAAATTTTGATAGATTTGATATAGGAAAAAAAATGTGTGCATAGTCAGCAAGTCTTTAGAGTTTAGTAAACCCAAATAAAGTAATTTATTTATCACCTATGCATAGCCTAGAGGGCATGGATTTTCAACATATTGAATGATCAATTCACACCTCTAGGAATTGTAGAATCGATCTGCCATATGTACACTTCTTTCAACCTCACGCATATTAGATCTGCCTCCTCAACATTCTACAATAAATTAGACAATGCACTATTTTTAGCTCTCATACTTCATATTTTTTTCCTTATGGAAAATCATAAAGAAAATAGAAAATACAAATTAGATTGGTCTCACAAATATGTTGTCCATATCATATTGATCTCACCAATGCTTCAAATTTTCAACCATGTGCTGCTCTTCGAGATTTTCAACTTCAGGTTCAATGCATCCTCAGATTGCTCAGCCGTTACTACAAAAAAAAATTTAGATCTATCCCCCTTGTGCACTTTCCGTCCCTTCAACACCTACACATTCCCAATGAATGCTTCTTCAAAATGATCCCAACACAGAACTCGGCTTCTGGCCAATTTCCCATGACATCTTCGAAATCCTTATCACCCAACGTCTCTTTGGACTGTATCTATGCAATTATGGTTGACCAAATAAACGCGCGGCAAATATTTTTCGAACATTCATACAATTTGGACTAGATCATATAATTTTGGTCCATAACTATCCAATCCTGCGTTCTTGCTAAAACTAATAACAATTACTATGCTAATAGCTGTTGATTTTCCATTTTGACCGGATCACACATACAAAAAAGTTGATCATGTAACCAAATCAAAACCCACTAGCCACAACATGCGATAACTAATTAATCTAAGCATTAATCACCACTATCATAAAAAATATTTCTTTAAATGATCAAATGCACGCCAAAAACATATTGAAATGAAACAATGGACATAGTTAAATTTATGTGACAGACACCATGTCCTTAAAAACGTGCATGTGTGTATCAAAGGATAGAAACAACTATGGTTTAGTGATCAAGGTATGCATACATGCATTTTCATTTGAAAAACTGGACCACAAGAATTTAACACCACTTAACAATAAATTCCTCATGCACACAATATATTGGTAAAGGTTTTACTTAGCCTGCAACTTCTCCAAATCACACTCCTAAAAGTGTCATCCACTCCTCGATCTCTTCTCTCTACAAGATTTTTTGTATAACTATTCACCATAAATCAATTATTTTACATAATTATGATACCAACATCATAAACAACATCCGAATCCATTGAATATGTATGTGCTCAATCCAAAAATCAATCCTCTATAGTTCGTAGTACTCCGTTGATTTCAAAGATTGTGCACACATGCCTTTTCAATTTTAATCACTTCCAAACTGCAAGTATATGCACAACCATTCTTCAGATTTATTATGCAATTCCCTCTAGTCACACTCTATCATTCAGACTAACATTGGTCTCAAAGTATTCCAACAATCTTATCTATTCCATTATTAAAATGTACATATCAAATTTAGCTATATATTATCCATGGATGAAGGATTTGTAGTAGATTGATTAATTGAACCATTTATAAAATGGATCAAATATGAGCTATCAAAAAAAGTCTTTGAAACAATTTCTATTGAAATTGAATGAAGCTCATTTTCTTGGAGGACGTCCCCTTGAAGTTATGTGCATTGTGCTTCATGCTCCCCCTAAGGCTGAGCTAGCCTCAATTTTCCTTTTTCTCCTCTTGAATGTTGTTGACTTTTAGAATTGAGATCTACTTATCTTTATTTCTTCTAAGGAGAGCTTATCTTCCTTGACTTCTGTTGATGTTGTTGCTTCTTATGGTTATCTTTGGATTTGTTGTTGATGAAATATTTTACAATTTGGCCATCCCTTCCTTTCTTGGATCAAGAAACCTCAGTATTCTTTTCAACCTATTGATATTGAAATAGTTGTCTTCTAGTTCCCTCTAAGTCACTTCTTAGACTGGTAGGCTCAACCTTTATCTTTTCATATTTATCAACCTTTTCTTTAAGATGGATGTCCATTAATCCTTCAACTCCTATTGCATTTTCTAATTGGTGCTTCAGTCAAATAATCTCTTCTTTAAGTTCATGCTCCCTTTCAATATCACAGATATTGAGTGCTTTCATTTGGATCTTGTTTTCAATTGTGTGTTTTACTATTAGAGCATTATCCTTAAAATGTGTCCCATTATTTGAGCAAAAACAATCTTTACCTTTGTTAGCAGAACGTGACACACCTTCATAAATCCAATGCAATTTTTCCATTTCCTTGGTTGTTTGAAAATATATTACCTCAACTGAATCATGATCTAATAAACCCTTCAATATGATATTTTTTGGCTTCTTCAATATGTTCATCTTGCAAACCATATTCAAATGATAACAAAATGTTCACATTAATAGATATAAAATATGCCTCCAATCTCACCTTCCATAATCGATAATTCGTCCCATCAAGAAATGAAACTCCAACTTCTACAATCCTATCCATGATCTTCCTTCCAATGATGAAGCTTCACAAGAAGGCACTAAAATATGATACCGATTGTTGACATCAATGCCAACTAATAAAGTCAGCAAGTGAAGCATTGCAACAAAACAAGTAGTCATCACAATCATAAGGAGGACTGCCATCATAAGGTGGACATAAAGCATATAAAAAATAGTACCAAACAAGAATATGCATAAGCAATCATTACTTCATCTCCTCGTTCTCCATATAAAAGACTAGCTGAATTATATTGAAGCTACCATCTGCAATTGTTGTGAATTGCTTCAGATTTTCTACAAAATATCTGCATAGCATGCATACTCTTCTCCTCTCTCACACTCTCTCAACACATAGAACAACCAACGATTCTAATAATGAGCTCTCTCTAACATATAGATGATTTGAAGTGATTAACTCAATAATGACCAAAGAGTATCGAGATGAACAAATCTCTATTCATACACTTAGGGAATGATCTGAGATTTTGAACATATATTCATCCTTCACTTGATCCACATGTATATCCTTGAAGGTGAAACCATATTGGAAATATTGCTTTAAGACAAATCTGTATATTGGAAAGAGGTGTATGTGATCAGGGGGAGTTCATGAGGTTTGAAGTGCTAATTTTAAATATGGTCTATTGTCTTTTTTAACTTGTCATCATTCATATTATCATAATAGTGTGTTGTTGTTGTTAGCCTTGGAGCAGTTGGATGTCAAGTTACTATTGATATTTTTGATGATATGACAACCATGCAGTTATTCTTATGCACATTGTCTAGATGTGATGGAGGATAACACATTCTGGGGGAGCATTTGTGCTTCCAAATGGATATTGTTGTGCATATATTTGACATTGATTTGATGCAGGAAGATGTTGAGAAGAATTTTCATTGCTACTTCCACATATTGTTAACAGGATGAGGTACTGTGCATACTGACATAGTTAGCATATTGATAGTGCTCATACTACTAGATCAATTTATATCATGTATTCTAGAGCATGTGAAGCTACTACGAAGATAATATGATGTTGTGTTGGATTTAGCTCATCTAGAGTATGCATATTATTGTTCATGTCTTCCATATCTAGAATTATGATGCTTGATGCTACTAATATGATTTTCATTTGGATGGTGAAGTTGTGATGAGCTTATGCATTTATGGATTTAGATTAGAAGTATTTTTTGATGATGCATGGAGAGAGTATGTTTTCTCTTAAGTCTTAAGAAAATATGTAAGCTGCATATGATGTTTTGGTTTGAGAGATTGACATGTTTTTATTGGTTAAGCACTGTGGCTCTTTCTATATGTGGAGAGAGTGTGTTGACCTTGATGGCATGAAGCCAAGGAGATGATGAGTTTATGTGTTGTTGATGAGTTTATGTGCTGCTACTATTGCTTAGTGTTTTTGTTTTTGATGCATTGTTTATTTAACCACACATTGATGATGTTGAAGAGATTATTGTTTGTTTCATCTATTACTAGTGATCCTTATGCTACTAGTTGCTTTTCTTCTTCTGCCTCATTAATGATATGTTGCTCATAGATGATGAAGATGTATATGTCGTTGTTTCTATGTTTTTCTATTCATGCTGTTGTTGTCAGATAATGATGTTGGAGATGTATATGTCGAGCATGGTTTTTGCTAGTGGTTCTATCATGACCTTGTTGCAGGTGTTGCTATAAATATGAATTATTATTATTTAAATTTATTTTAATGTGATATGAAAATTATGATTTTTTGGAAAAAAATTGACAATAATTTTATTAATAAAATTAAAATTACAATATAAAAAATTGGCTGGATTCAATTTATTATTTTTATTGTTTTTTTAATTGATCAAATCTAGAGAAACAGGATGAAGGCATCCCAAAGGAAAGATGCTTGAAGGATAACAAATCTTTCTCCCAATGAGGAAATTGTTGATCATCAATCCAATGATGTTGAAGGAGAATACCTAAATGAGAGGTCAAGAAGCTTAGAAGGTACACTATTGTTCTATTATGAATGCAGAGAAATAGGTCATTGATCTCCTAGTTGCGCATGCCCGTTATTAGAAGATACCTCTCAAGAAGAGGGAAGAATGTCTCATGGTGAGAATGAAGAGAGATATCATGATTTCTCATCCATAGGAGAAAATAAGAATATCCTTCGTAGTGATGAAGAAAAGGCTCAAAGTGAAATATCTCTTGGTCATGGGTCTGTTAGTAATTCTAATAGAGAAGAAAAATATTGAGATAAGAAGATGTATTTCAAAAAGAAGCTAATCTCTTCTCTAAAAGAGATCATGGAGCTTGTAAAGAAAAACCAAAAATAAGAGTAGCTACAAGAATACAAGCTTCAGAATGATGGTTTGAGAAGAAAAATTATTGATCTAAATGTTAAAAAATGAGAGGTTAGAAGGCTGAACGAGATGCTTACATTCATAGTGGGATATTGAGGGAGACTAGAGGAAGAAGGAGATCCTATAGTAGCCATATTGAACACAATTTCCATTGCATTCATGGTGTGTGCCCCTTTATTTGTAGTCACATTTCATAATTAAGAAGAAAAGAGTAGAGAATAGGTATTACCTTATAGCTAAGTTTTTCTTATATCGGGATTTATAAACTACCATGGATATTCCACTAGAACAATTCTTTAAATTTTTTTTGATAAAATACTGAAATATTTATTATGAATATTAATTCCCTTTACATCTCATATTATATATTTTTTTATTTTTATGCTAAAATGAATAATTAGCTAAAATGTGAGAAAAATGGAACATAAAAAAATAAATATGTCATCAGACACAACAAACACAATTTTTTCCCTAAGAAACCCTTATAGGAAAAAACCCAGTTAAAAGGTGAAGCTACTATGCTCTCTTTTATTTGGTATGGAAATGCACATGTATAAAGGAAGAGGTACTCTCTATATATTTACTTGATAATTATGGGTTGTATGGATGTTGTAGAACTTTAGCACCTAATGCTCTAGTATCTAACTTCCTACCCCTAGTTTCTTTTCTCAACCATGGAACAAAATGTGCCTAGCCCCATTTTCATGAATAATGGGGGCTGATGTGGCATCTTCTCATACCATGGTGGCCAACATGGAATTTTAACTTGTGGGAGGCATAAATTTTGCATATAGATTATAATTAATATGATTCTTCAATCATTCGAAAGATATTTGAGGGTTGAATATTGCCATAGGGTCTAACACAAGTGAGAGTTTTTTGAACCCAAAAAAATTCATTTAATTCTTCAAAATGGATTCAAAATTTTCTCGATCTGAATTCTCCAAACTAGGACCCCCTTTTAAAATGACCATGAAAGCTTATTCCTCAATTTTTTTCCACTTCAAAATCATCGAGATAGATGAAAAACAATATAATAATCCAATCTAGAGAAAAAGGATCAAGGCATCCCAATGGAAAGATACTTGAAAGATAACATACCTTTCTCACAATGAGGAAGCTATTGTTCATCAGTCCAATGATGTTGAAGGAGAATACCTAAATGAGAGGCCATGAAACTTAGAAGGTATGTTATTTTTATATGATGAATTTAAATAAATAAGTCATTTATCTCCTAGTTGTTCATGTATTATTAGAATATACCTCTCAAGAAAAGGGAAGAATGTCTCATGGGAAGAATGTCTCATGCATAGGAGAAAATGAGAATATCCCTAGTAGTGATGAAGAAAAGGTTGAAAGTGAATTATATATTAGTCGTGAGTCTGTTAGTAATTCTGACAGAGAAGAAAATGATTTAGATCAAAATATTTATTTCAGAAAGAAGCTAAGCTCTTCTCTAAATTGATCAAGGATTTTGTAGAGGTAAACACAAAATAGGAGTAGTTGCAAGAATATGAGCTTTAGAATGATGGTTTGAGAAGAACATTTATTGATCTAAATGTCCAACAAGGAGGGGTTATAAGACTGAATGAGATGTCGACCAATCATCTTAATGAAAGAGAAGCCCATTGTGAGAAACTACAAGATAAAGTAGTCTCATTGAGACATGATTTAGAGGAGGCTAATCATCAGCTGTCTCAATATTAGAAGATTAAAAAGGGCTTCAATGAAGTTTTGAGTCTCAAGAAAGAAAAGTAGAAGGAGTAACTAATTAGGATGAAGCAACTACGAAGTCCAACAAAAATAAAGGAAAATAAATTGCTAGATAACAACATCATTGAGTAAAGTAGAAGCAACGAGAAAAGGAAAATAAACAATATAATGTTAAGCAACAACAATGAGGAAAAAGGATGAAAAACCTTAATAAACAACAACATCAAAGGGAAGCCGAAGGTATCATTCCAAATCACTATGGGAGGCAACAACAACACAGAATTTCCTTTGGAAGAAAATCAAAAAGTGATGGAAGACACTTGAATAACCAAAAAAGATTCTTTTCCCCTGAAGGACAAAGAACTCAAAGAAAAGGAATCGTCGTAGATTATGCATACAAATGAGGCAATTCAACCATTTGATATGAAAAGACACAAAATAACACATGAAAGTGATTTTGTCTTCATCTCTTCGTTTAAAGGAAGAAACATGCAAAGGAGTGAAGGGAATAAGGGAAGATTTGATCCTTCCCTCAAAGAAAACTAGAGAAGAATGAAAAGGTATGATCCTCTTAATTCTGTAGTAAACTTCTCTAAGAATACTAGTTGCATTAAGTATACACTTCATGCCAACAAAGAAATAAGAAGATCATTTAATTCTTCTTTGCAGAAAGAAAAATTCCAACAAGAAGATTTTGGTGAAGAAAGCTAAGATGAAGGAGAAGTGTCCTCTAACCCTGTGTAACCAAGATAAATTCCAAGAAGGGATGTGTAAGAAATTGGAAGGTAAAGCTTCTGTCATGACCCAGTCTATGAAGGTTTGGACGAAAAGAGAGGACAATCTACTAAGGGGAATTAAACCCCCTATTTATCTTCATTAAAGAAGGGAATGACTTCAAGTGAAGCCAAGAGAGTCAGATGTAGGCATCAAAATATTTTTCATATAGAGGTGCATCTAAATGATAGAGGTAAGACAGAGTGCCCTCGTTGATTACAACAATGAATTGTTTTATTTAAAATATATCAACATTACATGAGTGAAGAGGAGTTGCAACATAAGTGTGGAATGACAAGAGGCCCAAAGTTAAATCGGGTCCAAAAGATTAGTCCCCATGCAGGAGTAAGAACGTAGAAGCAAAAAATAGGAAGGCATAAGCAAAGATATCATAAAAGGGAGAGAGAGAATTGGCTCACTGGGGTTTCTTTATTAGTAGTAGCAGGAAACAATCTTTACTCCCAAAAAGAGTCATTACTTAGGAAGTGAAAGGTTTACATCTTGGGTGAAGTACCCTTAATTCATTTATTTTGTGAATTTGATTATGCCTAATAATTTTGGGTTCACGAACATGATTAATACAAGTAGTTCAGGTGGGGTAACATTTTGTATAAATGGACATGTCTTTCTGAGAAGTCATAAGAATTTTCCTGGTGCACTGTCTAATTTGTATCAATCTCTTAGTTCAATTGGTGTTGTGTAAGCAAAAATACATACTTGTAGAAGCATGATCTTAAGGGGAGAAGCATTTAAGTTGCTAAAGTGAAGTGAGCACATATTATGTAATAGAAACAACAATGAAAAACAAGCCAAAATACATCTCTATTAGTTGGTATTTGTAGCAACAACAATACCATATGTAGTTTTCATGGATACGTAGATGCTTTGGCAAAAGAGAGGGCCAAGCAATCATAAGGTGTTCAATACCGAATGGACATTAAAAGAAGAGATAATATATATTCAAGGGGAGAAAACCATATATGTATGTTTCCCAAATTATCAACAACAACTACAAGGAGAGACAAACACATGTTTACTAATGCTTGGTTTTGCAAGTGTCTTTGCCCATCATGGTGTAGCTAATCTTGAATGACAAACTTCAAGTACCTCATCAAAAATATTTCAACCATTGAGAAGAGAAGTCTAGAAATGAGAATGCACCTTGATAATCCGATCCTCAAACATTAATTAAAGAGGGGGAGAGATAAATTTTTTGTCCTTTGCCATTGATGTCAAAGGGGGAGAGAAATATATTTGTGCCTCATAAAGGGAGAGAATGCTTATGACAACCATTCATGTAGGGAGAGAAATCTCAATGAAAACCATTCATTGGATAACATTCTGTTTGTTGAATGTAGCATGAGGAGTGGCCATCAAACTAGAGAAGTGATGTATGCCAAAGGGGGAGATTGTTTGACAATTGACATTATTAGGATGGTAGATATCATTAAGTGTGTTAGCACTGATTTCCACCAGGCTAGAATTGATGTCAGAGGCATAGTGTGTTTGACATTGATGTCCATGGAATGTTTACCTTAGGGGGAGTCTTCTGGTTACTGTAGTCTTTGGTAGAGAATCATCATACTAGTAGGATAAATGAAGAATCCATAAATATTATAGATATAATGGTTATATGTCTTGGGCTTTGAGATCATTTCTTCTCAAAAAATTATTTTAGATGTTCCTGGAAATGGAACAGTTGGATAATGCTCAAAGAGAGATTTCCAATGGTATGTTGAAGTCTGAAAAAGGCTTCTTGGACCAAAAGATATGACCGGTCAAAGTGTGCAAATAAAAAGGTCAACAAAAAGGGTTCACAGCCTCAAGGTTTTGCCTCTCCCTTGTGTTTCACAATAAATTTATTTATTAATGGAATTTTGGACTTAGGAGGACTTTGGAGTAAGGTTAGGACTTAGGCATAGTCGAGCTTAGTCAAAGGTTAGACTACACAAAAAAGTTTGGCAACAGTACAAAGGACCAACACCGACCCTCGACTTCTGAGGGAACAACTACAGGTGGAAAGGGTGATAGGTAGCACCACTTGGAAGTGGCCACGTGGTCTCAATGATTTAAACATAGGGTGATGTGGAAACATGGGAAGAGGACACATGGTATGTGTTTCCGACAATTTCAGGTGGCCAAGTGGGCCAAATCTAGGTGACATGTTGATCTTAGTTTATGTCTTTTATGCAATGGATCGTGATAAAAAAAGCACATAAACTTCAATATTTTTTGTAGAAATTTAATAGTTAAAAATGGAGAAACCTACAACATCAAACACAACAAATTGATAACAGAGTTCACCCCTTCTGGGCTACGTCTCTTGGTCCAACTTCCAATAGTGGAATTTTTATTTATATGCTAAATTTTTTAATACATCATCATACATGGTTCAATATGAAAAAATAACACTTCCATTGCATCCAGAATTTCCCAAAACCCCTGTCTAGGCTCTTCTTGAGCTCAAAAAGGTTGAAAAATGAGCAAGATATAACCATTTCTCCAATATGGTCTGTAAACTACTCTCCAAAAGTGCATGACTCTGCTAAATTGGCAACATACTTGTTTCATCTCAATTGGTTTGGTACTTAGGTTGGAATCCCATAGGTCACGAGTTTGATCGACACCTTTCGACAATGATTTCATTGTTTTAAATATAATTTTCTTTTAAACATTGGGCTGCTCCATAAGCCACACACCTGGTTAGATGGGGCCACATGGGACTGAGGGGAATGAGCTAAAGGCCACACACTCTCCCTAGCCCCACTCCTGGTCTCTTGGTTGTCATATGGTCCTAGGCTTGGGTGCGAGTAGGGTGCCACATGCCCCAACCCCTATCTCCCCATCGGTGGTTGCATCCGTTAACATAACAATGGGCCATTGGCCTAATATTCACGCCCACCTCCTAGTCCGCTATGGTAAGTCATAAAACCAAGGTTGGCTGATTGGGCAAGCCTTTTGACCCGACCCTCTTCCCAGCCATTACACCACTTAAACCTTAAACACAAGTGGGTGACCATAGTTAATAAGGATCACCTGTGGCCCAATGGTTGGGAACTTGTTTCACTGGTTGGAGTTTGGGTGTTCGAGCTTGGTGGAGGTTTATCGATCCGTTGAACAAATTTTCAGTGCCAAAACCAGGGAAGTTCAAGGAGGTCTCTCATAAGGCCACGCGGCACCCTCTGATTGGCCCACATGGTGACTTATGATTGGTCCACCAATTCAACCATACATCAAATAACCGCACACCACGTGCCCTCATGGGATTGGCCCAAATGTCATCCATACCATCTAGTCAACCTACTGATGTTAGAAACACCTCATCATATGGTCTACACAGTCAACCTTGCAAGTACATTTTTTTTTTATTGTTTGCCAAAAACTCCAGAACGCGATAAATTTCTCATATGATGTTGGAATGAGGTGATTCAAGCATCATTAGAATCAGAATGGAAAGATATATGATTTGGCACCATTTTTAGGAGATTTTGAGAACTTTCATTTTTGAGCAAATTTTTTATCCCTTGGATCACATGTGGCACCAACCAAGATGGACCATGTGGCCTTGATGACATCATCATGATGAAAGTGTGATGTAAACTGATGATGTGGCAAGTTCTTTAGGTTCATGCTAGGGAGTTGGTTTGGTGAAGTTTTCCTTTGTATTTGGTTTTCAGTGAAAATCAAAATAAAATGACCCTAAGTTGGGCCTTCAGTTGAGTCAGGACTTGAGGCTAGTCTAGAGGTTAGTTGTTCGGGCAGGTTTGACGAGATTCCAAAGGAGTGGACACCCTCGACCCTCTAACTCCCAATGTCCATTATTGAGTTAATCACTTTTTCTCGTTGACGCATGGTTCTAACACTTCGAGCACACGACAACAAGTTTTGAAGGCTGTAGGAGTTTTGACAGGAAAGAAAGTTAAGCACCTTAGGAAAGTTAAACATTTTTTCAAGTTTTGCAATAAAAAAGATGTTTGCACCTTAAGAGATTTGATCCCTTCCGATGCTTAATAGAAATGTGTTTAAGATGGATTTATGTTAGTTTTATAATATTTGCAAATATAATGTGCTACCAAATACCATACAAAATTATCTTATAATATTTATAAATCCAATGGATTACCCAATACCACATAAAAAAAAAATTTAGTCGCGAGGGTTAGCTCAATTTGTCGAGTTCTTGTCGCTAAAGCACCTTGTTAATGGGAAGTCACAGGGTCAATTCTCCTCGATTCCATCAAGTTTAGGCTATGATAATAAGTCAACAGAATGTGATCCCTTTAGGTGGATCTACCTAAATATTTCTTTGGAAAAAATCCACACAAAATTATTTTATAATATTTGTAAATGCCATGACAAAAACCCTAGTCGATACATCAATTAATATAGCCATTTGAGAGCCTGGTCATCAATTCATTAATTTAAGATGAAGGATATGTGTAATTCACAAAGTTGACACATGGTGCCCATGCAACCACCCATGCATGCACACACACAACCAACATTGATCTGTATTAAATCTAGATACATCAAGTGTCGAGAGGGATCAAATATCTCGAGGTGTAAACATTTTTTGAAAAATTTCAATCGAAAATATGTTTGCACCGTAATATATTTGATGCCTCTCGGCACTTGATAAATGCGCAGTTAAGATGGATTTCCCCTCTCGATGCTTGATAGATGTGTGGTTAAGATGGATGATCCCTCTCAACGTTTGATAATTTGTAGTTAAGATTGATTTATGTTGGTTTTTAATATTTACAAATTTCATGTGATACCAAATAGCACACGAAATCATTTTATAATATTTACAAATGCCACGGGTTACCCATACCATACAAGATTGTTTTCTAATATTTGAAAATACGATGAGTTACCCCAATACCAAACCCATCTACAAAGGTGAACATACTCTACCACTCTTTGGATTTGAACATGTGATTTCTTAAAAGACAACACACTTTGTTAACCATTAAACCTAATATAATTATACATAGACAATTTATATATAATTAAATACATTAAATTCTCCATTAACTAACCTAAATCCATGTGTAAAACAACATGTACGTCCTTAAGGCTTTGGAGTTTACATAGAGTCTTTGACCCACCACAATATTTAAAGTAGTTGTTTTGTAAAAAATAAAAAAAACAAAAATACAATTATATAGCTTGAGTGGGTTTAATGGTTAAGAGCATGTATTTCCTCCTAAGAAGTCACCAGAGGGGGGTAAAGTATGTATGCATAGAGTATGTATGCCTTTGTAGACTTAGCATTCAAATTACAAAAGAACAATAATAATACATATAGTGTAATCCTTCGATTTTAACAAAGTGAAGCATCTCATATGCTTATTTCTAAATGGAAACTTATTTTAGAGTGCAAAAAAACAATGTGTAGTTTTTCATGTTTAAATTATGTATGAAGTTGACATAGATCTTCAAATAATTTATTTAAATAACTTGTTAAAATAATTTTGAAAACTAGAAGGTTAAACATCTTATTCACATATTTTTTCTACTTTAACTATCTTACATGAAATTATCTTAGGTCATATGGACAACTAATTCAAGATGCATAACATATTCTTTTTCTTTTTTTTTTTTTACTATAGCCAATATTGCTTTTCTATTTAGAGAATATTTTATTTTTATTTTAAGAGGAACACATGTCAACTCCAAGTTGAGCATTCACATACTTACACATAACTTTCACATTGGGTTGGAGAATGAGCCTATTGGGTTAATGATAAATCACTTAAAATTTCAACTTTGTTAGTTGTAAGGGAAAGTCTAATCTAGTGATTCTGATCCATAAATAACAAATTCAATAATATGATCATATTTTAATAATTCATGAAGCAATGACTTAGAACATGTGAATAGTTATTGAGCAGAGAGGCTCATTTTACAGCCTAGTACCTAGTGTGATGTGTAACGTTGTTCGTCATGAAAATTGAATTGAAATTTTGCTATATCGACTAAAATAAAAATAATAAAAAATCTAAAAAAATAAAAATAATAACCATACAAAACATTTAAATAATTATACAAAATATTTAAGTAATGTCGGCTCATAAAAAATTATAAGTGAAAAAAAATTAAATCTCATCTTAGATTTATATTTAAAAAAAACTACACTAATTGTTATCCACAAAAGTAATGAGCAATTACTTTTAACTATAGCGTGGATTTGTTGAGAGCGCATCTCATGTTTAGCACGGTATTATAAATATCGCAACCATTCTTTAAAATTAACGATACAGTGAAGTGTTCGTGTTATTCTGATATTCTAATCCACCCAGAACCCTAAAGTGAAGTGAAGCGTTTGTGATATTCTGATCCACCAAAACCCTAAACCCGTGGTCATCTCCTGTGTTTCACCAAACAGAACGTGTTACGTAACTTACAAACATGGAAAATGAAAGGAATGAAGCACGGGGAGTAGGAGTAGGAGGCGAAAATGGAAGAGTCGGAGAAGCTGGAGTCCGCAATGTAAGGAGAGATTATGTTGAGTTCGTTAGACGTAATGGGTTTACGTATATAATGGAAGCAGAAACCGAAGGATATCGATTGAGAGAGCTGGGCCTCCAAAATTTGCCGCGCTTCGTCATTAATGAATCCAATTCAAATGAAAATGAAGATGAGATTCAGAATTGTTGCCCCGTCTGTTTGGACGAGTTTGAAGGAGGAGAGGAAGCGCGTGGAATGCCATGTGGCCACATTTTCCATGACAGGTGTTTATTCACATTGCTCCGATCGAACGACACATGTCCGATGTGTCGTTATTGTCACCCGCTACTTTTTTTCAATAATAAATTAGAAAAGTAAAATAGTGTATTGGTTGAGGTTTTATTATGAATGGTTTAATAACTGTTTTTGATATTTAGTTTTATTCTCTTTTTATTTAATTTTCATTTTTTATTATTTCTATTTTCATGATTTATAATTTTTTCTCTATATTTTTAATTTAAAGTAACTTATTATTAAAGTTTCTAAAAAATATCATAGTAAATTGATTTTTCCCAAAATTACCCTCGATCAATTCACACACAACTTTGTTTCAACCAATAAGAACCATATCTCACATTATCAAACACAATTTTATTACTTAATATTATTAACAGTTGTTAAAAAACTTTGATAGATCTTTTTAATAAGACCATAAATTAAATAAAAATAATGCACAATTGTATATTAACATGGGCAAAAACGAAAGAGAACCTTGATAGATTTTTTTCTAAATTGTTTTTAGTAAGAACAAAACACTAGGACATAATTTTTTATCTTTTACTTAATATAATTTTTTCATTGTGTTTACATAAAAAGATGTCAACTTAACATAACTACTTTCTAATAATGTTTTAATTTTTTTATAATTTCATCGAGTTATTTTTTGTGGTGTACATGTTGTTGCTTGTCAATTTAATATAACCAATTTTAAGTAGTGTCTTAAATTTTTCATAATTTTTTCAAATTACTAATGAGATGAATATTGATAATTTAGCAATACAAACTTAAATAATGTAATTTTATATAAAATAAATTTGATTTTAATGATAAGTATGAGTTAAATAATAATTTAAATATACAATTGATAGAAATATACAATTTATATGTGAATTAGGGATGGATTTATATTTTTATATTTCCTTACAGTTTTAATATATACAATTTAATATGTGAAATAGGGATAGATTTATGTTTTTAATCTGCTTATAGTTTATCTTAATTTGGAAAAGTAAACCTAGTATAATTTTTTTAAATATTTATTATTTTAACTTATTTTTGATATAAAAGTTTATTATATTGTTAGATCTAAGACTTTTATGATCCATAATGTAGATATCAGTCTTTTGGTCCTTCGGATTGGGTCAACATTTCGAACCAACTAATGTGGTTCATCCTCAGGACGAAGTTTATTATAGTTATAAATACATAATTTTGAATTAAATAGGTATAAAAGTATTTTACAATTTAAAAACTTCACAACTTTGGTAATAAAAATGACATCTTTTCCTAAAGGTAGAACTTATTATCCCCATGTTATAATGTTAACATTATAGATTTTATTTTATTTTTTTAATTTTTGATTGGTTAATTGGGTTGAAGCCTTATTCTGTAATCATAGTTCTGGCGCACATTAGGGTTGATATACATGCAATTTAGCGCGATTTGTCACATCTCTTGGCATATTGTGCACACAAACCGAAAATCCTTGTTGATTGTATATTGTGCAAAAAAAAAAAATCAAAATGTTTTTAAAATATGCTTCAATATAACTACTCCTACATACCTACATATGATGACGATTGTTTGTGTGGCTCCATTGGTATTTTCCCTTCTACCCATTCAGAATCATCAACATGTTGCATGCAGGACTTTAGTTAGAACTCATGTGGTTGAGCTTTTGTGGAGTTGATTGTGGAGTTGATGTAGTTGTGTTCAGTTTGACTTGGTTAAACTAGTTGTATTTAGTCTAATTGCAGAATACACTAGTGATGAGTAATGTGAATTAATTATTAATTAATTCACTAATTATTAACTCATAAAGCAACTAAAGAATACATCAGTTAACTCAGTGTATAATTGGGATAATCTCTGTGAATAAGTGTCATATTATTCAAAATTTCTACATGGTATCAGAGCTAGATGATTTGTAGAAAATTTTTCTACATGGTATCGGAGCAGAGTTGATCATCAGATCTATTATTCAGAAAGTGTTTACATTTTATTTCTTCAGGTTGAGTCTGTAATTGGGCCAGGCAGCCTCTGGATTCATCTTTCTTTTGGAAGGTGAGATATCCGATAAAAGCCCATACAGTCAATCTCTATACGAGAAATACTTTGTTCTCACAAATTTTAGATCAGAAGCGGTTGAGTTTTGAGCTGGTGGAATTCGAATTTGCAGCAGTGTTTTCTTGGTGTCAAAGTTGAAATGTCTTTCAACGGATTGCGATTGGAGTATGCTCTTGAAGGCAGCTCAAAATATATTGCATGGAAATACAGGATGGAGACGGTGTTAGATGACAATGGGCTGAAGGAGTTCATAGAGGTTGAGGTCCCAAAGCCAACTGATGCTGCTCACGTTGAGGTTTGGCAAAAGAAGACAACAAAGTGTCGAACGATTCTATTGGAGGGCGTGAAGGATCACATTGTATCCAGCCTGCATGGAAAGGCTTCTCCATACTTGATGTGGAAAGCGTTGATAGATTTATTCCAAAGCAAGAGTAACCAGAGGAATTTGGCGCTCAAGGATAAACTCAAAAACATTAAGTGTGATAATGGAGACAGTATGCCCAAGTATCTCACGAAGTTCACCCAATGCCGGGATGAGCTGGGAAGTGTGGGGGTGACTGTCGATGATGAGGACTAGGTGAGCTTGGCTCTCCTTGGTCTTCCGAAGAGTTGGCATTCCTATCAGGACTCTGTCAATGGTCGGAAGATAGAGGCTATGATGTAGTCTTCAGTAAGGGAAATGTTTTCCTAAGACACATCATCACTAGACAGGTGAAGCAAATTGGTTCACGGGTCAAGAACCTGTATGCTCTTGAGGTTCAAGATGCATGCAAAGCCTTGAGTAGTGAGGCAACTGATGGAGACTTGGTGGTTGAGAGGGAGCGTATATTACCTCTCAACATGCAGAGCCAGAAGAAGTCTCAGACGATTGTGGAGGAGCCACGATTGGTGCAGCAGCTTCAGGAGGTTGTGGAGCAGCCACAACAAGGGAAGCTGAGAAGAGATCGAGTAGAGACATCTACTCATGTAGAGACCTCCAGTAGGGGGAAACTTCGAGCCAGGTGGGCTGAGGGATCACATGTAGCCATACCTCCAGGTAGGAGGTGGGGCGATATAGAGTGATCGTCCCAAGGAGGAGGGGTAGGATCCTTGAGGTACCCAACCTCTTGGATGAGACCTTGGTACGGGAGCCCCGATGTGGAGTAGCAGGAACTGACTGATTAGGTAAAGACAGATGCAGATGCAGCAACAGAGAGAGCGACAGTGTAGGGAATCCTAGGACAGCGCATAGCTAGTAGGCTGCAGCAATGCGAGAGGCACAAGTGTCTTGCACAGTGCTAGGTGGCACAGAGAAGTGTGCAATGGTGCGAGATGCATGGAGATGTTGCAGTAGCGCAAATGTTAGAGAGGGAGCACTCGTCAGTAGCAGGTAGAGCTTCAACATCAGAGTATGTTCCTAGCCCAACAGAGTGGTCAGTTGGGAGTGTTTTTGTTCCAACTGTTGTTGGAGAAAGTGGACCGGGCAAATGTGTTGCATGCAGAACATTCCAGAGTTGCAGGATAGGGGTTGCAAATAATCCATATCTTGTTGAGAGAGAGTGTTGAAAATGCAGCAAGATGATGGAGCTTAGTGGAAAGGAGTCGCCTTCACTAAGTGGGCCCATAGGCTATTTTTGGCGCAAAGTCTATTTTTAGACATATGGATCATGATCTATGAGTTGCAGGATGCTATTTGTGGATGATTGGTCATGTTGGTAAAAATAGATGGACTTTTATTTTTAGACATATGGGCGGTTTCTATTTTTAGAATGCCAGTCTAAAAATAGAACAGTCGAATATTATTAGCTCATAATAATATTTGGACTGTAAACATTATCTTATCCTCTTGGAGCACTTCAATTTGAGCTACAGATGTGGCACATGCAGTGGTCAGAAGGAAATACACTTTTCTTGTGGGTCAGTTGAGCTATTACATGTAGGACTTCAGTTAGAACTCATGTGGTTGAGTTTTGGTGGAGTTGATGGAGTTGTGTTCAGTTTGACTTGATTAAACTAGTTGTATTTAGTCTAACTGCAGAATACACCAGTGATGAGTGATGTGAATTAATATTAATTAATTCACTAATTATTAACTCATAAAGCAACTAATGAATACATTAGTTAACTCAGTGCATGGACAGTTCAATGGAGACAGGTGTTAGAGGTTGAGATTGCTATCAGTTGTGACTATATTTGTGCATGAGATCTTGCACAATCAATGGGATTGAGTAATGCCAATGAGGATTGCGTGGTTCAGGCAAGGAAATACGAGTTTGCTTCAGCCATTCGTCATTATTCTCATGCAGGATTGCGTAGTGGAGGCAGGCAAGCAGCGGAAGAGATTTGAACCTGTGATTGATTCAGATCTAAACCAGTTTGTGTGTAACAAGTGGAGATAGTACTGAGTACTTGTGAGGAGTATTGTACTATGTATTGTTACATGCTGTCAATCATTATAATATATAGATAGTGTGGGGTTTTCAGCTGTATGATTTCCCAGGGTTACATACTGTGTTAATGTGCGCATGCGATTGATGTTTCATTGTTTTTAATGCTGCAAAATTGATGATCAACGTAGAGGAGGTTATGTATTATGCATGTATTCCGCAATAGTGTATAATCGGGATAATCTCTGTGAATAAGTGTCATATTATTCAAAATTTCTACACTCTTTGGTAGAGAATCATCATAATAGTAGGATAAATGAAGAAGCTTTAAATCTTATAACTATAGTGGTTATATAGCTTAGGATTTGAGATCATTTTTTCTCAAATAAATTAGCTTAGATGTTCCTAGAAATGGAACAGGTGGATAGTGCTCAAAGAGAGATTTCCAACAATATGCTAAAGTTTGAAAAAGGCTTCTTGGAACAAAAGAAATGACTGGTCAAAGTGTGCAAATCAAAAGGTCAACGAGAAGGGTTCCATGCCTCAAGGTTCCGCATTTCCCTTGCGTTTCATAAGAAATTTCTTTATTAATGGAATTTTGGACTTAGGAGGATTTGGAGTAAGGTTAGGACTTATCCATAGTTGAGCTTAGTCAGAGGTTAGGCCACACAACAAAGTTTGGCAAGAGTACAAAGGACCAACCCTGACCCTCGACCTATGAGGGACTAGCTCCAGGTGGCATGGGTGATACGTGTAAACACTTCGAAGTGGCCACATGGTCTTCATGATTTCGACACAGGGTGACGTGGCAACACAGGAAGAGGACACGTGGCATGTGTTTTTGACATTTTCAAGTGGCCAAGTGGGCCAAATCTAGGTGACATATTGGTCCAAAATTTAAAAATGAAGGTTTCATGAAAATATTTACAAGTTAGTTTATGTGTTTTATTCAATGGATTATGATTGCAAAAGCACACAAAATTAAGTAAGTTTGCAGAAATTTAACAGTTAAAAATGGAAAAACATACAACATCAAACACAACAAATTGATAACGAAGTTCACCACTCCTGGGTTACAACTCCAGGTCCAGCTTCCAATGGTGGAATTTTTATTTATATGCTCAAATGTTCAATACATCATCATACAAGATTCAATCTACAAAAATAACACTGCCATTACATCTGGAATGCCTAAAAACCCTTGTTTAGACTCCTCTTGAGCTAAAAAAGGATGGAAAATGAGCAAGATATGACCATTTCTCCAATATGGTCTATAAACTACTCTGCAAAAGTGCTTGGTTATGTTAAATTTACAAACATGTTTGAACCCAATTGGTTGGGTTCTTAGGTTGGAATCCTGTAGGTCGCAGGTTCAATACACAACTTTCAACGATGATTTCATTGTTTTAGTTATAAGAAATAATTTTATTTGAAACATTGGGTTGCTCCGTAAGCCGCATGCCTAGTCACATGGGGCCACATGGGATCAAGGGGCACGAGCCATAGGCCACGCGCTTTCCCTGGCTCTGCTCCTGG
This sequence comes from Pinus tabuliformis, assembly GCA_031772625.1. Taxonomy (NCBI): domain Eukaryota; kingdom Viridiplantae; phylum Streptophyta; class Pinopsida; order Pinales; family Pinaceae; genus Pinus; species Pinus tabuliformis. The sequence goes on along the minus strand of CM062809.1, from coordinate 727,495,327 downwards.
TCTTGTGGTTGTCATATGGCTTGGGCCTGGGTGCGAGCAGGGTGCCACATGCCCCCAACCCCTATCTCCCCACTGGTGGTTGAATCTATTAATATAACTGTGGGCCATTAGCCTAATATTCATGCTCAACTCCTACTCCATTTTGGTCAGTCACGTGGTAAGCCATACAAGCAAGGATTGGTCGATTGGGCATGCCTGCTAACCTGACCATATCGCCAACCATTGCATCGCTTAAACCTTAAATACAAGTGGGCGATCATAGTTAATAAGGATCACCTATGACCCAAAGGTTTGAGGCTCATTTTTTTGGTTATAGGTTGTGTGTTCGAGCCTAGTGGAGGTTTATCGATCTGTTGAACAAACTTTTGGTGCCAAAACCAGGGGCACTCAAGGCAACCTCTCATAGGACCACATGGCACCCTCTGCTTGGCCCATGTGGTGACTTATGATTATTCCACCAATTCAATTGTTCGTCCAATAACTCCACACCACGTGCCCTCATGGGATTGGCCTAGATGTCATATGTATCGTTGGGTCATCCTGCTGATGTCAACACCACATCATCGTATGGTCCACACAATTAACCCTACAAGTAGATTTTTTTTTGCCAAAAAATTCAACGCAATAACGTGCTCATACGGTGTCATATTGATGTGATTCAAGTGTCATTAGAATTAGAACAGTGAAATCTACAATTTGGTGCTAATTTCAGGAGATTTTAAGCATTTTGATTTTTTTGTGTATTTTTTATCCCTTGGATCACATGTGGCACTGGCACCAACCAAGATGGGCCATGTGGCCTTGATGACATCAGCATGATGAAAGTGTGATGTGAAATGATGATATGGTAAGTTCTCGAGGTTCATGCTAGGGAGTCTGTTTGGTGAATTTTTCCTTTATATTTTGTCTTTAGGTAAAAACAAAATAAAATGACCCTAAGTTGAGCATCGAGTTGAGTTAGGACTTTGGGCTAGTCGAGAGGTCAGTTGTTCGGGAAGGTTTGACAAGATTTCAAAGCAGTGGACACCCTCGACCCTCTGACTCTCGATGTTCATTATGAGCTAATCACTCTTTCTAGTTGGCACGCAGTTCTAACTCCTCGTCTGCGTGAAAACAAGTCCTAAAGAGTGTAGGAGTTTTGACAGGAAAGAAATTTAAGCACCTTAAGAAAGTTAAACATTTTTTCAAGTTTTGCAATCAAAAGGATTTTTGCACCTTAAGAGATTTGATCCCTATTGATTCTTTGGATTTGATCCTGGGCCTGTTCAGGATAACTCTCACCAGTTACCGATTATCCTATATTAAAATAAAAAAGATGGGTTTATGTTGGTTTTATAATATTTGCAAATATCATGTGCTACCAAATACCATACAAAATTATTTTATAATATTTGCAAATCCCATAGATTACCCAATACCACACAAAATTATTTTTTAGTCTCGAGGGTTAGCTCAATTTGTCGAGTTCTTGTCACTAAAGCACCTTGTTAATGGGAGGTCGCATGGTCAATTCTCTTTGATGCCATCGAGGTTAGGTTTTGCTAATACCTCGATAGGATGTGGTCCCTTTATGTGGATCTACCTAAATATCCTTGGAAAAAATCCATACAAAATTATTCTATAATATTTTCAAATATCATGACAAAAACCCTAGTCGTAACATTAATTAATATACCCATTTGAGAGCTTGGTCATCAATTCATTAATTTAAGATGAAGGAGATGTGTAATTCACGACGTTGACACATGGTGCCCACATGATCGTCCATGCATGCACACACTGACAACCAACATTGATCCATATTAACTCTAAATCTATCAAGTGTCGAGAGGGATCAAATATCTCGAGGTGTAAACATTTTTTCAAGTTTTGAAATCGGAAGGATGTTTGTCCCTTAATATATTTGATCCTTCTCGGCACTTGATAGAAGTGTGGTTAAGATAGATGACCCCTCTCGACGCTTGATGGATGTGTGGCTAAGATGGATGATCCCTCTCCACCTTTGATAGATGTGTGGTTAAGATGGATGATCCCTCTTGATGCTTGATAGATGTGTGGTTAAGATTGATTTAGTTGGTTTTGTAATATTTGCAAATATCATGTGCTACCAAATACCACACAAAATCAATTTATAATATTTATAAATGTCATGGGTTACCATATCCCATACAAGATTATTTCTAATATTTGCAAATACCATAAGTTACCCCAACAACATACGAAATTATTTTATAATATTTAAAAATACTACGAGTTAACCAATACCAAACCCCCTTACAAAGATGCACATACTCACCACTCTTTGGATTTGAACATATAATCTCTTAGAGGAAAACACATTTTCTTAACCATTAGACCTAATAAAATTATACATACCCTATTGATATACAATTAAATTTTCCATTAACCAATATAAATCCATGTGTAAAAAAACACGTGTTACCTTAAAACTTTGAAATTTACTTAGAATTTTTGACACACCACAATCTTCAAAATAGTTATTTTGTAAAAAAGTAAAAAAAACATAATTACAATTATTATTAATTTTAATTTTAATATTAAAATTCTGTGCATTACAGAAAGACAGTAATAATGGATCCACGGTAATCCTTGGATTTTCACAAAGTGAAGCATCTCATATGTTTATAAACCCTTAAGTTTTAGCTAGGATAACTATGATAAGTCACTTAATATTTCAACTTTGGTTAAGTCACTTAATATTTCAACTTTGGTTAGTTGTAAAGGAAAATCTAATATAGTGATTTTCAATCAATATTATTGATATGAGCTTATTTTTAATAATTCATGAAGCGATGACTTAGAACATGTGATAATTATGGTTACCCATAAAGGTTGGTGGGTAATTGTAGTTACCCAAGAGGTTAGTGGGTAAATATTTCTAACGATCGCGTCGATTTGTTGAGAGCGCATCTCATGTGTAGCATGGTCTTATAAATGGCAGAGACATCCATTTAAAATGTTTGATACAGTCAAGTGTTCGTGATTGCTTCTGATCCACCCAAACCCTAAACCCTAAACGCGTGGTGATCTGGTGTGATAATAAAGATGGAAAATGAAAGGAATGAAGGGAGTGGAGTGCGAGGGGAAAATGAAAATGGAAGTGGAAGTGGAGGAAGGGGTAGAAGATGGAGTCCCCCAAGGCGAACACGTCGCAATCGATTTCGCACTATAAGTAGAGAGAATATTGAGCAAGTTAGACGTGTTCTTTTTAGGGATATAATCGGAGGAGAAAGTGAAGAAGAATATCGAGTGAGCGACGTGGCATTGCAAAATTTGCGGCGTTTGATAATTAATGAACCGAATGAGAATTCAAATGAGATTGAGAATAGCTGCTCCATTTGTTTGGATGAATATGTAGGTGGAGAGGCAGCCCGTGAAATGCCATGCCGCCACATCTACCATGAGAGGTGTCTATTCCAATGGCTCCGATCCAGAAACACGTGTCCTCTTTGTCGTTACCGCATGCCCCGTTCTTGATAGCATATAATTCTTTTTCAAATAATTATAGATTTATTAATATAATTTTATTATTTTATTGAGCGTGATATAAAACCCTAAACCCACTTCCCAATTATTAGGTGGATAGATCTTCTTTTCAATCAGTTAATCGTTTACATTTTTTATTTTATTTTTACAATTAGCACACAATTTGTAAACCACGTATGTGGTTGGGCTTTAAACACCCATCTCCTTTGCTACACTTATTTGCTACAGGTATCTATGTATTGCCCGAATTTACTCTATAGTTACATTTGTCCACATTTACACCCCGACGGCTCCATTTTCGGAAGAGTAGCTCTATTTTCGACAACTTCAGTCACTCTAATAGCGAATTTTCTGGTGCACGACCTCTGTCCCGTATGAAATCTGGTGGCCGAGCAAGGTTTGAACGTGTCGTGGGTTCGCTTTCCATATCATCCATTGGACCTGTCAGAGAGAAGAAGGCCATGTAAAATAGATTTATATATTTTTCTATTGCTACAATTTGCCAACAATTTTCTCATGTAATTTGATTTTGAGATTTATTGTTAACTTCCGCAGGGTAACCGTGTCATTGGAAGTTTTGTAATTTACCACTATGGTTGTGGTGTTTAGTCACTATGTTTATATATATATATATATATATATATTAAACTTTTGTAATTTACCACTATGGTTGTGGTGTTTAGTCACTATGTTTTTATATATATATATATTCATTTTTTTAATGTGGTTCATACAATTACGATTTTTTTATATAAATTGTTTTATTTTGAGATTTCATGTTAATTTTCGTAGGGTAATTGTGTTATTGCAAGTTATCTGATTTACAGATATGATTATTGTTAGTTTTTAGTCACGATTGTCATATCCTTGTTTATACTTTATATATATTTTCTCTTAAAAATTTTCTATGCGTGATTCATACAAGTATAGGTTTGATATCGGACAATTACATTTGACGTTGTTAGTCTAGCAATAAAATTTATTGTTTCTTTCACTTTTACAAATTGACATCTTCTGTTCTTGCACTCTCCAAATGTTTCCATGGAATACAATTATAAATTGAACCCAATTAAATTTGGGCTTTCTTTATTTTATATTTTTAGAACCATATAGAGTTATATCTTGTAAAATTTGAAAATTATTTGACAATTATCTTGAAAAAGAACCACTCTTCTATGGAGGATAAAATACTCTTATTCAACAAGAAAAATTATCTACGTATATATTTTCCATAAAATACTCTTATTCAAAAAGAAAAATTATCTACTCTTAAATATGTCATTGAGGCATTTAGCATATTAAATTATTGGGTATTATTAATAGTTGAAATATTTTATTAGGACTTAAATGTGTGAGTGAGGTATTGGAATTTGGATGAATACGATCATAATAATGATTTTTTTTACATATTAACAATTAACCTATATTTAAAAAATTAATATTTTTTTTGGAAATACTCTTCTATGGAGGATAAAATACTCTTATTCAACAAGAAAAATTATCTACGTATATATTTTCCATAAAATACTCTTATTCAACAAGAAAAATTATCTACGTATATATTTTCCTTTATACCAAAAGTTCTTGTTTTTACTCTATCCATTAGGGTTAGTAATGTACTCGCTATCACTCTAACTATACGTGCAGCTAACACCAATTAAAGCAATCATCGCTAGATACTTTGAAGAAAACGTAGAAAGCTAAAAGTTTGAAGTCCAAACCTCTCTCCTTATTCAAAATTTTCGTATGGAAAATGGTATTATTGATAATAATGGTATGGAAAAATATACTATTAAGTGAATTAGCATATTAAATTATTGGGTTTTATTAAGAGTTGAAATATTTCATTAAGACTTAAATATGTCATTGAGGCATTTAGCATATTAAATTATTGGGTATTATTAATAGTTGAAATATTTTATTAGGACCTAAATGTGTCAGTGAGGTATTGGAATTTGGATGAATACGATCATAATAATGACTTTTTTTACATATTAACAATTAACCTATATTAAAAAAATTAATATTTTTTTTGGAAATTGACTTTTAAAATATAATATAATTTATTTTCCAATTTTTTTGATTAAAATAAAAACATATTTTTATTTTTTATTTTGAAAATGTATCGTTTACTTTTATCTTTATTTTAATTTTTTTTTTGGAGTTTAAATTATGAATTATTTATTTTTAATTTGGAGGGTGTTTGTTGGTAATAATATCAAAGTTAAGTGTTTGAAAATGGTTTAATTTAAATTCAAAAAGAGAGAATGACATTAATAAATTTGTGGGCATTTTTTATACATTGATCCAAGGATATTGATTTTTAGTAAAAAGATTGGATAACTATCCATATTTGTTACGTTGAGAAATCGATATAAATGAGTATAAAAATATACAAAAAGATTTGAAGATATATAAAATTTTAAAAACATTAAAAAATACAATAAATAAATTAAATTAATATATCAATTATTATTTGTTCAATTATAAAAACCAAATACAATTTTTCAATTTAAAATGCATCAAATTTATTAATATTACAAAGTGAGAAAAATGTAAATAAAATCTAATAACATGAATAACCTTGAAATATAAAGTTTAACATAAAAAATAAGACACTGGATATTAAAAATAGGTTTGAAGTAATCTCCACATACCAAAAAATATATGCCTCAATCAATCTTCCAATAGAATCCAAATTTATTTAACATAAAATATATTTACAAATTATAACATAAAATAAACTTAAATTTTTTTTATATAAAACTTATCGCCAAAACCAAGAAACCAATATCATATTCCAATATCATATTTTTTTGGGAATCCAATCGTAACAAATTTTCAAACTTTTTTGCTCAATACAGGTGAACTTATTAACTATAATATATATTACTAGTCACATATATACTGTCCGATACATTAATAAATGAATATTTCCAGGAATATTGGTTACAGTATGCGATTTGTATTGGTTACAGCATGCCATTTCTAAGCTAAGTTGCGATTTGCAACCTAAGTTACAATCCATTGACTAAGTTGAAGTTAGATGGGCGATGGAAGTGGCTACTAAGGATTGAATTTGATGATTAAATTACCCATTACAAAGTGTTTTATTTTTATATCTGATGTTATAAAATATAAAAATATCTCAATTGCGGTTGATTTTCTACACCATGCATTAAATTGTGGCTCCAATTAGATTTTTTAATTAAATTAAATTAAATATTCAAATATCATGCTTTTCAAATGGCACCAAATAATTTTACTTGTGTACACAATACATATTACAAGTGTGCTTTTCAATGGCAGCAAATAAATTAAGGTGTTTACACAATCCAAATTACAAGCGTGCTTTTCAATGTCAGCAAATAAATTAACATGTTTACACATACTCAGATTTAAAGAGTGCATCTAAGATCATTATTAAATTTATCTTTTTTCTTTTTCAATTTCAGATTATACAATTTTCTTTCAGTAATTGTGTTAGTTTACTTGTTGGTTATTTCACTTGTGTTAGTTTACTTTTTATTTTTGATCCCATGGATATAAATACTTCTGATTAGAGATAAGTATCAAATACGATGTTTTGACTTCAAAAAAAAAATTAATAATTAAAAAAATAATAATTATTAAGTGAAGTGAGATTTATTATATGTATTGTTGGCTAGATATAACATATTTAGTTTTTGATTGATTTGTTATTAATTTTTCTTTGACTAAAAAAATTAAAATCTATCTAAAGTTTAACACTATGAATTTAAATTTATTATTTTTAAATAAATTTATTTATATTTATTTCAAATACTATTAGTTGAAATGTCTCCCCTGTTATTCTGTAATGATGGAAAGAATTGACTTTTGTGTATTGTATCATTAATTACTATATATTATATCACTAATTACTATGTACAATAAATATAAATAATTTGAAAAATAACATTATATATTAATTACTATCTACCATAAACACAAATGGTTTGTAATCACTTTACACTAAAAAAAATGCATTGACTTTTTATTTTATAAAAATATTTCTAAACTTTTATAAAGTTTCTAAAAGAATATCATAGTAAATTGATTTTTCCCAAAATGACCCTCGATCAATTCACACACAACTTGGTTTCAATTTCCACCGATAAGAACCATATCTCACATTATCAAACACAATTGTATTACTTAATATTATTAATAGTTGTTATCTTTAATAAAACCATAAATTAAATAAAAATAATGTACAATTGTATATTAACATGGGCCCCAAAATCTTGATAGATTTTTTTTGAATTGTTTTTAGTAAGAATAGAAAACTAGGACATAAATTTTTATCTTTTACTTGATATAATGTTTTCATTATTCTTACATAAAAAATATCAACTTAATATAACTAATTTCTAATAATGTTTTAATTTTTTTATAATTTTTTCAAGTTAATTTTTTGGTGTAATGCTTGTCAATTTAATATAACCAATTTTTAGTAGTGTCTTAAATTTTCCTCATTTTTTCAAATTACTAATGAGATGAATATCGATAATTAGTAATACAAACTTAAATAATGTATTTTTATATAAAATAAATTTGATTTTTATGATAAGTATGAGTTAAATAATAATATAAATACACAATTGATAGAAATATACAATTTATATGTGAATTAGGGATGGATTTATATTTTTATATTTCCTTACAGTTTTAATATATACAATTCTATATGTGAATTAGGGATAGATTTATATTTTTATATCTGCTTATAGTTTATCTTAGTTTGGAAAAGTAAACCTATTATATATATTTTTTAAATAGTTATTATTTTAACTTAATTTTGACATAAAAGTTTATTATATTGTTAAATCTAAGACTTTTGTGATCCATAATGTAGATATCAGTCTTTTGGACATCGTTAGGATTGGGTCAACATTTCGAACCAACTAATGTATTTCATCCTCACGTCGAAGTTTATTATAGTTATAAATACATAATTTTGAATTAAATATGTATAAAAGTATTTTACAATTTAAAACCTTCACAACTTTGATAATAAAAATGACATCTTTTCCTAAAAGTAGGAGTTATCATCCCATGTTATAATGTTCACCTTATAGATTTTTTTTTTGGTTAATTAGGTTGATGTCTTATTCTGTAATCATAGTTCTTTACATAGTTCTGCGGTAGATTGGGGTTGATAGATGTGCAATTTACGAGGATTTGTCACATCCCCTTGCCCTTGCTCCTAGCACATTGTGCACACAAACCCAAAATCCTTGTTGATTGCATATTGTGCAAAAAAAACAAAAGATAAAAATGTTTTTAAAATATGGTTCAATATAACTGCTCGTTAATGACGATTGTTTGCATGGCTTGGTTGGTCTTTTCGCTTCTACGCATTGAGAATCATCCACATGTTGACATTTGAAATTTCTACTTTCAACTAAAAGCTATTTGTATGTTATTATATTCCAAATCCCTTTGTGCGCTCTCTGAAGCAGTGAAAATCATCAACATGTTGACATTTTAAATTTCTACTTTCAACTAAAAGCGAGTTGTATGTTATTATATTCCAAATCCCTTTGTGCGCTCTCTGAAGCAGTGAAATATCTAACGCATTTATCTTCCAAAGTAATTTATGAATTGAGGAGAATATTAGAGGAAAATTCTAGTAGGTCATAATTTTATATTTAATAATTTAAAAAAATAATAATTTGATTATTCTTTTCATTTCTTAATTATGCATTAGATTTATAAAATATAAATTTTAATACATTTACTATAATTTTTTAAATTTTAATACATTTACATGAACCATTTTGAGTAAATCATGAAAGTACGAGAAAACAATTTTTTGTCAAATGAGATTTGTGAACCTCGAAAGATATTCTAAATATATTGTGCAAAATATTTGATATAGGGAAAAGTGGTATTTTAAATATTATGTGCAAAGGCATACTTAACAAAAATGCCAATCAAATTAAACCCAATGTTATAATGTATAAGGTCGACTTTGTTCCTCCATTCATATATGTTGTCCACTTTGTTCCTCAATTCATATATGTTTTCATTGGTTTTTTACTCTAACTTAAAATTAAACCAAGCGAGAGTCTCTAGAACATTTTTTTAAATGTGGTAATTAGTTCATACTTTTCAAAATTAAATAATTAAACTAAGCGGTAGGAAATGCTAGCTATACGACCTTGTTTCATATTATTATAAGTAAAAGATAATTATTTTTATAATTTATTAATATTGAATTCTAGTTAATTAAGTTTATTTTAATTCGTTTGGAAGAATGATTGTTGTCTTCCCCATCTGTATTTAATTCCTGCAAAATACATAATGAGTTTCGTTGTAATGGTTTTGAACTTTGTTCTTGAGTCTTATGTGACTCATGGTATAAGCCTCAAGACTTGAATTATTGACTTATATAGGCCTTAAGGGTTGACCTATTTAGCTTGCATAGCCCTAGGTAGTTAATCTAGGTTTGATTTGGGTTGTAAAGGCAAGCAAGAAGGAGCTAATTGTTGGACAATCTTATATGGTTGTATGTTCCTCTATTATTTATTATTGCAATAGTGTTTATTTAATTTCTACATATTTTTCTAACCCACGTGCCAACTCAATTGGCAATAGTCATGTTATGATTACTATGAAATTCCTCATGGGTCAAACCAACCAAAATCTGCCCTTTTTTTTTATCATTAATTAATGTAGCAAGCATATTCAACAACTTGGCTTCTTTTTGTTTGGTATCGAAGCCTACACACCTCAAATGCAAGGTGTTCCAAACAAGGTTTCTTAATCTAATTTTGGTTTGAGTGGGAGCTTATGTAGAATGAAAATATATTGTAATGAAATGACATGCACAATAATAATTGAAATGCAGTATGAACTTGAAGCATTTGGTTTTGGCTTATAACATGCATAAAGAAGCATGTATTTGTGAGTATATGGATAAATCTAGCACTTGGATGCCTAGAATTGTTGACTACTTGATTCAATTCACTATATTTGGAACAAAGAGGGATGCAAATAAAGAAGTGGGTAGATTCTTATCATATCATTTACTTAGGTATACAATGATAAGTGTTTGGTTTATTTCATTATATTTGGAGCTAAAGAGATATTGATGATGAAATAGGTTTATGTTTCATACCATCAAATGCTCAAGCATACAATTGTAAGTATATTAATGGAGTTAGATGTATGAAAAATGTAAATGGGCATATACTTGTAAACACGCCCCTTGTTTGATAGTTCACCAATGTAAAATCTAAATGTATACTGGTGATAAGGGGCATATCATATTTTCAAATACCTTGTTCATGAGCATTAAGGAAGATATGTGTTTATCCCAAGTCAAGTGTAAAGGGTGGAATGTAGGGTTAATCTTGGCTTGGTCATAAAGTAGTTAGGATAATCTCAATACAACCAATAAGAGGTTTATCATTCTTTTTTTTTGTTAACAGAGGAGTCGGCAACTGGAGCAGCCTCGTAACTCACGTTACACGGGGTCGATTCTGACCGCTACCACTATAACCCCTGGGAAATTGCACCTACTCCTCTCCACAGCTTCAGGTTAGTCCGGGGGAATTGAACTCATGACCTTCAGTACAGAGCCTGCCTTTCTAACGAACTTCACCACATTGTGATTACCAACTCACCTACCCCCATGGGGCTAATAAGAGGTTTATCATTCATTATTGATGGGCTTATGGAATTGGGTAAAACATGATATTTCCTCATGGTATTTCATATGCGGAAGTATATTCAATTGCACAAATATTATACCATGATGTATCTAACAATGAATTAACACACTCAATTTATTATTTTAAAATGCTCTTGTTGAGCACAAAGACCCCATAATGTGTTGTAGCCATTTAATTTTTCAAATAATGCATTGAGTGTGTTTTATAGATTGAATTTTTTCTTCTAGAAGGGTTTTCCCAAAAACAAATTGTCCAATATGTATGTATGTATGTATATATAATAAAAATATTAATATTAATAATAATATTCTCTCATTTTTTAGTATAGAAGTGTAATTGGAAGCAATATCTTCATTTACACCAACAACACTTGCAAGCCAACTCAAACAAAAACATACCATATCCATCAACAAAAATATAGTGTGGGAAACAACACATACATGGTGACAAAGTCAAAACAACAATATGACAATATCCCTCAAGAAACATCATAATCACCTCATCAGATCAATAAACGCATACTAATCACACTCCCCTTGAGCATCATCATCAACCTACAATCAAAACCTTTGTGTTGAAGGGTACACCTCATGGACCATAGGATTGACACTTGACCAAAATATTTGATCAAAATTTATAGGGCATTATAAGCATTTTACATGGGTATGACATCAATGACTCCATGGACTCGAAATTTACGTCTTTCACCTAATGCAATGCGGTTACATTAATGACCCCATAAGACCACTCATGGCTTAAATGAGTGATATGTAATGGAAAATAGAGAATCTTTCTATTAAAACCAAGGAAAGATTTGTATTATGGTTGAATAACTCTTTTCACAACAATGGCACCAAAACAACCTCCTAAAAATAAACTTTCAAACTATAGATTGACTGGCACACAGCCTTACATTGGTTTCTTAAACATATGCCATAAACAAGCATTGCAATGTGTCCACAAAGGATAATGCTAATAAAGGCATAGGTGATATTCTCCAATCATTTTGATCATAGCTGAAGAGGTCAACAAGAAATTGACTCACAATGAGAGCTCCAGAATGAGAGCTCACAATTATGTATACAAATGCTCATACTTAGTTGGATCTGTGATGTTATGTGTATACCTTTGCAATAAACATTAAAATACCATATCGATTCCTGCAATTTTATTTGAGTTCTTTGTATATGAAATGTGAAACCACAAAATCACTTCAAAAATATATGTGTAATACACCATAAGTCAAATTGCATAAATCGATTATTCTATCCACTAACAAACAACACACTACTCGAATTGTTCAATTGTACATGGATCTTGTTAATTATAATTGAATTATCCACAAATGATTCATTTCATCATGAGCTCACATCAGTTTTCTCAACTGTCAATAAATCATACGAGTAGACCCAAAGTCAACGAAGAGCCAAAATAATTTCTAAATTTTGATAGATTTGATATAGGAAAAAAAATGTGCACACAGTCAACAAGCCTTTAGAGTTTAGTAAACCCAAATAAAGTAATTTATTTATCACCTATGCATAGCCTAGAGGGCATGTGTTTTCAACATATTGAATGATCAATTCACACCTCTAGGAATTGTAGAATCGATCTACCATATGTACACTTCTTTCAACCTCCCGCATATTAGATTTGCCTCCTCAGCATTCTACAACAAATTAGACAATGCACTATTTTTAGCTCTCATACTTCATATTTTTTTCCTTATGGAAAATCATAAAGAAAATAGAAAAAACAAATTAGATTGGTCTCACAAATATGTTGTCCATATCAAATTGATATCACCAATGCTTCAAATTTTCAACCATGTGTTGCTCCTCTTCCAGATCTTCAACTTCAAGTTCAATGCATCCTCAGATTTCTCAACTGTTACTACAAAAAAATTTTAGGTCTATCCGCCTTGTGCACTTTCCGTCCCTTCAACACCTACACATTCCCAATGAATGCTTCTTCAAAATGATCCCAACATAGAGCTCGGCTTCTGGCCAATTTCCCATGACATATTCGAAATCCTTATCACCCAAATTCTCTTTGGACTGTATCTATGCAATTATGGTTGACCAAATAAACACACGGCAAATATTTTTCCAACATTCATACAATTTGGACTAGATCATATAAATTTGGTCCATAACTATCCAATCCTGCGTTCTTGCTAAAACTAATAACAATTACTATGCTAATAGTTGTTGATTTTCCATTTTGACCGGATCACACATACAAAAAAGTTGATCATGTGACCAAATCAAAACCCACTAGCCACAACATGCGATAACTAATTAATCTAAGCATTAATCACCACTATCATAAAAATATATTTCTTTAAATGATCAAATGCACGCCAAAAACATATTGAAATGAAAAAATGGACATACTTAAATTTATGTGACAGACACCATGTCCTTAAAAGCGTGCATGTGTGTATCAAAGGATAGAAACAACTATGGTTTAGTGCTCAAGGTATGCATACATGCATTTTCATTTGAAAAACTTGACCACAAGAATTTAACACCACTTAACAATAAATTCCTCATGCACACAATATATTGGTAAAGGTTTTACTTAGCTTGCAACCTCTCCAAATCACACTCCTAAAAGTGTCATCCACTCCCTGATCTCTTCTCTCTACAAGATTTTTTCTATAAGTATTCACCATAAATCAATTATTTTACATAATTATGAGACCAACATCATAAACAACATCCAAATCCATTGACTATATATGTGCTCAATCCAAAAATCAATCCTCTATAGTTGGTAGTACTCCGTTGATTTCAAAGATTGTGCACACATACCTTTTCAATTTTAATCACTTCCAAACTGCAAGTATATGCACAACCATTCTTCAGATTTATTATGCAATTCCCTCTAGTCACACTCTATCATTCAGACTAACATTGGTCTCAAAGTATTCCAACAATCTTATCTATTCCATTATTAAAATGTACATATCAAATTTAGCTATATATTATCCATTGATGAAGGATTTGTAGTAGATTGATTAATTTAACCATTTATAAAATGGATCAAATATGAGCTATCAAACAAAGTCTTTGAAACAATTTCTATTGAAACTGAACGAAGCTCATTTTATTGGAGGACGTCCCCTTGAAGTTATGTGCATTGTGCTTCATGCTCCCCCTAAGGCTGAGCTAACCTCAATTTTCTTTTTTCTCCTCTTGAATGTTGTTGACTTTTTAGAATTGATATCTACTTATCTTTATTTCTTCTAAGGAGAGCTTCTCTTCCTTGACTTCTGTTGATGTTGTTGCTTCTTATGGTTATCTTTGGCTTTGTTGTTGATGAAATATTTTACAATTTGGCCATCCCTTCCTTTCCTGGATCAAGAAACCTCAGTATTCTTTTCAACCTATTGATATTGAAATAGTTGTCTTCTAGTTCCCTCTAAGTCACTTCTTAGACTGGTAGGCTCAACCTTTATCTTTTCATATTTATCAACCTTTTCTTTAAGATGGATGTCCATTAATCCTTCAACTCCTATTGCCTTTTCTAATTGGTGCTTCAGTCAAATAATCTCTTCTTTAAGTTCATGCTCCCTTTCAATATCACAGATATAGAGTGCTTTCATTTGGATCTTGTTTTCAACTATGAGTTTTACTATTAGAGCATTATCCTTAAAATGTGTCCGATTATTTGAGCAAAAACAATCCTTACCTTTGTTAGCAGAACGTGACACACCTTCTTCATAGATCCAATGCAATTTTTCCATTTCTTTGGTTGTTTGACAATATATTACCTCAACTAGATCATGATCTAATAGACCCTTCAATATGATAATCTTTGGCTTCTTCAATATGCTCATCTTGCAAACCATATTCAAATGATAACAAAACGTTCACATTAATAGATATAAAATATGCCTCCAATCTCACCTTCCGTAATGGATAATTCGTCTCATCAAGAAACGAAACTCTAGCTTCTACAATCCTATCCATGATCTACCTTCCAATGATGAAGCTTCACAAGAAGGCACTAAAATATGATAACGATTGTTGACATCAATGCCAACTAATAAAGTCAGCAAGTGAAGCATTGCAACAAAACAAGCAGTCATCACAATCATAAGGTGGACTTCCATCATAAGGTTGACATAAAGCATATAAAAAATAGTACCAAACAAGCATATGCATAAGAAATCATTAGTTCGTCTCCTTGTTCTCCATATAAAAGACTAGCTGAATTATATTGAAGCTACCATATGCAATTGTTGTGAATTGCTTCAGATTTTCTACAAAATATCTGCATAGCATGCATACTCTTCTCCTCTCTCACACTTTCTCAACACATAGAACAATCAACGATTCTAATAATGAGCTCTCTCTAATATATAGATGATTTGAAGTGATTAACTCAATAATGACCAAAGAATATCGAGATCAACAGATCTCTATTTATACACTTAGGGAATGATCTGAGACTTTGAACATATATTCATCCTTGACTTGATCCTCATGTATATCCTTGAAGGTGCAACCATATTGGAAATATTGCTTTAAGACAAATCTGCATATTGGAAAGAGGTGTATGTGTTCAGGGGGAGTTCATGAGGTTTGAAGTGCTAATTTTAAATATGGTCTATTCTCTTTTTTAGCTTGTCATCATTCATATTATCAGTTGCATATGTGTTGTTGTTAACCTTGGATCAGTTGGATGTCAAGTTACTATTGATATTTTTGATGATATGACAACCATGCAATTTTTCTTATGCACATTCTCTAGATGTGATGGAGGATAACACATTCTGGGGAGCATTTGTGCTTCCAAATGGAGATTGTTGTGCATATATTTGACATTGATTTGATGCAGGAAGATGTTGAGAAGAATTTTCTTTGCTACTTCCACATATTGTTAACAGGATGAGGTACTATGCATAATGACATAGTTAGCATATTGATAGTGCTCATACTACTAGATCAATTTATATCATGTATTCTCGAGCATGTGAAGCTACTACGAAGATCATATGATGTTGTGTTGGAGTTAGCTCATCTAGAGTATGCATATTATTGTTCATGTCTTCCATATCTAGAATTATGATGCTTGATGCTACTAATATGTTTTTCATTTGGATGGCTAAGTTGTGATGAGCTTATGCATTTATGGATTTGGATTAGAAGTATTTTTTGATGATGCATGGAGAGAGTATGTTTTCTCTTAAGTCTTAAGAAAATATGTAAGCTGCATATGATGTTTTGGTTTGAGAGATTGACATGTTTTTATTAGTTAAGCACTGTGGCTCTTTCTATATGTGGAGAGAGTGTGTTTACCTTGATGGCATGAAGCCAAGGAGATGATGAGTTTATGTGTTGCTGATGAGTTTATGTGCTGCTACTATTGCTTAGTGTTTTTGTTTTTGATGCATTGTTTATTTAGCCACACATTGATGATGTTGAAGAGATTATTGTTTATTTCATTTGTTACTAGTGATCCTTATGCTGCTAGTTGTTTTTCTTCTTCTGCCTCATTAATGATATGTTGTTCATGGATGATGAAGATGTATATGTCGTTGTTTCTATGTTTTTCTATTCATGCTGTTGTTGTCAGATGATGATGTTGGAGATGTATATGTGGAGCATGGTTTTTGCTAGTGGTTCTATCATGACCTTGTTGCAGGTGTTGCTGGGATCCTTCGTTGTTAAAAATATGTTGAGAGTAACCAAGCACTAGCATATTCTATGTTATTATTCCTATTGTTGCTACTGCATGTAGAACTTATATAATTATTCATGGAGATATTGTATTTGATGCACATACCATCTATTGTATTCTTTTTTATGCTACTATATGAAGCATATATTGTTGCTCATTAGTGCCATGTACTAATGTTATACCATTGTATTGGGCATGGATAAAGAAGAACATGCCTGTGTGAATTTCTAAAATACATATATCATTATCATTTCATATTTTTAGAAGGGAGGTGAAATTGAAAGAGGAAGAGAAGAAAATGGAAGAGGAGGAAGGGGTAGAAGCTGGAGTCCCCCAAGGCGACCATGTTGCAATCGAGTGCGCAATATAAGGAGAGAGAATATTGAGCAAGTTAGATGTGTTCTTTTTAGGGATATAATTAGATCAAAAAGTGAATAGTATTGAATGAGCAACGTGACATTGGAAAAGTTGTCGCTCTTGATAATCAATTAATCAAATGAGAATGAGAATGAGAATAACTGCCCCATTGTTTGGATGACAAACAAATTTGAAGGTGGAGAGGAAGCCCATGAAATGCCATGCCGCCACATCTACCATGAGAGGTGTCTATTCCCATGGCTCTGATCGAATAACATGTGTCCTCTTTGTTGTTACCGCATGCCCCCTTCTTGATAACATGTAATTCTTTTTCAAATGATTATAGATTTATAAATTTATTAATATAATTTTATTATTTTATTAAGAGTGATATATTAAAATGAATTTTTAAATAGATAAGTATTTATGGAAAATATTTTGTTTGATATGTCAAAGGTTTATCTACAATGAAGGAGGCAATCATGTATGGTTATTTCTTTTTTCTACTCAAATGAGTTTAGTTGGTTCTTTTTTTCTTGTTTTTTTTTAATTAATTTATAATTTAATGTAGGAATATTATAATTTTTTTTTATATTGAGTTAAAATTAAAATGTTTATATTTATTTATAATAACTACAATATTTTATTAAAAAAAAATAGTATGCAAATGTGTTTTGAGTTTAAAACTTAGGAAAGATTTTTAGAGATATTTGATTCCTGTGGATTCTTGGTAGATCTATAATGAAGATTTGACTTTATAATTTTTATATAGATTTCACATTTATAACTAGAAATATTCTTAGGATTTTTTTTTTTAACATGTTTTATAATTTTTATAATTTAATTTAAATATGATAACACTATTGATGATAGAATATTATATATAAATATAAAACATAGAATTTATTATTATTATAAACATTGAATTTCTATATGTTTACCCATTAAATTTAAATATAAAGTTGTGAATTATAATCATTATGAATATGAATCATTATTCAATTTATTACTTTTTAAATTGAGTTAACATTGTCTTTTTTTATTATAATTTTGCGATCAAATGCTTCATTTTACAAATAATCCAATATCTCTCCTATGTTGAGTTGACATTTAAATGTTTACACTCATTAATTATATGCTCTTAAATAACATAGCTATAAATATGAATTATTATTATTTAAATTTATTTTAATGTGATATGAAAATTATGATTTTTTGGAAAAAAATTGATAATAATTTTATTAATAAAATTAAAATTACAATATAAAAAATTGGCTGGATTCAATTTATTATTTTTATTGTTTTTTTAATTGATCCAATCTAGAGAAACAGGATGAAGGCATGCCAAAGGAAAGATGCTTGAAGGATAACAAATCTTTCTCCCAATGAGGAAGTTGTTGATCATCAATCCAATGATGATGAAGGAGAATACCTAAATGAGAGGTCAAGAAGCTTAGAAGGTACACTATTGTTCTATTATGAATGCAAAGAAATAGGTCATTGATCTCCTAGTTGCGCATGCCCGTTATTAGAAGATACCTCTCAAGAAGAGGGAAGAATGTCTCATGGTGAGAACGAAGAGAGATATCATGATTTCTCATCCATAGGAGAAAATAAGAATATCCTTGGTAGTGATGAAGAAAAGGCTCAAAGTGAAATATCTCTTGGTCATGGGTCTGTTAGTAATTCTAATAGAGAAGAAAAATATTTAGATAAGAAGATCTATTTCAAAAAGAAGCTAATCTCTTCTCTAAAAGAGATCATGGAGCTTGTAAAGACAAACCAAAAATAAGAGTAGCTACAAGAATACAAGCTTCAGAATGATGGTTTGAGAAGAAAAATTATTGATCTAAATGTTAAAAAATGAGAGGTTAGAAGGCTAAATGAGATGCTTACATTCATAGTGGGATATTGAGGGAGACTAGAGGAAGAAGGAGATCCAATAGTAGCCATATTGAACACAATTTCCATTGCATTCATGGTGTGTGCCCTTTTTTTGTAGTCACATTTCATAATTAAGAAGAAAAGAGTAGAGAATAGGTATTACCTTATAGCTAAGTTTTTCTTGTATCGGGATTTATAAAACTACCATGGATATTCCACTAGAACAATTCTTTAAAAAAATTCCGATAAAATACGGAAATATTTATTATGAATATTAATTCCCTTTAGATCTCATATTATTTATTTGTTTATTTTATGCTAAAAAGAATAAATTAGCTAAAATGTGAGAAAAATGGAACATAAAAAAATAAATATGTCATCAGACATAACAAACACAATTTTTTCCCTAAGAAACCCTTATAGGAAAAAACCCAGTTAGAAGGTGAAGCTACTATGCTCTCTTTTATTTGGTATGGAAATGCGCATGTATAAAGGAAGAGGTAATCTCTATATATTTACTTGATAATCATGGGTTTTATGGATGTTGTAGAACTTTACCACCTAATGCTCTAGTATCTAACTTCCTACCCCTAGTTTCTTTTCTCAACTATGGAACAAAATGTGGCTAGCCCCATTTTCATGAATAATGGGGGTTGATGTGGCATATTCTCATACCATGGTGGCCAACATGGAATTTTAACTTGTGGGAGGCATAAATTTTGCATATAGAATATAATTGATATGATTCTTCCATCATTCGAAAGATATTTGAGGGTTGAATAGTTCCATAGGGTCTAACACAAGTGAGAGTTTTTTGAACCTAAAAAAAATCATTTAATTCTTCAAAATGGATTCAAAATTTTCTCGATATGAATTCTCCAAACTAGGACCCCCTTTTAAAATGACCATGAAAGCTTATTCCTCAATTTTTTTCCACTTCAAAATCATTGAGATAGATTAAAAACAATATAATGATCCAATCTAGAGAAAAAGGATCAAGCCATCCCAAAGGAAAGATACTTGAAGGATAACATACCTTTCTCACAATGAGGAAGCTGTTGTTCATCAATCCAATGATGTTGAAGGAGAAGACCTAAATGAGAGGCCATGAAACTTAGAAGGTATGTTATTTTTATATGATGAATTTAAATAAATAAGTCATTTATCTCCTAGTTGTGCATGTATTATTAGAATATACCTCTCAAGAAGAGGGAAGAATGTCTCATGGCGAGAAAAAAGAGAGATCTCATTTTCTCATGCATAGGAGAAAATGAGAATATCCCTAGTAGTGATGAAGAAAAGGTTGAAAGTGAATTATATATTAGTCATGATTTTGTTAGTAATTCTGACAGAGAAGAAAATGATTTAGATCAAAATATTTATTTCAGAAAGAAGCTAAGCTCTTCTCTAAACTGATCAAGGATTTTGTAGAGGTAAACCAAAAATAGTAGTTGCAAGAATATGAGCTTCAGAATTATGGTTTGAGAAGAACATTTATTGATCTAAATGTCCAACAAGGAGGGGTTATAAGACTGAATGAGATGCCGACCAATCATCTCAATGAAAGAGAAGCCCATTGTGAGAAACTACAAGCTAAAGTAGTCTCATTGATACATGATTTAGAGGAGGCTAATCATCAGCTGTCTCAATATTAGAAGATT
Source organism: Pinus tabuliformis (assembly GCA_031772625.1). Classification (NCBI taxonomy): domain Eukaryota; kingdom Viridiplantae; phylum Streptophyta; class Pinopsida; order Pinales; family Pinaceae; genus Pinus; species Pinus tabuliformis. The sequence continues at coordinate 727,474,527 of CM062809.1, read as the reverse complement.
AAAAAGGGCTTCAATGAAGTTTTGAGTCTCAAGAAAGAAAAGTAGAAGGATTAACTAATTAGGATCAAGCAACTACGTAGTCCAACAAAAATAAAGGAAAATAAATTGCTAGATAACAACATCATTGAGTAAAGTAGAAGCAACGAGAACGGAAAATAAACAATATAATGTTAAGCAAAAACGATGAGGAAAAAGGATGAAAAACCCTAATAAAGAACAACATCAAAGGGAAGCCCAAGGTAGCATTCCAAATCGCTATGGGAGGCAACAACAGCAAAGAATTTCCTTTGGAAGCAAATCAAAAAGTGATGGAAGACACTTGAATAACCAACAAAGATTCTTTCCCCCTGAAGGACAAAGAACTCAAAGAAAAGGAATCGTCATAGAATATTCATACAAATGAGGCAACTCAACCATTTGATATGAAAAGACACAAAATAACACATGAAAGTGAGTTTGTCTTCATCTCTTTGTTTAAAGGAAGCAACATGCAAAGGAGTGAAGGGAATAAGAGAAGATTTGATCCTTCCCTCAAAGAAAACTAGAGAAGAATGAAAAGGTATGATCCTCTTAATTCTGTAGTAAACTTCTCTAAGAATACTAGTTGCATTAAGTATACACTTCATGCCAACAAAGAAATAAGAAGATAATTTAATTCTTCTTTGCAGAAAGAAAAATTCCAACAAGAAGATTTTGGTGAAGAAAGCTAAGATGAAGGAGAAGTGTCCTCTAACCCTGTGTAACCAAGATAAATTCCAAGAAGGGATGTGTAAGAAATTGGAAGGTAAACCTTCTGTCATGACCCAGTCTAAGAAGGTTTGGACGAAAAGAGAGGACAATCTACTAAGGGGAATTAAACCCCCTATTTATCTTCATTAAAGAAGGGAATGACTTCAAGTGAAGCCAAGAGAGTTAGATGTAGGAATCAAAATATTTTTCGTATAGAGGTGCATCTAAATGATAGAGGTAAGACAGAGTGCCCTCGTTGATTACAACAATGAATTGTTTTATTTAAAATATATCAACATTACATGAGTGAAGAGAAGTTGCAACATAAGTGTGGAATGACAAGAGGCCCAAAGTTAAATCGGGTCCAAAAGATTAGCCCCCATGCAGGAGTAAGAACGTAGAAGCAAAGAATAGGAAGGCATAAGCAAAGATATCATAAAAGGGAGAGAGAGAATTGGCTCACAGGGGGTTTCTTTATTAGTAGTAGCAGGAAACAATCTTTACTCCCAAAAAGAGTCATTACTTAGGAAGTGAAAGGTTTACATCTTGGGTGAAGTACCCTTATTTCATTTATTTTGTGAATTTGATTATGCCTAACAATTTTGGGTTCACGAACATGATTAATACAAGTAGTGGTTCAGGTGGGGTAACCTTTTGTATAAATGGACATCTATTTTGAGAAGTCATAAGAATTTTCCTGGTGCACTGTCTAATTTGTATCAATCTCTTGGTTCAATTGGTGTTGTGTAAGCAACAATACATACTTGTAGAAGCATGATCTTAAGGGGAGAAGCATTTAAGATGCTCAAGTGAAGTGAGCACATATTATGTAATAGAAACAACAATGAAAAACAAGCCAAAATACATCTCTATTAGTTGGTATTTGTAGCAACAACAATACCATATGTAGTTTTCATGGATACATATATGCTTTGGCAAAAAGAGAGGGCCAAGCAGTCATAAGGTGTTCAAAACCGAATGAAAATTCAAAGAAGAGATAATATATATTCAGGGGAAGCATACCATATATGTATGGTTCCCAAATTATCAACAACGACTACAAGGAGAGACAAACACATGTTTACTAATGCTTGGTTTTGCAAGTGTCTTTGCCCATGATGGTGTAACTAATCTTGAATGAAAAACTTCAAGTACCTCATCAAAAATATTTTAACCATTGAGAAGAGAAGTATAGAAATGAGAATGCACCTTGATAATCCGATCCTCAAACATTAATTAAAGAGGGGGAGGGATAAATTTTTTGTCCTCTGCCATTGATGTCAAAGGGGGAGAGAAATATATTTGTGCCTCATGAAGGGAGAGAATGCTTATGAAAACCATTCATGTAGGGAGAGAAATCTCAATGAAAACCATTCTTTGGATAACATTCTGTTTGTTGAATGTAGCATGAGGAGTGGCCATCAAACTAGAGAAGTGATGTATGCCAAAGGGGGAGATTTTTTGACAATTGACATAATTAGGATGGTAGATATCATTAAGTGTGTTAGCACTAATTTCCACCAGGCTAGAATTGATGTCAGAGGCATAGTGTGTTTGACATTGATGTACATGGAATGTTTACCTTAGGGGGAGTCTTCTGGTTACTGTAGTCTTTGGTAGAGAATCGTCATAGTAGTAGGATAAATGAAGAATCCATAAATATTATAGATATAATGGTTATATGTCTTGGGCTTTGAGATCATTTGTTCTCCAAAAATTATTTTAGATGTTCCTAGAAATGGAACAGTTGGATAATGCTCAAAGAGAGATTTCCAATGGTATGTTGAAGTCTGAAAAAGGCTTCTTGGACCAAAAGATATGACCGGTCAAAGTGTGCAAATAAAAATGTCAACAAAAAGGGTTCACAACCTCAAGGTTTTTCCTCTCCCTTGTGTTTCACAATATATTTATTTACTAATGGAATTTTGGACTTAGGAGGATTTTGGAGTAAGGTTAGGACTTAGGCATAGTCGAGCTTAGTCAGAGGTTAGACCACACAACAAAGTTTGGCAACAGTACAAAGGACCAACACCGACCCTCGACTTGTGAGGGAACAACTACAGGTGGAAAGGGTGATAGGTGGCACCACTTGGAGGTGGCCACGTGGTCTCAATGATTTAAACATAGGGTGATGTGAAAACATGGGAAGAGGACACATGGCATGTGTTTCCGGCAATTTCAGGTGGCCAAGTGGGCCAAATCTAGATGACATGTTGATCTTAGTTTATGTATTTTATGCAATGGATCGTGATAACAAAAGCACATAAACTTCAATATTTTTTGTAGAAATTTAATTGTTAAAAATGGAGAAACCTACAACATCAAACACAACAAATTGATAACAGAGTTCACCCCTCCTGGGCCACGTCTCTTGGTCCAACCTCCAATAGTGGAATTTTTATTTATATGCTAAAATTTTCAACACATCATCATACATGGTTCAATATGCAAAAATAACACTTCCATTGCATCTAAAATGGCCCAAAACCCCTGTCTAGGCTCTTCTTGAGCTCAAAAAGGTTGAAAAATGAGCAAGATATAACCATTTCTCCAATATGGTCTGTAAACTACTCTCCAAAAGTGCATGAATCTGCTAAATTGGCAACATACTTGTTTCATCCCAATTGGTTTGGTGCTTAGTTGGAATCCCATAGGTCGTGAGTTTGATCCACACCTTTCGACAATGATTTGATTGTTTTAATTATAATTTTCTTTTAAATATTGGGCTGCTCCGTAAGCCACACACCTGGTTACATGGGGCTACATGGGACTGAGGGGAATGAGCTAAAGGACACACACTCTCCCTAGCCCCACTCCTGGTCTTGTGATTGTCATATGGCCCTAGGCTTGGGTGCGAGTAGGGTGCCACATGCCCCAACCCCTATCTCCCCATCGGTGGTTGCATCCGTTAACATAACAATGGGCCATTGGCCTAATATTCACGCCCACCTCCTAGTCCGCTATGGTAAGTCATAAAACCAAGGTTGGGCTGATCGGGCAAGCCTTCTGACCCGACCCTCTTCCCAGCCATTGCACCACTTAAACCTTAAACACAAGTGGGTGACCATAGTTAATAAGGATCACTTGTGGCCCAATGGTTGGGAACTTGTTTCACTGGTTGGAGGTTGGGCATTCGGGCTCGGTGGAGGTTTATCGATCCGTTGAACAAATTTTCAGTGCCAAAACTAGGGAAGTTCAAGGAGGTCTCTCATAAGGCCACGTGGCACCCTCTGATTGGCCCACATGGTGACTTATGATTGGTCCACCAATTCAACCATACATCCAATAACCGCACACCATGTGCCCTCATGGGATTGGCCCAAATGTCATCCATACCATCTAGTCAACCTACTGATGTTAGCAACACCTCATCATATGGTCTACACAGTCAACCTTGCAAGTACATTTTTTTTATTGTTTGCCAAAAACTCCAAAATGTGATAAATTTCTCATACGATTTTGGAATGAGGTGATTCAGGCACCATTAGAATCAGAATGGAAAGATATATGATATGGCACCATTTTAGGAGATTTTGAGAACTTTCATTTTTGAGCAATTTTTTTATCCCTTGGATCACATGTGGCACCAACCAAGATGGACCATGTGGCCTTGATGACATCAAAATGATGAAAATGTGATGTAAACTGATGATGTGGAAAGTTCTTTAGGTTCATGCTAGGGAGTTGGTTTGGTGAAGTTTTCCTTTGTATTTGGTTTTCAGTGAAAATCAAAATAAAATGACCCTAAGTTGGGCCTTCAGTTGAGTCAGGACTTTAGGTTAGTCTAGAGGTTAGTTGTTCGGGCAGGTTTGACGAGATTCCAAAGGAGTGGACACCCTCGACCCTCCAACTCCCGATGTCCATTATCGAGTTAATCACTTTTTCTGGTTGACACATGGTTCTAACACCTCGAGCACATGACAACAAGTTTTGAAGGCTATAGGAGTTTTGACAGGAAAGAAAGTTAAGCACCTTAGGAAAGTTAAACATTTTTTCAAGTTTTGCAATAAAAAAGATGTTTGCACCTTAAGATATTTGATCCCTTTCGGTGCTTAATAGCAATGTGTTTAGGATGGATTTATGTTAGTTTTATGATATTTGAAGATATCATGTGCTACCAAATACCATACAAAATTATCTTATAATGTTTATAAATCCAATGGATTACCCAATACCACATAAAAAAAATTTAGTCGCGAGGGTTAGCTCAATTTGTCGAGTTCTTGTCGCTAAATTACCTTGTTAATGGGAAGTTACAGGGTCAATTCTCCTTGATTCCATCAAGGTTAGTCTATGATAATAAGTCAACAGAATGTGATCCCTTCATGTGTATCTACCTAAATATTTCATTGGAAAAAATCCACACAAAATTATTTTATAATATTTGTAAATGCGATGACAAAAACCCTAGTCGATACATCAATTAATATAGCCATTTGAGAGCCTGGTCATCAATTCATTAATTTAAGATGAAGGATATGTGTAATTGAAAAAGTTGACACATGGTGCCCATGCAACCACCCATGCATGCACACACACAACCAACATTGATCTGTATTAAATCTAGATACATCAAGTATCGAGAGGGATCAAATATCTCGAGGTGTAAACATTTTTTCAAAAATTTCAATCGAAAATATGTTTGCACCGTAATATATTTGATCCCTCTCGGCACTTGATAAATGCGTAGTTAAGATGGATTTCCCCTCTCGACGCTTGATAGATGTGTGGTTAAGATGGATGATCCCTCTCAACGTTTGATAATTTGTAGTTAAGATTGATTTATGTTGGTTTTTAATATTTACAAATATCATGTGATACCAAATAGCACACGAAATCATTTTATAATAGTTACAAATGCCATGGCTTACCCATACCATACAAGATTGTTTTCTAATATTTGAAAATACCATGGGTTACCCCAACAACAAACGAGATTATTTTATAATATTTACAAATACTATGACTTACCCAATACCAAACCCATCTACAAAGGTGAACATACTCTACCACTCTTTGGATTTGAACATGTGATTTCTTAAAAGACAACACACTTTGTTAACCATTAAACCTAATATAATTATACATAGACAATTTATATATAATTATATACATTAAATTCTCCATTAACTAACCTAAATCCATGTGTAAAACAACATGTACTTCCTTAAGACTTTGGAGTTTACATAGAGTCTTTGACCCACCACAATATTTAAAGTAGTTGTTTTGTAAAAAATAAAAAAACACAATTACAATTATGTAGCTTGAGTGGGTTTAATGGTTAAGAGCATGTATTTCCTCCTAAGAAGTCACCAGAGGGGGGTAAAGTATGTATGCATAGAGTATGTATGCCTTTGTAGACTTAGCATTCAAATTACAAAAGAACAATAATAATACATCTAGTGTAATCCTTCGATTTTAACAAAGTGAAGCATCTCATATGGTTATTTCTAAATGGATACTTATTTTAGAGTGCAAAAAAACAATGTGTAATTTTTCATATTTAAATTATGTATGAAGTTGACATAGATCTTCAAATAATTTATTTAAATAACTTGTTAAAATAATTTTGAAAACTAGAATGTTAAACATCTTATTCACATATTTTTTCTACTTTAACTATCTTACATGAAATTATCTTAGGTCATATGGACAACTAATTCAAGATGCATAACATATTCTTTTTCCTCCTTTTTTTTATTATAGCCAATATTGCTTTTCTATTTAGAGAATATTTTATTTTTATTTTAAGAGGAACACATGTCAACTCCAAGTTGAGCATTCACATACTTACACATAACTTTCACATTGGGTTGGAAAATGAGCCTATTCGGTTAATGATAAATCAATTAAAATTTCAACTTTGTTAGTTGTAAGGGAAAGTATAATCTAGTGATTCTGATCAATAAATAACAAATTCAATAATATGATCATATTTTAATAATTCATGAAGCAATGACTTAGAACATGTGAATAATTATTGAGCAGAGAGGCACATTTTACAGCCTAGTACCCAGTATGATGTGTAACGTTGTTCGTCATGAAAATTGAATTGAAATTTTGCTCATGTCGGCCAAAATAAAAATAATAAAAAATCTAAAAAAATAAAAATAATAACTATACAAAAAATTATACAAAATATTTAAGTAATGTCGGCTCATAAAAAATTATACGTGAAAAAAAATTAAATCTCATATTAGATTTGTATTTTAAAAAAAACTACACTAATTGTTATCCACAAAAGTAATGAGCAATTATTTTTAACTATAGCGTGGATTTGTTGAGAGCGCATCTCATGTATAGCACGGTATTATAAATATCGCAACCATTCTTTAAAATTAACGATACAGTGAAGTGTTCGTGTTGTTCTGATCCACCCAGAACCCTAAAGTGAAGTGAAGTGAAGGGTTTGTGATATTCTGATCCACCAAAACCCTAAACCCGTGGTCATCTCCTGTGTTTCACCAAACAGATCGTGTTACGTAACTTACAAACATGGAAAATGAAAGGAATGAAGGATGGGGAGTAGGAGGAGGAGGGAAGTGAACGAGGAAGAGAAGAAAATGGAAGAGTCGGGGAGGGAAGGCGTAGAAGCTGGAGTCCCCCGACACAACCACGTGTGAATTGAGTGCGCAATGTAAGGAGAGATTATGTTGAGTTCGTTAGATGTAATGGGTTTACGTATATAATGGAAGCAGAAACCAAAGATGTTGAGTTCGTTAGACGTAATGGGTTTACGTATATAATGGAAGCAGAAACCGAAGGATATGGATTGAGATTGAGAGAGCTGGCCCTCCAAAATTTGCCGCGCTTCGTCATTAATGAATCCAATTCAAATGAAAATGAAGATGAGATTCAGAATTGTTGCCCCGTTTGTTTGGACGAGTTTGAAGGAGGAGAGGAAGCGTGTGGAATGCCATGTGGCCACATCTTCCATGAGAGATGTTTATTCACATGGCTCCGATCAAATGACACATGTCCGATGTGTCGTTATCATCACCCCATGACTCTTTTTCAATAATAAATATAGAAAAGTGAATTAGTGCATTGGTTGAGGTTTTATTATGAATTGTTTAATAATTGTTTTTGATATTTAATTTTATTCTCTTTTTATTTAATTTTCATTTTTTATTATTTCTATTTTCATGATTTATAGTGTATAATCGAGATAATCTCTGTGAATAAGTGTCATATTATTCAAAATTTCTACATGGTATCAGAGCTAGATGATTTGTAGAAAATTTTTCTACATGGTATCGGAGCAAAGTTGATCATCAGATCTATTATTTAGAAAGTGTTTACATTTTATTTCTTCAGGCTGAGTCTGTAATTGGGCTAGGTAGCCTCTGGATTCATCCTTCTTTTGGAAGGTGAGATATCCGATAAAAGTCCATACAGTCAATCTCTGTACGAGAAATACTTTGTTCTCACAAATTTTAGATCAGAAGGAGTTGAGTTTTGAGCTGGTGGAATTCTAATTTGCAGCAGTGTTTTCTTGGTGTCAAAGTTGAAATGTCTTTCAACGGATTGCGATTGGAGTATGCTCTTGAAGGCAGCTCAAAATATATTGTATGGAAAGACAAGATGGAGGCGGTGTTAGATGACAATGGGCTGAAGGAGTTCATAGAGGTTGAGGTCCCAAAGCCAACTGATGCTGCTCACGTTGAGGTTTGGCAAAAGAAGACAACAAAGTGTCGAATGATTCTGTTGGAGGGCGTGAAGGATCACATTGTATCCAGCCTGCAAGGAAAGGCTTCTCCATACTTGATGTGGAAAGCGTTGACAGATTTATTCCAAAGCAAGAGTAACCAGAGGAAGTTGGCGCTCAAGGATAAACTCAAAAAAATTAAGTGTGATAATGGAGACAGTATGCCCAAGTATCTCACGAAGTTCACCCAATGACGGGATGAGCTGGGAAGTGTGGGGGTGTCTGTTGATGATGAGGACTTGGTGAGCTTGGCTCTCCTTGGTCTTCTGAAGAGTTGGCATTCCTATCAGGACTCTGTCATTGGTCGGGAGAAATTCCTATCAAGACTCTGTCAATTGCCAGGATGGGAGAGACTTTGGTCAGATCTTATGCAGGAGGAGATCAGGCGGAATACCAGGGACAGATCTTCATCAAAGGCACCTGATGAAGAAAATTGCACTTTGGCTGCCTAAGCAAAGAAGGGGAAGGAGAAGGGTTCTCTTTCCGAATCCAGTTCTTCCAATGATGGGAAGAAGGTTGACAAATCGAAAGTGAGATGCTTTCGTTGTCATGAGGTGGGCCATTATGCTGCAAATTTTCCACGGAGGAAATCCAAGAAGGGATCTGGGGAAGGATCTTAAGGTGAGGCACTTGCTTCATAGTTTGAGTTGGATTTCACACTCTTCGCATGCATGGTTTCATCCATGGTGGGAAGTGGTTGGTTTCTTGACAGTGGAGCTTTTGTTCAGTACTTTGGAGGAGAAAGATCGCCAGATACTCATAGTGATGGGTAATGATGAGAAGTATAGTGTCTCAGGTGTAGGCACGGTTATTTTTCAAAGGGAGCATGGAGCTTGCCTTACCTTGACCAATGTTAAGTATGTACCAAGACTGAAGAGAAACTTGTTGTCGATCGCGATGTTGGAAGACGGAGGCTATGATGTAGTCTTCAGTAAGGGAAATGTTTTCCTTAGACACATCATCACTAGACAGGTGAATCAAATTGGTTCACGTGTCAAGAACCTGTATGCTCTTGAGGTTCAAGATGCATGCAAAGCCTTGAGTAGCGAGGCAACTGATGGAGACTTGGTGGTTGAGAGGGAGCGTATATTACCTCTCAACATGTAGAGCCAGAAGAAGTCTCAGACGATTGTGGAGGAGCCACGATTGTTGCAGCAGCTTTAGGAGGTTGTGGAGCAGCCACAACAAGGGAAGCTGAGAGGAGATCGAGTAGAGACATATACTCATATAGAGACCTCCAGTAGGGGGAAACTTCGAGCCAGGTGGGCTGAGGGATCACATGTAGCCATACCTCCAGGTAGGAGGTGGGGCGATATAGAGTGATCATCCCAAGGAGGAGGGGCAGGATCCTTGAGGTACCCAACCTCTTGGATGAGACCTTGCTACGGGAGCCCCGATGTTGAGTAGCAGGCACTGACTGATTGGGTAGAGACAGATGCGGATGGAGCAGCAGAGAGAGCGACAGTGTATGGAATCCCAGGACAGCGCATAGCTAGTAGGCTGCAGCAATGCGAGAGGCACAAGTGTTTTGCACAGTGCTAGGTGGCACAGAGAAGTGTGCAATGGTGCGAGATGCATGGAGATGTTGTAGTAGCACAGATGTTAGAGAGGGAGCACTTGTCAGTAGCAGGTAGAGCTTCAACATCAGAGTATGTTCCTAGCCCAACAGAGTGGTCAGTTGGGAGTGTTTTTGTTCCAACTGTTGTTGGAGAAAGTGGACCGGGCAAATGTGTTGCATGCAGAACATTCCAGAGTTGCAGGATAGGGGTTGCAAATAATCCATATCTTGTTGAGAGGGAGTGTTGAAAATGCAACAAGATGATGGAGCTTAGTGGAAAGGAGTCGCCTTCACTAAGTGGGCCCATAGGCTATTTTTGGCGCAAAGTCTATTTTTAGACATATGGATCATGATCTATGAGTTGCAGGATGCTATTTGTGGATGATTGGTCATGTTGGTAAAAATAGATGGACTTTTATTTTTAGACATATGGGCAGTTGCTATTTTTATATTGCCAGTCTAAAAATAGAACAGTCGAATATTATTAGCTCATAATAATATTTGGACTATAAACATTATCTTATCCTCTTCGAGCACTTCAATTTGAGCTACAGATGTGGCACATGCAGTGGTCAGAAGGAAATACACTTTTCTTGTGGGTCAGTTGAGCTATTGCATGTAGGACTTCAGTTAGAACTCATGTGGTTGAGTTTTGGTGGAGTTGATTGTGGAGTTGATTGAGTTGTGTTCAGTTTGACTTGGTTAACCTAGTTGTATTTAGTCTAACTGCAGAATACACCAGTGATGAGTGATGTGAATTAATATTAATTAATTCACTAATTATTAACTCATAAAGCAACTAAAGAATACATTAGTTAATTCAGTGCATGGATAGTTCAGTGGAGACAGGTGTTAGAGGTTGAGATTGCTATCAGTTGTGACTATATTTGTGCATGAGATCTTGCACAATCAATGGGATTGAGTAATGCCAATGAGGATTGCGTGGTTCAGGCAAGGAAATACGAGTTTTCTTCAGCCATTCATCAATATTCTCATGCAGGATTGCGTAGTGGAGGCAGGGAAGCAGCGGAGGAGATTTGATCCTGTGATTGATTCAGATCTAAGCCAGTTTGTGTGTAACAAGTGGAGATAGTACTGAGTACTTGTGAGGAGTATTGTACTATGTATTGTTACATGCTGTCAATCATTATAATATATAGATAGTGTGGGGTTTTCAGCTGTATGCTTTCCCAGGGTTACATACTATGTTAATGTGCACATGCGATTGATGTTTCATTGTTTTTAATGCTGCAAAATTGATGATCAACGTAGAGGAGGTTATGTATTATGCATGTATTCCGCAATAGTGTATAATCAGGATAATCTCTGTGAATAAGTGTCATATTATTCAAAATTTCTACACTCTTTGGTAGAGAATCATCATAATAGTAGGATAAATGAAGAAGCCATACATCTTATAACTATAGTGGTTATATAGCTTAGGATTTGAGATCATTTTTTCTCAAATAAATTATCTTAGATGTTCCTAGAAATGGAACAGGTGGATAGTGCTCAAAGAGAGATTTCCAACAATATGCTAAAGTTTGAAAAAGGCTTCTTGGAACAAAAGAAATGACTGGTCAAAGTGTGCAAATCAAAAGGTCAACGAGAAGGGTTCCATGCCTCAAGGTTCGCATTTCCCTTGTGTTTCATAAGAAATTTCTTTATTAATGGAATTTTGGACTTAGGAGGATTTGGAGTAAGGTAAGGACTTATCCATAGTCAGAGGTTAGGCCACACAACAAAGTTTGGCAAGAGTACAAAGGACCAACCCTGACCCTCGACGTATGAGGGACTAGCTCCAGGTGGCATGGGTGATAGGTGTAAACACTTCGAAGTGGCCACGTGGTCTTCATGATTTCGACACAGGGTGACGTGGCAACACAGGAAGAGGACACATGGCATGTGTTTTTGACATTTTCAAGTGGCCAAGTGGGCCAAATCTAGGTGACATATTGGTCCAAAATTTAAGAATGAAGGTTTCATTAAAATATTTGCAAGTTAGTTTATGTGTTTTATTCAATGGATTATGATTGCAAAAGCACACAAAATTAAGTAATTTTTGCATAAATTTAACAGTTAAAAATGGAAAAACATACAACATCAAACACAACAAATTGATAACGAAGTTCACCACTCCTGGGTTACAACTCCAGGTCTAGCTTCCAATGGTGGAATTTTTATTTATATGCTCAAATGTTCAATACATCATCATACAAGATTCAATCTACAAAAATAACACTGCCATTGCATCTGGAATGCCTAAAAACCCTTGTTTAGACTCCTCTTGAGCTAAAAAAGGTTGGAAAATGAGCAAGACATGACCATTTCTCCAATATGGTCTATAAACTACTCTGCAAAAGTGCTTGGTTATGTTAAATTTACAAACATGTTTGAACACAATTGGTTGGGTTCTTAAGTTGGAATCCTGTAGGTCGCAGGTTCGATACACAACTTTCAACGATGATTTCATTGTTTTAGTTATAAGAAATAATTTTATTTGAAACATTGGGTTGCTTCGTAAGCTGCATGCCTAGTCACATGGGGCCACATGGGATCAACGGGCACGAGCCGTAGGCCACGCGCTTTCCCTGGCTCTGCTCCTGGTCTTGTGGTTTTCATATGGCTTGGGCCTGGGTGCGAGTAGGGTGCCACATGCCCCCAACCCCTATCTCCCGACTGGTGGTTGAATCTATTAATATAACTGTGGACCATTAGCCTAATATTCATGCTCAACTCCTACTCCATTTTGGTCAGTCACGTGGTAAGCCATACAAGCAAGGATGGGTCAATCGGGCATGCCTGCTAACCTGACCCTCTCGCCAACCATTGCATCGCTTAAACCTTAAATACAAGTGGGCGATCATAGTTAATAAGGATCACCTATGACCCAAAGGTTCGAGGCTGATTTTTTTGGTTATAGGTTGTGTGTTCGAGCCTAGTGGAGGTTTATCGATCTGTTGAACAAACTTTTGGTGCCAAAACCAGGGGCACTCAAGGCATTTGCCGCACTTCGTCATTAACGAATCCAATTCAAATGAAAATGAAAATGAATATAATGGAAGCAGAAAGCGAAGAATATGGATTGAGCGAGTTGGCCCTCCAAAATTCGCCACGCTTCGTCATTAATGAATCCAATTCAAATTCAAAGTCAAATGAAGATGAGATTCAGAATTGTTGCCCCGTCTGTTTGGACGAGTTTGAAAGTGGAGAGGAAGCGCGTGGAATGCCCTGTGGCCACATCTTCCATGAGAGGTGTTTATTCACATGTCTCCGATCAAATGACACATATCCGATGTGTCATTATCGTCACCCCACGTCTCTTTTTCAATAATAAATTAGAAAAGTAAATTAGTGTATTGGTTGAGGTTTTATTATGAATTGTTTAGTAATTTCTTTTTATATTAGTTACTAATTTACACAATACAGATTACAAGTGTGTTTTTCAATGTCAGCAAATAAATTAACATGTTTATGCATATTCAGATTTAAAGAGTGCATTGAAGATAATTGATAAATTTATGTTTTTTCATTTTCAATTTGAGTTATACAATTTTCTTTCACTAATGGTGTATCTCGAATGAAGTGATAGAAAAGAAAGAATACGTAGCTGGTTGGTTATTTCACTTGTGTTAGTGTCAGGCCAGGGTAACTCCACATTGAACGAGAGAAAACACTGATTGATTTTATTCATTAGCTAACACATTATTTATACATATACAAAACGGATCAGTTCATCTTCTAGATGACTGTCCAGCTTCACCTCATCTGTTTCGGATTAGGTGTCAACATTCCCCCCCTTAATTTGAAGGGATGTTGGTGAGTCCAAGCATCATTCTGAATCTTTCAAGCTTTTCGCTTCCAAGAGCTTTGGTGAAGATGTCTACAATTTGCTCGTTTGTGGAACAATGACGGAGATGGATTGTTTTGGCCTCAACATGATGTCGGATCAGATGATATTTAGTATTGATGTGCTTAGTACGATCATGGAACTTTGGGTTCTTGGCCAACTTTATTGCAGATGTGTTATCAATCATGAGTGGAGTTGATTGTATTTGTTTTACCTGCAAATCTTCAAGAATTTTCCTGAGCCACACAATTTCTTTCGTTGCTTCAGCTGCTGCCACATATTCTGCTTCTGTTGTGGAATCTGTTGGTATTGATTGTTTGCGTGATCTCTAGGAGACAGCTCCTGATCCAAGACTCAAGCATATCCTGAAGTAGATACCCCAGTTTCTTTGTCTCCATCGAAGTCTGAATCAGAGTATCCAATCAAGTTGAAGTCGTCCACCTGTGTATACTTGATTCCAAGGTCTTGAGTTCCCTTCAAGTACCTTAGAACTCTTTTTGCAGCAGACCAATGTTCTTCACAAGGCTTTTTCATCAACCTTGAGAGGATTCCAACAGCAAATGAAATTTCTGGTCTGGTAGTAGTGAGGTAGATGAGACTTCCTACAAGCTGTCTATACTTTGTTGCATCCTCAAATTCTTTTCCTTCAATAGATGTGAGCTTCAAGTTTTGTTCCATTGGAGTAGAAAGGGGATTGCACTCTATCATGCCAAATCTGTTTAACAAATCTCCAATGTATTTCTTTTGAGAAAGAAATATGGACTTTGGATGTTGGGTTACTTCAATGCCAAGATAGTAATGAACATAGCCCAAATCAGTCATTTCAAAAAAATTTCCTAATTCTTTCTTTATGGATGCAATATAACTTTCATTGTTCCCTGTCATTAAAAGATCATCTACATATACCACAAGATATACAACTGTTTTTCCAACTTTCTTGACCAATAAAGTTGCATCATCAAGATCAAAATGTTTGAAGTTGAGTTTCAGAAGATGCTCAGTTAGTTTTTCATACCAGGCTCGTGGTGCTTGTTTGAGGCCATACAAGGACTTCACAAGTTTGCATACTTTGTGTTCATGTCCTTTCACAGCAAATCCTTCAGGCTGGGACATAAAAACATTCTCTTTTAGATCTCCATTCAAGAATGCAGTTTTTACATCCATTTGATGGACTTTCCAACCGTTCTGAGCAGCTAGTGCAAAGAGTGTCCGGATGGTGGCCCATTTTGTTGTGGGAGCAAAAGTTTCCTCATAATCGACCCCTTCCTTTTGTGCAAAACCTTTTGCCACAAGCCTAGCTTTGTGCTTGTCAAGTGAGCCATCAGCTTTGTACTTGTTCTTGTAGACCCACTTGCAGCCAATTGGTTTGGTTCCAAATGGAGGATCAACCAGCTTCCAAGTGCCATTCTTTATGAGGGCATCATACTCCTTCTGCATCGCTTCTTTCCATTCATCATGAGAAGCAGCTTCTTTGAAGGAAGTTGGTTCAAAATCTGTAGACAAGTTCAATTCACAATCATAAGTAACATCCATATCAACAGGTGAATTAGAGTTATCTACATCACCTCCATCTTGTCGGTTTGAATTTCTGGTTCCTGTTTTTCCAATTTCATCAGGATGAACACTTTCAAGTGTCTTTGTCAGCCACTTTGGGGGACCTTTCTGAGATGGTCCAGGCTGTTCTGTTGATTGAGTTGGGACTGAATCAAGATTAAGTCTCCCAATTCTATCAATTACATCACTTAAAGCATCATCCGTTGTTGGAGTGTCATGTAGGGGAGATTGTTCTTCAGAAGGAGATTCCACATGTTGATCTAGTATAGGAATCCCCCCTTCAAGATGTGGAATCTGATTATCAAACTCTTGGAATGATTTCGGTTTTGTGAATCTATCCAAGCGATCAAGTTGCCGCTCAACAACACTGTCTGATTTGGATTCTTCAAGAAAAATGACATCTCTAGATAAAACAAACTTTTTATTTACTTCATCATAACGGTATGCTTTAGATGTGTTTGAATACCCCAGGAAGATACACTTACGACTTCTAGCACCAAGTTTGTTTCTATGTACCTTTGGTATTAAAGTATAACAGGTGGAACCAAAAATCCTGAGATGTTTTACCGAAGGAACATGTCCATACCACAATTCATAAGGAGTCTTGTTTCTTATAGCACTAGAGGGACATCTATTCTTTATATATGCAGCACATAGAACAGCATTAGCCCAAAACATTGTCTTTACATTTTTGAAGAAAAGCATGGATCGTACCATATTCAAAATTGTTCTGTTCATTCTTTCAGCTACACCATTCTGTTGCAGATTATAAGGCACAGTTGTTTGATGTTTAATCCCATGTTGGCGAAGATAGTGTTCAAATTCATTTGATGTATATTCTTTTCCATTATCAATGCGAATAGACCCAATATGAGATTGTGCATCATTTTCAATCCATTTATGAAAATTCTTGAATGTTTGAAAAGCATCAGATTTGTTCTTCAAAAAATAAACCCAACACATTCTGGTGTAATCATCAATAAATGTCATTATATATTTATTTCCATTTGCAGAAGGAACAGGCATTGGACCACATAAATCTGAATGAATAAGTTCAAGCTTCCTATGTGCTCTTGAATGTGAATCATGAAAAGACTGTTTGCTATGCTTTCCTAGAATGCAAGCATCACATTGTTTATGTTTTCTAGGAATTGTAGGCAAACCAGCAACACCATTTTTCTTCAACAAGTGGAGACTATCATAGTTTAAATGTCCAAATCTAGCATGCCATAATAAACTTGATGGAAGTGCACCTTCTTCATGATGAGAAATATATGAGAAATGTTGTGCATGAGCAGAGGTTCCTTGCAGTTTAAGGAGTCTTTCTTCTTCTATACCCTTCATGACAAGTGAGTGGTCAGATGCCTTTCTTACCTCAAGCTTGCCATCAAACATGTGAATGGAGTGACCTTGCTGGCGGATGTGGACTAGGGACAACAAGTTTCTCTTCAGCTGTGGGAGATATAGAACATGATCCAGAAGAAAGTCTGGAAGACCAGGCAGTTTAAGCCTGATTGTGCCAAGCCCTGATGGCTTGATTTTTGACTGATCTGCAAAGTATACTGCTCCATCAACATTGTCAGTGAAATCTTCAAAGAAATCTCTCCTATAAGTCATATGACAGGTTGCTCCTGAATCAAGCAACCAGTCATTTTTCGAAGAAGCAAGTGAAGCATTAAACAAATCTTCATTTACTCCAATGTTACATTGTGCCTCAATATAGTGAGCGGATTCAGGTGCTTTACCTTTGTCTGTGTCATCAGTTTTACCTTTCTGTTGATTTCTTCTCTGCTCAACCTTGTCCCATGGTAGCTTGCATGTAGAAGCATCATGTGATCCATTTCGTTTGCAGCGAATGCAATGCAGATCTGCCTTTTCTGCTTGGGAATGTCTGCCCCCCCTGCCTCTGAAGTATCTTCCTCTTCCTCTTCGTCCACCTCTTCCTCTTGTAGAATCTTGAGCAGGCTGCTTTTCTTTATGAGCAAGGCAAACAGTCTCTTCAGAAGATTCAGGGACTGTTTTCTTTCCAAAGGCTTTCTCTCTTTCAGCAAACGTTTTCACAAGAGTGTCAAAGGTTATATCTTTAAGATTTCCATTTGCTTGTAAAGACTCAAGATAGTTAGAGTAGGTAGGATAGAGTGCTTTGAGAAAGGCAATAAGAGAGATATCCAGCTCAACCTTAGTGGATTTAATATCATGCACTATAGACTTTATTTCAGATGCAAGAGTAAGAGGATCATTATTTTTCAGTTCAAGAGTGAAGAGTTTAATCATGAGCTGAACAACTTCAAGTGCAGAATGTGTATCATAGAGTTCTTTCAGCTTTTGTAAAGCTTCAAAGGCAGTGGAATAGGATGAAATATGACGACTTACTTCCTCACTTACGGATGCTGCGATCAATGCAAAGGCTTTGTTGTTCTTGTTTTCCCAAATGGCGAGTTCTTTTTCTGATGTGGGCTGCACAAGGTCTCTGTCTTCTTCTCTGACACACACACCTTTCCACAGCTCATTGTAGATGAGGGTGTGTTTTACCATCCGAGACCATTCAGAATAGTTCTCCTTGCCAGTGAGAACTATTCCGACCATTGAAATGATTGAATGCATTCTGTAAAAAAAAATATCTCTGCCAAAAACACTTCTGTTGAGAGAGAAAAAAAAATCCTTATATGATAGCCTTATGCATTTTATTTTTCTTCTAACATTCCATCAGCATATATATATCACTGCTCACATATATATCATGTATATCACTGTTTAAAACAAAAGGGCGCTCATATACATATCACTTCTCACATATATATCAATGTATATCACTGTTTAAAAAAAGGGCGCTCATATACATATCACTTCTCACATATATATCAATGTATATCACTGTTTAAAAAAAGGGCGCTCATATACATATCACTTCTCACATATATATCAATGTATATCACTGTTTAAAAAAAGGGCGCTCATATACATATCACTTCTCACATATATATCAATGTATATCACTGTTCAACAAAAAAGGCGCTCATATGAAAACGATGTGGTATCCTGGGGGTTTCACGCCATGGTAGCCGCTGCCCAGAGGTGGAACACATATCGATTTCTCGTTATACTATACCTCATCTGAAATGGCTCCTCCAGTACTCGGCCTTGTCTTTGCCTGTTGACATATGCTGGAATGAAATAAACCAACAGTCCCGAGAACAGTCTTTAAAAAACTCAGTGATACCATTTTGTTTGAATGGAATGAGATAGGTTTTTACCTAACAGCGAAAACGCATCAACGTATAGGTAGGTTTTAGCAGAAACACATCAATGTACAGTGCCACGGACAGAGGGCACAGTCTCCATGTCAGGACAGAGGGCGCAGTCTCAGGCCAGAGGCGTTCATGATAGAACAGGCCAGGAGTTACAACCAATTTGGGACCTGTGCTCTGATACCATGTCAAGCCAGGGTAACTCCACATTGAACGAGAGAAAACACTGATTGATTTTATTCATTAGCTAACACATTATTTATACATATACAAAACGGATCAGTTCATCTTCTAGATTACTGTCCAGCTTCACCTCATCCGTTTCGGATTAGGTGTCAACAATTAGTTTATTTTTTATTTTTGTTCCCATGGATATAAGTATTTGGGATTACACATAAGTACCCGATACAATGTTTTGATTTAAAAAAAAATCAAAATAATTAAAAAATAATTATTAGCTAAAATGAGATTTATTATATTTGTTGTTGCCTAGATATAATGTATTCAATTTTTGATTGATTTGTTATTAATATTTTTGACTAGGAAATTTAAAATTTATCTAAAATTTAATACTATGAATTTAAATTTATTATTTTTAAATAAATTTATTTCTATTTATCTTAAATATGATTAATTGAAATGTCTCCCCTCTTATTGTATAATGACAGCAACACTGACTTTTGTGTACTCTATCATTAATTACTATATATTATATTACTAATTACTATGTACAATAAATATAAATAATTTGAAAAATAACATTATATATTAATTACTATCTACTATAAACACAAATGGTTTGTAATCACTTTACACAAAAAAAATGCATTGACTTTTTATTTTATGAAAATATTTCTAAACTTTTATAACGTTTCTAAAAAAATATCATAGTAAATTGATTTTTCCCAAAATTACCCTCGATGAATTAAATAGGTATAAAAGTATTTTACAATTTAAAAACTTCACAACTTTGGTAATAAAAATGACATCTTTTCTTAAAGGTAGGAGTTATCATCCCCATGTTACAATGTTAACATTATAGAAAAAAATTGATTTTTTTATTATTATTTTAATTTTTTCTTTTAACATTTTTGATGGGTGTTACAATGGATCTGTTGTAGGTTGTATCTCTTCAGTTTGTTGGATAATATAATAAAATAAGGATTGGCTATTTCTCCGTGGACGTAGCCCAAACTGGGTGAACCACGTATATCTGTGTCTCTCTTGTTTTATGCATTTTCTATGTTTATATTTCTGCAATATTTTATGTGTTCCATTGCTCTATAATATATAATTTTCTAACATATGTATGTATGTATGTATATATAATAAAGATAATAATAATAATAATAATATTCTCTCATTGATTAATATAGAAGTGTAATTGGAAGTAATATCTCCATTTACACCAACAACACTGTCAGGCCAACTCAAACAACAACATACCATATCCATCAACAAAAATATAGTGTGGGAAACAACACGTACATGGTGACAAAGTCAAAAAAACAATATGACAATATCCCTCAAGTAACATCATAGTCCAACTCAAACAATAACATACCATATCCATCAACAAAAATATAGTGTGGGAAACAACACGTACATGGTGACAAAGTCAAAACAA
The DNA here is from genome assembly GCA_031772625.1 of Pinus tabuliformis. Classification (NCBI taxonomy): domain Eukaryota; kingdom Viridiplantae; phylum Streptophyta; class Pinopsida; order Pinales; family Pinaceae; genus Pinus; species Pinus tabuliformis. The sequence continues at coordinate 727,454,253 of CM062809.1, read as the reverse complement.
CAATATGACAATATCCCTCAAGTAACATCATAGTCACCTCATCAGGTCAACAAACACATACTAGTCACTCCCCCTGAGCATCATCATCAACCTACAATCAAAACCTTCGCGTTGAAGGGTACACCTCATGGCCCCTGAGCATCATCATCAACCTACAATCAAAACCTTCGCGCTGAAGGGTACACCTCATGGACCATGGGACTGACACCTGACCAAAATATTTGATCAAATTTTTAGGGAATTATAAGAATTTTACATGGGTATGACATCAATGACTTCGTGGACCCGAAATTTACATCTTTCACCTAATGCAATGTGGCTACATTAATGACTCCATAAGGCCACTCATGGCTTAAATGAGTGATATGTAATGGAAAATAGAGACTCTTTCTATTACAACCAAGGAAAGATTTGTATTATGGTTGAATAACTCTTTTCACAACAGTGGCACCAAAACAACCTCCTAAAAATAAACTTTCAAACTATAGATTGACTGGTACATAGCCTTACATTGGTTTCTTAAACATATGACACAAACAAGCATTACAATTTGTCCACTTTAGATTATCACAAATGATAATTCTAATGAAGGCATAGGTGATATTCTCCAATCATTTTGATCATAGCTGGAGAGTTCAACAAGAAATTGACTCACAATCTTTTGATATAACACAAATTTCTCAGCTACCACTTCACTCTCAACAATCAAATCTGCAAACATATCATCTCAAGGCATATATCAGTGTATTTATGATCATCAAATAAGTCTTTTTCCTATGTCTTTGTCCTTCACACAATCATATCGTTAATACCTACAACACATTCATTAGTCATTGCAAACACATCAAATCACTGTGATCTTTGTGTTCTCTTAATCAAATTTGTATGTCCAAAACTTAGTGAGGTTTAAGAGTAGGTCTCAACACATATATTATTTCCACAAACAATATGTTTCTGTGATTTATTCAGAGGGTGCACCCAGTATATCAAGCCTTCTAACTGACTTCCCACTTCAGGCCATTGATCCATCACTGTAGACATATCTCAATAATATATATATATATATATATATATACATATATTAGAAAGAATGTGTTATGCATGCCAATTTTAGATTTGTTGAAATCATCATCATCCATACAAATAAGTTTTGCATAGTTTGATTTCCTCTTCAGATATGCTCTAGAAAACGAGAGATCAAACTATACATCGACAAATTCAATTCATATTGGAAAACATCCAATTGTTTTTTGTTTTTCCCAAAATAAATGTTGTTCCAATCAAAGTGTTAGCGAATTCATTAATATCAAAAATATATGAAATATATTGACCGTGTACATATTCAAATATCTATAAAATTTTAAATAACCCCTATCCCAATTGCAATGCACTAGACACTCTATCATTTGATCTAGAATGAGAGCTCACAATTATGTATACAAACGCTCATACTTAGTTGGATCTGTGATGTTATGTGTATACCTTTGCAATAAACATTAAAATACCATATCGATTCCTGCAATTTTATTTCAGTTCTTTGTATATGAAATGTGAAACCACAAAATCACTTCAAAAATATATGTGTAATACACCATAAGTCAAATTGCATAAATCATTTATTCTATCCACAAACAAACAACACACTGCCCGAATTGTTCAATTGTACATGGATCTTGTTAATTATCATTGAATTATCCACAAATGGTTCATTTCATCATGAATTCACATCAGTTTTTTCAACTGTCAATAAATCATACGAGCAGACCCAAAGTTAACGAAGAGTCAAAATAATTTCTAAATTTTGACAGATTTGATATAGGAAAAAAATTGTGCACATAGTCAGCAAGTCTTTAGAGTTTAGTATACCCAAATAAAGTAATTTATTTGTCACCATGCATAGCCTAGAGGGCATGGATTTTCAACATATTAAATGATCAATTCACACCTTTAGGAATTGTAGAATCGATTTTCCATATGTACACTTCTTTCAACCTCCTGCATATTAGATCTACCTCCTTAACATTCTACAATAAATTAGACAATGCACTATTTTTAGCTCTCATACTTCATATTTTTTTCCTTATGGAAAATCATAAAGAAAAAAGAAAATACAAATTAGATCGGTCTCACAAATATGTTGTCCGTATCAAATTGATCTCACCAATGTTTCAAATTTTCAACCACGTGCTGCTCCTCTTCCAGCTCTTCAACTTCATGTTCAATGCATCCTCATATTGCTCAATCCATCCTCATATTGCCCAACGCCTACACATTCCAAATGCTTCTTTAAAACTATCCCAACGCAGAGCTTCCCATGACATCTTCGAAATCCTTATCACCCAACGTCTCTCTGGACTGTATCTATGCAATTATGGTTGACCAAATCAACACGCCGCAAATCTTTTCCAACATTCGTATAATGTGGACTAGATCATATAAATTTGGTCCATAACTATCCAATCCTGCATTCTTGGTAAAACTAATAACAATTACTATGGTAATAGTTCATGATTTTCCATTTTGACAGCATCACACATACAAAAAAGTTGATGATGTGACCAAATCAAAACCCATGAGCCACAACATGCAATAACTAATTAATCTAATCATTAATCACCACTATCATAAAAATATATTTCTTTAAATGATTAAATGCACACCAAAAAAATATTGAAATGAAACAATGGACATAGTCAAATTTATGTGACAGACACCATGTCCTTAAAAATGTGCATGTGTGTATCAAAGGATAGAAACAACTATGGTTTAGTGCTCAAGGTATGCACACATGCATTTTCATTTGAAAAATTGGACCACAAAAATTTAACACCACTTAAAAATAAATTCCACATGCACACAAGATATTGGTAAAGGTTTTACTTAGCCTGCAACTTCTCCGAATCACACTCCTAAAAGTGCCATTGAGTCATGGATCTCTTCTCTCTAACTATTGACCATAAATCAATTATTTTACATAATTATGAGACCAACATCATAAACATCATCCGAATCCATTGACAATGTATGTGCTCAAACCAGAAATCAATCCTCTATAGTTCGTAGTACTCCGCTGATTGCAGAGATTGTGCACACGTGCCTTTTCAATTTTAATCACTTCCAAACTACAAGTATATGCACAACCATTCTTCATATTTATTATGCAATTCCCTCTATTCACACTACCATTCAGAGTAACATTGGTCTCAAAGTATTCCAACAATCTTATCTATTCCATTATTAATTTTTTTGGATTCTAACCATTCTTTTATTCTGATGGAGGTTCTAACAGGTGCTTAAAATGTACATATCAAATTTAGCTATATATTATCCATGGATGAAGGATTTGTAGTAGATTGATTAATTGAACCATTTATAAAATGGATCAAATATGAGCTATCAAACAGAGTCTTTGAAACAATTTCTATTGAAACTGAACGAAGCTCATTTTCTTGGAGGACGTCCCCTTGAAGTTATGTGCATTGTGCTTCATGCTCCCCCTAAGGTTGAGCTAGCCTCAATTTTATTTTTTCTCCTCTTGAATGTTGTTGACTTTTATAATTGAGATCTACTTATCTTTATTTCTTCTAATGAGAGCTTCTCTTCCTTGACTTTTGTTGATGTTGTTGCTTCTTATGGTTATCTTTGGCTTTGCTGTTGATGAAATATTTTACAATTTGTCTGTCCCTTCCTTTATTGGATCAAGAAACCTCAGTATTCTTTTCAACCTTTTGATATTGAAATAGTTGTCTTCTAGTTCCCTCTAAGTCACTTCTTAGACTGGTAGGCTCAACCTTTATCTTTTCATATATATCAACCTTTTCTTTAAGATGGATGTCCTTTAATCCTTCAACTCCTATTGCATTTTCTAATTGGTGCTTCAGTCAAATAATCTCTTCTTTAAGTTCATGCTCCCTTTCAATATCACAGATATTGAGTGCTTTCATTTGGATCTTGTTTTCAACTATGAGTTTTAATATTAGAGCATTATCCTTAAAATGTGTCCCATTATTTGAGCAAAAACAATCCTTACCTTTGTTAGCAAAACATGACACACCTTCTTCATAGATCCAATGCAATTTTTCCATTTCCTTGGTTGTTTGAAAATATATTACCTCAACTGAATCATGATCTAATAAACCCTTCAATATTATATTTTTTGGCCTCTTCAATATGTTCATCTTGCAAACCATATTCAAATGATAATAAAATGTTCACATTAATAGATATAAAATATGCCTCCAATCTCACCTTCCATAATGGATAATTTGTCCCATCAAGAAATGAAACTCCAACTTCTACAATCCTATCCATGATCTTCCTTCCAATGATGAAGCTTCACAAGAAGGCACTAAACTATGATACCGATTGTTGACATCAATGCCAACTAATAAAGTCAGCAAGTGAAGCATTGCAACAAAACAAACACTCATCACAATCATAAGGAGGACTGCCATCATAAGGTTGACATAAAGCATATAAAAAATAGTACCAAAAAAGCATATGCATAAGCAATCATTACTTCATCTCCTCGTCATCCACATAAAAGACTAGCTAAATTATATTGAAGCTGCCATATGCAATTATTGTGAAGTGCTTCAGATTTTCTACAAAATATCTGCATAGCATGCATACTCTTCTCCTTTCTCACACTCTCTCAACACATAGAACAACCAATGATTCTAATAATGAGCTCTCTCTAATATATAGATGATTTGAAGTGATTAACTCAATAATGACCAAAGAGTATCGAGATCAACAAATCTCTATTCATACACTTAGGGAATGATCTGAAGTTTTGAACATATATTCATCCTTGACTTGATTTGCATGTGTATCCTTGAAGGTGCAACAATATTGGAAATATTGCTTTAAGTAAATCTGCATATTGGAAAGAGGTGTATGTGTTTAGGGGGAGTTCATGAGGTTTGAAGTGCTATTATTTATGGTCCATTCTCTTTTGTAGCTTTTCATCATTCATATTATCAGCCACATATGTGTTGTTGTTAGCCTTGGAGCAGTTGGATGTCAAGTTACTATTGATATTTTTGATGATATGACAACCATGCAGTTATTCTTATGCACATTGTCTAGATCTGATGGAGGATAAAACATTATGGGGAGCATTTGTGCTTCCAAATGGAAATTGTTGTGCATATATTTGACATTGATTTGATGCAGGAAGATGTTGAGAAGAATTTTTGTTGCTACATCCACATATTGTTAGCAGGTTGAGGTAGTGTGCATAATGACATAGTTAGCATATTGATAGTGCTCATACTAGTAGATCAATTTATATCATGTATTCTTGAGCATGTGAAGCTACTACGAAGATCATATGATGTTGTGTTGGAGTTAGCTCATCTAGAGTATGCATATTATTGTTCATGTCTTCCATATCTAGAATTATGATGCTTTATGCTACTAATATGTTTTTCATTTGGATGGTTAAGTTGTGATGAGCTTATGCATTTATGGATTTGGATTAGAAGTATTTTTTGATGATGCATGGAGAGAGTATGTTTTCTCTTAAGTCTTAATAAAATATGTAAGATGCATATGATGTTTTGGTTTGAGAGATTGACATGTTTTTATTGGTTGAGCACTGTGGCTCTTTCTATATATGGAGAGAGTGTGTTGACCTTGATGGCATGAAGCCAAGGAGATGATGATTTATGTGTTGCTGCTAATGAGTTTATGTTCTACTACTATTTCTTAGTGTTTTTGTTTTTGATGCATTGTTTATTTAGCCACACATTGATGATGTTGAAGAGATTATTGTTTGTTTCATCTATTACTAGTGATCCTTATGCTGCTAGTTGTTTTTCTTCTTCTGCCTCATTAATGATATGTTGTTCATGGATGATGAAGATGTATATGTTGTTGTTTCTATGTTTTTCTATTCATGTTTTTGTTGTCAGATGATGATGTTGGAGATGTATATGCGGAGAATGGTTTTTGCTAGCGGTTCTATCATGACCTTGTTGCAGGTGTTTTTGGGATCCTTCATTGTTAAAAATATGTTGAGAGTAACCAAGCACTAGCATATTCTATGTTTAGTAGTCCTATTGTTGCTACTGCATGTAGAACTTATATGATTATTCATGGAGATATTGTATTTGATGCACATGCCATCTATTGTATTCCTTTTTATGCTACTATATGAAGCATATATTGTTGCTCATTGGTGCCATGTACTAATGTTATACCATTGTATTGGGCATGCATAAAGAAGAGCATGCTTGTGTGAATTTCTTAAATACATATATCATTATCATTTCATATTTTTAGAAGGGAGGTGAAATTGAAAGAGGACGAGAAGAAAATGGAAGAGGAGGAAGGGGTAGAAGTTGGAGTCCCCCAAAGCGACCACGGCGCAATTGAGTGTGCAATGTAAGGAGAAAGAATATTGAGCAAGTTAGATGTGTTCTTTTTAGGGATATAATTAGATCAGAAAGTGAAGAATATTGAATGAGCGACGTGACATTGGAAAAGTTGTCGCTCTTGATAATTAATTAATCAAATGAGAATGAGAATAACTAGCCCATTTGTTTGGATGAACAAACAAATTTGAAGGTGGAGAGAAAGCCCATGAAATGCCATGTCGCCACATCTACCATGAGAAGTGTCTATTCCCATGGCTTTGATCGAACAACATGCGCCCTCTTTGTTGTTACCACATGCCCCCTTCTTGATAACATGTAATTCTTTTTCAAATGATTATAGATTTATAAATTTATTAATATAATTTTATTATTTTATTAAGAGCGATATATTAAAATGAATTTTTAAATAGATAAGTATTTATGGAAAATGTTGTGTTTGATATGTCAAAGGTTTATCTACAATGAAGGAGGCAATCATGTGTGGTTATTTTTTTTCTACTGAGATGAGTTTAGTTGGTTTTTTTTTTCTTGTTTTTTTTTTTTTTTTTTTAATTAATTTATAATTTAATGTAGGAATATTAAAATATTTTTTTATATTGAGTTAAAATTAAAATGTTTATATTTATTTATAATAACTACAATATTTTTATTTAAAAAAAATAGTATGCAAATGTGTTTTTGAGTTTAAAACTTAGGAAAGGTTTTTAGAGATATTTGATTCCGGCGGATTCTTGGTAGATCTATAATGAAGATTTGACTTTATAATTTTTATATAGATTTCACATTTATAACTAGAAATATTCTTAGGAATTTTTCTTTAACATGTTTTATAATTTTTATAATTTAATTTAAATATGATAACACTATTGATGATAGAATATTATATATAAATATAAAACCTAGAATTTTTTATTATTATAAACATTGAATTTCTATATGTTTATACATTAAATTTAAATATAAAGTTGTGAATTATAATCATTATGAATATGAATCATTATTCAATTTATTACTTTTTAAATTAAGTTAACATTGTCTTTTTTATTATAATTTTGCGATCAAATGCTTCATTTTACAAATGATCCAATATCTCTCCTATGTTGAGCTGAAATTTAAATGTTTACACTCATTAATTATATGCTCTTAAATAACATAGATATAAATATGAATTATTATTATTTAAATTTATTTTAATGTGATATGCAAATTATGATATTTTGGAAAAAAATTGACAATAATTTTATTAATAAAATTAAAATTGCAATATAAAAAATTGGTTAGATTCAGTTTATTATTTTTGTTTTTTTTTTTTAATTGATCCAATCTAGAGAAAAAGGATGTAGGCAACCCAAAGGAAAGATGCTTGAAGGATAACAAATCTTTCTCCCAATGAGGAAGTTGTTGATCATTAATCCAATGATGTTGAAGGAGAATACCAAAATGAGAGGTCAAGAAGGTTAGAAGGTACACTATTGTTCTATTATGAATGTAAAGAAATAGGTCACTGATCTCCTAGTTGTGCATGCCCGTTATTGAAGATACCTCTCAAGAAGAGGGAAGAATGTCTCATGCTGAGAACAAAGAGAGATATCATGATTTCTCATCCATAGGAGAAAATAAGAATATCCTTTGTAGTGATGAAGAAAAGGCTCACAGTGAAATATCGCTTGGTCACAGGTCTGTTAGTAATTCTAATAGAGAAGAAAAATATTTAGATAAGAAGATCTATTTCAAAAAGAAGCTAATCTCTTCTCTAAAAGAGATCATGGAGCTTGTAAAGACAAACACAAAAATAAGAGTAGCTACAAGAATACAAGTTTCAGAATGATGGTTTGACAAGAAAAATTATTGATCTAAATGTTAAAAAATGAGAGGTTAGAAGTCTGAATGAGATGCTTACATTCATAGTGGGATATTGAGGGAGACTAGAGGAAGAAGGAGATCCTATAGTAGCCATATTGAACACAATTTCCATTGCATTCATGGTGTGTGCCCCTTTATTTGTAGTCACATTTCATTATTAAGAAGAAAAGAGTAGAGAATAGGTATCACCTTATAGCTAAGTTTTTCTTGTATCAGGATTTATAAACTACCATGGATATTCCACTAGAACAATTCTTCAAAAAAGTTATGATAAAATACTGAAATATTTATTATGAATATTAATTCCCTTTAGATATGATATTATTTATTTGTTTATTTTATGCTAAAATGAATAAATTAGCTAAAATGTGAGAAAAATGGAACATAAAAAGTTAAATATGGCATAAGACACAACAAACACAATTTTTTCCATACGAAACCCTTATAGGAAAAAACCCAGTTAGAAGGTGAAGCTACTATGCTCTCTTTTATTTGGTATGCAAATGCGCATGTGCAAAGGAAGAGGTACTCTCTATATATTTACTTGATAACTATGGGTTGTTTGGATGTTGTAGAACTTTAGCACCTAATGCTCTAGTATCTAACTTCCTACCCCTAGTTTATTTTCTCAACCATGGAACAAAATGTGGCTAGCCCCATTTTCATGAATAATGGGGGTTGATGTGGCATCTTCTCATACCATGGTGGCAAACATGGAATTTTAACTCGTGGGCGGCATAAATTTTTCATATGGAATATATTTGATGTGATTCTTCCATCATTTGAAAGATATTTGAGGGTTGAATAGTGCCATAGGGTCTAGCACAAGTGAGAGTTTTTTGAACCCAAAAAAATCATTTAATTCTTCAAAATGGATTCAAATTTTTCTTGATCTGAATTCTCCAAACTAGGACCCCCTATTAAAATGACCATGAAAGCTTATTCCTCAATTTTTTTCCACTTCAAACTCATCGAGATAGATGAAAAACAATATAATGATCCAATCTAGAGAAAAAGGATCAAGGCATCCCAAAGGAAAGGTACTTGAAGGATAACATACCTTTCTCACAATGAGGAAGCTATTGTTCATCAACCCAATGATGTTGAAGGAGAAGACCTAAATGAGAGGCCATGAAACTTAGAAGGTGTGTTATATTTATATGATGAATTTAAATAAATAAGTCATTTATCTTCTAGGTTTACATGTATTATTAGAATATACCTCTCAAGAAGAGGGAAAAATGTCTCATGGCGAGAACGAAGAGAGATCTCATTTTCTCATGCATAGGAGAAAATGAGAATATCCCTAGTAGTGATGAAGAAAAGGTTGAAAGTGAATTATATATTAGTTGTGGGTCTGTTAGTAATTTTGATAGAGAAGAAAATGATTTAGATCAAAATATTTATTTCAGAAAGAAGCTAAGCTCTTCTCTAAAATGATCAAGGATTTTGTAGAGGTAAACGAAAAATAGGAGTAGTTGCAAGAATATGAGCTTCAGAATGATGGTTTGAGAAGAACATTTATTGATCTAAATGTCCAACAAGGAGGGGTTATAAGACTGAATGAGATGCCGACCAATCATCTCAATGAAAGAGAAGCCCATTCTGAGAAACTACAAGCTAAAGTAGTCTCATTGAGACATGATTTAGAGGAGGCTAATCATCAGCTGTCTCATTATTAGAAGATTAAAAATGGATTCAATGAAGTTTTGAGTCTTAAGAAAGAAATGTAGAAGGAGGAATGAATTAGGATGAAGAAACTATGAAGTGCAACAAAACTAAAGGAAAATAAATTGTTAGATAACAACATCATTGAGTAAAGTAGAATCAAGGAGAAAAGGAAAATAAAAAATATAATGTTAAGCAACAACAATGAGGAAAAAGGATGAAAAACCCTAATAAACAACAACATCAAAGAGAAGCCCAAGGTAGCATTCCAAATCGCTATGGGAGGCAACAACAACAAAGAATTTCCTTTGGAAGCAAATCAAAAAGTGATGGAAGACACTTGAATAACCAACAAAGATTCTTTCCCCTTGAAGGACAAAGCCCTCAAAGAAAAGGAATCATCATAGAATATGCATGCAAATGAGGCAACTCAATCATTTGATATGAAAAGACACAAAATAACACATGAAAGTGATTTTGTCTTCATCTCTTTGTGTAAAGGAAGCAACATGCAAAGGAGTGAAGGTAATAAGTGAAGATTTGATCCTTCCCTCAAAGAAAACTAGAGAAGAATGAAAAGGTATGATCCTCTTAATTCTGTAGTAAACTTCTCTAAGAATACTAGTTGCATTAAGTATACACTTCATGCCAACAAAGAAACAAGAAGATCATTTAATTCTTCTTTGCAGAAAGAAAAATTCCAACAAGAAGATTTTGGTGAAGAAAGCTAAGATGAAGGAGAAGTGTCCTCCAACCCTGTATAACCAAGATAGATTCCAAGAAGGGATGTGTAAGAAATTGGAAGGTAAAGCTTCTATCATGACCCAGTCTATGAAGGTTTGAACGAAAAGAGAGGACAATCTACTAAGGGGAATTAAACCCCCTATTTATCTTCATTAAAGAAGGGAATGACTTCAAGTGAAGCCAAGAGAGTTAGATGTAGGCATCAAAATATTTTTCATATAGAGGTGCATCTAAATGATAGAGGTAAGACAGAGTGCCCTCGTTGATTACAACAATGAATTGTTTTATTTAAAATATATCAACATTACATGAGTGAAGAGAAGTTGCAACATAAGTGTGGAATGACAAGAGGCCAAAACTTAAATTGGGTCCAAAAGATTAGTCCCCATGCAGGAGTAAGAACGTAGAAGCAAGGAATAGGAAGGCATAAGCAAAGATATCATAAAAGGGAGAGAGAGCATTGGCTCATGGGGGGTTTCTTTATTAGTAGTAGCAAGAAACAATCTTTACTTGCAAAAAGAGTCATTACTTAGGAAGTCAAAGGTTTACATCTTGGGTGAAGTACCCTTATTTCATTTATTTCGTGAATTTGATTATGCCTAACAATTTTGGGTTCACGAACATGATTAATACAAGCAGTGGTTCAGGTGGGCTAACCTTTTATATAAATGGACATCTCTTTTTGATAAGTCATAAGAATTTTCCTGGTGCACTGTCCAATTTGTATCAATTTCTTGGTTGAACTGGTGTTGTGTAAGAAACAATACATAATTGTAGAAGCATGATCTTAAGGGGGAAGCATTTAAGATGATCAAGTGAAGTGAACACATAATATGTAATAGAAACAACAATGAAAAACAAGCCAAAATACATCTCTATTAGTTGGTATTTTTAGCAACAACAATACCATATGTAGTTTTCATGGATACGTAGATGCTTTGGCAAAAGAGAGGGCCAAGCAGCAATAAGGTGTTCAAAACCGAATGAACATTCAAAGAAGAGATAATATATGTTCAGGGGAAGCATATCATATATGTATGGTTCCCAAATTATCAACAACAACTATAAGGAGAGACAAACACATGTTTACTAATGCTTGGTTTTGAAAGTGTCTTTGCCCATGATGGTGTAGCTAATCTTGAATGACAAACTTCAAGTACCTCATCAAAAATATTTCAACCATTGAGAAGAGAAGTCTAGAAATGAGAATGCACCTTCATAATCAGATCCTCAAACATTAATTAAAGAGGGGGAGAGATAAATTTTTTGTCCTCTGCCATTGATGTCAAAGGGGGAGAGAAATATATTTGTGCCTCATGAAGGGAGAGAATGCTTATGACAACCATTCATGTAGGGAGAGAAATCTCAATGAAAACCATTCATTGGATAACATTCTGTTTGTTGAATGTAGCATGAGGAGTGGCCATCAAACTAGAGAAGTGATGTATGCCAAAGGGGGAGATTGTTTGAGAATTGACATTATTAGGATGGTAGATATCATTAAGTGTGTTAGCACTGATTTCCACAAGGCTAGAATTGATGTCAGAGGCATAGTGTGTTTGACATTGGTGTACATGGAATGTTTACCTTAGGGGGAGTCTTCTGGTTACTGTAGTCTTTGGTAGAGAATCATCATAGTAGTAGGATAAATGAAGAATCCATAAATATTATAGATATAATGGTTATATGGCTTGGGCTTTGAGATCATTTATTCTCAAAAAATTATTTTAGATGTTCCTGGAAATGGAACAGTTGGATAATGCTCAAAGAGAGATTTCCAATGGTATGTTGAAGTCTGAAAAAGGCTTCTTGGACCAAAAGATATGACCGGTCAAAGTGTGCAAATAAAAATGTCAACAAAAAGGGTTCACAACCTCAAGGTTTTTCCTCTCCCTTGTGTTTCACAATAAATTTATTTATTAATGGAATTTTGGACTTAGGAGGATTTTGGAGTAAGGTTATGACTTAGGCATAGTCAAGCTTAGTCAGAGGTTAGAACACACAACAAAGTTTGGCAACAGTACAAAGGACCAACACCGACCCTCGACTTGTGAGGGAACAACTACAGGTGGAAAGGGTGATAGGTGGCACCACTTGGAGGTGGCCACGTGGTCTCAATGATTTAAACATAGGGTGAAGTGGAAACATGGGAAGAGGACACATGGCATGTGTTTTCGACAATTTCAGGTGGCCAAGTGGGCCAAATCTAGGTGACATGTTGATCTTAGTTTATGTATTTTATGCAATGGATCGTGATAACAAAAGCACATAAACTTCAATATTTTTTGTAGAAATTTAATAGTTAAAAATGGAGAAACCTACAACATCAAACACAACAAATTGATAACAGAGTTCACCCCTCCTGGGCCACGTCTCTTGGTCCGACTTCCAATAGTGGAATTTTTATTTATATGCTAAAATTTTCAATAAATCATCATACATGGTTCAATATGCAAAAATAACACTTTCCATTGCATCCAGAATGCCCCAAAACCCCTGTCTAGGCTCTTCTTGAGCTCAAAAAGGTTGAAAAAAGAGCAAGATATAACCATTTCTCCAATATGGTCTGTAAACTACTCTCCAAAAGTGCATGACTATGCTAAATTGGCAACATACTTATTTCATCCCAATTGATTTGGTGCTTAGGTTGGAATCCCATAGGTCGCGAGTTTGATCGACACCTTTCGACAATGATTTCATTGTTTTAATTATAATTTTCTTTTAAACATTGGGCTGCTCCGTAAGCCACACACCTAGTTACATGGGGCCACATGGGACTGAGGGGAATGAGCTAAAGGCCACACACTCTCCCTAGCCCCACTCCTGGACTCGTGGTTGTCATATGGCCCTAGGCTTGGGTGCGAGTAGGGTGCCACATGCCCCAACCCCTATCTCCCCATCGGTGGTTGCATCCATTAACATAACAATGGGCCATTGGCCTAATATTCACGCCCACCTCCTAGTCCGCTATGGTAAGTCATAAAACCAAGGTTGGGCTGATTGGGCAAGCCTTCTGACCTGACCCTCTTCCCAGCCATTACACCACTTAAACCTTAAACACAAGTGGGTGACCGTAGTTAATAAGGATCACCTGTGGCCCAATGGTTGGGAACTTGTTTCACTGGTTGGAGGTTGGGCGTTCGAGCTTGGTGGAGGTTTATCGATCCGTTGAACAAATTTTCAGTGCCAAAACCAGGGAAGTTCAAGGAGGTCTCTCATAAGGCCACGTGGCACCCTCTGATTGGCCCACATGGTGACTTATGATTGGTCCACCAATTCAACCATACATCCAATAACCGCACACCACGTGCCCTCATGGGATTGGCCCAAATGTCATCCATACCATCTAGTCAACCTACTGATGTTAGAAACACCTCATCATATGGTCTACACAGTCAACCTTGCAAGTACATTTTTCTTTTTATTGTTTGCCAAAAACTCCAGAACGCGATAAATATCTCATACGATGTTGGAATGAGGTGATTCAAGCACCATTAGAATCAGAATGGAAAGATATATGGTTTGGCAACATTTTTAGGAGATTTTGAGAAATTTCATTTTTTAGCAAATTTTTTATCCCTTGGATCACATGTGGCACCAACCAAGATGGACCATGTGGCCTTGATGACATCATCATGATGAAAGTGTGATGTAAACTAATGATGTGGCAAGTTCTTTAGGTTCATGCTAGGGAGTTGGTTTGGTGAAGTTTTCCTTTGTATTTGGTTTTCAGTGAAAATCAAAATAAAATGAACCTAAGTTGGGCCTTCAGTTGAGTCAGGACTTGAGGCTAGTCTATAGGTTAGTTGTTCGGGCAGGTTTGACGTGATTCCAAAGGAGTGGACACCCTCGACCCTCCAACTCCCGATGTCCATTATTGAGTTAATCACTTTTTCTCGTCGACACATGGTTCTAACACTTCGAGCACATGACAACAAGTTTTGAAGGCTGTAGGAGTTTTGACAGGAAAGAAAGTTAAGCACCTTAGGAAAGTTAAACATTTTTTCAAGTTTTGCAATAAAAAAGATGTTTGGACCTTAAGGGATTTGATCCCTTCTGGTGCTTAATAGCAATGTGTTTAAGATGGATTTATGTTAGTTTTATAATATTTTCAAATATCATGTGCTACCAAATACCGTACAAAATTATCTTATAATATTTATAAATCCAATGGATTACCCAATACCACATAAAAAAAAAATTTAGTCGCGAGGGTTAGCTCAATTTGTCGAGTTCTTGTCGCTAAAGCACCTTGTTAATGGGAAGTCACAGGGTCAATTCTCCTCGATTCCATCAAGGTTAGGCTATGATAATAAGTCAACATAATGTGATCCCTTCAGGTCGATACATCAATTAATATAGCCATTTTAGAGCCTGGTCATCAATTCATTAATTTAAGATGAAGGATATGTGTAATTCACAAAGTTGACACATGGTGCCCATGCAACCACCCATGCATGCACACACACAACCAACATTGATCTGTATTAAATCTAGATACGTCAAGTGTCGAGAGGGATCAAATATCTCGAGGTGTAAACATTTTTTCAAAAATTTCAATCGAAAATATGTTTGCACCGTAATATATTTGATCCCTCTCGACACTTGATAAATGCGCAGTTAAGATGGATTTCCCCTCTCGATGCTTGATAGATGTGTGGTTAAGATGGATGATCCCTCTCAACGTTTGATAATTTGTAGTTAAGATTGATTTATGTTGGATTTTAATATTTACAAATATCGTGTGATACCAAATAGCACACGAAATCATTTTATAATATTTACAAATGCCACGGGTTACCCATACCATACAAGATTGTTTTCTAATATTTGAAAATACCATGGGTTACCCCAACAGCAAACGAGATTATTTTATAATATTTACAAATACTATGAGTTACCCAATACCAAACCCATCTACAAAGGTGAACATACTCTACCACTCTTTGGATTTGAACATGTGATTTCTTAAAAGACAACACACTTTGTTAGCCGTTAAACCTAATATAATTATACATAGACAATTTATATATAATTAAATACATTAAATTCTCCATTAACTAACCTAAATCCATGTGTAAAACAACATGTACTTCCTTAAGGCTTTGGAGTTTACATAGAGTCTTTGACCCATCACAATATTCAAAGTAGTTGTTTTGTAAAAAATAAAAAAACACAATTACAATTATATAGCTTGAGTGGGTTTAATGGTTAAGAGCATGTATTTCCTCCTAAGAAGTCACGAGAGGGGGGTAAAGTATGTATACCTTTGTAGACTTAGCATTCAAATTACAAAAGAACAATAATAATACATATATTGTAATCCTTCGATTTTAACAAAGTGAAGCATCTCATATGCTTATTTCTAAATGGAAACTTATTTTAGAGTGCAAAAAAACAATGTGTAGTTTTTCATGTTTAAAATATGTATGAAGTTGACATAGATCTTCAAATAATTTATTTAAATAACTTGTTAAAATAATTTTGAAAACTAGAAGGTTAAACATCTTATTCACATATTTTTTCTACTTTAACTATCTTACATGAAATTATCTTAGGTCATATGGACAACTAATTCAAGATGCATAACATATTCTTTTTCCTTTTTTTTTTTTATTATAGCCAATATTGCTTTTCTATTTAGAGAATATTTTATTTTTATTTTAAGAAGAACACATGTCAACTCCAAGTTGAGCATTCACATACTTACACATAACTTTCACATTGGGTTGGAAAATGAGCCTATTGGGTTAATGATAAATCACTTAAAATTTCAACTTTGTTAGTTGTAAGGGAAAGTCTAATCTAGTGATTCTAATCCATAAATAACAAATTCAATAATATGATCATATTTTAATAATTCATGAAGCAATGACTTAGAACATGTGAATAATTATTGAGCAGAGAGGCTCATTTTACAGCCTAGTACCCAGTGTGATGTGTAACATTGTTCGTCATGAAAATTGAATTGAAATTTTGCTCATGTTGGCCAAAATAAAAATAATAAAAAAATTAAAAAAATAAAAATAATAACTATACAAAACATTTAAATAATTATACAAAATATTTAAGTAATATCTGCTCATAAAAAATTATAAGTGAAAAAAAATTAAATCTCATATTAGATTTGTATTTTAAAAAAAACTACACTAATTGTTATCCACAAAAGTAATGAGCAATTATTTTTAACTATAGCGTGGATTTGTTGAGAGTGCATCTCATGTATAGCACGGTATTATAAATATCGCAACCATTCTTTAAAATTAACGATACAGTGAAGTGTTCGTGTTATTCTGATATTCTGATCCACCCAGAACCCTAAAGTGAAGTGAAGTGATGTGTTTGTGATATTCTGATCCACCAAAACCCTAAACCCGTGGTCATCTCCTGTGTTTCACCAAACAGATCGTGTTACGTAACTTACGAACATGGAAAATGAAAGGAATGAAGCACGGGGAGTAGGAGTAGGAGGAGGGAAAAGTGAAGGAGGAAGAGAAGAAAATGGAAGAGTCGGGGAGGGAAGTTGTAGAAGCTGGAGTCCCCGAGACAACCACGTGTGAATCAAGTGCGCAATGTAAGGAGAGATTATGTTGAGTTCGTTAGACGTAATGGGTTTACGTATATAATGGAAGCAGAAACCGAAGGATATGGATTGAGATTGAGAGAGCTGGCCCTCCAAAATTTGCCGCGCTTCGTTATTAATGAATCCAATTCAAATGAAAATGAAGATGAGATTCAGAATTGTTGCCCCGTCTGTTTGGACGAGTTTGAGGGAGGAGAGGAAGCGCGTGGAATGCCATGTGGCCACATCTTCCATGAGAGATGTTTATTCACATGGCTCCGATCAAATGACACATGTCCGATGTGTCTTATCGTCACCCATCACTCTTTTTCAATAATAAATATAGAAAAGTGATTTCAATAATAAATATAGAAAAGTGAATTAGTGCATTGGTTGAGGTTTTATTATGAATTGTTTAATAATTGTTTTTGATATTTAGTTTTATTCTCTTTTTATTTAATTTTCATTTTTTATTATTTCTATTTTCATGATTTATAATTTTTTCTCTATATTTTTAATTTAAAGTAACTTATTATTAAAGTTTCTAAAAAATATCATAGTAAATTGATTTTTCCCAAAAGTACCCTCGATCAATTCACACACAACTTTGTTTCAACCAATAAGAACCATATCTCACATTATCAAACACAATTTTATTAATAGTTGTTAAAAAACTTTGATAGATCTTTTTAATAAGACCATAAATTAAATAAAAATAAGGCACAATTGTATATTAACATGGGCGCTGATTATTTAAAAAACGAAAGAGAATCTTGATAGATTTTTTTCTGAATTGTTTTTAGTAAGAACAAAACACTAGGACATAAATTTTTATCTTTTACTTGATATAATATTTTCGTTGTGTTTACATAAAAAAATGTCAACTTAATATTGTTAGACTCTCTCATACAACAATAATAAATCCAAAAATAAATAAATTAATTAAATATTCCAAGTTAGGAATTTGTGCCTAACTCTTGGGTTGTTCCTCTAAGATAGGAGTTAGTTTAGGTAACTCCTATATTGGTGTGTGTCTGGTGAGAAATTATCTCAACCAAAGGAGAAATTATCTCAACCAAAGGTGTCTAAGATAGCACGCACTATCTTGAAAACACTGTCTCTCATCTATTTATTTGTAACACTATATTCAATTATTTTTATAATGTGTAATGAGAGAGAAGCATGAGGCTTCAGCCTTTTTCCGCCATATTTTGTGTCTGATTTTTATATGTGTATTTTTCTAGTATATCTGTCTGAGTTAATCTCATTTTATCATGTGGTATCGGATCTGAAGGTGCAAGATCCACGACATGAGTTCATAGAGTGGTGGTGTTTTACGCTGACCTACTGTGTGCGGCGTTGATCAATTCTTGAGAATACTTCAGTTCTGCAACATTAATGGCTTCTTGGTGAGTGTTTATTAGTTTGCTTCTCGGTTTGGTATTTATTCCCAATAAAATAATTTGTTTCAGTTTATATGGATGCCTACCTTCGGCTGCACATATATCATATATTTGAGAATATTGAGAGATAAATGGGTAACCATAAACAGTTTACCGAAATAGTCTGGCACTGATTATTTTAGAATATAGCCAGTAAAATATCTGGCATGTGAGGAAAATATCCACCTCTCTCTATACGAGTTGCCAAAGAAAAAAAGCTACAGATGTCCAATATTTGACCATACACAGTAGCGGAGCAGAGGAGCTAGCAGTCATGAGGTTTTGGCTGTCATCGTTGAGGTGAAATTTAAATTGGAGCATTCTTCGGATCGTGAAAGAGAACGTCATTGAGAAATAGACCAGCATTGAAGCTTCTGAGCAGAGCATGTTTCATTGAAACAATGTTTGTGTACAACTCTTCGTTGAAGTGTAAAATAGAAATCAATGAATGAATTGCGCTGGAAAAGAGCTTAGTTGCAATCTTGAAGTGTTGCATGGTCTTGCAGTTCTAGAGTGTGTATGCGTGCGAAGTAGCCTGCTTTGAATGAGATGCAGTGGACTGCATATTTATCAACTAGAGATATCTAAACACATTGTTAAATGGATCAGAGTCACATAATAAAGAGAAGCCTGCGGAAAAGACTTCTCCATAACATAATCATGTATCGGTGATGCGTGTGCTCTGTCCATCTCAATCACTGCATGTGTTGATCTTCTTGTGTATGCCTAGAGAAAGCTGTGACAATTTTGAAGTTTCATCTCTCAGTGTTATCAATATTCAAGAGTTTCAAGAAATTACCAGCGTGGAAGTGTACCGAGCAATGAACCACCGTGAGAAAAGTAGCCTTAGCATGGAGAACCTTTTGAGAAGCGGATGCGTGGTGGAGCCGAGTGTTAAGAGAGTGAGTTGTGGTAAGGATTATCTGCCCAATATCATTTGAAGTTGTTCAATTCTGAGTGAGAGTCGAAAGTTTTTTGGCCTGCTGCATACGTGGATGAGCAGGGAAAGTGTTGTTACCTCTAAAGATTTGAGATTGTTCATCTTAAGATCTCGAGGTAAATATTCTATCCCACATTTCTCTATTTTCAACTCTATCAACTGAGTCAAAATTTTGAGGAATCAGGCAAGAATTTCAATTCTGCGCAAATACCCATCTTTAAAATTGTCAACTGAATCAACTGTCCGATGGAATCGGGCAAAAGTTTCAATTCTGGGCAATTCTCTATCCTCAACTCTGTCAAATGAGACAACAGTCCAAAGTCGTGGGCAAGCATTTCAACTTTGGGCAATTGAAGAGCCGCAATTCCTTCGAGTTCTTGAGAACAGGCAAAAGTGGCAACATTCCCAACGAACAATCCCCTCCTAATCGCATAATTACTGTCTTGGATAGGCGTTCAATACCGTTCGGAGGCAAGCCAATCAAAATGCATAATATTGTCTATACCCAATGCCTTCAACTGAATTACACAACTAACGAGGTTTGATCTTTGCATTTCTGGAATACCCTTCAGACATTTCCTTTATGTAGAACTCTTATGTGTATAGCCTGTAACATTTTCCAGGCCGTACTCTACCAGCTCTTCCAGCCCTCTGCTGTGCAAAAGCTTTTGATATAGGTGCCACAACCAAGCTTTCAATATCTGTCATTGGATTGTAAAACCATTGTTTTGAAAAGCCACTATCAACAACATATACTACACCCTCAAGAGTAACAGATGTCTCTGCAATGTTTGTAGGGACAATCACCTTCCTCTTTCCTCTGAGTGCAGGCCCAAATACAAGCTCTTGATCTGAACGTGGCAGTCCAGCATATAGAGGTAGATTGTGGAATGCGAAAGGGAGCGGAGAAATTTTTTATATTCATAATCAAATTCAAAGAGGGTAGCATTTCTAATAGTGATAAGGAGGAGTTTTCTCGAGTGATAAGGTGTAATTATTTTTTATATTTTGGAGTGATAAGTGTTTTGTAATTTTGGAGAGATAAGGAGTATATTTTGTTTTTTTGAAGTAAGAAGTGATTTTGTATTTGGAGTGATAAGGGAAAGTTGTTGTAATTCAAAGTATTTTTTTACTTTGAGAGATTTTGAGAGTGAGTGAGTATAGGTAGTTTTTTGAAGACATTTTTTCTTTCAAAAAGTTCTAGAACTCGGATTCCATGAAGATGTTGTGAAGATGAGCGATTATGTACTCCAAAATTTAATAAAGATATCATTTTTGTGGTGATTGTGTCCTAGATCCGCCCGAAATTGAATAAGGGGATCTTAGGTACACAAAGAGTGTGTTGATGATGGTGCATGCTTCATGTTGTTGCTTTTTTATTTGTGTCTAGTTTTGACACATAAATGATCTCATTTAACACACATAAAGTTCAATGCAAGAAAGCACAACACTTGTAACAGAATAGCTTCAAGGAAGGATAATTAAGCTCAACACATGCATTTGCGTCACTACAACAAATAATCAAAATTTTCAACATCAGCATTCTAGCTCAACAAACAAATTCACTCAATACAATCAAGTTCATGAATCTGCAGACTCCAGCATTTCAAAGCAATGTCTACATCACTACAATCAGGTTAATGAATCTGTAAACTTCAACGTTTCAGCGCACAATCTACATCAACATTATTGAACTTGTAATCAAACTCAAATTACATTGAATTGTAAGGGTGCATTCTCGATTGAAACCGACACCCAAGTCTTGAATTGAGTTAAACTGAATTCATTGTAGTGAGTCATTAAATCATTAAGCATTTTTTGGGTGCATTTTCAACAGTGTTGGACACCCTTCCTTTAAGGGAATCAAGTGAGTCCATGAATTTTTAACTCTAAAGCAAACAAGAAACAAGTTCACATCTCCTGCAAGCAAGCATGAGTATTCATTCAAGCAATTTGCGTTAAAACAGTACAAAGTTCAAATCTTCAGGCAAGCCGGAGTGAGGTTCATTGAAGCAACCATCAAAGCAACCAAACAAGTTCAACTCTAACACCAATCAAGCAAGTTGAGATCAACATCAAGCGAGCGTGGCTATTCATTCAAGTGAGTGTGAAGTCATTCATGTAAATACGATCATCATCAAGCGAGTGTGAATTCCAGAGTTTAAGCAAGAAATTTCTACAACTCTAGCAAGTGTTCCCAGCAAGTGCAATACGCAATAAATCAAGTGAGCATGCCATTCAAGTCCCATAGCAAGTGAGCCTGTCATTCAAGTAACAAAATCAAGTGAAACAGTTCAAAGCACGACATCTACGATAAGAGAGCCTGATTTCAAGTGAGCAAGTTCAGATGGCGCAACATATTCAGTGGTTAAGCATTCTTCATAGTTTGATCATCTCCAGTGATGATGACATGGTGCACGTCAGCAAAGAAACTCTTGCTGATCTTTCAAGGCATCTACAACAAACACATGAAACCATTGAGTTTCTTCAACTAGAGTCGCAACTACAAAGAGATGAGCTACAACAAAATAGTGCTTCTTCCAAGTCATTCAACCATACAGATGGAGATAAAGATGTTGATTCCAAATCAATCATCCAAACAACTTCAAGTGTCGAAGTTGTTCATGATCAAATTCAAATTTCTTCCAAACCCATCATCAAGCCCTGGGAAGAGATTCAAAATAACGAGAATCGACGAGGCTTAGGATATGTCACTGATGACACCAACTTACATATCCCAGATTATTCCAAGCCAATTACATTCGTGAGTGCAGGATTTCTTGAACCACTCACCTCAGTAGGTTCTGAGAAAGTTATAGACAAACAAAATTGCATGCAACCTGAAGTTAATGTCCAACCGAAATGTTCTCATTGTCAAAGAACCGGTCATATGGAAGATCAGTGTGTTGATCTCTATCCTTGTTGCCATTGTGGCAAGCCCAATCATTCCTCAGAAAAATGTTGCAACCAACAAAAATCAGCTAGATTGAAGATACATTATGAATGGATCGATCCTTGGGAATGGTCATCCACAGTCAAACGGTTATCTTAGTTCTACAACCGACTACAATCATACATATTGCAGCCAGCAGTGAACAGATGATGGTACTCTCATGCATTTGAATGAGGGAGTAAAACAGTGAAACTCTCCTACACCTGAAGGGGGGGAGTTCAAATATATTTTGGAGAAGATTGTCTCTCCTTTCAGCTGACAAAGGGGGGAAAATGTCAATGAAATTGACAAGTGGTTGTCAGACTAAAAGTCTCGACAATATCAGCGAAGTAGCCAGTGGGCATCTTCATCAGCCAGTGGGAATTTGTCATCAGCAGTGAGCATCAGCAAATTCGCCAGTAGGCGATCGACAGCCAAAGCAGCAGTGAGCAGCTTTCATCATAGCAAAAGCAACATTGAGTTGTTTTTCGACATCTTTAGCGAGTGGGCAATCATCATCAGCAAACACGCCAGTGGGCGTTCATCAAATTGTGTCAGTGGACACCGGATGCTGTTTTCAAACAAAGGACAGTTGGATCCTTTTGCGGCTTGGCACATGATGGAGTTGTCAAGCATTCCTCTAAGATGAATCAGTCATGCAACTGACTCAATCTCTTCATATTGCAGTTTCTTCAGCATCCAATTTTGGCAGTTTTTTTAGGCAATGTTTTTGAGGATCGACATGAGAACTTGGAAGATGGTTCTCGTTCTTATTTTTGGATTTATCATTGAGGGGGGGAATGTTAGACTCTCTCATAAAACAATAATAAATCCATAAATTAATAAATTAATTAAATATTCCAAGTTAGGAATTTGTGCCTAACTCTTGGGTTGTTCCTCTAAGATAGGAGTTAGTTTAGGTAACTCCTATATTGGTGTGTGTCTGGTGAGAAATTATCTCAACCAAATGAGAAATTATCTCAACCAAAGCTGTCTAAGATAGAACGCACTATCTTGAGAACACTGTCTCTCATCTATTTATTTGTAACACTATATTCAATTATTTTTGTAATGTGTAATGAGAGAGAAGCATGAGGCTTCAACCTTTTTCCGCCATATTTTGTGTCTGATTTTTATATGTGTATTTTTCTGTAATCTGCCTGAGTTAATCTCATTTTATCAAATATAACTACTTTCTAATAATGCTTTAATTTTTTTATAATTTCATCGAGTTATTTTTTGTGGTGTACATGCTGTTGCTTGTCAATTTAATATAACCAATTTTAAGTAGTGTCTTAAATTTTTCATAATTTTTTCAAATTACTAATGAGATGAATATTAATAATTTAGCAATACAAACTTAAATAATGTAATTTTATATAAAATAAATTTGATTTTAATGATAAGTATGAGTTAAATAATAATTTAAATATACAATTGATAGAAATATACAATTTATATGTGAATTAGGGATGGATTTATATTTTTATATTTCCTTACAGTTTTAATATATACAATTTAATATGTGAAATAGGGATAGATTTATATTTTTAATCTGCTTATAGTTTATCTTAATTTGGAAAAGTAAACCTAGTATAATTTTTTTAAATATTTATTATTTTAACTTATTTTTTATATAAAAGTTTATATTGTTAGATCTAAGACTTTTATGATCCATAATGTAGATATCAGTCTTTTGGTCGTTCGGATTGGGTCAACATTTCGAACCAACTAATGTGGTTCATCCTCAGGACGAAGTTTATTATAGTTATAAATACATAATTTTGAATTAAATAGGTATAAAAGTATTTTACAATTTAAAAACTTCACAACTTTGGTAATAAAAATGACATCTTTTCCTAAAGGTAGAACTTATTATCCCCATGTTATAATGTTAACATTATAGATTTTATTTTATTTTATTTTATTTTTTTAATTTTTGATTGGTTAATTGGGTTGAAGCCTTATTCTGTAATCATAGTTCTGGCGCACATTAGGGTTGATATACATGCAATTTAGCGCGATTTGTCACATCTCCTGGCCATTGCTCCTAGCAGATTGTGCACACAAACCGAAAATCCTTGTTGATTGTATATTGTGCAAAAAAACAAAAAATCAAAATGTTTTTAGAATATGCTTCAATATAACTGCTCCTACATACCTACATATGATGACGATTGTTTGTGTGGCTCCGTTGGTATTTTCCCTTCTACCCATTCAGAATCATCAACATGTTGCATGCAGGACTTTAGTTAGAACTCATGTGGTTGAGTTTTGGTGGAGTTGATTGTGGAGTTGATGTAGCTGTGTTCAGTTTGACTTGGTTAAACTAGTTGTATTTAGTCTAATTGCAGAATACACTAGTGATGAGTGATGTGAATTAATTATTAATTAATTCACTAATTATTAACTCATAAAGCAACTAAAGAATACATCAGTTAACTCAGTGCATGGACAGTTCAGTGGAGACAGGTGTTAGAGGTTGAGATTGCTATCAGTTGTTATTATAGTTGTGCATGAGATCTTGCACAATCAATGGGATTGAGTAATGCCAATGAGGATTGCGTGGTTCAGGCAAGGAAATACGAGTTTGATTTAGCCATTCATCATTATTTTCATGCAGGATTGCGCAGTGGAGGCAGGCAAGCAGCAGAGGAGATTTGAACCTGTGATTGATTCAGATCTGAGCTAGTTTGTGTGTAACAAGTGGAGATAGTACTGAGTACTTGTGAGGAGTATTGTGCTATGTATTGTTACATGTTCTCAATAATTATAATATACAGATAGTGTGGGGTTTTCATCTATATGCTTTCCCTGGGTTACATACTGTGTTAATGTGCGCATGCGATTGATGTTCCATTGTTTTTAATGCTGCAAAATTGATGATCAACGTAGAGGAGGTTATGTATTATGCATGTATTCCGCAATAGTGTATAATCGGGATAATCTCTATGAATAAGTGTCATATTATTCAAAATTTCTACATGGTATCAGAGCTAGATGATTTGTAGAAAATTTTTCTACCTGGTATTGGAGCAAAGTTGATCATCGGATCTATTATTTAGAAAGTGTTTACATTTTATTTCTTCAGGCTGAGTCTGTAATTGGGCCAGGTAGCCTCTGGATTCATCCTTCTTTTGGAAGGTGAGATATCCGATAAAAGCCCATACAGTCAATATCTGTACGAGAAATACTTTGTTCTCACAAATTTTAGATCAGAAGCGGTTGAGTTTTGAGATGGTGGAATTCTAATTTGCAGCAGTGTTTTCTTGGTGTCAAAGTTGAAATGTCTTTCAACGGATTGCGATTGGAGTATGCTCTTGAAGGCATCTAAAAATATATTGCATGGAAAGACAGGATGGAGGCGGTATTAGATGACAATGGGCTGAAGGAGTTCATAGAGGTTGAGGTCCCAAAGCCAACTGATGCTGCTCACGTTGAGGTTTGGCAAAAGAAGACAACAAAGTGTCGAACGATTCTGTTGGAGGGCGTGAAGGATCACATTGTATCCAGCCTGCATGGAAAGGCTTCTCCATACTTGATGTGGAAAGCGTTGACAGATTTATTCCAAAGCAAGAGTAACCAGAGGAAGTTGGCGCTCAAGGATAAACTCAAAAACATTAAGTGTGATAATGGAGACAGTATGCCCAAGTATCTCACGAAGTTTACCCAATGCCGGGATGAGCTGGGAAGTGTGGGGGTGACTGTCGATGATGAGGACTTGGTGAGCTTGGCTCTCCTTGGTCTTCCGAAGAGTTGGCATTCCTATCAGGACTCTGTCAATGGTCGGGAGAAATTCCTATTAGGAGTCCGTCAATTGCCAGGATGGGAGAGACTTTGGTCAGATCTTGTGCAGGAGGAGATCAGGCAGAATACTAGGGACGAATCTTCATCAAAGGCACCTTATGAAGGAAATTGCACTTTGGCTGCCAAAGCAAAGAAGGGGAAGGAGAAGGGTTCTCTTTCCGAATCTAGTTCTTTCAATGATGGGAAGAAGGTTGACAAATCGAAAGTGAGATGCTTTTGTTGTCATGAGGTGGGCCATTATGCTGCAAATTTTCCACGGAGGAAATCCAAGAAGGGATCTGGGGAAGGATCTGAAGGTGAGGCACTTGCTTCATAGTTTGAGCTGGATTTCACACTCTTCGCATGGATGGTTTCATCCATGGTGGGAAGTGGTTGGTTTCTTGACAGTGGAGCTTCTTTCCACATGACCAGTGACAAGAGTTTGTTCAGTACTTTGGAGGAGAAAGATCGCCAGATACTCATAGCGATGGGTAATGATGAGAAGTATAGTGTCTCAGGTGTAGGCACGGTTATTTTTCAGAGGGAGCATGGAGCTTGCCTTACCTTGACCAATGTCAAGTATGTACCAAGACTGAAGAGAAACTTGTTGTCAATCGCGATGTTGGAAGACGGAGGCTATGATGTAGTCTTCAGTAAGGGAAATGTTTTCCTTAGACACATCATCACTAGATAGGTGAAGCAAATTGGTTCACGGGTCAAGAACCTGTATGCTCTTGAGGTTCAAGATGCATGCAAAGCCTTGAGTAGCGAGGCAACTGATGGAGACTTGGTGGTTGAGAGGGAGCGTATATTACCTCTCAACATGCAGTGCCAGAAGAAGTCTCAGACAATTGTGGAGGAGCCACGATTGGTGCAGTAGCTTCAGGAGGTTGTGGAGCAGCCACAACAAGGGAAGCTGAGAGGAGATCGAGTAGAGACATCTACTCATGTAGAGACCTCCAGTAGGGGGAAACTTCGAGCCAGGTGGGCTGAGGGATCACATGTAGCCATACCTGCAGGTAGGAGGTGGGGCGATATAGAGTGATCGTCCCAAGGAGGAGGGGCAGGATCCTTGAGGTACCCAACCTCTTGGATGAGACCTTGCTACGGGAGCTCCGATGTGGAGTAGCAGGAACTGACTGATTGGGTAGAGATAGATGCGGATGGAGCAACAGAGAGAGCGACAGTGTAGGGAATCCCAGGACACCACATAGCTAGTAGGCTGCAGCAATGTGAGAGGCACAAGTGTTTTGCACAGTGCTAGGTGGCACAGAGAAGTGTTCAATGGTGCGAGATGCATGGAGATGTTGCAGTAGCGCAGATGTCAGAGAGGGAGCACTTGTCAGTAGCAGGTAGAGCCTCAATATCAAAGTATGTTCCTAGCCCAACAGAGTGGTCAGTTGGGAGTGTTTTTGTTCCAACTGTTGTTGGAGAAAGTGGACCGGGCAAATGTGTTGCATGCAGAACATTTCAGAGTTGCAGGATAGGGGCTGAAAATAATCCATATCTTGTTGAGAGGGAGTGTTGAAAATGCAACAAGATGATGGAGCTTAGTGGAAAGGAGTCACCTTCACTAAGTGGGCCCATAGGGTATTTTTGGCACAAAGTCTAGTTTTAGACATATGGATCATGATCTATGAGTTGCAGGATGCTATTTGTGGATGATTGGTCATGTTGGTAAAAATAGATGGACTTTTATTTTTAGACATATGGGCGGTTTCTATTTTTAGATTGCCAGTCTAAAAATAGAACAGTCGAATATTATTAGCTCATAATAATATTTGGACTATAAACATTATCTTATCCTCTTGGAGCACTTCGATTTGAGCTACAGATGTGGCACATGCAGTGGTCAGAAGGAAATACACTTTTCTTGTGGGTCAGTTGAGCTATTGCATGTAGGACTTCAGTTAGAACTCATGTGGTTGAGTTTTGGTGGAGTTGATTGTGGAGTTGATGGAGTTGTGTTCAGTTTGACTTGGTTAAACTAGTTGTATTTAGTCTAACTGCAGAATAAACCAGTGATGAGTGATGTGAATTAATATTAATTAATTCACTAATTATTAACTCATAAAGCAACTAAAGAATACATTAGTTAACTCAGTGCATGGACAGTTCAGTGGAGACAGGTGTTAGAGGTTGAGATTGCTATCAGTTGTGACTATATTTGTGCATGAGATCTTGCACAATCAATGGGATTGAGTAATGCCAATGAGGATTGCATGGTTCAGGCAAGGAAATACGATTTTGCTTCAGCCATTCATCATTATTCTCATGCAGGATTGCGTAGTGGAGGCATGCAAGCAGCGGAGGAGATTTGAACCTGTGATTGATTCAGATCTAAGCCAGTTTGTGTCTAACAAATGGAGATAGTATTGAGTACTTGTGAGGAGTATTGTACTATGTATTGTTACAAGCTCTCAATCATTATAATATACAAATAGTGTGGGGTTTTCAGTTGTATGGTTTCCCAGGGTTACATACTGTGTTAATGTGCGCATGCGATTGATGTTTCATTGTTTTTAATGCTGCAAAATTGATGATCAACGTAGAGGAGGTTATGTATTATGCATGTATTCCGCAATAGTGTATAATCGGGATAATCTCTGTGAATAAGTGTCATATTATTCAAAATTTCTACACTCTTTGGTAGAGAATCATCATAATAGTAGGATAAATGAAGAAGCCATAAATCTTATAACTATAGTGGTTATATAGCTTAGGATTTGAGATTATTTTTTCTCAAATAAATTAGCTTAGATGTTCCTAGAAATGGAACAGGTGGATAGTGCTCAAAGAGATATTTCCAACAATATGCTAAAGTTTGAAAAAGGCTTCTTGGAACAAAAGAAATGACTGGTCAAAGTGTGAAAATCAAAAGGTCAACGAGAAGGGTTCCATGCCTCAAGGTTCCGCATTTCCCTTGTGTTTCATAAGAAATTTCTTTATTAATGGAATTTTGGACTTAGGAGGATTTGGAGTAAGGTCGGGACTTATCCATAGTCGAGCTTAGTCAAAGGTTAGGCCACACAACAAAGTTTGGCAAGAGTACAAAGGACCAACCCTGACCCTCGACCTATGAGGGACTAGCTCCTGGTGGCATGGGTGATAGGTGTAAACACTTCGAAGTGTCCACGTGGTCTTCATGATTTCGACACAGGGTGACGTGGAAACACAGGAAGAGGACACATGGCATGTGTTTTTGACATTTTCAAGTGGCCAAGTGGGCCAAATCTAGGTGACATATTGGTCCAAAATTTAAAAATGAAGGTTTCATGAAAATATTTGCAAGTTAGTTTATGTGTTTTATTCAATGGATTATGATTGCAAAAGCACACAAAATTAAGTAAGTTTTGCAGAAATTTAACAGTTAAAAATGGAAAAACATACGACATCAAACACAACAAATTGATAACGAAGTTCACCACTCCTGGGTTACAACTCCAGGTCCAGCTTCCAATGGTGGAATTTTTATTTATATGCTCAAATGTTCAATACATCATCATACAAGATTCAATCTACAAAAATAACACTGCCATTGCATTTGGAATGCCTAAAAACCCTTGTTTAGACTCCTCTTGAGCTAAAAAAGGTTGGAAAATGAGCAAGATATGACCATTTCTCCAATATGGTCTATAAACTACTCTACAAAAGTGCTTGGTTATGTTAAATTTACATACATGTTTGAACCCAATTGGTTGGGTTCTTAAGTTGGAATCCTGTAGGTCGCAGGTTCGATACACAACTTTCAACGATGATTTCATTGTTTTAGTTATAAGAAATAATTTTATTTGAAACATTGGGTTGCTCCGTAAGCTGCATGCCTAGTCACATGGGGCCACATGGGATCAAGGGGCATGAGCCATAGGCCACGCGCTTTCCCTGGCTCTGCTCCTGGTCTTGTGGTTGTCATATGGCTTGGGCCTGGGTGCGAGCAGGGTGCCACATGCCCCCAACCCCTATCTCCCCACTGGTGGTTGAATCTCTTAATATAACTGTGGGCCATTAGCCTAATATTCATGCTCAACTCCTACTCCATTTTGGTCAGTCACGTGGTAAGCCATACAAGCAAGGATGGGTCGATTGGGCATGCCTGCTAACCTGACCCTCTCGTCAACCATTGCATCGCTTAAACCTTAAATACAAGTGGGCGATCATAGTTAATAAGGATCACCTATGACCCAAAGGTTCGAGGCTCATTTTTTTGGTTATAGGTTGTGTGTTCGAGCCTAGTGGAGGTTTATCGATCTGTTGAACAAACTTTTGGTGCCAAAACCAGGGGCACTCAAGGCATTTGCCGCGCTTCGTCATTAATGAATCCAATTCAAATGAAAATGAAAATGAATATAATGGAAGAAGAAAGCGAAGGATATGGATTAAGCGAGTTGGCCCTCCAAAATTCGCCACGCTTCGTCATTAATGAATCCAATTCAAATTCAAAGTCAAATGAAGATGAGATTCAGAATTGTTGCCCCGTCTGTTTGGACGAGTTTGAACGTGGAGAGGAAGCGCGTGGAATGCCCTGTGGCCACATCTTCCATGAGAGGTGTTTATTCACATGGCTCCGATCGAATGACACACGTCCAATGTGTCGTTATCGTCACCGCATGTGTTTTTTTTCAATAATAAATTAGAAAAGTGAATTAGTATATCGGTTGAGGTTTGATTATGAATTGTTTAGTAAAATTTTTTTTTTATATTAGTTATTAATTTTTGATATTTAGTTTTTTAGTTTTTCACTATATTTTTAATTTAAAATAATTTATTATTATTTTTAAAATATTTTTAATAAATTTAATTATAAAAAATTATATATATTAATAAAAATTAAAAAACTCATATAAACATATATATTAAAGTATATATTTTTTAATATAAATAATATTAATTAATATATGTTGTGATCTGCCAACTATGTTAAAAGCGATTGACTAAGTTGAAGTTAGATGGACGATGGAAGTGGCTACTCAGGATTGAATTTGATGATCAAATTACTGATTACAAAGTGTTATTTTTATATCTAATGTTATAAAATATAAAAATATCTCAATGGCGGTTGATTTTCTAAACCATGCATGAAATTGTGGCTCCAATTAGCTTCTTCAATTACATTAAATCTTCAAATATCATGCTTTTCAATGGCACCAAATAACTTTACATGTTCACACAATACATATTACAAGTGTTGTATTACAAGTGTGTTTTTTAATGGTAGCAAATAAATTAAGGTGTTTACACAATACAGATTACAAGCGTGCTTTTCAATATCAGCAAATAAATTAAAATGTTTACACATACTCAGGTTTAAAGAGTGCATCGAAGATAATTGATAAATTTATGTTTTTTCATTTTCAATTTGAGTTATACAATTTTCTTTCACTAATGGTGTATCTCAAATTAAGTGATAAAAAAGAAAGAATACGTAGCTTGTTGATTATTTTGTTAGTTTACTTTTTATTTTTGTTTCTATGGATATAAGTATTTGTGATTACATATAAGTATCAAATACTATGTTTTGATTTAAAAAAATAAAAAAATAAAATTAATAATAATTATTAAGTAAAGTGAGATTTATTATATTTGTTGTTGGCCAGATATAAGGTATTTAGTTTTTGATTGATTTGTTATTAATTTTTTTTTACTAGAAAATTTAAAATCGATCTAAAGTTTAATATTATGAATTTAAATTTATTATTCTTAAATAAATTTATTTCTATTTATCTTAAATATGATTAGTTGAAATGTCTCCTCTCTTATTGTGTAATGATGGCAAGAATTGACTTTTGTGTACTCTAGCATTAATTAGTACATATTATATCACTAGTTAATAGTCGTTAAAAAACTTGGATAGATCTTTCTAATAAAACCATAAATTAAATAAAAATAATGCACAATTGTATATTAACATGGGCCCTGGTTATTTAAAAAACGAATGAGAATCTTGATAGATTTTTTTTTTAATTGTTTTAGTAAGAACAGAACACTAGGACATAAATTTCTATCTTTTACTTGATATAATATTTTCAATATTCTTACATAAAAAAAAGTCAACTTAGTATAACTACTTTCTAATAATGTTTTGATTTTTTTATAATTTCCGAGTTAATTTTTTTGGTGTACATGATGCTGCTTGTCAATATAATATAACCAATTTTTAGTAGTATCTTAAATTTTTTCATAATTTTTTCAAATTACTAATAGATGAATATTGATAATTTAGTAATACAAACTTAAATAATATAATTTTATATAAAATAAATTTGATTTTAATGATAAGTATGAGTTAAATAATAATATAAATATACAATTGATAGAAATATACAATTTATATGTGAATTAGTGATGGATTTATATTTTTATATTTCCTTACAGTTTTAATATATACAATTTTATATCTGAAATAGGGATAGATTTATATTTTTAAATCTGCTTATAGTTTATCTTAATTTGGAAAAGTAAACCTAGTGTAATTTTTTTAAATATTTATTATTTTAACTTATTTTTGATATAAAAGTTTAATATATTGTTAGATCTAAGACTTTTGTGATCCATAATGTAGATATCAGTCTTTTGGTCATTAGGATTCGGTCAACGTTTCGAACCAACTAATGTGGTTCATCCTAAGGACCAAGTTTATTATAGTTATAAATACATAATTTTGAATTAAATAGGTATAAAAGTATTTTGCAATTTAAAAACTTCACAACTTTGGTAATAAAAATGACATCTTTTCCTGAAGGTAGAACTTATTATCCCCATGTTATAATGAACTAACATTATAAAAAAAATTATTATTTTTTATTATTTTAATTTTTGTTTTTTAAATTTTTGATTGGTAAATTGGGTTGAAGTCTTATTCTGTAATCATAGTTCTGGCGCACATTAGGGTTGATAGACATGCAATTTAGCCTGATTTGTCACATCTCCTCCCCCTTGCTCTTAGCAGATTGTGCAGATCGAAAATCCTTGTTGATTGTATATTGTGAAAAAAACAAAAAATCAAAACGTTTTTAAAATATGCTTCAATATAACTGCTCCTACATACCTACATATGATGACAATTGTTTGTCCGTTGATATTTTCCCTTCTACCCATTCAGAATCATCAACATGTTGACATTTGAAATTTCTAATTTCAACTAAAAGTGAAAGTAAGTTGTATGTTATTATATTCCAAATCCCTTTGTACCCAACTATGTAAAAGCGAGTTGTATGTTATTATATTCCAAATCCCTCTGTACCCAAATATGTAACAGTATGTATCTTCCAAGTAACGTATGAATTGAGGGAAATATTAGAGGAAAATTCTCATAGGTCATCATTTTTATTTAATAAGTTAAAAAAATAATGATTTGATTATTCTTTTCATTTCTTAATTATGCATTAGATTTATAAAAATATAAAACTTTAATATATTTACTATAAGTTTTTATATTTTAATACATTTACATGAACCATTTTTTGTAAATCATGAAATTACGAGAAAACAAATTTCTATCCAATGAGATTTGTGAATCTTGAAAAGTATTCTAAATATATTGTGCAAAATATTTTCTATAGGGAAAAGGGGAATTTCAAATATTATGTGCAAAGGCATACCTAACAAAAATGCCAATCAAATTAAACCCCGATGTTATAATATATAAGGTCGACTTTGTTCCTCGATTCATATATGTTGTCGACTTTGTTCCTCCATTCATATATGTTTTCATTGGTCTTTTACTCTAATTTAATTATAATTAAACCAAGCAAGAGTATCTAGAATGCAATCTTTTTTTAAATGTGGCAATTAGTTGATAC
This sequence comes from Pinus tabuliformis, assembly GCA_031772625.1. Lineage (NCBI taxonomy): Eukaryota > Viridiplantae > Streptophyta > Pinopsida > Pinales > Pinaceae > Pinus > Pinus tabuliformis. The sequence continues at coordinate 727,420,134 of CM062809.1, read as the reverse complement.
TTTTCAAAATTCAATAATTAAACTAAGCGGAAAGAAATGCTAGCTATACGGCCTTGTTTCATATTTTTTCCGGGGAAAATAGAGTTCGTAATTTCTATTAAGAAGTAAGATAATAGAGATTACATGCTGTAGATGCCAAGCATATGCAGTAGTGTGGCAAAGCCATTGTTCAGAATATTTACATAAAGTTCCAGTAGGTGGCGCTATGGATACGAAGAGGCTGTATCCATAACCAAAAAGAATGCTATACTTTTCTGCCCTTCTTCTTTCCCACCCACCTCCAGCCGCCCGAATCAGGAGTGGGTGAAAGAATGGCAGCTGGTTCTCCGGAGAGGTCACTGGAAGTTCCTTTTCAGATCCAGATCCCTCCAATCCATGTGTTCTTTTTAAACCACTAACTTCCAGGTGAGGTTCATGCGACTGTTGAGAAATATTTGGCTCCAAATTGGCTTTCGGAGGAGTTTTCTCCTGATAGTGTTCCTGTCCAGAGAAAAAATCAAATTCCATTTGGTTCTCTGGAGGTGCTGGTTGTATGTCCTCCTCTTCTTCCGGCAGGTCAGTCTGCTGCCAGCCCTTGGGCTTTTTTTGTTGTTTCTTTTTCCTTTTAGGGTCTTTTTTTATCAGCAGACAGTTGTATTGGAGATGACCGGTTTGCAGGCAGTTCTGGCATCTAAAAGCAGTGTTTTCATAGTCTAGCGGTTGAGTTCTGGAAGTGTTTTTGTAAACCAATGTGATATGATCAGGCAGTCCTTGACTCAGGTCTACCTCAACACAAATTCTGGCAAAAGTGACAATTCCTTTGGTGACTCTATCTTCATCTATTTTTAGGAATTTCCCCAATGAGTTCCCAATCGCTGTTAAAACTTTGTAGTGCCAAAAATGCAGAGGGAGGTTATGGAGCCTAACCCAAACAGGCATTGTAGAAATTTTCATACTGTTTGCATCAAACCCATCAAACCATGGAGTAATGAAAAGGCCAGCATTGCCCCAAAACCAAGGCCCCCGTTGGATAATGCTGTCTCGTTCCTGTTCAGTACTGAAGCAGACTATGAAAAATCCCTTTGAGCAGAGGTGAATATCACAGTCTGTGGTCCATGAAGAGTAAATCCACTGATGCAGAGCATCGGATTTTGGCCAGTAACCATTGAATCTACATATAACTACATTTTTGGAAAGTTCAGAGTGTAGTTCCATTACCTCAGCTATATGTACTTGGAGCAATGGGGTTTCCTTTTTTTGTTCAACTATATAGGGTCCTGGTAACTCTGTTTCTGTCACTGTTTTATTCTGCGCTGATCCTTTTCCTTTGACAGCGTCCCGGAAGGAGCTAGAGTGTTTTGTGCTGTCCCTGTTGCAGCCACCACGCAGACGCAGGTTAAGAATAATGGTTGAGTCATTGTTGATACTATACCCCTGAAGAGAGAGGTGGTCCTGTAGACAGCGTCCGGCGAAAATCAGGTTTTGGTGTTTGATGGGAGTCCCAATCTGGTTCTGTATTTCCTTCTTAAGCTCCTGTATAAGTAGCCCCCTATTGAGCCTCATACAGTGATGGCTTCCGTCTGTCTTTTTGATAAAAATATTTATCCATTTTTCAACCGCGCAGCTTGTTTTTATAATTTTGGGATCACAGCAGGTAAATTTGGTCGATTTTCCATCAGACCCCACTGAACCCTAGCAGATATTTGCTTGTCTGTCTTCTGAAGGATTCAATATTGGGAAATGCCGGTCGTTTTTAATATATTCAGTCACCGTACCACAAGCAATGTGGCCCTATGAGGTCGATCCACCTTCCCTCGCGCTACGATACCTTAGCGTGGGTTGGGGCCAGGACACTGTGAAGCCTTTTTCGCTAATCCGCGCACACATCGGGCCAATAGTGTTAAAATCGATGTCCGGGGATGGCGCAGGCAGAACAGGGGATGGAATGACTATATCATATGTCAAGGAGTCGAGAACCCCAGCCACCGACCCCTCGAAAAATGGCGGAAAATATCGAGGACAGCGCTCCAAGAAGAAAAACAGATGGACTGAACCCCCTCCGAGGAAACCGAGCTCTTGGACCTGTGTATATATCCAGAAAAATCCATTTTGGTTTTGAGGAAGTTGGAGTGTTACCTGGACCGGATGGAAAATTACCAGCCCGATCGGGGGAGAGCCAAGCGACCGGTTGCCACCATCTAGCACGAAAGAGCGAGCCCGGGGGAAGGATCCATCACTGGTCAAAGGAGCGATCGCCATGGAGGGTTTAGCACAGTTCCCGCCCGTATCCAGAAAAATCCACATTTTAAGTTCGGCCTTGTTTCATATTATTATAAGTAAAAGATGATTATTTTTATAATTTATTACTATTGAATTCTAGTTAATTAAGTTTATTTTAATTCGTTTGGAAGAATGATTGTTATCTTCCCCATTTGTATTTAATTCCTGCAAAAGACATAATGAGTTTTATTGTAATGGTTTTGCACTTTGTTTTTGAGTCTTATGTTACTCATGGTATAAACGTCAAGACTTGAATTATTGACTTATATAGGCATTAAGGGTTGACCTATTTAGCTTGAATAGCCCTAGGTAGTTAGTCTAGGTTTGATTTGGGTTGTAAAGGCAAGCAAGAAGGAGCTAATTGTTGGATAATATTATATGGTTGTATGTTCCTCTATTATTTATTATTGCAATAGAGTTTATTTATTTTCTACATATTTTTTTAACCCACATGCCAGCTCAATTGGCAATAGTCATGTTATGAATTACTATGAAATTCCTCATGGGTCAAACCAACCAAAACTGCATATTTTTTTTTATCATTGATTAATGTAGGAAGCATATTCAACAACTTGGCTTCTTTTTGTTTGGTATCAAAGCCTACTCACCTCAAATGCAAGGTGTTCCCAACAAGGTTTCTTAATCTAATCTTGGTTTGAGTGGGAGCTTATATAGAATGAAAATATATTGTAATGAAATGACATGCAAAATAATAATTAAAATGGAGTATGAACTTGAAGCATTTGGTTTTGGCTTATAACATGCATAAAGAAGCATGTATTTGTGAGTATATGGATAAACCTAGCACTTGGATGCCTAGAATTGTTGACTACTTGATTCAATTCACTATATATGGAACAAATAGGGATGCAAAGAAAGAAGTGGGTAGATTCTTATCATATCATTTACTTAGGTATACAATGATAAGTACTTGGTTTATTTCATTGTATTTGGAGCTAAAGAGATATTGATGATGAAATAGGTTTATGTTTCATACCATCAAATGCTCATGCATACAATTGTAAGTATATTTATGGAGTTAGATGTATCAAAAATGTAAATGGGCATATAGTTGTAAAAGCACACCTGGTTTGATAGTTCACCAACGTAAAATCTAGATGTATACTAAGGTGATAAGGGGCATATCGTATTTTCAAATACCTTGTTAATTAGCATTACGGAGGATAGGTGTTTATCCCAAGTCAAGTGTAAAGGGTGGAATGCTGGGTTAATCTTGGCTTGGTCATAAAGTAGTTAGGATAATCTCAATACAACCAATAAGAGGTTTATCATTCATTATTGATGGGCTTATGGAATTGGGTTAAACATGATATTTCCTCATGGTATTTCATATGAGGAAGTCTATTCAATTTCATAAATATTATACCATGATGTATCTAACAATGACTTAACACACTCAATATATTATTTTAAAATGCTCTTGTTGAGCACAAAGACCCCATACTATATTGTAACCATTTACTTTTTCAAATAATGCATTGAGTGTGTTTTATAGATTGAATTTTTTCTTCTAGAAGGATTTTCCCAAAAAAATTGTTCTCCAATATGTATATATGTAAGTATATATAATAAAAATATTAATATTAATAATAATATTCTGATGCAGGAGCATTCAACCCAAGAGAAAATCATTGTAATTAAGTAGACATATGGGGTAACGTTTTAGAGAAGTTAGTTTCTTAAGTCTCAAACTAATGTAATATTTAGGCGTTTAAGGAATTAATTATATAATGAGAGGAAGTTGTAAATGCTCTCGGATAAATGAGAACATGAGTGGGCAATAATGAAAAAAGAGTCTAAGTTCAATTAGGACTCTTTAAGCAGTTCCATGATTTGAGGAACTAAGGAGAGCTCTTAGGAATTAAATGGAGATTAGAAGTGGATGTAGAGGATAGAGGATTTAGGAGTCAAACCAGGATTAATTCAATGAACCTTTTTGGGATAAATGTAAGCCTACGAGAAAATTAGAGGAGGAGGCCACGAATAGCTGAGGATCAAGCCTGTACGAGACACAGAGTCTCGAATGTAATCACGTGTTTATATTTATATATATAGAGATTTATTCCTGACTGTGTTAGCGTGTGGAATGAGTATTTCATGAATGAATTACTTGTGAATTCGTAGGTTCTGTAACAAGTTTGTAGACAGAGTTCAGAGGAACGTGCAGAAGAGAAAAATGATTGAGAGGGATCATAATGGGTCATTGAATCCAATTAAGGAAACATAGTGAAGCTTTGGAGATAAGTTGTGAAGCAAGAATTCACTGAGGAGTTCAGCTTAGAGGAAGTTGAGTAGTGGAAGCAGAAAGCAGAGTTTGAAGAAATACGCCGAGGAGAGGAACAATTCGGAGAAATCTTAATGGAGCATTGAATCCATTCGAAGGATCTAAGAGGACAATGATCAAAGGAGCATGTGGAGTTAAGCTCATATTAGAGTAGCACAGCAGAAATATTGAAGGATGAAGAACCTTTGAAGAAACCCGGAAACTATTGCAACCACTGAAAATGGCGTAAAAATTAAGTTAAGCAGAAGAATGAATAAGTGAAGTATCCATACACAATAGCCATCGAATTGAGAAGACAAACGGCCAGGATTAAATCACAAGAGTGGGGAAATCGAGATCGCATCGCAATCCTTCAAAGGAAGGAAGCGATTGCGACATGCGATGTATAGCTGGACCCGAAACCCTATCGAATATGGCCTAAAACCTATCGGGTCCGAAATATATGTCGTATCGGAGTTTAAAGTGGAAGAGTCAAAGATAAAGCAATAACTGATAGCAATATTGCGACATGATCAATAAGCGATGAGGTCGATCAGAGATTAGGTAGATCGGTGATCAGCGAAGGCGGAGATCAGAAGTTATAGCGGAAAGGCTCGAAGGAGGAAGACTCAATGATAATTATAGTCGCGGGTGTAATGTTTTTGAGTTCTGGCCTATGTGTTTCAGCATAGTTTTCCTTTATATTTCTCTTGTTCTCGTGATTTCAATATATATGTGTTGCACGAGTCTTTTAGTGCAAAAGTTATGTTAACGATTCTGATAGTCATAGATAGGAGTTAGAGAGGTGGTGAGGCATATATGTATGTATGACCCGTGAAGGGAGCGATGCCTGATTGCGATAAAGGTAGCCTCAGGAAATGTGCAGAGGTCGTACCGAGAGGAAAAAAGGTGTGTTTGCATATGTTTTCCTTTGTAAATGGTTTTATAAGGAAAATAGCGCCGATGGGTAAGTTTTATGTATTAACCATATATAACCAAAGGTAAGAGGGAAAAGGTTATATATGCAGACTTAAGGAGTTTAAAAGTCCCGATAGAAGGTTTAAAGTGGGGTGATTAATTTCCTTTCAAAAGGAAAAGGTGGGTTAATGTGTAGACTTTGGTAAGTCTATGAATCATTCCGCATGAGACTAAAAGAGGGCCTTAACCATTAGAGATGGAAGATTTGACTCCTTTGTGAGTTAAATACCTGGGACAAATGTGTGGATGCATTTTACATGCATATTGTGGGTGTAAGCGGGGGTAACCGTGCATCATTTGGTATCAAAGCAGAATTGTAATCAGAGTGGGGAAATATTTCCTATGAAAAGGAGTTTGCACACAGAAAGAAGGTAATGTGCATAAGTTAATTGATGAATGATAGAGGGTACAATAGAAGATTGTAGGGGAACTTTTGGAGTTCTTGGGAGATTGTAGCAGTTCCAGCAGAGGCTTGGAGTAGACAGGAACAGAGGATTCCTTGAAGAAAAGTGAGAGCAAGATTGCTTAGTACAAGTTCTCAAGGAAAGAGGACTTGGAGACCAAACAGAGGACAATCCATTCAATGTGTAGAAGAATGGGAGAATAATATCATACATAGATCTTGGAGGTAAGATAGTGTGTTTTGTTTCAAATTGAAATTGAAGACTGTGGTTGCAAATGAAGCATCTCAGCAAAGGACAACAAGAGAAGCTGTGAGAGGAGAACCAGATGTGTTCTTGAAGACAAAGTAAGGAAAACGCTCTGAAGGAAAAGTGGAAATGAACCTGAAAAATCCAACAAGAGATTGGACAAAGAGGACAACTAAAGTGTTCTCAAGAGAGAGTGAGAGATTTCAGAAGCCTAGAAGGAGAAAAGGTGTTGCTCAAGAGGAGGTTCTAGATAGAGGACCCGTACTCACCAAAAGACTGAGTGAGGAGAGCTTAGTGAGGTAAGATTGCAGTGAGGAGGACTAGCTGTTGTAGAGGCTTGTTGCAGATAAATGAGGAGCTCATAAAGAAAGAGGGGAAGAAGATGACTACTAATAGTCATAATAAAGGTTCAGAGAGAAGCCACAGTAGAAAAATGATGAAGAAAGAGGATGCCAAAGTAGATGGAAAGAGGATGAGTCAAGAGGAAATTAACAAAGGGATTGCAGAGTTAAAAGAACAACTCGATGCATTAAGGAGAATACTTGAGGAAAGCTAGAGACTAGGTTGGATCTTGAGGAAGAAGCCAGTGGAATGGCATGAGATGCAGAGAAGGATACAACAAAAGCAAGTAAAGTGGCTAAGGGAAAAACTCAAGGAAGTTGAGTTGGAAATGGAAGAGTACATTTTTGAACCAGAACAGGGAGAAATTCTAGGAGAAAGTGAAGATGAAGACTTGAAGACTGAAACTTCAAGTGAGGCCAAAGGGTCAGATGGTTTTAAATCTGAAAATTTGTGTATGTTTGTAGGTGAAACATGTAAACAAGGACAATTTGTTGATATTGTCATAAAGGAGAAAGAAGACAAGCAGAATCTAAATTCTGTTCTGGAAGAAGATGAGATAGATAGGTCTCATATACAGTTGGGGAAAGATATCAAGCAACCAAGTGAAGGGCTTGAAGAGATTGAAGAGGAGACCATCGAAGAATTTCTGAATCATATGAAGGATTTAGAACAACAAGGAGATATGATGGCTAAAGCATCCAGTGAGACCATAGGGTCTTATGTTTTTAAAGTTGATAGTTTGTGTATGATGGCAGGTATTGCAGAAGAAAAGAAACCTATTGAAGATATCTTCAGAGTAGATGTAGATATAGAAATAAAAGGTGACAAGGAAAAATTCTTAGAAGAAGAAGAATTTGACTGCATACAAAAGAAAAATTCTATCGATGAGTCTAAAGAAGATGTCATAGAGATGAAGAATCAGGATCTTATTTTGATAAAGAATGAAGGAATACTGTCTCAGAAAGGTAATCAAATGAGTTTGATTAATGTTATTGATGAAAACCAAATACAAGAGAATATTAATGAAGATGATGAGACAAGGATAACTCTGGGAGAAGAGTTACAGAGGGACAACAAAGCAAAATGTATTGAATAAAAAGAGACTATGTTAGCTGAAAACATAGGTAAAGGATCATCAATTCACCATGATGATAAGCACAGTGGAAATAGTCATGGAAGCTGTTGAGACAATCAAAAAAAGAGAAGGACATCTATTGAAAGATGTGAAGGAAGAAGAAGTCTATGCAAAAGACTTAGCAAATGGAAAAAGAACATCTGATGATTTATCGATAACAAAAGAAGGTATGGAGAATTTTGGAAATTTTCCAAATTCTACTCCAATTGAAATTATTTAGTTATATAGAAAATTAGATTTTCAAAGAAGGGAGTTGGAAAAATAGAGAAAGATGTTCCAGAGAGATTGCTGGAAAAGGGAAAAAAAAATTTCATGAGTGACAATCATAAGAAAAAGGAGATGGATATGAAAGTTCAACAAATTGACACTGCAAAGGAAGGAGTTCATGACAGTGGACAAGAGCAGGAAGACATCATTAGAGTAGATGATGTGGAAGAGAGACTAGTTGACAGTCTCATGAGTCCTTTTGAGAATTCAAAACAGCATACTGATGTGCTGATAGAGGAGAAAGAAATAGAGTAGCAAACTGAATTGTTTCCAAAGGAATATAAGGCATAGAAGCCTTATGTCTTTGATTTTAACAAAGTGTTTTGTGAGTGCAAGTTTAGTTGCAGATGCTGGAGGAGATTTGGCACAGATGAGCAGCCAAATAAAGATGAAAGAAGAAGATTCCGTGGAAGAATTAAATCCATGGAACAGAGATACTCAATTGCTGGAGAGAATTCTGGACAGTCATGATTCAGTGCATATAGAAATAATCATGAAAGAGGGTAAGGATGAAAGGGAGGAAATCAACATAGTAAGCAAAAAAAAAGTTGGAACAAGAGAAAAAGTGGAAGAAAAAGTAGACAACAGCTGCAAAGTGGAAGTAACCAGCAGCAGTTTGAAGAATTAGTGGATAACAGCAGCAACCTGAAACAAAGAGAAGGAGGCAGAAGTAAGAAGCAGAACATGGACCAGTCCAAGGATGTACTAGAGACAAAGATTGAAGAGATTTGGCAACTGATGATGAAGCAGTCCAAATGGAGGAAAATAGTAGCAACAGGAAGGATGATCAATCAGAGTTTGAACTTGATTGATGATGAGCCCCAATTTTTGGTACAATTTGGGCTCATTTGGCCTACTTTCTTTGCTCAAACCATTCATTTTTTATTGCTTATGCATTCATTTCTTGGTTTATTCGTGTTGTTTGTAGGAAGAAGGGTAGGCATTCTATCTACGTGACTAATACATGATGATTTCAGGTTTTTGGCATTAAAAGGGAGCAGAGACCACGAGGAAGGAGACAAGGAGACAGTAAGGTGGCACTGCTGGTTTTTAGGAGAGGATGTCCACAGTCTTGGGGACCTTCCTCATGATTCCCACCATAGCTCCGAGCTCCAACCAATCTCCCCACCGAGCTTAGAGGCAGCCAACTATTCTACAGGATCAGCAGTTTAACCTTCAGTCTGACAACCGAGCTCCACAAATCAAGGAAACCTGTTGGACTATCATTTTGCATAAATACTGAGGCCGTAGCCTTTGGTAGGAGCTTTTTGAACTTTTTCATTACTCTTGTAATTTGGAAGTACGAGCTACAGCTCGGTGTTGGTTCTTTTTGTAAGCCAGTTTTGGCATGACATCAGATTTTTGGTTATGAATAAAGGCAGGCAGATTTTGATCTCATTCTGAGTTTCTAAGGGAGCTATAGCTCTTAGGTTAGGGCCTAACCTGAGTGAAATAGATCTCTTCGGTGTTGTAATGTTATTTGCCTTTCGTTCCAGCACTTCGTTTCTTTACTTTGACATGCAATTCGAATTTACAGTCTGTTGATTTAGTTTTTATGAGATTGAATCGGATTAGTTTATGGTGAATTTTCTTCCAGTTGCGTAGCTTAGAAGAGGATAGTTATAATTCATTGGAGCTCCAAGAAAAAGGTTGTTAGAGATCACTGCCATCTCTGCTTAGGGATTGGGGTGCAGTCCATATCAACCACCAAAAAGAAACGCAGTTCTTCTCACGTCCATGCAAGCTGCAACAGTTACTATAGTCATAGATCCATCCATGCACTTTGGTCTTGATCATTACTTCTCCATTCCACTTCCATGCACGAGTTTCTTTCACAAATTGCACTGCTGATCATTGGTTCAAAATAGCACAGTTAACCTAGGTTAAAGAGTCCTCGTTTTGGTGACATTCTTAGACAATTTTTTTCATCTACACTGCTCCACACCATTCCATTACCTTCCTCTTCTTTTCAGCCACACCTGAAGCCACTCAACCGACCTCTGTTCAGCTCGTTTACCTTCCAGCTCTCCCACTACTCACGTAGCTCCATTTTCTTGACCTTTCGTTGATCCCATCCTACCATCCACCAACTGACTTCATGCACTCTTTCTATACCTTATTTCTCTGCTCCTGAGTCATCACCAGTTCCATCTCCATCTCACCTATCCTCCCACACCACTCCAACACTTCACCATCTCCCAAAACTCCCACGATCGAACATCCTGTAGAATTGCACAGACTTCCTGTAGAATCCCTGAGTTTCCTGTAGGATCCCCTGCAGACTTCCTGTAGAAGCCTGCAAACTCGGTTGCTGAGCATCCGAACGTGGTAGACTTCTGTGGACTGATGCTAGAGATCCTCTAGGGCCTCTCCTAGCCCCCCTGACCTTGCCCATGCTTTCCTTCCATTCGAACCGCTCCTGCATAGTCAAACCCTAATCAAAAGCATCATCACAATAAATCCAACCACTTAATGAAAAAATACAAAAACATGTCTTTTCAGATGCAAGTAGCTTAGATGCATGTATTTCAGCTCACTGCAAGTAATGGCATTATTGGTAGTAGTTTCATTCACATTTTTGCATTGTAAGGGCCTAGCTAGTCAAATTAGGGTTTACTAGGGTTTTCACGCTTTGTTGGCTTTCAGTTTCTTTCTGCAAATAGATTAGTCTCCTTTGAGTTAGCTTTCGTCCATCATTCATAAAGCTTCTTCTGTGAGCATATAGAAGTTGGCTTGAGCCCTAGCGGACTTGTGCCAGCTGACCAAGTGACAGCTGCGACAAGAGCTAGTACTTGTGCATACAGCACCGTCGCTTCCAAGTTTGTACGAACTACCGGGTTGATAAAATTAGAGATAGAAAGCTCCAGGAGTTGTAGCATTATTGCTACAATACTGGAGCCCACCATCTTTTTGGCGCCGTTGCCGGGGAAGCGTCAGAGTATTAGTAATTGTTGCTTTTCTTCTAGTTTCTTACTCTTGCCTTCTGCTAAGTAGTTTACTTCATTTCCATTCTGCAAAAGTAGCATAGACATTTCCTGCTTTCATAGATTAGCATTTCCTGCTTTCATAGATTAGCATTTCCTTTCTGCAATTTCATTTGAGCAAAGTAGATTAGTTCTTTCCTGCTTTCAGTTTAATTCTGCATCTTTCATAGTTAGTTGTAGATCAATCTGTTTCAGTTTTGCAGGTACCAAAAGAAAAGCAAAGCAAAAACAATCAAAAGAAAAAGAAAGTCTTTTCGATTTCATGCCTCGTAGGAACCGAGATAGATCAGGCAAATTCCTACCAAACACCCCCACCACATCACTGAGTCACCCTTCTCTCTTCTTTGGTGACAGTGACCCAGAGGAACCTATAGGTGAACATCCTGAGATATACAAAGATCCTATAGTAGAAGAAGAGTTAGAGACCACTCCATCTGAAGCTATGGCTGACAATAGAAGAGAAGATGAGAGAATAGAAGGAGCCTTCCCCATCCGAGAGACCAATGGAGAGATGAAAATGAAGAACATTAGCCCCTTCGCCTTACCTCACTTCCATGGGCTGACTACTGAAGATCCGGATACCTTCCTGTTTGAGTTTGTTGTCCTTTGTAGAACCTATGACTACACTGAAGATAAGCAAAAGCTGAAACTTTTCCCTTCCACTCTTAAGGATGCAGCATTACGCTGGTTCATGGGCTTACCTGGGAATAGTATCACCACTTGGGCTCAGATGCAGCAAGCTTTCAATACCAAGTACCGGGATTACTGTAGGTCAAAGGAAACAAATGGGGAAATCTTTCGGATGACCATGGGAAATGATGAGTCCTTAGAGGATTATGAGGAGAGGTTCCAACTAAGCTATAAGCGGGCCAGGTGCACACTTGACCCTGAATCCCTCAAGTTGGTCCTGCTCCGAGGAGTCCCTGAAGACCTCTTAGATACCCTTCACATGTTAGCTGGGGGGGACATTTAGCAATTTCCTTATGAGGACATCAAGACTGTGTTTAGAAACCACTCCAGGGCAGCTCGGAAACGAGGTAGAGGAAACCACCTCTCAACTAGTGTCCCTTTCTCCAAACATGAGCTTGCAAATCAATTAGAAGATCTTAAGAGTGAGGTGAGACAGACCATTACTATGCAACTTGACACATTCAGGATTCAGCAAAAGAAAGAAGAAGCTGAGAGAGCCTTGGCTGTCTTCTGCCCTAGGTGCACAAGGAGACACCCTAAGAACGAATGTCCATTGCATTCGGTTGAAGTGTGTTTCGTTTGTGAGGAGGACCATCCCACAAACCAGTGTCCAACCTTACCTGGGTTTAAAGCCATGTACCAAGGGACAAAAGCTCCCACAGAACCTCTCTATTACCTCAACCAAAGGAGGCCACAGGGATCTAGACCTTATCAGCAGGGGATGCAAGGGGCATCTCAAGCTTATTACAGCCCCAACCAATCGACTCCTATGCCTTCCTGGGGTCCCCCTGCTCATCCTTCATGGTCCATGCCTCCTCCATGGTCTTATCCACCTCAGTACCCCACTCAACCTACTCCTCATTCATATCACTCACATGCCCAGCCACAGCCTCAATGGAATGCACCTCAGTCGGGGTGGAGGCCCCAATACAACACTCCTCCTGCCATCTTGCCTCCACCACCAGTTCAACCTCAGCCATTACCTCCTGCTCCTCCAAGGCAACCTCAAATGCCTGCTCAACCGAACCCGAACCCCAACAATAGACAGGCCCAGCAGGTATACACTGGGGAAACCTCATGCCCTACCTATGCTGTGGAGATCCAAGAGATCTATCTTCGATCTGGAAAGACTCTACCAGATCGCCAACCTCCTCCCCCAGAGGATGAGGAAGATAAACAGGAAAGTGAACCGAAGGTTATTCCACCCTTTCCTCAGAGACTAACAGCCACCACACAACCCAACCCAGAGGAGGATGAGCTTCCGGGTGAGCTCAAGCAGTTGTGTGTAAAAATACCACTTCTCCAAGCCATCAAGGATGTGCCAATATACAACAAACTGGTTAAGGAGAAGTGTTTCAAACACCCAGGCAAACGGAAGAAAGATGCTTCAACTATCAATGTCATAGGACAACTGTCTAACCTTATGTTAGGACAAGTCATCTGCCCAAAGTACCTAGATCCTGGAAGTCCTGTAGTAGATGTTCACATCAATGGCACCATTATACCTCACACCTTGATTGATCTGGGGGCTGCCATTAATGTGATGACCAGGGATACCATGCTTAAACTTAATCTTCAGGGTTCCTTGAGGAAGACCTCGATAGTACTGCAATTAGTAGATCGCTCCATCGTGACTCCCGAAGGGATTGTGGAGGATGTCTTGGTCTCTATTGACTCTTGGGAATACCCTGCAGACTTCCTGGTTCTGCAACCAAAGGCAAAGCTTACTGGATATCCTCTCATTTTGGGAAGGCCTTGGTTAGCTACTGCAGATGCTTACATAAGTTGTCGTGCAGGAAACATGACCATCAAAAATGGTCCCATGTCTAAGCAGCTAGTCCTATACCCTCCTGCCCAACCCTCCTTAGAGCATGACTTACCACTCTGGTTGGAAGAAGGAGAAGAAGACAAGGTGTACTCAGCACCTCTGTGCACCTTAGATACCACTAGAAGAGACCCCCCAACCGAGGATGACTTGATCGAGACCTTGATCCAGAATCCACCTTCCAGTGCACTACCCTTAGAGAAATTGGTGGAGGATGCCCAAGCTAGCACCTTAGTGGATCTTTGTACAACCAACCCTGTTACTCCTAGAGTCAAGAATGTGGAGTTCGGCCCTGAGAAAGCATTGAAGATCAGCTCCTCCCTATCTCCTTCCCAGGAAAAGGAGCTGTGTAGTCTGTTGGCCAACCACCTAGATGATTTTTCTTGGAGCTATAAGGAAATGAAAGGAGTCCATCCTTCGGTCTGTACCCATCATATATACATCAAAGAGGATTGTAAACCGGTGAGGCAACCTCAGAGGAGAATGAATCCAACCCTTAAGGACATTGTCAAGGAAGAATTGCAAAAACTGTTGGATGCCGGGTTCATCTACCCCATCTCAGATAGTGAATGGGTGTCCCCTCTAGTGTTGGTTCCCAAGAAAAATGGGAAATGGAGAATCTGTGTGGACTACCGAGAACTGAACAAAGCTACCAAGAAGGACCATTTCCCTCTACCTTTCATAGATCAAGTGTTTGATGGACTGGCAGGAAAGAAGTTCTTCTCTTTCCTGGATGGGTTTAGCGGGTACAACCAAATCCAAATCAGCCCAGAAGACCAAGATAAGACCACCTTCACTTGTCCTTGGGGTACTTTTTCCTACCGAGTCCTTCCCTTTGGGCTATGCAATGCTCCTGCTACCTTCCAGAGAGCTATCTTGAGCATCTTCTCGGAGCTGGTCCATGATGCGGTAGAAATCTATATGGATGACTTTACTCCTTATGGGGCCAACTTCCAGGAAGCATTGTCCAACCTGGAAAAAGTCCTAACCAAATGCACCGAGATGAACTTGTCCCTTAGTCCTGAAAAATGTGAATTCCTAATGACTGAAGGGACCGTGCTAGGCCATACCATTTCTTGCCAAGGGCTGCAGGTGGATCCTAACAAAATTGCTCTCATCAAGAGGGTTCCACCTCCTCAAAAGGTAAGGGATGTCCGGAGTTTCTTGGGATTAGCAGGATACTACCGGAGATTCATTAAAGATTTCAGCAAGCTAGCCTTGCCATTGTTTGGCCTGTTGGCAAAAGATGTGGAGTTTAATTGGACTGACGATTGTCAGAGGGCTTTAAATGAATTGAAGGACAAGTTGGTGTCAGCCCCAATCCTGAGAGGTCCAAATTGGGCCCTACCTTTCCACATCCACACTGATGCCTCGAACAAAGCCATAGGTGCAGCTTTAGGACAAGTTGAGCAAAAACTTCCATATGCCATTTACTTTGTTAGCAAAAACTTGTCCAAAGCTGAGTTGAATTACACTGTAACCGAGAAAGAATTCTTGGCTGTGGTCCATGCACTGAACAAGTTCCGACATTATATTACTGGTTACCAGACCTTTGTACATACTGACCATGCTGCAATTAGATATTTAATGAATAAACCAGATGTGAATGCTCGTATTATTAGATGGTTACTTTTATTGCAGCACTTTGATTTGACCATTGTTGACAAACCAGGTAGAGAAAATGTTGTTGCTGAATTTTTATCTAGATTGGATTTGTCTGCAGATGAGGATGGAACAGTGGATGACCAGATGCTCGATGAACATCTGTTTGCTATTTCAGTACTCTCTCCATCGTTTGCTGATATAGCAAACTATCTTGTTTCAGCACAGTTCCCTCCGCACTTATCTTCCAGAGAGAAGAGCAGAATCATCAGAAAAAGTGCCTCATTTACTTGGATCGGGGGCAACCTGTTCAAGCTTGGCCCCGATCAGATCTTAAGGCGTTGTGTAAGGGAGGAGGAAGTCTTTGATATCCTCCTCACTTGTCATGATGGGCCTTGTGGAGGACATTTTGCAGCAAAGAGAACTGCCTTCAAAATCCTGCAGGCAGGCTACTATTGGCCCACACTTCATCAAGATGTCAGAAGATATGTCAGTCAGTGTGACCAATGCCAAAGAATGGGGAAACCAACCCAAAGGGATGAGATGCCTCTCCAACCTCAAGTGACTCTTGAGCCATTTGAGAAGTGGGGCATGGACTTTGTGGGCCCAATCAACCCCTCTTCAAGGCAAAGGACTTACATCATTGTGTGTACTGACTATTTGACAAAGTGGGCAGAGACCAAAGCAATCAAATCAGCAACAGAAGAAAAGGTGGCCGAGTTCCTAAGAGAAAACATCTTCTATAAGTTTGGCTATCCAAGAGAGCTGGTCACCGATCAAGGGAGCCAGTTCACCTCCAACCTGGTTGAAGATCTACTAGCTCATCACAAGATCAAGCATAGGACTTCCACCCCTTATCACCCTCAAGCAAATGGGCAGGTGGAAGTCACCAATAGAGCATTAGAAGGGATCTTGACTAAGGTGGTGAGTAGCAGCAGAAAGGACTGGGCAGATCGCCTGGTTGAAGCCACATGGGCTTACAACACCACTTGGAAGACCACCACCGGCTTCACACCATATGAGCTGGTCTATGGGAAGAAAGCTTTGCTGTCCATTGAGTTTGAATACAACAGTTTGAGGATGGCAGCTCAGCTGGACCTAGATCTCAGCCATGCACAACAAGAAAGGCTACTGCAGCTGAATGGCCTGGATGAGCACCGAATGCAGGCCCTCCTTCACTCAGAAGTGGTTCAACTTCAGAGAAAGGTGTGGCATGACCAACATCTCCATGACAAGCAATTTCAGCCGAGAGATTGGGCTTTGTTGTATGACTCCAGATACAAAGATTTCAAGGGGAAGCTGAGAACCAGATGGCTAGGACCATATGCAGTGGAGAAATGCCATGACAATGGATCTGTCCTCATTCGAACCATCGATGAGGAAGCCATTCCCATGCTTGTCAATGGGCATCGATTGAAGATCTACAGGAGACCTCTCTCAAGACAAGAGTTCATCAAAACTATGGAGAAATCTGTATTGGTCCTGGAGAGGGGTTCTGCCTCTGCTTCTAGCATACCCTGAGGTATATATATAAAAAAAAAAAAAGGAAAAAGAAAAAATAATAAAGATGCTTGGGTGAAAACCTCTCTGAGGCGCCCAAGGCAGGTGGTAGGGGTGAAAACCTCCTTGAGGCGCCCCTATTGTCTTTCAAAAAAAAAGAGAAAAGGTTTGAAAAAGATCCTTGAGTGAAAACCTCTCTAAGGCGCTCAGGGCAGATGGCACGGGTGAAAACCTCTTTGAGGCGCCCCTGTTATCTTTCAAAAGAAAAAAAAAAAATAAAAAAAAAGAAAAAACAATAAGCAAAATATGGTAAAATTGCATGCAGGTTGCAGATGTTCTATGGAGGAGAGGAAGCCCTTCAACTCAAAGCCAAGGGTCCTTATCATGCTGTCAAGAGACCTCACCAGCACCTCCTCCAAGGGTACCCATGTTTTTTCAAGTTATGTGCAATTTTATCATGGTTTGAGTCCTCTACAGGAAGATGCAGTCTTTCTACAGGAAGATGAAGTCTTTCTACAGGAAGATGCGGATTTTCTACAGGAAAGTACAGACTTTCTACAGGAAGCCCGAACTTTCTACAGGAAGCTCTGTGTTCTACAGGAAACTTCCTGTAGAAGTTTGGGATGGACCAGAATTCATCTTAAAAGGAGATTTAGCGACTACGGATTGGTTTGGATGCATGCAAGCCTCTGTTCACACCCTTGCACATTGCTGTCACCTTGCTCCACCATCCTTGTCGACATGCAACCAAGTTCCCTGCACCAACAAAGAAGATCGATGAGTTCTCGCGGGAAAAGCCATTTTCGAAGATAAACAAGTGCTGATATCTCATACCACAGGCATCAGAAGCTCCGGGAACGTGATCGAAAGGCCAGATCCTCCATCGTGCAGCATGCACCCAAGGAGGAGGAACTGTTACGAGACACCCCGCGGGGATCCTGTAACAGTTAAACCTGCTAGAGTGGATACCATTCACAGCACCGCCATCTGCAATGAAACGTGGGTGCATGCAACCAAATCATCCACTCCATCGTCGGCAGCCTGTAACCACGAGCCTTCGGGTCTGTGTAAGTTCGCATGCAGCAGGTAGATCCACTCACCATTGTCCCAAAACTGGAAAAATCATGTGCAGCCACGCAGGTAAGTGTCTCGACCGTTCCTTCCATCAAATCACATGAATTTTACTTTGAATAGTTTGCACAGCGTAAAAGTGAATGGTTGAGCGGCCGTATGGCCAGTCGACTGGCCACGTCGGCTAGTTATGGTGTAATTGGATGTTTGGGTGGCGGCCACGACAAAGAGAATGAGCAGCACGCACGTGAGAACACTCCCGTCGGAAGCAATGAGTTTAACAGAAAAAGGCGGCGGCAGATCTGTGGGAATGGATGCGGCAGCAAGTGAATATGCAGGCGAATGATGGATGACGTCGCCCAACGGTCCGGCGGGGACAGCTCACCCCCCGCGCCACGGATTGCACCGATTCAAAATCTAATCGGCTAGATTATGCGCATGCATTTATCAACCACCACTTCAAACTCGAGTGGCTATTCTGATCTCCTCTGCACTTTGATACGCCGAGCTTTTGGCTACCAGAACGCCGGTGAAGCACACCTCGAGCGCAGGCCAACTACAGTCCTCCCCGAAATTTGCGCACTGCTCCTACAGGAACACAGTTTCTATAGGAACGCAGTCTCTACAGGAACGCAGTCTTCTACAGGGAAGTGGGTGCCTCACGAAAAAAGGTGGCCAATTAAAGAGGTAACCCTGAACTCTTCATGCAACTGGTTAGTAAGAGTGGCAAGATCATCGTCCACAGTCTGGTCATAAAGATATCGGTGAAATTGTTGTTTGTTGTGCCTATACTGTCGTTCTACAGGATGTCAGTATAATTAGACTGTGTTGAATTTTGTGGATGATGTGCATGCTCTGTCTCAATAGACCAAATCTCTTTCGCATTTGCCACCTTTAGCTAAAACAACTGTGTTCATCATGTCGGGTGGGTTTATAAGACGGGAACCCACTGATTCAACCAAATTAAGGGAAAACCCGGTAGTGGTAGAGCTCTTCACACAAGCACAATGGATGTCTTTTTGTGATAAGCTGCAAGGTTACGATGATGAAGTGGCCGAAGAATTCTTGCAAGCTCTGAGGCCGAAATCCCAGACACTGGCCACGGTGAACTTCAGAGGTCTAAGCCTCAAGCTCACCCCGCAACATATCAGTCGGATCACAGAACTTCCTATGGGTCTGCCGTGGGATAAGGAAGAAATAAAGTTGAGCCAGCAGGCAAAGAAAGAATTCTTTCCACCTGAGGAAGAATTCTCGGAGGACAAAAATGGGGTGCGAAGAACGAGCCTGTTGCCACCATGGAATCAAGTCAGTTTGCAAATCATGAAATATATCACTTGTGAAGGCCGTTTTAGCATCGTGTATGCATATCACTTTCGGTTGCTCACTGAATTGAGGCACCGGATTGATCTTCCTGTAGAACAAAAACTGAGCATCCCTTATTTCCTATTGCAGTCTCTAATGGAGTGTGCCACAAAGCTAAAAGAGGGCATACCAGATCAAATAGCCCACCATGGGTTGATCAAGCTTCTTGTGGAGGATGCGCTGCATTCATATAAGGTTCCCCTCTCATGGGAATCCTTCCGTAATTTGACAAAAGATGGAGACATTAAAATGTTGATCGAAGGAATGGGTTCCTCCAGCAGTGAGGAACAGGAAGCAGTGGCCGAGGGATAGAGAGAAGAAGGCCAGAAGACCCCGACCACAGTGCAGAAGAAAGAACAAAGGAAAAAGCATGAGGAAAAGGAGGACAAAGAAAAAGGTGGCACACCTATCTTGTCAGCAAGAGAAAAGAGGATGAAGAGCAGAATGGACAAAGCTGAGGTGGTCCACGTCAGCCCAAGTACCTCAACAGCACCTGCAACCAAAGCAAAAAGCAAAACTCAGGCAGGCAAGCAAGCAAAGGTGGAGACACCTGTTTCTACAGGAAAGCAGAAACAGGCTTCTACAGGAAGCCCGAAAACAAAGACAAAGGCTTCTACAGGAAGCCCGAAAATCATTGAGAAACAGGCTTCTACAAGAAGCCCGAAAACAAAGACAAAGGCTTCTACAGGAAACCCGAAAATCATTGAGAAACAGGCTTCTACAGGAGGCCCAAAAACAGATACAAAGGCTTCTACAGGAAGCCCGAAATTGCAGAAACAGGCTTCTACAGGAAGCCCCGAAAAGGCGAAACCCAAAGAGAAGAAGGTGGAAATTCTGGCACGGGAGGCAGCAACTGTATTAGCTGGCCTCAGCACGCCACCTAAGCCAAAAGGAAAGAGGAAGAGGGAGGCCCCTCTATACTTTAAAGCTCGAAGAAGTGTTAGGATAAAGACAGGCAAGCCTCAGCCTCAATCCAGCAGCCCGATCGTCATCGAAGATGCACCTGCTTCTCCCAAGGAAAAGTCACCCTCCAGGATCACAGTCACCTACGAGAAGGGGAGCCCAAAGAAAAATACGTGGCAAGAAAGGTTAGATTTGTTGACCGAAAAAACTCAGCTACAGGAAGCTGAAAATGTTCTACAGGATACTCTGGCCCGGCTACAGGAAACGGAAAAGAGGGAAGGAGAAGGACTCCCATCACCACCAAGGGAGGGTGAGGTAGAACCGCCTGAAGAAATAGAAAGGGAACATATACCAGAACCTAGCCCTTCGCCTAATCTGAATTCATACTACACCTTTTTAGAGGCGGGAAAAATCATACCGCAGAAATTTACTATGCCTCTATTTTTTGCACTAGAGGAAGAAAGAGTCCGTTCCCACACATGGATGCAGATCGCCAAATCAAAGGGTGTGGCAGACATAGGCCCTTTACAAGAGCAACTCAAGGAGGTCAGGAGTGAATTCACCATGGCTAAACATGTGGCTAATTGCCAACATGTGCTTCTACAGGAAGAAAATCAGAAGCTGAGATTGCAGCTACAAGAACTAAGGGCAGGGGCAGGAACATCCTCCAAGGACATCACAAATGAACAACAAAGCAAAAAGGAGCTGACCACCAGTCTTGAAGAGCCAATGACACTTCTACAGGAAGCAGAGCAGCAAACAAAAATTGAAGTGCAAGCCCTAAAAGAACAGCTGCAACAAAAGGAAGCACAATTGGCCTGCATGGCCAGTTGGGCCATGGAGGCAATTCAGTGCAGGCCACCTGCAAAATCCTATGGATTGTTCTTAAAAGATCAATGGCTGCAGTTCCAAATAAACACCTTGGCACAAAGAGGTATTTCACATATCCAAAACCCACAACAATTTTCTGAATTGTGTAGTACTAGTTCGTCAGAGGACAAAGCCAAATTAACAGAGTTTTACCTCCACAATTTGGCTTTGCCTAATGAAGTCTCCTGGGATCCCAATATTGCCTTAGGTGATATGCAATTGATGGCGTTCGCCTCATGGTTAAACCATGAGGATCAAAGAGCAGCTGAAGCAAAATCGGTCATGAACCGAGAAGTGAGCGAGCCACTGTTCATTCGACCAGAACTAGAGGATCCGGTGGCACTCATCTCAGCCCACCAACAGTTGGCTACGGATCCCACAGCTTCCTTGAGATTTATGGACCAACAGGCCCAAGCCATAGCTCACTTTGAAGACATGGAAAGGTTGTTGGGAGAAAATGCTGCTCAAGCATGTGCACGCAGATGGAATACCCTACCCTGGCACACAGCTTGAAAATCAGAGAGTACCATACCCCCATTCGGATGAGGGAAGCTTTGGCAAGGGTTGACCTTTACAAGAAATCCATGCAAAGCCTCCAGGCCAGCTGGATTGGCCTTAAACTCAGCCCACCACTACTGCTAGGATTGACTGAAGGCAATACAGAGGAAGATGACAATCAACAATGGGAAGAGGTGAACAGGAAAGCAGGGTTTCATATCCACAGAGAAGACACTACCACAGAGCCTTGGGATGCAAGGGAAGTAGTGAAAGCAATGAAGGATGAAGATTTGGACTAAGTTGCTCAAGGATGGGCAAATAGTTTAGCTGGGGGGTGATGATGAGCCCCAATTTTTGGTACAATTTGGGCTCATTTGGCCTACTTGCTTTGCTCAAACCATTCATTTTTTATTGCTTATGCATTCATTTCTTGGTTTATTCGTGTTGTTTGTAGGAAGAAGGGTAGGAATTCTATCTACGTGACTAATACATGATGATTTCAGGTTTTTGGCATTAAAAGGGAGCAAAGACCATGAGAAAGGAGACAAGGAGACAGTAAGGTGGCACTGCTGGTTTTTAGGAGAGGATGTCCACAGTCTTGGGGACCTTCCTCTTGATTCCCACCATAGCTCCGAGCTCCAACCAATCTCCCCACCGAGCTTAGAGGCAGCCAACTGTTCTACAGGAACAGCAGTTACAACTGTTCTACAGGATCAGCAGTTTAACCTTCAGTTGGACAACCGAGCTCCACAAACCAAGGAAACCTGTTGGACTATCATTTTGCATAAATACTGAGGCCGTAGCCTTTGATAGGAGCTTTTTAAACTTTTGCATTACTCTTGTAATTTGGAAGTACGAGCTACAGCTCGGTGTTGGTTCTTTTTGTAAGCCAGTTTTGGCATGACATCAGATTTTTGGTTATGAACAAAGGCAGGCAAATTTTGATCTCATTCTGAGTTTCTAAGGGAGCTATAGCTCTCCAGTTAGGGCCCAACCTGAGAGAAATAGATCTCCTCGGTGTTGTAATGTTATTTGCCTTTCGTTCCAGCACTTCGTTTCTTTACTTTGACATGCAATTCGAATTTACAGTCTGCTGATTTAGTTTTTATGAGATTGAATCAGATTAGTTTATGGTGAATTTTCTTCCAGTTGCGTAGGTTAGAAGAGGATAGTTATAATTCATTGGAGCTCCAAGAAAAAGGTTGTTAGAGATCACTGCCATCTCTGCTTAGGGATTGGGGTGCAGTCCATATCAACCACCAAAAAGAAACGCAGTTCTTCTCACGTCCATGCAAGCTGCAACAGTTACTATAGTCATAGATCCATCCATGCTCTTTGGTCTTGATCATTACTTCTCCATTCCACTTCCATGCACGAGTTTCTTTCACAAATTGCACTGCTGATCATTGGTTCAAAATAGCACAGTTAACCTAGGTTAAAGAGTCCTCGTTTTGGTGACATTCTTAGACAATTTGTTTCATCTACACTGCTCCACACCATTCCATTACCTTCCTCTTCTTTTCAGCCACACCTGAAGCCACTCAACCGACCTCTGTTCAGCTCGTTTACCTTCCAGCTCTCCCACTACTCACGTAGCTCCATTTTCTTGACCTTTCGTTGATCCCATCCTACCATCCACCAACTGACTTCATGCACTCTTTCTCTACCTTATTTC
Source organism: Pinus tabuliformis (assembly GCA_031772625.1). NCBI lineage: Eukaryota > Viridiplantae > Streptophyta > Pinopsida > Pinales > Pinaceae > Pinus > Pinus tabuliformis. Next base: position 727,397,239 of record CM062809.1, on the reverse strand, counting down.
TCTGCTCCTGAGCCATCACCAGTTCCATCTCCATCTCACCTATCCTCCCACACCACTCCAATACTTCACCATCTCCCAAAACTCCCACGATCGAACATCCTGTAGAATTGCATAGTCTTCCTGTAGAATCCCTGAGTTTCCTGTAGGATCCCCTGCAGACTTCCTGTAGAAGCCTGCAAACTCGATTGCTGAGCATCCGAACGTGGTAGACTTCTGTGGACTGATGCTAGAGATCCTCTAGGGCCTCTCCTAGCCCCCCTGACCTTGCCCATGCTTTCCTTCCATTCGAACCGCTCCTGCACAGTCAAACCCTAATCAAAAGCATCATCACAATAAATCCAACCACTTAATGAAAAAATACAAAAACATGTCTTTTCATATGCAAGTAGCTTAGATGCATGTATTTCAGCCCACTGCAAGTAATGGCATTATTGGTAGTAGTTTCATTCACATTTTTGCATTGTAAGGGCCTAGCTAGTCAAATTAGAGTTTACTAGGGTTTTCACGCTTTGTTGGCTTTCAGTTTCTTTCTGCAAATAGATTAGTCTCCTTTGAGTTAGCTTTCGTCCATCATTCATAAAGCTTCTTCTGTGAGCATATAGAAGTTGGCTTGAGCCCTAGCAGACTTGTGCCAGCTGACCAAGTGACAGCTGCGACAAGAGCTAGTACTTGTGCATACAGCACCGTCGCTTCCAAGTTTGTACGAACTACCGGGTTGATAAAATTAGAGATAGGAAGCTCCAGGAGTTGTAGCATTATTGCTACAATACTGGAGCCCACCAATTGACAAGAAGAAGAAGATGGAGCAGAAGGCAGCAGACATACAATAGCAACAAAGCTACAAAGCATTTGGACAATTACAAGACAAAGTATGGGATCCAGGAAGACAAATATTAGAAGACACATGATCAGGAGATCATGAATATTTTGTACTTTAGGAGTCTGATGCAGGAGCATTCAACCCAAGGAAAATCATTGTAATTAGGTAGACATATGGGGGTCATGTATTTTTAGGAAGTTAGTTTCCTAAGTCTCAAGTTAATGAAATATTTAGGCTTTTAAGTGATTTAATTAGATAATGTGAGATGTTTGTAAATTCTCTCAAATAAATGAGCATGAGTGGTTATTAATGACAAAAGAGTTAAAAGTCAATTAGGACTCTTAAAACAGTTCCATGATTCGAGGAACTAAGGAGAGATCTTAGGAATTAAATGGAGATTAGAAGTGGACATAGAGGACAAAGAAGATTTAGGAGTCAGTTCAATAGATTTAGGAATGGAATCAGAATTAGTTAAACAGAGCTTTCTGGTATAAATGTAAGCCTACGGGCAGAGTATAGGAGGAGGCCACTGATATCGAAGATCAAGCCTGTGAGAGATAGAGAGTCTCAAATGTAATCATTTTTTCATATTCATATACAGAGGTTCATTTTGGTAATGTGTAAATGTGTGAAATAAGTGTGTAATGATTGATTATGCTTGAATTCGCAGGTTCTGTAACAGAGGTTGCAGGCAGAGTTCTGAAGAAATACGCAGAGGAGAAGAAAGATTTAGAGGAATCGTAAGGGATCATTGAATCCGCTTGGATGATCAGAGTGAAGCTCTGGAGAGAAGGCGTCATAAGAATTCGCAGAAGACAAGCTCAGGAAGAGTGCGCAGTTAAATAGCAAAAGACCCAGAACCTTTGAAGAAACCCGAACCACAAAGGGAAATTGAATAAATAGCATAAAAACATAAGTAAATAAAGTAGCGGAGAAGTGAAGTATGGTTGCATAGCAGCCGTTCAATCTTTAAGATCAACGGCCAGGATCCAATCACAAAGGAGACAGAGGAATATCACATCAGCGGGTTTTGTAATAGTGAAAGTGGATTTCAGGTAGCCTCAAAATCGTAAACAGTATTGAAGGACGAGCGTCGATTCCACTCATCAAACAATGCGTGGTAGCAAGAGGAGAGAGCAAACCACTTTATTGAGTGGTTAATCCTCGTGCTTGTTATCTACCCGATATCAACAACAGTCATCGGATCTGTTGGGTGCAAATCGATGGTGGAGAATAGGCGCACAAGTTTAAATGGTTAGGAGTAATGTCAACCATTGAATCAGAGGATACAACAGATGGTCAAGATTTGATTGAAGGCTTCGACAATTGGAGATCGAAGGAGGAGCAGTGCAGCAGAAGCTTTGATATGAAAGGGCAGACCCAACGATAAATATAGATGCAGGCTTATAAACTTTGAAGTCCGGCCTTATGTGTTAGGGTCAGGATTTCAATTTATTCCTTTGTATTCCATAAAGTGCGTGCCTGAGTCTTTTAATGTAGAAGAGTTATTTAAAACATGCCTGATGTCACATACCCCGGTAGCCTCGCATGTAAAAGCAGGGAGTTAGAATTTTTTTATACTATTTACCCACAAGTAATTATCAAATTCACAACTCCACAATTCCTCATTAACCATTAGATATGATGTAAATTAGTACATCAAGTAAATTGCAATAGAAGATAGTAAGTTGCATAACCATTTGCATAACCATTAACCATCACTGTGGTAGTGTAATAACATAAACTGTCTCATGAATCGTTGCAACCATTTCATGATATCCTTAACAATATTAAATAATCACGTACTAGGACATTATGATTATCACATCAAATAAAGAAACATCATCATCAAGGATTCAACATCATCCAACTGACACAAAAGGCAATCACACCATTGAACAGCGATATACCCTCGAAACCCCGTAGGGTGAAAACCAGAAAATGTTTAATCTTATTATTAAACACTCGTGAGGGCTTTCACCCCTCACTCAATGGATTATAAGGGATTCCATCCCTTAACCATTGTTATAAAATTATTACAATAAATTATCATTAAGTTGTCACATAACTAGCTAAAGGCTAATACAGTTTCCATGTAATCTTTTACTTACATACCGCCACAATACAACATTCATTGTGGCATGATTGTTCTAGCAATGTATGATCCTGCAACTCAAACTCATCTGCATGGACCATTAATCCTTTTCCTACCACAAGGTTAAACATCACTTTCCTTTGGCACCTTCCGCCATCGTTTCCTGTCAATGTAGTCGTCAACAAGCTTGGCAACAAGATTAGATATCATATTAGTGAATCAATAATCAACCTCTAAAAGAGATCTTTTAACATCTACTCATATGCATGAGCAAGCATGACATAATAACTAACTAGTACATACACCCAACTAAATATTGTTTGACCTCCACAATGTTTATTTACACTAATGCATAATTCTCTTTAAGATTTCTAACTCATTATTTCTACTAACATGTATAACACATTCGTTATATCTTCATACATGTAATAAACTGTTATTTCCATGCTTAAGCACATATGTTCTTTTCACATAGTTATTTTTCGAGAACTCAACATAGTCTCTCTAACATACAAAGAACATAACTCCATATCACAATGACTATTCCTTGTTCATACCATTGCTTATCATATTAGCCCTTCTTTAATGTATGCAACACATATTCCCTTCACTAGAATACTACCATCATTTCATACAACAAACCACATACCTCTTTCTTAAAGGAAGTCATTATAACCTCATTTCTCTATCTTCCTATATGAGGGTTTCTCAAGCTTCCCTTTCAAGAAATTATTAAAGATATCCATCTTTATGCATAAAAATCAAGATACAAAAACAAGGTTTACTTACCCTTTATGCATCAAAATCAAGAAATCAACACAACTCATCTAACAAGACAATCTCTTCAAGTAATTATTATTTTCAATAAAGTTAACATGATCACTTTCTCTATGTACACACAGACTCATATTTCCAGTCACAATAGATACCCTTATGTGCATGCAACATGTGTTTTTTTCTAACACAATTATTTTTAATTCAATGCACATAGTCTTTTCATGAAACAAGTATGGATTCTGGTTCTTGTATGAACACTACTCATATGTGTCTTTAAAGGAAAGAACCTCTATATTTATTTTCAAGAAAACTGTGATAAAAGCCTTCATCTTCATACATGAAGTATGCACTCTTTTTCCGAAAAGAAACTATAGAAATGAATATCTATGTGCCTAGAAACACATCATTAACTATTTCTATCATGCATGTAATGCATAATCATTTCACAAGAAACTTAGAGATTAGCTAGTATCCCAATGCAATAAAGCATATATCCCTTCTCAATAAAATCCAACTTAACTGCTATTTCTTTTATATGCATTCATTAAAATACTTTCTTTACCAAGAAAGCATATAAAATATTCAATCTTTTACTGCATGCATTAACATATTTTCTTTATCAAGAAAAATATAAAATAATCATCTTTTACTGCATGCATTAACATATTTTCTTTATCAAGAAACATATAAAATAACCATATTTTACTGCATGCATTAACATATTTTTCTTCACCAAGAAAACATTAAAATATTCAATCTTTAACTGCATGCATTAACATGTTTTCTTTACCAAGAAAACCTATAAAATATCCAATCTTTAACTGCATGCATTAACATATTATCTTTACCAAGAAAACATATATTTTCTTTACCAAGAAAACATATAAAGTAATCATTATTTTACGACATGCATTCAAATACTTTCTCTACCAAGAAAACATATAAACTATTCAATCTTTTACTACATGCACTAACATATTTTCTTAGCTTTTAAGTCCACTCATTTTTCAAAATCATCTTTGCATACTATTATGCATATATTATCTATATTTGGTAAGAAATCCTTCAAGAAGATACCCAAATAAAACATACCTATACTTTTCTTCAAGAAGGCAAGCAAGTTACTTATCTTTTCATGGCAGTCTCCTTGTCTCCATCACTTCTGTTCTGGTAGCCTAACCTGCTAGAGACACTGCCTCGTGCTTCTATCTCTCATCCAACAGTCTATACATCATAGCAATTAAATAATAATCTCCAAAGAGTTGCTAGCTCTCTATCCTCATAAACTGGACGTTGGCTCCGACGCAAAACCTGTAAATCCACCTCACAAATCGGCTTCCGTGGCTTTTCCCTCTATTCTTTATTTAGTAGCAAAGCCCAGTCTCGTTACAAGCATGCTCCCGCCATCCTTTCAGGTGAGCCGGTAAGGATACCAAATCAATGGAAGTAGGGTAATTGGGAGGGAGACGAGATGCAGAGGGTTATGGAATCATTCTCACCTAGGTTTCTCCGTCTATCCGTATCCATCTTTATTTCCCCTCACTCAGTTTCTTGAATATCAAGAATCAATTACCAACTGATTCGTAAGTTTTCAAACTACAATTACTCAACTGATTATTTTTACACTTAGTTATTTTAGGGATGTTACACCCGATAGTTGCATATCAGAGTTGGAGGGGTGATAGAGCATATATGTAGTAACACCATGGGTAACTGCAATCCACGATTGCGATAAATGTGAAACCTCGATAACTGTGCAAAATTCGTATAAAGGTAAAAAGGTATGTTTTGTGGGGTTTTCCTTTGTAAATGATTTATAAAAGAAAAGAGTATTTATGCGTTAAAATATATGTAACCAATGGTTAAAGAGGAAAGGTTATATTTGTGTGGTATAAGGTTTAATGAAGGTTATGAAGGGTTCTAAAGTCCCGATAGGAAGGATTTAACGAAAGGCTTTAATAAAGTCTTATATGAAGGCTCGAGGGTTGATAATAGTTCTGATAAGTATATATGGGCTAGGGGTTAGCCTATGTTGAGTTTTTATAGATCATTTCACATAGGAATGGATTAATGGGGCCTTAACCATTAGAGGTTGTAGATTTGACTCCTTCGAGAGTTAAATACCTGGGACAGATGTATTTATGAATTTTACATGCATGCTATGGGTATAAGTGGGGGTAACCCTGCCATTAGATCCCATCATGACTATGGAAGGATCAATAACAGAGGTACAATCATGTAATGTTCTAGTAAGGAAAGAATGGAAGAGCATAATGGACGTGTATAGATCAATTGTTTGAAGGGCAATCAAATTGGAGTCAAAAGAAATGTTAGTAGAGGTAGGCACAAACTCAAAGCCCCCACCACAAAAACAGGCACAACAACAAGTGTGATTTCAGCAGTTGACACCACCAACAAGAGTAACGACACCGTCAACACCATTTTCAACATCTTCGGTAGCGCGTCATGGCACTAGTGTCTAACCCAAGCGACGCCCAATAAGAGATAGAGAGAAATCCCAACGTCCATCCAAGGGAGAGAATGAAAGGTTATTAAAGCAAAATTTGAAGGGATCCATTCACAAGCTAGAAGATTCTTCAAGAAAATTCTAGAAGAAGTTAGTCATAGTACAACTGGAAATTTTGTAGCAAATATTAATGGTTTTTCAACTACCACTAGTTATTTTAGGTAGAGTCTAGGTTCTTAAGTGCCTATATATATGCCTCATTTTTGTAAATTAAGCGCGGGGGAAATCTTGGGTTGTAGGGAAACTTTGTATAAATTTTTGGTGAATTGTTGGGAGGTCTAGAAAGAATTCTAAGGAAGAATTCTACAGTAAATCTTGGGTTGTTTGTACCTCCTTATCATGTATTTTCTCATAATCATCTCATATTTTGAATTTTTTCACATATGAATACAACTTTATGCAATTTTCATGGAATTTTCAATTATGAACCTTATTTGTTATGTGAATTCTATGTGAATTGTATGAGAATATTTAGCTAAAATAAATTTTGGCACCAGTATGATGCTTTATTTTGGTTTTGTAAGATTTATCAAGGTTGTTTGAAGATTATCTTAACTTAAATATTTATTACAAGGGTTTTACAAGAAATTTGTTTTTAGGTTTTTGTGTATTCTTATGGCTAAATTCTTATTTACTCAGATGCCATCAAGTTTTGAATTATTTAAAGGAATTTTAATTGCTCCTTAAAACTAGGTATGATCCATTCTCCATTTTCCCTCCATTTTCCATATCTTAAACTCTTCATGTCAAACCCAAGGGTTATGAATTCTCCAACTTAGGATCAACGGAAATGCAATAAAAAAAAATATATATTTAAGACCTAATAGTTTTTTAGCTAACCCAAATTCCCAAACATATTTCGAGTTTGACACAAATATGAGCTAAATTTAAACATTATTCATGCATAATTTTGGTACTTTCTTTGAAGAACACATGATAAATGTTAAATGTGAATGTGAGTTAATTTTCAAAATAATTGTGATATTAATCTTGTTTAATTCAATCGTCTGCATTTAATACAAGGAATTTACAATGCACAGAGATTTACATGTGCACAAATATTTTGTTTAATGTCCGTAGTGAATTCTTCATGTCCTTTACTTTCTTGTGACACATTATAGGAGGAAACAAAGTACATGAAAATTGAACTTTTACTAGAATATGTAACTTTAATTAGGTTCAAAACAGAATTACACAATCATTTTACATCAACACATTTACTAGAACAATATAAATTTATGGTCTTATTTACTTCTATTTGACCCATGTACAGCTTTGGATAGACTCTTATCGCATGAACCAATGAACTAAAACATCAAAACTAAGGGTCAAGATAACAAATTGAACAAATATCTAATAATAATAGATGGCCATAAATGCTTAATTAAAAAGAATACATTAAAAAACATAACAAAGATCAGACTTAGATTTTCCTAGGCTCTCCATTACAACACAACGTAATGTGACTCTAGGGCCCCAACATTTCGTTTCGTCATTTCCTAGGAAAAATTGAATTAGTTCCTTGGGAAGAATGACATTTGTTCAGACTTTTGTGGTGGACAAAATTTGAAATCATTCATTGTGCTTTCCACCTGGTGACTCCATTTTTCAACTCTTAATATTTACCAATATGTCATAATAATCATACTCACTACTTATTACAATGATAAAACAACTAACCGTGAACTTTGACACACTCGTTACACATGCTTCACTCACTGTGAATAATCATGTCGATTTTATTTCAGAGCTTTGATACCCATTCCATAATCTACAGATGCACACTCTAGCTTCGTTAAGAAGACATACCTAGAGTCACCCTGATAGGAATCTCACATTTCTTCTCTTTGACCTTGAGCATTTTGTGTACACCTCAAACCAACACGACAAAACATTACAGCCAAAACCCTAAGGAAGCGAAATAACTAGTATTCCATCTTCACCCTTCTTAATAGTGATTTCACCATTACCTTATTTTGAGACTATTCAGATGAACACCATACCTTCACAAACAATACTTGAACATTCTGAGTCACTTATCCCTAGACATGAATTTGAAAAGGTGACTCCAAAAAATGTGGAAAGAACTAGAACTCCTTTATCCTTGACTGTTATGGAAGTGATAATGAAACACATCATGGTAGGAGAAGGTTAACCCTGTAGAAATTCTCACCGTAGATCACCTGATAATGCAATGTAACTAAATCAAAATACTTGATCTACTTCTACTATCAAACTTTGTGGAAGCTTAATCAATTTGAGCTAGATCAATCGAAACACAGATAACATAGAATAATAAATCATACACATCAAACACAGAAGAATACTTTGGGGAAAGCCTCAGCTAAAAACCCCGATCTCTGTGTTATCATACAAGTGGAAATATGTTCAAGTTACAAAAAGAATCGCGTCACAAGCTATCCTGCTCTCTCTGCAATCAAAACAATACAAATCACAGACTGAGTAGACACAAGATATGCCTTCCCTCAGCCCTCCAAGCCTCCTATTTCATTGCGTAGTTTCTCCTGGGGTCCAATGCTACCACTTGTGTGAATTCACCTCTCACACAGCTCACTAAACTCAGAAATAACTGCGCAATCCTGAAGGAGATAATTCCTTCTGCATGGATGAGTTTCCTTTATAGGAAAATTCCTCCAACTGATAGTCCATTGTCCCTTCCTTTAGTCTTGACTGGGTCTTTCTCTGAACCGACATGCATGAGTTATTTATGAGAGAATATTTAGTTATCTGGAGAACACTAGTTGCATGCATGCATGCATTAACTGACTAAACTCACAATTAGTTCCTCCAACTATTTGGAACTAATTTAAGTGGACTTAACTCAATTAACTGAGCCAAATAATTACAACTCATCCTTATCTCTTTAACTAAGGGATAAATTCCTCAATCAATGGGATAATTGTTTCATGTCCTCACATAGACTCCATGCATATTGCACCATTGCACACCTTTTTGTGCCATCCTGCACTGGTGCAACACTCCTCTGTCTCTCGCATTGTTACAACTTTCTAGCTCTGCACTGTCTTGGGATTCCTGCACTATAGCTCTATCTGTCGCTCCATCCGCATTTTCCTCTACCCACTCAGCCAGTCCTGCTACTCCTCATTGGGGCTCCTGTAGCAAGGTCTAATCAAAGAGGTTTGGTACCTCAATGATCCTGCCCCTATTCCAGCCTTCTTGGGACTGTCACTCCACATCGCCCCACCTCCTACCTAGAGGTATGGATGCATGTGAACCCTCTGCCCACTTCGCTTGAAATTTCCCCCTACTTGAGGTCTCTGCATGAGTGGATGCCTCCACTCGGTCTCCTCTCGGCTTCTCTAGTTGTGGCTGCTCCACAACCTCCTGAAGCTGCTTCACCAATTGTGGCTCCTCCACAATTGTCTAAGACTTCTTCTGGCGCTGCATGTTGAGAGGTAATGTACTCTCCCTTTCAACCACCAAGTCTCCAATAATTGCCTTGCTCCTCAAGGCTTTGCATGCATCTTGAACCTCAAGAGCATACAGGTTCTTGGCTAGCACACCAATCTATTTCATCTTTCCTGTCATCATGAAATTTTCTGGAAAAAGAGCTGATTTTAAATTAGTGATATCTCCCTCATCTGAACTCTGATTCAGTTGATTTGTTTTTTGAATTTGGGTCTTTTTCCGCAAGGAATCCAGATCTGCTATTTGTTTCTAAAAATTACGCACAAAAATTTTCAGATCTTCTCTGAAAACTCGCGGCCCAAAACTCAAAATTTATTCTAAAAAACCTCGCTCTGATACCATGTAGAAATTCTCACTATAGAACACTTGATAATGCAATGTAACTAAAGCAAAATACTTGATCTACTTCTACTATCAAACTTTGTGGAAGCTTAATGAATTTGAGCTAGATTAATCAGAACACATATAACAGAGAAGAAGAAATCATACACATCAAACACAGAAGAATACTTTGGGGAAAGCCTCAGCTAAAAACCCAATCTTTGTATTATCATACAAGTGGAAATATGTTCAAGTTACAAAAAGAATCGTCTCACAAGCTATCCTGCTCTCTTTGCAATCAAAACAATAGAGCTCACAGACTGAGTAGACACAAGATATGCCTTCCCTCAACCCTCCAAGCCTCCTATTTCCTTGCATAGTTTCTCTTGGGGTCCAATGCTACCACCTATGTGAATTCACCTCTCACACTGCTCACTAAACTTAGAAGTAACTGCGCAATCCTAAAGGAGATAATTCCTTCTACATGGATGAGTTTCCTTTATAGGAAAATTCCTCCAACTGATAGTACATTGTCCCTTCCTTTAATCTCAACTGGGTCTTTCTCTGAACTGACATGCATGAGTTATTTATGAGAGAATATTCAGTTATCTGGAGAACACTAGATGCATGCATGCATGCATTAACTGACTGAACTCACAATTAGTTCCTCCAACTGTTTGGAACTAATTTAACTGGACTTAACTCAATTAACTGAGCCAACTAATTACAACTCAATATTACAACTCATCCTTATCTCTTTAACTAAGGGATAAATTCCTCAATCAATGGGATAATTGTTGCATGTCCTCACATAAACTTCATGTTTGATTTTCTCCAACTAATTAATTCAAGATGAATTAATTAATTATTAATCAAACAACTGCTAAGAACAAATTTGAATTTTACTTCTCTATTTTAGTTCAAGGACTAACTAAAATAGGAATCTATCCCAAAATACTATTTATAGCAATGTTATTTTAGCACTTCCATTTTTCATTCCTTGTTGCTATGTCCAACACTCGTACCTGAAATGCTATTTATAACATTTCTTGTTGTTATTTTCAACACTTCCTCTCAACAAGAAAGGAATTTAACTCGAGCCTGATCCTAAACCTTTGGAATGTTCTGCATGCAACACTTCTCCCAAGTGTTATGGCTCCAACAACTCTAGAAACAAAAAAAATATCCCAACTAACCTCCCTGTTGGGATAGAAACACGCTTGGATGCTAAAGCTCCCTCTGTCGCCGACAAGTGCTCCCTCTATGACCTCTAAGCTACTGTAACACTCCATGCATCTCGCACCATTGTACACCTCTCTATGCCATCCTGCACTGGTGCAACTCCTGTGCCTCTCGCATTGTTGCAGCCTGCTAGCTCTGCGCTATCTTGGGATTCCTGCACTGTAGCTCTCTCTGTCGCTCCATCCGCATCTACCTCTACCCACTTAGTCAGTCCTGCTACTCCTTATCGAGGCTCCCATAGGAAGGTCTAATCAAAGAGGTTGGGTACCTTAATGATCTTGCCCCTATTCCAGCCTTCTTGGGATAGTCACTCTACATCGCCCCACCTCCTACCTGGAGGTATGGATGCATGTGATCCCTCTGCCCACCTGGCTCGAAATTTCCCTCTACTGGAGGTCTCTGCATGAGTGGATGCCTCCACTCGGTCTCCTCTCAACTTCTCTAGTTGTGGCTGCTCCACAACCTCCTGAAGTTGCTTCACCAATTGTGGCTCCTCCACAATTGTTTGATACTTCTTCTGACATTGCATGTTGAGAGGTAATGTACTCTCCCTCTCAACCACCAAGTCTCCAATAGTTTCCTTGCTCCTCAAGGCTTTGCATGCATCTTGAACCTCAAGAGCATATAGGTTCTTGGCTAGCACACCAATCTGTTTCATCTTTCCTGCCGTCACGAAATTTTCTAGAAAAAGAGATGATTTTAAATCAGCGATATCTCTCTCATCTGAACTCCGATTGAATGGATTTTTTTTTGAATTTGGGTATTTTTCCGCAAGGAATCTAGATCTACTATTTGTTTCTGAAAATTTTGCACAAAAAATTCCAAATCTGCTCTGAAAACTTGTGACCGAAAACTCAAAACTTCTTCTACAAAACCTCACTCTGTTACCATGTAGAAATTCTCATTGTAGATCACCTGATAATGCAATGTAAATAAAGCAAAATACTTGATCTACTTCTACTATCAAACTTTGTGGAAGCTTAATCAATTTGAGCTAGATTAATCAGAACACATATAACAGAGAAGAAGAAATCATACGCATGAAACACAGAAGAATACTCTGGGGAAAGCCTCAGCTAAAAACCCCCATCTCTGTATTATCATACAAGTGGAAATATGTTCAAGTTACAAAAAGAATCAACTCACAAGCTATCCTGCTCTCTCTACAATCAAAACAATACAACTCACAGACTAAGCAGACACAAGATATGCCTTCCCTCAGCCCTCCAAGCCTCCTATTTGCTTGCGCAGTTTCTCATAGGGTCCAATGTTGCCACCTGTGTGAATTCACCTCTCACACTGGTCACTAAACTCAGAAGTAACTGCACAATCCTGAAGGAGATAATTCCTTCTGCATGGATGAGTTTCCTTTATAGGAAAATTCCTCCAACTGATAGTACACTGTCCCTTCCTTTAATCTCAACTGGGTCTTTCTCTGAACTGACATGCATGAGTTATTTATGAGAGAATATTTAGTTATCTGGAGAACACTAGTTGCATGCATGCATGCATTCACTGACTGAACTCACAATTAGTTCCTCCAACTGTTTGGAACTAATTTAACTAGACTTAACTCAATTAACTAATCCAACTAATTACAACTCAATATTACAACTCATCCATACCTCTTTAACTAAGGGATAAATTCCTCAATCAATGGGATAACTATTGCATGTCCTCACATAGACTTCATGTTTGATTTTCTCCAACTAATTAACTCAAGATGAATTAATTAATTATTAATCAAACAGTTGCTAAGAACAAATTCGAATTCTACTTCTCTATTTTAGTTCAGGGAATAACTAAAATAGGAATCTATCCCAAAATACTATTTATAGCAATGTTATTTTTAGCACTTGCATTTTTCATTCCTTGTTGCTATGTCCAACACTGGTACCTGAAATTCTATTTATAGCATTTCTTGTTGCTATTTTCAACAAAACTTGTAATTAGCCCAACCAACCTACTCAACCCTTGGCTTGGGTAGAAACACGATATCCCTCACTAGATTTACCTCAGATATTACAAGACATGCCTAAGAATTACTTGAAGTTGTCACCTAGATTTACTGGTGAGAAAAAAGGGACCCCTGAGGAACATATCAACTTGTTTGAAGACTTCACTGCCAACATCATGGTAGAAGATGAGGATGTGTTCACGAGGCTATTCATATAGAACCTCGAGGGGGATGTATGAAAATGGTTCCATACCCTACTTGCTAACTCATTACACCCCGAAGATGAGTTGAAAATAACATTCCCCACCTAGTGTGGTGAGAAGAAATACTTTCAATAGTATCTTATGCAGTTTTCTACAATGAAGAAGAAATCATCGGAGAACACAGAAGAATTCAAAAATGATTTAATAAAATATAAAACAAAATACCAAATGAGATTAAACCTACTACCGTAGTTACCATGGTTGAATATTCAACCACGTTCGAACTAGAATTATGTGCATGGTAAGAGAAAGACAACCCAAAAACCTAATTGACATGCAATCAAATGCAACTGAGATAGAGGTAAATTTAATTTTGGCATGAAATTTGAGGACAATGGGAGTTACTAATGAGAATTATGATACTGAGAAGGAGATGGGTTGAAATAGGGATAAAGGAAAAAAGAAAAGAAAGGAAGGACCGAACACCCTACTTACAGTAAGGACCCATATGAAGAAAATATTGAGGAAATGAATAGGTTGATCAGGAATCTATCAAAAAAAATTGCCAAGCTCAAGTTAGAAGGACCAAGTAAGAATCTGAACCAACCTCCTCGTAATCCTCCTTTTATTCATAGGCCATTCAATCCACAACAAATGAATGGGGATAGAAGGCCTAAAGAAAAACCATTACAACTTCCTGTGAGGAGGGATCTCAAATTACGGATAGACAAGTACCTTGAAGAATACATTAAAGATGAAAATATCAATTGCGTAGAGGATAAAAATCCCATATTCTACATCACTGAGGCTTATTACACAAACTCTCTCTCAATTCAAGAGAGTTGCGAGTCATATGATGACTATAAGACACCAACCTCTCAGTATCTAAGAATTACTAACTTTGTGATAGTAGAAATTAGAAGAAATTATGACCTACAAACTAAGGCAGGTAGACCCACTAGGGTGAGCCATCAAAATAATCCATCCATACCTTTATAGGATCTTGAGTCTGTTCAGGAGATTAATATCCCATGCCCCAAATTTCTAAAGAAAGTTCAAGGGTTGTTAGTTAGGAAAGGAAAGAATGTCCAGGATCAAGTTGTAGGCTCAACTCATAAAGTTGAGGATTCAAGAGAAACCGTTCCCCCAAAATTACCAACTCAACTAGTCATAGAAGTAGAACAAAGCACAATCCCACTTTTCAATATTGAAAAGGAGTTGAAAAGTATCAAAGTTCTTATCCCTCCTGTAGAGATGGCACAAAATATGACATACCAACCACTTATACATAAACTTAGGACCCCTTCAGAGCAAATCTCTCACAATGATACTTTGAACATCCAAGAGGATCATATGTATGTGGATTGTGGACCTCACATATAACAACATGATGGCGTTCATCCTCTTTTTTATATCACCTTGAATGTCCACAACAGGCTATTGCAAAATTGTATGGTTGATTCAGGGGCGTCTCACAAATTCATGCCCAAGTCAGTCATGGTGGAATTAGGATTGGATATCATTAAACCATATCATGAACTCTATTCCTTCAATTCTCAAAGAGTAAAATTCCTTGGCCTTATAAAATATTTGGTAGTTTTTCTTACTCAGATACTGAACAAGAGTCTATTCATGGATATAGTAGTAATAGATATTCTTACTTATATGACATGTTTATTTCTAGGTCTTGGGCTAGAAAGTTAGGTGATAATTTACAAATGGACCTATAATACACCAAAATACTTTTTTTGGAGGCCAAGAGTGAAGAATGTACTAGGAGGCTAAACTCTTGTATGTCATAAGTGATGTAAAGAATTCCAAGAACCTACCTATCTATGCTATGGAAGACTCAATGGGCTCTTTTAACCTATCCATCAACCCAAAAATCATGATTGAATCCAAAGTACCTCCTATTGAGATAGAATATCTACGAGATTTGAATTCGCTATGGAAATTTTTTTTTGATGGAGCATACTCCAAGGAAGGGAAGGGACAAGAACAATAATTATCCTCATACCTCTCATAGCATAGAAAATATCCCTTTCCTTTACTATACTTTAATACTACTAATAATGTTGCTAAGTATGAAACATTAATTCTAGGGTTAGAAACGACCAAAAAAATGGGGGTGAAAAACCTTGTGGTATTTGGGGATTCAGAGCTAGTAGTCCTACAGGTACGAAACATCTACACCACAAAGTATCCTTGAATGAGATCATATCTGACGCAGGGAAATCCCTGCAAACCCAGAATCACACTATGACTAATGCATATAAAATACATCTCAGAAAAAAAACTTCAAATCCTGGCAATTTCACAAACATTTTTACACACCAACAGTGAGATTCCCCTTAAACCAATGGCGCCCTCCATGAGACCGACTCATCAAACTGAGGTTCTAACATTGATTCGAATCGAGCTTTCGATTCAATCCTTTTATTTAAGGTTCGATACATACACAAATTTCACAAACTGATATTAACTGAAGAGGATTTCAAAACCTCTGTTCCAAATCGAACAGCCCTTCCAACTTGTTATCTCAAAATCAGGCCCTGGAAGGCTGCAAACCAGGAAGACTTCAAGTAACTATTTCAAACCGGCTTTAGGCTAAGGCTTAGCCTCCTCAGCCTGAGAGGGCTCTCTTGATGGGTTAATGATTTTGATTAAAGATAAGATGGCTAACTCTTATAGAATAACTGTGAAAAATATGAATGCTGGAAATAGATTAAACAACTATCTATTGGGCTTATGGATTCAACAACACCTCAATATAACAGTGAACTTAACCTTACATAGAAGTCAGGGCATTCAGCATTTAGACATTCAGAACATCAACTCATATGGGACCACACAGTTTATAAATGTATACAGGAAATCAGAGCACATTCAGTGAATTCTGAGTGATTATACATCTATACCACTGTAAGAATTAAGAAAAGGACAACATCACATATTCTGAACATAAGAAATCCTTCATGAATCCTGAGAAGTAAAATCAAATTTATATTCCTGAAAATGAGTCCTACATAAGCCAAATACAAGCTTTGTTATAAAGTTTTCCAACCCTGATTACCTTTCTGTTTCAGCTATATATAGAGCTCTTATTCTAACTGATCGAGATTCCTCCTCCAACATGAGGGGAATTCGAAAACTACTTCTAATGACACCTATTAACCCTTTAACTAACTAATAAATACAACAAAGTGTTGACTGGAGTTTTTTTAGAGATCTAAATCAACTATGACTCTAACTCCATATTACATGCATGATGGCTTTAATTAAGATGATTCCTCGTTCTTTGACATCTGGTTCCCTTCTAGTTTAGTTGTGATGGTCTTCAAGGCTCCATAGTTGTCTTCAATGACACATGTTTTCCAATGCCCTGAAAGATAGGAAACTACCCCTGTTTACTGGTCTTTAGTTTTCCCCAAAATATTCGAATGCAAATAAGCATGTCCTTTATCCTTTAATTACCCAAAATAGAGCAGACTACCACATCCTTGATGCGTTGTAAGCTTTTTCCCATGTACATATGTGTAGGCAAAAGTTTCTTGTAAACTGTCTGATATATCCTGAACTGTGGTAAATGTGCTCACTTTACGGCAAAAATTTAAAGTTGGATTTGAATATATATTTTCTCCACCTGTCTTGACCTAGTAGACTGTTGATAGCTTCAGATGATGCCTTGTATGCCTTTTAGACGTTTCCCTTTCAAAATTCCCGCTTATAAGTCAAAACTGCTTGATTTACGTTGAAATCATCACTTTCAGCAGTTTCGTAGCGCGCTACGAAACTGCTGAGTTATTTAAAACAGATTGTTTTTAACCCGAGACCTTTATTAGCCAAGTACTTGATTTCCAAAAAACTTCTTTAGACTTTCCACAGGTCGAATAGGAATTTATATTTCTTCAGAAAGATAAGATCAAGAAAACTTGTCAAAAATTTTTGAAACAAAATCTTACTTGAAATGAAAACTCATTTAGCAGGTCCTTTAAGTTGGCTTAGCTGTGCCTTCAGATCTTCAATTTGTTTCTTCATAGCCTTATTCCCAGCTCTCAGTTGCATATTGATTCTTCTGATGTACTTGGCTTCTTTGATTGCTGGTACTGTCCAGGTGTGAAATTGTGAATGGCCATCAACCATTGAATTCAGCTGGGCTTCTACTGTTGCATTCCCTTCTCATAGAGTTTTATAATACTTTGCGTGTATGACTGCATGTCTTCTAACAGATTTCTTCAATTTGGCAATCTCATACTTAGCTGATTCTAATTGGCTCTTCAGGGCTGCTATATTATTTTCTTTAGGTGTAATGACCATTTTGCCTGCGTTTTTCTATGTCTCTTCCCCTGTTTCCTCTGTTCTTGGCAGTACTTCCTGTACTTGCTGGAATCTCCTTGTCATAGGTCTTCTAGGTTTAAAAACGAACTCTTCAGCTGGCTCATCAAATTTAAGCCTTTTTGAGGCCTTGGATTTCTTGGTGCTTTCTGGTTCTGACTGTATTAACTCGATTTGAACTGGTAGAGACTGCTCAAATTCAATAGCCTGTAATAAGTCATTTAAACTTGCCTTGGACACTGGACTTTCTTCGACTGCTATAGCTTTACCTTTTTCCTTATTCATCTGGCTTCTTTTTCTTATCCTTGAGACTACTTCAAATGTGCTTGTTTCAGGTACAGTCTTTTTACCATGAGCGTTTTCCTTAGTTGATTGCTGAGGTTGATCTTGGATGACGAGTGGCTTCACTTGTTTTCTTACTTGTGACTTTGGAACTCTTTTAGCTCTTGCTTCTGTTTGGAGCTCAGCTATTGTAAAATCTCTAGCAGGTGGAGGAGTGAGGCCAGTCTGGCTTTTGAAGCCAGCCATAAAAATGAATGAATTCCAATCTCTGTCTATCTTTTGGATTCCATCTAAAACTAGTAGTTTGATCAAACCATGATGAAACAAAGAGGTTTCACAATCCTCTTTCCTTAGCTGTACCTTATCACACATCTTACTCAAACTACGGAACAGATAAAAAGGTAAGTCTATGGAGACCTTCCCGGTGAAATGTAAAAGGAGTTTAAAATGGTAAGAGTAAACCTTGTTATACCTTCCTTCACAAGTCAGATATTTCTGTATGCAGGTGAGTAAGTGAGCATAATATTCTTTGACATAATTCCTGGGCACTGCCTTACTTAAATCTTCATTTACAAATTCATCCTTCAAAAACTCCTTACAAGGATTCATGTCAAATTTGAAGTTTTTAAACCATTCCTCTTGTCCTCGTGGGATCTCTGTCACAGTAGATATCACTTCTGGTCAAACCTGCAATTCTAACATGGCTACTTTTGAATTCAAGCCTGTGAAGTTAAGTGCAAATTCTTTAGTTACCTGTGCGTGTCCTCCCTATAACTTTTTGCAAAACTTCCAGCACCCGGCCTTTTTAAATGCTTTCTTCACCTCTTCATTTCTCAGCGTTATATCCAGGCCTTCAGGCTCAGTCCTTAGAGGTTTGCCGGATCTATGCTCCTTTTTCTCCATTGATTCTTCCAAATCCTCACAAACAATAACTACCAGCTCCGGTTGGAATTGTGTTTCAGCTTCTATTTGAATTCAGCCTCGCTTGATTATCAGCCTCGCTTGAATTTTAAATTTTTCCGTTTAAAATCTTTCAAGATGTAACCTTGCAGATTTTTCATTCATGCAAGACTTACGGCCATCATCAAGATTTATGCACGGTTGTCTTTCTTGGGAATGATAATTCGTGCGTATCAACAGATCTAGTGGTGGTGATAGTGGAAATGAGTGGTAAAATGTGATAAGAGAGGTACATGAGCTGACATGAGAAGACACGGCCTATGACTCACCTAACGGACTTGACATTTCGGGAAAGATTCGCTGCGAAAGGTACGAATCCATGATTTCGCAGCGCAGTTAGTTTTAAATTTGAATGATGCGCTGCGAAACTGCCTAATCATGATTGCGCTGCGAAACTGCCTAATCATGATTGCGCTGCGAAATTACAAAAAGACACGGTGGCTGATATAAGATAACAGGTGGCTATAAAACAATGGTAGATGGAGGAGAACCAATGGGAGTTGAGAACAACTTGACTCAAAAACTCTTGAAAACTCCAGATTCTAAGGGAAAAAATTAAAACAAAATTAAACTAGCACTGACCTTTGTCATCGGGCTAGGATAAAAAGTTACATGTATCAATTTTAGTTCTAAGTGATAACACAACCCATAATTATACCAGAATCAGAAGTGGTTTCGCTTCATTAAGAAATTGCCGGCACTTATAGGTTTGTCACCTCTGATCCAATACACCTTTTGAAACTGCGCCCTTTATAACAGACAGTCTCTCCAATCTTCCAACAAGCTCTTCAATATTTGGGTCAACTTTCCTTTCTTCTGCGACATCTGGCGCATCATACATTAAACTGATGTCTCATCCCTTTTAAGAAACTCACTATCAGTTTTCCTACAAACAACGCTCTTCCTGGAAGCGCTTAAGGAAGAGCCAACTGTATCTGCTACATCCACTAATTCCCAACCCTCTACGCAACCAAAGGCATATATATATATATATATATATATATATAACTGTCACGGGTTGTAATTTGAGCATACACAAAACAGATTTATAGAACCTTGTTATACCAATATCTTCCTCGGCAATTAAACATCCAACAGGCATAACGAATCTTCAATTGATTATTAAACCTACGCATATAATACGCAGACAATATATATATCTATATAAATCTCCGGCTATGATTACATGCGAGCCTTTATTATGGGCAAAGGTTCAATACTATGGACGGACAGTTATATATCTCCACTCCTCATAATGTTCAATCCACATAAATGTAATTAACACAGACCTGCTGTTTCATGAACTCACGGACCCTTAGACTCAGCAAAATATATGTAGACTCACCTAGTTATGCCGCGACGGATTTATACCTCATAATACATACATATAGATACGCTATGTGACATAGCGTTACACCTCTCAACCGCATACATTGCCATCTCCAAGGATTACCACGCCTCCAGCCACTTACGCAATTGAAATTATAGTTGTCACAGCCACGATTTATAAATTGAGCACATAATAACAGGTTTATGCCATTCAGCTTGGCATGGGCTTCAACATTCGATTTTAACGCAGAGGCTACGCATCGTAATACCACTCTGTAAAATCTCTTACAGACAATTCCAAAGTCTCTGGCGCCGGTATATGGACAAACAATGATAATAAATTTGCAGGTATATCATTCAATTATAAAACAGAGGTAATAATCTTGGAGAACCAGAGGCATGTGCGCAACCATAAATTAAAGTTGTATGTCATCACGCAAGAAAACTAATTCAATTATGAACGCACAATGATTGCGCATGAGGGACCAAAACGAACCATTCCAACACACACTTTTATTCCACAGTTTTTCATATGAGTATATACATTACACAGAGGCTTTCAAGCTTTGGCTGTCCAAGCTTCACTTTCTCCTCTGTATTCTATCCTATCTACCCCAATTTGCCTTTGAGGCTCATAAATTTATGCAAATTGAATTAAACCAATTTAGGTTCAAATCCCTTTAATCACTCAACAAAGTCCTCAAATATCTCAACACCCCTACAATCTAGATTTTATCCCTAAAATATTGAAACTAAATCTAACTTAGGCTCCATCATTAATTCTTAATTATCTCAAGGCTAATTCCTCTCATGTTTTCAGTTGTTTGGAAACACTTACAAATCCTCTCAAAATCTCATAAATATTTACATAAAATTAATAATTTCTCAAAAACATGAGACCCCTTAGTTTTAATAAATACAAGGTATTTTTCCGAGTCTATGCTCCTGCATCAGACTCCCAAGGTAGAAAATGATCATGATCTCCAGATCATGCGTTTTAAATCTTTGTCCGCCTGGATCCCACACTTTATGTTGTCTTGCTCCACTTGCTGCACTTTCACAATCTGTCTCTGTTTTCATTTTGCTGCTGCTTCTGCTGCGTCTCTTCCTTGCTGATGTCTTCCTCTGAGACATTTTCAACATGATTCTTCTGATTAATTCAATTTCCTTGTCCAATAAATCTTCAAGCTGCTGATTTTTTTCTGCCTGCTGAGCTAAGATGGCTTGCTCAGTTCTTACTCCTACGCTTGTTTCCGTTCTTACCTTCTCATTTCTTACTGCCACCCAATCATCCCTGCCCTCTTGTCTTCTACAACGGAAAACTTCTTCTTTCATTTGACTGCTCAGCTGAGTCAAATGTTCCTCAGCACCTGCAATAATACCTGCATTCACAAAACACTTGTTAAAACAAAAATCATAAGGCATCAGTGCCTTACTTCCCTCTGCCAGCACCTCAGTATGCTGTTTTGAATTCTCCTTCTCAATCAGCACATCAGTATGCTGATTCTCTCTTCCCAAAGAATTCTCTAAAGGACTCTCAAGACTATCAACCAGTCTTCCTCTCATACCATCTGTTTCCATGATGTCTTTCTCCTCTTGTTCACTGTACTGAACTCTTTCTTCTGCAATCTCCCTGTCATACTCTGGATTCTCCAACAAGTATTCCAACAATGCAATTTCACTATAGCATTGCTGAAGCATTTCACTATCACTGACAGTCCCTGCACTCACACACAAACCTTTAGTCTGAAAATCACAAAGTTCATCAGTCTCAACTGTTGGTTTATATACCAGCTCTTCAAGCTGATCCTCTTCCTTATTCACAAGAACTTCCTCTTGTACTGTAACAGTTTCACAAGATTGCGCATCCTTATCAGTAAAACCTGTAATCACATCACAATTGTCAGCTACAAAAATACACGGTTTTACATTATCCAGCTGATCTGGATTTACCCAATAACTCAAGAAATCATCAATGATCTTCTCCTCTGTTTCACCAATGGAAACCTCCTTTTCCAACCCAGCTGCTCTGAGTTCTTCCCGTCTCAATTGTACATCCATCATCTGCTCGAGCTTCCTCAGCTCCTCTGTTAACTGCATGTTTATCTGTCGATCTCTTTTCTGCTGTAGCCTCTGCCACTTCACTCTCTTCCTCATCAGCAAACCATGTCTCTGGTCTTTCACATTTTCCCGTAACAACTCCATCAATAGCTCAAGATGAACTGCTATCTCAGCTTTCTCTTTCTCATACTCTTCGTGAGTCAACTGCTGTCTTATGCCATTCGCCTTGGCATATTTCTTCTCTTTTCTACTGTGGCCTTTTTCTGAACCTCTGCTTTCTCCTTTATGACTTTCAGTAGTCATCTCCTTCGCCATGAGTTTCTCACCCATGAGTTGCATCAAGCCTCTACAACAGCAAACTCTCTTGCTGCCACTTACCTCACCAATCCTTCCCTCCAGATCTGGTCTTTTGGTAATCACTAGTCCTCTGCTGGAACCTTTCGAGCATTCTCCATTGCTCCTTCAGGCTTCTCTTATCTGCAACTTCCAAGAACACACTTGTCCTGTTTATTCAACCTCTGTTGAATCTTTAGGTTCTGCCACATTCACCTAGAATCCCTTGCTGGACTCCTTCATTACTGCACTCCAGCTGTGATCTGCTTCTTCCTGCTGAGATTTCTTCACTATGCCGGTAAATCAAATTTTGCAAATAGTCTTCAAACCAGAGTTAAATATCAACTACAACTCACCTTCAAGATCCTATTGATCTCGCTTCATCTTCCACCTGCACGGCATCTCTGTGCTGCAACATTCATCAGTCTCAAAATCTGATCTTATCACATGCAATTAATAAAAAAACTTCATCCTTCAAACAGAGCTATTCTAGCTCTGATACCAAAAATGACGCAGGGAAATCCCTGCAAACCCAGAATCACACTATGAATAATGCATATAAAATACATCTCAGAAAAAAACTTCAAATCCTTGCAATTTCACAAACATTTTTACACACCAATAGTGAGATTCCCCTTAAACCAATGGCGCCCTCCATGAGACTGACTCATCAAACTGAGGTTCTAACATTGATTCGAATCGAGCTTTCGGTTCAATCCTTTTATTTAAGGTTCGATACATACACAGATTTCACAAACTGATATTAACTGAAGAGGATTTCAAAACCTCTGTTCCAAATCGAACAGCCCTTCCAACCCATAATTATACCACAATCAGAAGTGGTTTCACTTCATTAAGAAATTTCCGGCACTTATAGGTTTGTCACCTCTGATCCAATACACCTTTTGAAACTGCACCTTTTATAACAGACAGTCTCTCCAATCTTCCAACAAGCTCTTCAATATTTGGGTCAACTTTCCTTTCTTCTGCGACATCTGGCGCATCATACATTAAACTGATGTCTCATCCCTTTTAAGAAACTCACTATCAGTTTTCCTACAAACAACGCTCTTCCTAGAAGCGCTTAAGGAAGAGCCAACTGTATCTGCTACATCCACTAATTCCCAACCCTCTACGAAACCGAAGGCATATGCATATATATATATATATATATATATATATATATATATATATATATATATATATATATATATATATATATATATATATATATATATATATATATATATATATATATATATATATATATATATATATATATATATATATATATATATATATATATATATATATATATATATATATATATATATATATATATATATATATATAACTGTCACGGGTTGTAATTTGAGCATACGCACAACAGATTTATAGAACCTTGTTATACCAATATCTTCCTCGGCAATTAAACATCCAATAGGCATAACGAATCTTCAATTGATTATTAAACCTACGCATATAATATGCAGACAATATATATATCTATATAAATTGCCGGCTATGATTACATGCGAGCCTTTATTATGGGCAAAGGTTCAATACTATGGACGGACAGTTATATATCTCCGCTCCTCATAATGTTCAATCCACATAAATGTAATTAACACAGACCTGTTGTTTTATGAACTCACGGACCCTTAGACTCAGCAAAATATATGTAGACTCACCTGGTTACGCCGCGGCGAATTTATACCTCATAATACATACATATAGATACGCTATGTGACATAGCGTTACACCTCTCAACCGCATACATTGCCATCTTCAAGGATTACCACGCCTCCAGCCACTTACGCAATTGAAATTATAGTTGTCACAGCCACGATTTATAAATTGAGCACATAATAACAGGTTTATGCCATTCAGCTTGGCATGGGCTTCAACATTCGATTTTAACGCAGAGGCTACGCATCGTAATACCACTCTGTAAAATCTCTTATAGACAATTCCAAAGTCTCTGGCGCCGGTATATGGACAAACAGTGATAATAAATTTGCAGGTATATCATTCAATTATAAAACAGAGGTAATAATCTTGGAGAACCATAGGCATGTGTGCAACCATAAATTAAAGTTGTATGTCATCACGCAAGAAAACTAATTCAATTATGAACGCACAATGATTGCGCATGAGGGACCAAAACGAACCATTCCAACGCACACTTTTATTCCACGGTTTTTCATATGAGTATATACATTACACAGAGGCTTTCAAGCTTTGGTTGTCCAAGCTTCACTTTCTCCTCTGTATTCTATCCTATCTCCCCAATTTGCCTTTGAGGCTCATAAATTTATGCAAATTGAATTAAACCAATTTAGGTTCAAATCCCTTTAATCACTCAACAAAGTCCTCAAATATCTCAACACCCCTACAATCTAGATTTTATCCCTAAAATATTGAAACTAAATCTAACTTAGGTTCCATCATTAATTCTTAATTATCTCAAGGCTAATTCCTCTCATGTTTTCAGCTGTTTGGAAACACTTACAAATACTCTCAAAATCTCATAAATATTTACATAAAATTAATAATTTCTCAAAAACATGAGACCCCTTAGTTTTAATAAATACAAGGTATTTTTCCGAGTCTATGCTCCTGCATCAATATCAAAATGCAGTTTGGGATATTATTGAAAATTATTTTGATGCTTTTAAAATTATGGGTGTGCAGAGATAAGATAACTAACTTTTAGATGGTTTGGGGATAATGACAAGCACCTTCAAACCACCTCCTGAGCCCAAGATAAAGTATGATGTTGATATGTGGTACAAGCCTTCTATTATAGATAATTTCAAGCATTGGTAGGTTTTCGAAGATGGTCAACAATTACAAAGATTTCTCGAACTAGTAAATGAATATTTTCCATTACCATTGATTTCAAAGGAGAAATCCCTGAAACAGATCTAGAAGAGGAGTTTTTTCAAATCATGCAGGTCAATTCTTGAATAAATTTGGAGGTTATGAAGTGATCCAACTCAAAAATAATTTCATCCCCAAAGGACTGGTCCCACTTGAACATATTTTCAATCATAATGACGTACCTACCAAATCGGTATTCCATCCAATCGAACAAAATATCAAAGAACACAATCTGAGGACGAAAGAGAACTCGCAAAAGTTAAAACTTGCCAAGTATTGGCAATCCATATGGAAAAATATGTATGTTAATCTATTTAAATAATTTAAAGTTGTTTTTGCATGGATTTATGAATATTTGGAAACATATGTGACTTCTATTATACACCATATAATACCGTTGAAAGAAAACGCTAAACCTTTTGTGCAAAAACTTAGAAGGCTCAATCTAATCTTGTTGCCAACAATAGCAAAAGATTAGGAAGTTACTAGATGGAAAGACCATTGTGCCATTGAGATATTCCAAATGGGTTTCTAATTTGGTACCAATTAGAAAAAATAATGGTGATATTAGGCTCTGTGTGGATTTCAGAAATCTGAACAATTGATCACCAAAAGATAATTATCCACACCCTAACATGGACCATTTGCTACAAAAGGTTATAGGAGCATCCAAAATATCAATTATTGATGGGTTTTTGAGCTATAATCAAATAGAAATGCACTTGGACGACAAGGATGAAACCACATGGGGCACTTTCATTTATGAAAAAATTCCTTTTGGGTTGATGAATGCAGGAGCCAATTTTCAAAGAGATATAGATATTTCCTTTGTCGGTGAGAGAGATAGGTTCATAGTCATTTATCTGGATGACATGATTGTGTTCTCGTCATTGGATGAACACAACTTGGATCACTTGAGGTAGAATTTCCTAAAGTGTAGGAAGCTCGATCTATCTGTGAATCCCAAGAAGTCATTCTTTGCTCTGCAATAAGGGAAGTTGTTGGGACATATCATCTCTAAAGAAGGCATTAGGATTGACCCAAATCATGTAGAATCTATATCAAAGATAGGTTTACCCAAAAAATAAGAAAGAAGTTTAATCATTCTTTGGAAAGATCAACTTCTTTCATAGGTTCATTGATAACTTTGCAGATCTCCAAAGGCATATTATGGGAACACTTAGAAAGAATAGTGATGTGAGATGGACTTCAGAAGCACGAGAATCATTAGAACAAATCAAGAATGCTATCATGGAAGCTTCGGTCTTAGTGAGTCCTAATTTTTCAAATGAATTCCATATTTTCTCCTTTGTATTCGAACATAATATTGTTATCATGTTGTTACAGAAGAATGGATAAGGGTACAAGAAACCCATAGAATTTTCCAGCCATGCCTTGAGGGATGCAGAGTTGATATACATCATTTTGGAGAAGTAGGCAAATGTTATGGTAAAATATTTCAAGGCATTTTGAGAATATGTGTTACATTCCATAGTAATCGCATATGTGCCCTCCGTAGAAGTAAAATAAATACTTAAAACAACCTGATAGTGATGGAAGATGAGTTAAATGGATATAAAATTTGAAAGAGTATGACCTGAAAATCAAGGCCACAAATCTTGTCTAGGGCCGAGGATTAGCTAAGTTAGTCACTGAGTCTAATAATGATGCTATAAAATGTGCACTAATGAAAATCTTTGCAATATTTACGAAGAGGAGAATCCACAAGAACCTCCGTATTTAGACGAAGAGAATCCACAATAACCTCTTCATCCTAGAAGAGAGAATCCACAAGAACTTCTCATTTTGGTAAGAAGGAATCCATAAGAACCCTTCCCACTTGATGGAAGGAATCCATAAGAAACCTTCCTGAAGGACCTCTCAAAGTTACAAAATGCCCCTTGGTATCAAGATATCATATTATTCTTACAGGATTTGGAATGTCCACTTGAAATTCCCAAGGCAAACTGAAGGTCTCTAAAATTGAAAGAAATAAAGTACTGCATTTTGTATAGGGGTTATATTGGAAATATCGTGTTGGAATTCTACTCTTGCGTCACTAAAGAGCAGGTTCGAGAGATCATTTCAAATTTCCATCGATCTGTGTGGAAGGCATCAAGATTGGAAGGTCACAACCTATAAAATCTTGAGAGAAATATATTATTGGCCTCCCATGTTGAAAGATACAAATGTTGTTGTTCGAGCTTGACTCGAATGTCAAAAGTTTGTAGGAAAACAAAATATTTGGTCTCTACGATTGAAACCAATCAAATTTCAAGCTCCTTTTCAACAATGGAGATTGGATTTCATTGGAGAGATACGTATTAAATCAAGTGAGATACATTCTCATGAAAACTAATTACTTCACTAAACAGGTGGAATCCATTCCAACCCGCAAAGCTGATGAGGAGGTTATCATAGCTTTCCTGGAAGGAAACATTCTTTCTAGATTTGAATGTCCCAAAAAGCTAATGGCAAATAATACTTAGGCATCAAATATTTTAATATGATGTAGTTTTACCAAGATTACAACATATAATTGGTTCATTCCACAACATATTACCCTTAAGGAAATGTGTTATAGACCACTTACTCGCACTTGTCGCAAGTGTCGCACAAGTGTCACACTTTGATTACTTCGTCGTACTTAGGTTACTTAAAATTCTTCAGTTATATAGTAATGTTGGACCTAATGGCCTATAAATTAGGTTAATCATCATCCTTTATCATATTGCAATCGTCCCCCACAAAACTTTTATCATTCTCTTTCTGGCAGTGCAAAACAAACTGAAAATTGAGGTCAAAATCCTTGATTCTAGGGATAACGTAGGTATGGTAATTGTGCCCCTGCATCCCAGATGATCCATGTGGATATTAGTGGCCAGCCGCCTATTCCACTTGGACCCTCGCCATTATTTCTTTCAGTTTTTCAGTTTCCTTATTTGTAGCACAATTTACTATTTTTGGCAGTTTTTCGGGTCCTGAACTTTCAGAGCTGTTTTAAGGCCCTTAACGACGTTTTTTTTTACAAAAAAATGGGACCAACATGGGCTCTGAATCTAGTTTGGTCATTCAAAAAATGTAATCCTTGGATATATCTTTCTAGCGAGGTATTGTATGTGTCAAAGGGAGACCGTGTGCCAAAGTTACGACCCTAGGAAGTTGATGTACCAATTTACCAAAACGGGGCCCATAGTTGGCGCTTCATCTCCTAAGGTTAGTTTTTTGGATGTTTATGGTTTTCCATTGTTTCTCAATAATAAATAGGCCTTTGAGCCTCATTTTAACACAATTCAAAGGCATGTAGCCGCCACATCTCTTCTTAGAGATAAGCTACCATCACCCGAGCTAGTCTTATTTCCATTCTGTTTGTAAGCATATTTCAATGTTTGATATTAATGAAATGAAGTGTTATTTTTAATGCATCTTTGTATTTATGGTTATATATGTAATTTGTTGTGTTCCTATTTAAATCCTGATTAGTGGTATCAGAGTGGCTTGCTCTTTCTTTGTTTTTCTTTGCATGTCCCCAACGAGGTCGAGATATAAGGAGTTAGGGCTCGATCTAGTTGAACCTTTGCAAGATCAACCTTGCAAACCTCGACGACCGCCCATGGGGGAAGAAAAGAAAGACAAGGGGGTAGGAGATCCTATCAAAATATTGCTCTAGGAGACCCTCAAGAAATAAAGGAATGTGATGATGGATAACTTTGCCCATATCCTTCAACGGTTGCCCAGCAGCGGCACATCCATGCCCAACAACCACTCTAGAGGCTCCACCCCTTTTAAGGTACAAGTAAAAATTGACATTCCCATATTTGAGGGACAAATAGATGTAGACGCCATAGATAAATGGTTAAATTTGCTAGAAGGATATTTTTATGTTCATGATTTTTCTCGTCGAGAAAATATTACTTTTGTTCTTATCAAAGGCCCCCCCCCCATGTCAAGGATGAGTGGGAAACCTACTGTGAGCAGAAGGATGAAAGTATGACCTCGCTTTTTTTAGCTGTACCCATGTGGAATTCATTTCGGGATGCCCTCAAGGAGCAGTAATACCCTGTCAAGAGCTATGAGGATAAATACATAAAGTGGACAATGCTGTGGAAGGGAAGGGACCAAGATGTGTCAAAGTTTACCAATGTCTTTCATACCCTTCGCACAAATTTGGGTATCAAGGATTCTAAGAAACATTTGGTACTCAAGTATTGCGGCTACCTAGACAGGTACATCCAGGACGAGATGGAGTTCCTGGACATCTCCTCGCTCGGCACAGCATATTGATACACCATCATTATCAAGCACAAGTTTAAACAGAAGAAGAGAGACTTTGGATCTGTGAATCCGAATCAAGGAAAAGGTGCCCCCAAGCTGCAAAAAAAAGGACAAATCCAAGGCAAGGCGACCCAAGACAACCTGCCAAAGCCACAAGAAAAGAACAACACTACGAAGTCAAAGGACACGAGAAAGTGGTGTGAGTTCCATAAGAGCTCCACTCACAACACAAGTGAGTGTCATGCCGAGAAGTCATTGGTGGTCAAGCTGAAGGCTTCAGAATTAGATGCATGTTCCAACTCTGAGTCAAAACCCGATAAGGGGAATGAAAAAGGAAAGCAGATTACCGATGCAGAGCCCAATGCGACCATTTCCACCATAAAGATCTAGAAGGAGGAACCCGAAGATCCAGAGGAGGAGGAGCGCCTCTTCCACTCCAAGATGTGGGTAAAGGGTTCCCCCCTATAGTTCATCGTCAATAGTGGGAGCCAAAAGAACCTCATTTTGACAGAGGTTGTGAAGCGGCTAGGCTTACCTACCACAACACACGCACAACTGTACACCACGAACAGGATATTTGTGTGAGACATCCATGTCGCCTTCCATATAGAATCAAGCCCTTCACAGATGAGGTATTATGTGACATTTCTCCCCTTGATGTTTGTGATGCATTATTAGGAGAACCATACTTGTGGGGAAGCGACATGCTGTGTATGAGTCAAGGCCTCGTGCTGTTATTTTTACTTTGAGAAATAAGTTGTACAGGATAACGGAGGTAGCACCGCCTACCGCCATATCTTTGGTTACTGCAAAACAATGCAGTAAGCTCATTTCCAAAACTGGGAAATTTGTTTTCTTGATGATACACCCTTAGGGAAAGAAGAAGACGGTGGGCATGACCTTAAGATGAGCCCCCTTCGTACAGAAAAAATAGATGGAAAAGGTCATGGAGGAGTACGAGGACATCTTCACCTCCCCTGCTAGGGTGCCTCTACAATATTAGGTCAAGCACTCCATCGATCTGACCCGAAGTGCGTCACTGTACAATGGACCAATCTATCAGTGCTCCATTCTGGAGAACAATAAAATCAAGAGGCAAATTCAGGAGCTGCTGCAGAAAGGTCACATTCGGCCGAGTTCATCACCCTGTGGGAGCCCGATCGTGTTAGTATAGAAGAAGGATGGAACTTGGGGAGTCTGTATTGATTTTCAGGCGCTAAACAAGATCACTGTCCGGAATAGGTACCCAATCCCACAAATTGATGACCTTCTAGACCAACTCAATAGGGGAAAATGTTTCAACAAGATCGACTTGAAGTCTAGATATCACCAAGTACCAATTGAACCCTCCGATGTGTGGAAGACTGCCTTCAAAGCCAAGGAGGGACTTTTTGAATGGTTGGTTATGCTTTTCGGGTTGATAAATTCTCCTGTAACCTTCATGAGGTTGATGGATGACATTCTGCAGCCATTCACAAAGTCATTTGTAGTGGTATGCTTGGATGACATCCTGATCTTCAACTAGAGTTGGGAAGAGCAGCTCCAACACATCCAATAGGTTCTCCAAACATTACGCAACACAAGCTATGTGCCAATTTGGAGAAATGCACTTTTGGCATGACCTAGGCTCAGTATCTGGGATACATTATTGATGAAGGAGGGGTGCATGTGGATCTAGGAAAGATCCAAGTCATTCGACATTGGCCAGCCCCGACCACTCTAACACAGATCGCA
Source organism: Pinus tabuliformis (assembly GCA_031772625.1). NCBI lineage: Eukaryota > Viridiplantae > Streptophyta > Pinopsida > Pinales > Pinaceae > Pinus > Pinus tabuliformis. The sequence continues at coordinate 727,365,655 of CM062809.1, read as the reverse complement.
ACTTTTTGGGTCTTGCCAATTTCTACCGCAGTTTCGTGTTGGGATTCTCTCATATTACTTGTCCCTTGAGCCAAATCACCAAGGGAGGAGCAAAAGTAGAATTCTTTTGGTATGAATCTCAATAGAAGACATTTGTAGAGTTGAAACATTGCCTCTACTCTGCACCAGTGCTCACTTTACTAGACTTGCAACATCCATTTGAGATCAAGACAGATGACTCTGACTATGCTATTGGGGCAATCCTTACTCAACCAAGGCCTCCAGTGGCATATCACAGTGAGACACTTTCAGACACAGTCCAGAAGTATCACACTTATGACAAAGAGATGTATTCCATTATGCAGGCCTACCGATAATGGAAGCATTGCATTTTAGGGAAGGAAACGGTCATCCACACAAGCCACCAAACCCTTCAGTTCATACAGATGTAAAGGAAGTTGCAGAATGATCGCCATTAAAATTGTTCCACATACCTGCAACAGTTCCATTTTAATATCAAGTATAAGAAGGGAAACACCAATAATGTTGTAGACTGCCCCAACTGACCACCAATCGCGGCGGTAACCACCATGCTCAACTCCTGTGGGCACGAGACTTTTGATTGGCCACTTCTCTAAAAAAGCGGCCCAGAATTTGGCCACACATACCAGATGCTCTTGGAGGGTGAGCAAGTTCCAGATTTTCACCTCTAGGATGCCCTTCTATGCCCCTTGGGACACCTTTGTGTTCCTTCAAGTGAGCTTTCCAAGATGATTTGGGAAGCACACTACAGTCGGGCCGCTGGCCATTTTGGGGTCGAGAAAATGGTGGCAGTACTGCAGAAGCATTTCTATTAGCCAAATCTTCAACAGGATGTTGGGAAGTACATCAGATCTTGAACTGCCTGAGTCATTGCAGAACTGACCATCAAGAAGCAAGGCCTCTATACTCTGCTACTTACCCCCAGTCGACCTTGGGAATCCATCTCCATGGATTACATGTTGGGCCTTCCTTTAACTAAGCATGGCAATGATTGTGTTTTTGTAGTCGTCGATAGATTCTCGAAGATGGACATTATGGTGGTCTGCAAGAAGAATATTACAACAGAAGCCATTGCTAAACTCTTCTTTAAACGAGTGTGGGTAGAGTTTGGGATCCCATAGTCTATCATCTCAGATCAAGACAATGGGTTCCTTAGTACATTTTGGTCCAGTCTCTAGTTGATTCTAGACACCAAGCTCACTAAGTCAACAACCTTCCATCCCCAAACTAATGGCTAGACAAAGGTCATCAATAGGATGATCGTACACATTCTCCACATGTACAACTCAAACCATCCATGCACATGGGATGAGAGCCTCCCCTATGTCCAGCATAGCTATAACCAGGCTCTCCACAGCTTGACTAGGCATAACCCTTTTTAGGTGAGCTTGGGACTCCACCCACTATGTCCCATTGTTGTGGCCATACCATTTGAAACTACTCGGGCAGATTCGGCTCATGTCAAATCAGAAGCCGATAAGGCAAACAACTTCATTTACCACATCCAACATATCCACTAGTAGATCCATGAAATTATGGAGAAATCAAATGCCAAGTACAAGTAGCGACATGATCAACATCAGGTGCCACACAAGTTTCAGGTGGGCGACAAAGTTTGGTTTCATTTGCATAAGGAATGCCTTATCGGAGCCTATCGGAAACTCATACCACTCTGATATGGTCCTTATAACATTACCAAGGCTATGGGGGACAATGCATTTGAGCTCAGCATTTACCCATTCCTTAGCCTACACCCAATGTTGAATGTGGATTACCTTCAACCATACTTCCCAGCATTGTTGAACACATCAGACATTGCAGAACAACTCACAACTACAGAGTTAAATCCAGATGGCATGGAACGAGCCACAAATGATTGGATCATGAACACGCAGATCAAGAACAACCAACAACAAAGGATCCAACTATATCAATTTGTCAAAGCTGGCCAACTCCTTCACCAGGGTAAGTGGCTCACCAGGGACCAAGTTCAACAGAAGTTTCCTCATCTTATGGAGGAACTCAATGCAATGGGGACCACTGCTTCCTAAGGGGGAAGGAATAATCCAGGTGGATATTGGTGGCCACTCGCCTATTCCACTTGGACCCCCACCATTATTTCTTTCAGTTTTTCAGTTTCCTAGGGTTAGGTTTTTGAATGTTTAGGATTTTCCATTGTTTCTCAATAATAAATAGGCTTTTGAGCCTCATTGTAACACAGTTCAGAGGCATGTAGTCACCATATCTCTTCTTAGAGATAAGCTACCATCGCCCAAGCTAGTCTTATTTCCATTCTGTTTGTAAGCATATTTCAATATTTGATATTAATGACATGAAGTGTTATTTCTACTTCATCTTTGTATTTATGGTTATATTTGTAATTTGTTGTGTTCCTATTTAAATCCTGATCGCCAAAGAAACTGTAGAACTAAGAAAAAGCATTGTGAATGTAGTCTCCCAGTTACTACAGGTGTGCTTGTTCTGGATTTTAGGGAAAGCTGATATTTTATCTCGAATATTCCACTTCTAGAATCTTCTAAATTAGTCTCAACCAATTTTTTATTATAAAAATGATCTCAAACTTCGATGATCATGGGATTACCTTCATCTCTTAAGTTAATTCCCCACCTTTCATGGATCTCAACCCTAAACTAGTAAAACCCAAAACTACCATTTCATCCTATAAATTTACCCTCTTCTAATAGCTCAGGGTTGGCTTCGAAGGACCCTACTTGCACCCTTATGCTCCTATATTGAGCTTAAAGACATATCACTTATGTTGTTTGGGTGGAGGATTGGAGATTGCCTTAACAGAAAGGAAGGAGTACATTTAGCTTGGGGATACATCTACGAGTTATTAATCACTCGGTTGTAACTTGTACTAATCCATTTAATGCAAATTTCTCTTCTTTTCTTATACATTTGTGCCATATATGATTACAATTTTATTTCAATGTTTATGATTCATTGAATGGAGGAATTAACATAAATATACTTGTTCGTGTAGTGTTTTATTGTCTTTCTTGTGTTGTGGGTGTAGATCGAAGCACTTGGAGCGAAAATAAAAAGAGTTCAAGCGATGAGAAAGAGGCTTCAAAATCCAAGTCCTCCTTCTTCTTCATGTTAATTTCTCTAAAGGAATACAAGTGTGCTTTTCTCCCTTGTTGTTACTAGAATAACCACTAGGTCTAGGGTGTTTTCCTTTGCTCGCAAAGGAAAATTTTCCATATGTTAACTTGGAAACCATACTGGGGATTGTAAGCTATATTAGTGGTTTCCTTTGTTTTGCTTGTTTTCTTTGCAATTCTCTGCTAATTAGTATTGTTTAGACCATCACTGTTCATTGGTAGATCTATGTCAAATCTTGGTAGGGCCTCTTATTTGTGTTTTCATCTACTTCAGGCACAATGTACTACATGTAACTGACAACCTACGCCCTAGAGTAGTTGCTCCATTAGTAACTTGCTCTGTTAGCGCTTTTTTTGCCTTGAAAGCCTAATCCTAAATGCTCTGTCTCTCTCTCAGAGTCTGCACTACTCCTTGTTTGAGTGTTAATCACTGCATTCTTGCCTTGTTTTTACTTTTTTCTTGGTTTTCTATCCCTCTTTTGACCTACTGAACATACTAATGTCTCTTTGAAGCCAATACAACAATTGATTTTGTGTGGAATTGAGTGAATTTTCCTTAATTTCTCATTACTCAGAGGTTTTCTTCAGTTTATTAACATTTTTTTATCTGTATTAGATCATTATATTGTTTTTCATCCATATCAATGCATTTTGAGTGGAAAAAGTGGAGGAATCAACACACAGGAGCATCTAGAGGCATAAAATGAAGTTTTTGTGGGAAAAAATTTGTTGCTAAAGTGCGGCACCATTTCATGCTATTATACACACAAATATCTTTTTAATGACACAAGAAGCACGTCAATAAGAGTTCATATACAAAATTATGCCACTCAGAAGTTGACCTTCCTGTTTTCACACCTATAGTTCGGGAGGATGCCATGTTAGCCCCTATTATTCATGGAAAGGGGGCTAGCCACGTGATTATGATGTAAAATAATCTAGAAGAGTCTATATTGTAACTCTAGTGAAGAGTTGATGAAGTCAAAATTAACCACTAGTAGGCTATCAGGTTGTGTTATAACTGGGCCACTGGGAGGAAGAGGCATTCCATTCTTTCAAGAGAATTTTTTTGCCATAGATGAGCAAAGATAAGTAAGAGAGATAGGAGATAGAGCACACAGAGAGGATCTGTGCACTGTAGCAGCCCATGGGCAACATATATTACTTCTTTGTCTGCTACCATATTTCCAGACAAAGAAAGAGAGTGGAGAAACCTCACCTTCCAACCGGGCTTTCTCCTGAAAGGGTTTCCTAGAGAACATATCTTGTGTCTTCCATGTGTGTGTTATTATTTTTTCATTATCTACTTTTTTGCATAATTTCCATTCACATGATTGCACTAATTACAATTAAATCTACATATCTTAAAGTTTAATAAAATTGTAATAGTGTAGAATCTCAAAATTTTAATATAATATTGTTAGATCTATTGTGACGAACTGTACAATGGAATATCCATGAAGTTTTACAGATCATTTGGTATCAAAACAAGTTTATTTGGGCACTTGTGGGTAATTTGCAGGGGATCTATGTCGGCGGGGTCGAAAATTGAAAAACCCTAATCATGGCCAACAAATCTATAAACGAACCTTGTGATCCTATAGAGTTGAGGTTTTCGTGGCTCAAACAACAAGTCGTGGATGTAAACCTCCTCATGGTGGCCCTAAGAAATAAGATGGGTAAATTTGGAGAAGATGGTTGTTTTTGAATGTAATGTTCAAATTAGAAGGGGGATCAAGAGATAAAAAAGATACAGAGAACCAACAAAAGAAAGAACCCGAAAAAGATCAACCTAGTTCAAGTGTTGTGAATCAATAATTATTCAAAATGGAAGAAAAAGTTGATATCAAGCCATACCATGATGAGATCGACGCTCTGAAGCTGAACCATTGGTTTCAACAACTGGAAGTTTAATTTAGTGTCCATCAGATTGAGGAAGGGAAAAATCTCATTCATGCAACTAAAATTAGAGATCCAAGCACTGACTTTGTGGGAGAAACACACGAAAAACCTAAGGTTGTAGTGAGAACCTCTAGTGACTAAGTGGAAGGATTTCAAAACTTTCACTAAGTCATAGTTTTATCCCATTGGGTACGTGGAGGACCAGTGGATTTGGTGACATTACTTCAGGAAAAAATTAGGCCAAAGTGTGTAGGAGTACACCACGAAATTCAGGGTATAATGTTGGGTATCTTTCCAAAGAAACCAGAAGTGCTCCTCAAGTATTTGGTGGATTTGCATCACCATATGTGTGAGAAAGTGATGTTGTTCATGTCCAAATCGATGGACAGGGATTGTGGACAGGCATAATAACTGGAAAACATAGGCTTGAAAAGAGCACAATCAAGTGGATCAAAGTAGAAGGAGCAACAAGAAACTTCTAAGGAGGGGAAGAAGAAGAAAAAGGTGGGGAAAGATAAAAATATGGTGGGCACTGCACACCAGTGCAAATATCCTAGAAACCACTATAATTTTGATGGCCATACAAAGGAGAAGTGTTAGAGGCTGCATCGAAAGCTAAACACAAAGAATAAGAAGAAAGATAATAAGAAGAAGAATCTCATGGCTATGGATTCAGGCAACCAAGTTGAAAGCATCTCAGACATGGATGAGAAGATCATTTGCACGTTAGTGCAGAAGGAGGTGAATCTGAGTAGCCTTCAACAATAAGAAGATAAATAAATGACCAAACTCTTCCATATAAAGATACAGGTCAAGAAGATAAATATTGATGCTTTATTTAACATAAGATCGCAGGCAAATATAATTGTAGTAAATCTAGTCAAGAAGTTGGGGTTGTAAGTTTGTGATCATCGAAACGCATATCCACTGGGATGGGTAAATAAGTATGTAGAGTCGAAGGTAATAAAATAGTGTCAATTAGATTTTCTGTCAGTGTTGATTTTATTGATGAAGTAGATCTAGATGTGGTTCCCGTTGATGTATGTGGAGTCATGTTTGGGAGTCCATACATGTACATGAAAGATTCAATATTCACGAGGAGAGCCAATCGTCACCGACCCATCAAGGATGGAAAATTGTTCATCATCAACAAGCATAAAAGCAAGTTGAAAATTTCACTGGTAAGTGCCAACCAAGCCAAGAAATTGATCAGTTCCAAGAAGAAGTATGTCCAAACACTTTATCAAAACTGCTTTGGTGATGATAATATTGGTCATTTTTTGTTGTACACTCCAAGAAAATTCAAAATCATATCCATTGTCTCCAATACCTTTAGATCTCGTGTGCATATAATCTAGGCCCCCGCAAATTTGTGAGTGAGGTATATCATGAACCATCCAAGCACCTCATCATAGTGAAAAGTCCCATTAAGTATACAAATCCTTTTCATGGTTTTCCCTATCTCTTCTTTAGACATATCCACAACATTCAAAAAAGAATCCATTGTTGAAAAATTCTTGAGTGAATACACACTTTTAATAGTGAAACTCTAATATGAAACTACAAAATTTATCATTAGATATAGTGGCAGAGGGGACCAAGAGAAAAACTTCATGCAAGAATATAACATTGATGTCTCTTAGCAAGCTTTATAGTGTATATTACATTTATCTATGAAATAAGATAATTTTAGTTGTATTGGACAACATGTTTTGAAGTGAAGGACCAACATACATGCTTTTTATTTGTGTCCTATAATGCTACCACGTATCTAGACCCTTAATTGTATTATATATAACTCTGTCATGCACCCTTCTAGAATCGACCAAGCTTTTTTTGTCTATGGAAAATAGTTACCATAAAGAAGAGTTCCACAAGTCTAAATATTTAAAGGAAACAAATTTGAACTTGTTTGTGAGTTGTAGGCACTGATGTAGGGATGATCCCTTACACTCAAACTATGTAAGCTCAAGATCCATACTCATCATTTCTATTAGTTGCCAATTATGGACTTACACTAGAAGCTATTGATCCCTAAAAACAAAGCAATCAAATCATTGTTTGTTTAGATCCAACATTTGTGCCCAAATCACACACACACACACACATATAGATATTATAAATAAGGTATTTCTAGTAGGTATGAAATAAATTTGATAGGAGACAGAGTTCCAAATGTTAATATGTGAAGAGAAATTACAAAGACTACTCAGCAAGCATCCATAGTAGATTCTTCAAAATATTATAGGTGACAAGGTCTATTTTTGGAGCATATATACCTTGATATGCGAGAGCACCATGCATAAGGACATGGATAGTTGATATATAACTAATATTCCATGTTATTCCACATTGGCCACTTATGAATTTTTAGTCACCATGATCTGGTTTCTTACAATGTTTCCCAACAATTCCCACAAAAATAAATGGTTATGCAACAATAGTGAAAAATCCTTTCCTAGCTTGATTTGCATATGGTACTTAGGAAAGAACACTTATAAATTTACTTTTTTATTTCTTCAAGAAAAAAAGATCCATGCATCCTATGGTCAAAGGCGATCATGCAAAAAGTGGTATCTTAAAAGAAACGTCCCAAGTTACCGTCATGAAGAGGATGCAAGTGGTCAGATGAGAACGAAAGTATACTCTTCTCTTGTTGGAAGTTCGCAATTTGAGGATGGTCAATATGGTGGGAAAGGATCCAAATTTCATCAATCTTCTAAAGGAAATATGACACGTTTCATTGCAACACTTAAAGAAGCTACCTAGAGTCAAGGTTGGGAACTCACATCATAATTCGACTCTAATGGAAAAATAATTTGTCACTTAGCCTTCTAGTGCAGAGGTAATTCAAGATCTTAAAGATAATTTTTTCAAAGAGGAGATTAACAAGCTCTAGGAAGATGTCAAAATTTCATGGATTGGGAGTGATTGTATTTGCAGACTGGTATAATGTAGAGATAATAGAAAAGATGAAATTTTTTTATGACAACACTTGTAGTTGGTGGACTCCTCTAGCTTCAACTCTGGGTGATCAACAATGAAGGATGCTATGTGTGATGGCATTCTTATAGTCTTCAAAATAGTACTCTATACTATATATATATATATATATATATATATATATATATATATATATATATATATATATATATATATATATATATATATACACACACATCTATCCATCGAATATTCGACATTAGAGGCAAGTTGTTGAATATTCGATGAGTTTCGGTCAGAGTATTTGTCGAATACTCGATGACCAAATCGATGAATGGAAGCATCGATATCACAAAACTCCCATCAAATAGGATTCTCGTCCATCGCAAATCCAATGATTCCCCATCAGATTGAAAGTGTCAGAGATATAACACTCTGATCCAGATTTAAACAGGAAGACAACAAATTACAGAACCATAAATACAAAGATGCAGTAGAAATAACACTTCATTTCATTCATATCAAATACTAAAATATGCTTACAAACAGAATGGAAATAATACTAGCTCGGCAATGATAATGATATATTATCTCTGAGAAGAGATGTGGTGACTACATGCCTCTGACTATGTTACAATGAGCCTCAAGGGCCTTTTTATTATTGAACAATAAGAGAAAACCCTAAACAACCAAAACCCTAACCCGAGGAGATGTAACACCAAGAGTTTATGGGCCTCATTGGGGTGAGTTCGACAACCAACTTCCCAGGGTTGTGACTTGGTCATATTATCTCCATTTGACATGCATGATAACCTGTTGGAAAGATATATCCAAGTACTATGACGAAGAATATGATATTGGACAAAAAATCCCATTGGTATATTTCCAAAAAAACGTTGTTTAGGGCCTCAAAACAACTCCAAAAGTTTAGGACCCAAAAAACTGCTAAAAGTAGTAAATTGTGCTACAATTAAGGAAACTAAAAACTTAAAGAAACAATGGTGGGGGTCCAAGTGGTATTGGCAGGTGGCCACCAATATCCACTTGGATCATTCCTCCCCCCTTAGGAAGCAATGGTCCCCATTGCATTGAGTTCCTCCATGAGATGAGGAAACTTCTGCTGAACTTCATCCTTGGTGAGCCACTTGATCTAGTGAAGGAGTTGGCTTGCTTTGAAAACTCGATACAGTTGGATCTTCTGTTCACTTGCTCCATGCAATCTGGATTTAACTCTATAGGTGTGAGTTGTTCTGCAATGTCTGATGTGTCCAGCAATGGTGAGAAGTATGGTCGAAGGCAGTCCACATTGAAAAACTTGGTGCAGGCCAAGCAATGGGGGAATGATGAGCTCAAATGCATTGTCGCCCATAGCTTGGTAATGGTGTAAGGACCATATTGAAGTGGTTTGACTTTACGTTAGGCTTCGGTAAGGTGTTCCTTCTACAAATGCAACTAGACTTTGTCGCCCACCCGAAACCTGTGTGGCACCCAATGTTGATCATGTCGTTGCTTTTACTTGGCATTTGATTTCTCCAAAATTTCATGGACTTACTGGCAGATATGTTGGATGTGCTCAATGGATTTTTTTGCCTTATCAGCTTTTGACTAGACAAGAGCCAAATCTGCTCGAGAAGCTGTAAATGGTATGGCCACATCAATGGGACATAGTGGCTAGAATCCCAAGCCCACCTGGAAAAGGTTGTGGCCAGTCGAGTTATGGAGAGCACAGTTATAGTTGTGCTAGACATAGGGAAGGATCTCATCCCATGTGCATGGATGCTTTGAGTTGTACATGCACAGAATGTGTATGATCATCCTATTGATGACCTTTGTCTGGCCATCAGTTTTGGGATAGAAAGTTATGGACTTAGTAAGCTTGGTATCCAGCATCAACGAGAGACTGGACCAAAATGTACAGAGGAACTTGCTGTCTCGATCTGAGATGATAAAATGTGGGATCCCAAAGTGTACCCACACTCATTGAAGGAAGATTTAAGCAGTGGCTTTTGCTGTGATATTCTTCTTGCAGACCTCCAGAATGGCCATCTTAGAGAATCTGTCGAAGACCACAAAAACACAGTCGTTTCCATGCTTAGTAGAAGTAAGGCCCGACATGTAATCCATGGAGATGGATTCCCAAGGTCGACTAGGGGTAAGCAACAAAGTATAGAGGCCTTGCTTCTTGATGGTCGGTTTGGAAATGGCATAGGAAGTGCAGGATATGATGTACTTCGCGACATCCTGTCGAAGATTCGGCAAGTAGAAATACTTTTGCAGTACTGTCACTATTTTCTCGACCTTGAAATGCCCAGTGGCCTGACTTTAGTGCGCTTCCCAAATCATCTTGGCTCTCTCACTTGAAGGAACAAAAAGGTGTCCCAGGTGGAATAGCAGGGCATCCTAGAGGTGAAACCTAGAACTTGCTGACCCTTCAAGAGAATCTGGTATGTGTGGCCGAACTCTGGGTCTCTTTTGTAGAGAAGTGGCCAATCAAAAGTCTCGTGCCCACAAGAATTGAACACGGTGGTTAATGCCATGATCGGTGGTCACCTAAGACAGTCTGCAACATTATTGATGCTACCCTTCTTATACTCGATATTCAAATGGAACTGTTGCAGGTATTTGGACCACTTTTGATGGTTATCATTTTGTAACTTCTCTTGCATCTGTATGAACTGCAAGGGTTGGTGGTCTGTCTGGATGACCGTTTCCCTCCCCAAAATGTAATGCTTCCATTGTTGGCAAGCCTACACAATGGAATACATCTCTTTGTCATAAGCGAGATACTTTCTGACTGTGTCTGAAAGTGTCTCATTGTGATATGCCACTGGATGCCCCTGTTGAGTAAGGAATGCCCCAATAAAATAGTCAAAGGCATTTGTCTTGACCTCAAATGGTTGTTGCAAGTCTGGTAAAGTGAGCACTAGTGCAGAGTAGAGGCGATGTTTCAACTCTGTGAATGCCTTCTGTTGAGATTCAGACCAAAATAATTTTTCTTTTGCTCTGTTATGAAACCAGCTCAAGAAAAGATAGAAAAGATAGATCAACGCCTTAGAATTTAGCCTCTTCGAGGGGGAAACCTCCTTTACATTACATAAATGAACAATTCTTGGATGATTCAAATGAAAAAACCTCCTTTCTATATATAGGAGTCTAAGGAGTCACAATATAACCCAGCCGACCTAACAATAATAATATAAAGCCACAAAAATAACAATAGAGGGATTCTATAGGGCACCGTAATAACAATATGGGGATAATAGGGGCACAACAATATTAATAAGGGATGAAACTACAATAGTAATGGGGTAATTATTAGTAGTATAGGGACCCAACATGCCCCTCTCCTTCAAAAAAAGTGTTGTCCTCAACACTTGAGTAGTTCTGGATGCTTCTGTATAAAATTCTCATCCTCCCATGTGGAATCTTCAGCGGATAAGTTCTTCCACTTGATAAGATACTCTAAAATTGATCGATTTCGTAGCTGTTGAGTTCTTGTTTCTGTGACTACTTCCAATTCCAATATAATTTTTCCTTCCTCGTCAAGTTCTAGCAATATTGTTTGAACTGGGAGCTTGTCACGTATAACCTTCTTTAAACATGAAACATGGAAAATTGGGTGCAATCGAGAAGCTGCAGGAATCTCCAATTTGTATGCCATAGTACCAATCTTTTGCAACACCTTGTACAGACCATAATACTTTGGTGATAATTTATTATCCTTCTTAGCTTGCTTGAGGGACATTTTCTTATATGGTTGTAGCCATAGGAATACCCAATCACCTACATCAAAACTTCTTTCACTGCGATGTTGATCTTCCTGTTGTTTCATTCTATTTTGTGCCAACACGAGGTTATCCTTTAAGAGTTGGAGGACTTGTTGTTGATGTTCGATGTGATGTTCCACTGCTTGAACCTTAGAATTTTCTCTTAAATATGATGTGATGGATGGTGGCTGATATCCATAAAGTGCCATAAATGGGGTCATTTTTGTTGCTTTATGAAAGGAAGTGTTATACCACCATTCAGCCAGAGGCAACCATTTGACCCATTGTGTCTATTTATCAGATACAAAGTAACGAAGATATCCTTCCAAACATTTATTTACTATCTCAGTTTGCCCATCAGATTGAGGATGATAAGATGAGCTATGAGCTAACTGAGTACCAAGACAAGAAAATAATTCTGTCCAAAAGTTTCCAGTGAAAATGGGATCTCTGTCACTTACAATTATCTTTTGGTTTCCATGTAGCTTTTGAATTGTTTCCATAAATGCAGTAGAAACTGTACTGGCTTTAAATGGATGTGATAATGCACAAAAGTGTGCATACTTGGTAAGTCTGTCAACTACCACCATGATGACACTCTTTCCCTCAGACTTGGGTAAACCTGTGATAAAATCCATTGAAACCTCCTCCCAATGTTGGCTTGGAATGGATAAAGGTTGTAATAGACCCGGTTTCTTAATTGTTTCAACTTTATTTTGTTGGAAAACCAAACATTCCGCCACAAATTTTTGAATATCCGATTTAAGGCCATCCCAAAAAAATTCCTTCTTAACCCTGTGGTAAGTTTTTAAAAATCCTGAGTGCCCTTCTAAGGGAGAAGTGTGCAATTCCATAAGAATATTTTGTTTTAGTTGGGAATTCTTACAGAGGTATAAGCAATCTTTATATCATAAAGAATCATTTTTCCAGCTAAATGTATCAGACGTACTGGAATCTTGTTGTAACTTTCGAATAACTGCCCATACTTCTTCGTCATTCTTCCATTCCTCCCTTGCTTCGTTTATCCAATTTGGTTGGATAATAGAAATGGTGCACAACAATGCTTCCACATCCTCATCCTTTTGTGAGAGTGCATCTACCACCACATTTTGCTTCCCTTTTTTGTAGATGATTTCAAAGTCATAACCCAACATATTTGTGACCCACTTTTGTTGCTCTTCAGAGGATAATCTTTGTTCTAAAAAGTATTTAAGGCTATCATGATCCATTTTTACCTTGAAGTGTCTTCCCATTAGGTAGGGTTGCCATTTCTTAAGTGCATGGAGTATTGCCAACATTTCCTTCTCATAAATAGCTTTGTGTAAAAACTTTCCCTTGATTGGACGACTTTCAAAAGCAATGGGTCTTTCATCTTGCATTAAAACAACACCAATTCCATTTCCTGAAGCATCACATTCCACAATAAAGGTTTTTGTGAAGTCGATTGTAGCTAAGACTGGTGCTTGGCACATTGCCTCTTTAAGATGTTCGAAGGCCTTTGTTGCTTCTGGAGTCCATGAAAATGCATCTTTCTTCAATAATGTTGTTAGAGGTGCTGCTAATCTCCCATAATTCTTAACAAACTTGCGATAATACCCTGTCAACCCGAGAAATCCTCGTAGATTCTTTATGGATGTGGGGATTTTCCATTCCTTAATGGCTTTAATTTTTCTAGGGTCTACCTTAACTCCTTCATGAGATACCATATGACCCAGATATTCCACCACTTGTACTCCAAAGAAACATTTGGATCTTTTTGCATATAATTGTTTCTCCTCCATTAGTTGTAGCACCCTATCAACATGTTCAACATGATCCTTAAAAGACTTGTTGTAGATTAGTATATCATCAAAAAATACTAACACAAATTTTCTAAGGAATGGTTTGAAAATGGAATTCATCAAACCTTGAAATGTTGAAGGTGCATTGGTAAGGCCAAAAGGCATGACCAAAAATTCATAATGACCCTCATAATTGATCCATGCAATTCATCCAGTAATTCATCAATGACGGGAATGGGAAACTTATCTTTAATAGCGAGCTTGTTGAGCTCCCTATAATCCGGACACATGTGCCATGATCCATCCTTCTTGTGCACTAATACTACTGGAGCAGAGAAAGAACTTTGACTCGGTTGAATTATACCAGCCTCTAGCATTTTTACAACCATACGTTCAATTTCACTCTTTTGGGCATAAGGATATCTGTACGGCCTGATGTTTGGAGGAACACTTCCTGTAATCAAATGAATAGCATGATCATGATAAAAAATAGGTGGGAGACATTTGGGAGTCTCAAATACCTTGGAATGATTGTCCAAGACTTTTTGGAGATCTTGAGAAATAGATGATTGCAATGTGGAAACATTTAGCGAACATAATTGTACAATTACACCCCTTTGTTCCTTTTTTAGAAGCTTTGTCATGCCATTAGAGCTAATTATCTTTCCTGGTTTCCCTGCAATACCCCTTAATTCAACTTCCTTTCCTTCCACCGAAAATTGCATGAAAAGTTCTTGAAAATTGAAATCTATTGTACCCAAGGATTGTAGTCATTGTACTCCTAGTACAACATCAGCACCTCCCAATGGAATGGAAAGCATTGGGCTAGTCAATACATATTCTCCCATTGATAGCTTGATATTATGGCACTTTCTAGAGCAATTTATTGTTCCTCCATTTGCAACCATCACTTGACACTCTGGTGCTGGGTATAAGAAGCAATTCAATTCTTTTGCTACCTTACAATGAATAAAATTGTGGGTACTTCCTGAATCAATCAACACTAGTACCTTTTTCTTCTTGATTTGTCATTCTATAATGATTGTTTGAGGAGTGGTAATTCCTGCCAATGCATTACAAGATATGGTCGGATTCATTTCTTCTTTATCTAGGCTTTGTTCCTGGAGTATATCCTCTTCTTTTGACCTTTCGTGCTCCTTTTCTTCTTCCTCTTCACAATCTGTGTAGAATAATTTCTTCTCAGCACATTTATGACCTTTAATGTATTTTCTATCACAACTGTAACAAAGCCCTTTTGCTCTTTTTTCTTCCAATTTTTGTGGTGTCAACCTTATAGGTTGTGGAAGACTAGGAGCAACCACACTTCCATCTTTATAGTTGTGAGTGGTATGCTTCTTGGTTGCCATAATTTTGCTTTCCATTTTTCTTGCTAACCTGAATGCCTTCTCTAATGAATCAGGTTCCCAAAGGCGAACATCATGTTGGATATTATCCTTTAAAGTCCCTATGAACACATCAATCCTTTGCTCCTCTGGAATATCATTTACCCTTATGTTCAATTTTTGGAACTCCTTAATGTGCTCCATTATTGAACCCTTTTGTTTGAGACTTATCAATTGGCTAAAAAAGGTGTTGCTTTTTGTATCCTCATAAAGTGCTATCAATTCTTCTGTAAAAATTGCCCAAGTGATAAATTGTTTATGAGAGCAAAGCCATTGATACCATACAAACTGATTTGGTTCCAAATATAAAGTTGCAATACGTACCTTTTGTTTGTTTTGCACATTATTGAGATCGAAATATTGCTCCATTTGTAATATCCATGTTGCGGGATCCTTGCCATCAAACTTCCTCATATCGATTTTTGGAATATGGTGGGTTTTCGGTCCCACATTAGATTCTAAGAAATCATGATTAACATTTCTTTTGTTCGCATCATGAGTTTCCTTTACTACCTTTTCACCATTGGTAAGTATTTCTTGTAGAAAATTTGTCAAATCTGTCTTCAAATCTTCCATGCCTGTCTTCAAATTTGTATTCAAATATATCTTCAAGTTTTCCATCTTAGCTTCCATGCCATTCATCTTAGCTTCTATTAGCTTTTGTGACAATGACATTTGTTGCACTTGTTCTTGTAATTTTGATATATCATGTAGCATTTCTTCCTCGTCTTCATGAGTCATGCTAGAGATTTCAGGTTCCTTACTAGGTGTTTGCATTTTCTTTCCTTGAGGCATCAGTTACCGATAATAATGCTCTACTATGCCCTTTGAATTCCTTCAAAATAAATTTTCAAACCAAGCTTAAGCAAAAATTTAAGAAAATCTACACACCTTTTTTCACTTTGTAGCAAGTCGATACTGCCTTTGATGTATCTCTGTACTTTTTGATCATCTAGTTCTGAATTTGTGACTTGCAGTAGCCCTCTATGTTCTCTTTCCAATGCCACAAGTCTGACCCAAATTGGATTCTCCAAGGAAGAGTTATGTGAAATCTACCACGGTGACTTGATTATAGACTAGTTCAGTAGAGCGAAATTGTACGACGTGCCACGAGTCATTGTTTCGACCTTTGGATATGAAAAATACATACAAGAAACTACAGTCTGTCATCTTTCTGTTCCTTCTTACGAAATTTCAATCCAATCCCCAGAGAGAAAGTTATGACGATATTCCCCAGGTCACCTGTTTGGAATGTAATTCACGAGTTTTCAAAAAGACCAACTTCCTCAGATCATATCTTCGCAAATATAGCGCGAAAACCTTTGAAATTTAGACTCGAGGTTCAGCGCGATTGCTTCTCAAATGGGTTTGTTTTTTAACTTCTGAAACATTGTAGAAAAAAAGTTATAGTGAAAATTCCACGATGACCTGTTTGGAGCAACGAAACCCTAGAATCCAAAGCTCTGATACCAAATGTTATGAAACCAGCTCAAGAAAAGATAGAAAAGATAGATCAACGCCTTAGAATTTAGCCTCTTCGAGGGGGAAACCTCCTTTACATTACATAAATGAACAATTCTTGGATGATTAAAATGACAAAACCTCCTTTCTATATATAGGAGTCTAAGGAGTCACAATATAACCCAGCCGACTTAACAATAATAATATAAAGCCACAAAAATAACAATAGAGGGATTCTATGGGGCACAGTAACAACAATATGGGGATAATAGGGGCACAAATATATTAATAAGGGATGCAACTACAATAGTAATGGGGTAATTACTAGTATTATAGGGACCCAACATGCTCCTCCCTTGGTGACTTGACTCAAGGGAAAAGTGATATGGGAGAATCCCAACATGAACCTGTGGTAGAAATTGGCAAGACCCAGAAAGATACGAAGCTCTGTCAGAGTGGTTGGGGCTGGCCAATCCTGAATGAATTGGGTCTTGGATGGATCCACATGCAACCCTTGTTCATCAATAGTGTATCCAAGATAGTGAACCTAGGTCATGCCAAAAGTGCATTTCTCCAAATTAGCACATATTTTGTGTTGCCGTAGTGATTGGAGAACCTGTCGGATGTGGTGGAAGTGCTCTTCGCAACTCTATCTGAAGATCAGGATGTCATCCAAGTATACCACTACAAATGAGTTAGTGAATGGCTGCACGATATCATCCATCAGCCTCATGAAGGTTGCAGGAGCATTCGTCAACCCAAAAGCAACAACCAACCATTCAAAAAGGCCCTCCTTGGCTTTGAAGGCAATCTTCCACACATCGGAGGGTTCAATTGATACCTAGTGATAGACGGACTTCAAGTCGATCTTGCGGAAATATTTTCCCCCCTTCACTTGGTCCAGAAGGTGATCAATCCTTGGGATAGGTTACCTATTCCGAAAAGTGATCTTGTTCAATGCTTGGTAGTTAATACAAAGTCTCCAAGTCCCATCCTTCTTTTGTACCAACACGGTCGGGCTCCCACAGGGCGATGAAATCAAATGGATGTGACCTTCCTGCAACAGCTTCTAAATTTTCTCTTGATTTCATCATTCTCCAGAATGAAGCGCCGATATATTGGTCCATTGGGCAGCAACACACCTCAGGTCAGATCGATGGAGTACTTGACCTAACAGTATAGAGGTACTCCTGTGGGGAGGTGAGGATGTCCTCATGCTCGTCCATGACCTTGTCCATTTGTTGTTGCAATGCGGAGGGGCCATTTTTGGAGGTCATGGCCACCATCTTCTTCTTTCCCTGAGGGCATATCATCAGGAAAACAAATTTCCTGATTTTGGAAATGAGCTTACTGCATTGTTTTGCAGTAACCAAAGAGATGGCGGTAGGCGGTGCTACCTCCGATATCCTGTACAACTTATTTCCAAAAGTAATAATAACAACACGAGGCCTTGACTGATACATATGTCACTTCCATAAGTATGGTTGGCCTAATAATACATCACAAACATCAAGGGGAGAAATGTCACATAATACCTCATCAGTGAAGGGCTTGATGTTGTATGGAAGGAAGCACTGCTGGCTCAAGCGAAGATCATGCCCTTGGTGAAGCCACCCAATGCTATATAGTTGTGGATGTGATGTGGTCGGTAAGCCCAACCGCTTCATGACCTCTACCAAAATGAGCTTCTTTTGGCTCCCGCTATCAACAATGAACTGTAGTGGGCAACCCTTTACCCACATCTGGGAGTGGAAGAGGTGCTCCTCCTCTTGATCTTCAGGTTCCTCCTTCTAGATCTTCATGGTGGCAATGGTGGCGTTGGGCTCCGCATCGATAATCTGCTTCCCTTTGTCATTCCCCTTGTCGAGTTCTAACTCAGAGTCATAACATGCATCTAATTCCGAAGCCTTTAGCTCGACCACTAGTGACTGCTTGGCCTGACACAAACTTGTGTTGTGAGTGGAGCTCTTATGGAACTCACACCACTTTCCCATGTCCTTCTTTGACTTCATGGCATTGTTATTTGCTTGCGGATTTGATGGGTTGTCCTGGGCCACCCCATCTTGGCTTTGTCCTTTTATTGCGGTTTGGGGGCACCTTTCCCTTGCTTCAGATTCATAGATCTAAATTCTCGCTTCTTCTATTTAAACTTTTGCTCAATTTTGACCGCATATCAGTATGTCGTGCTAAGTGAGGAGATGTCCAAGAATTCCATCTCATCCTGGATGTTCCTATGCAGGCAGCTGAGGTACTTGAGAACCAAATACTTCTCAGAATCCTTGATACCCAATGTTGGAGAGGTAAATCCCCTCTGCAGACAGAGGCGATCCCTACTAGCCCAAAATGGATCTAGCAACAATCAAACAATGCTATCACGCAAGTTCCTAATTGCAAATTAAAAGTAGATTATGAAAACCTACTTGGATTCCAACGCTAGTGTTGTAGAAGAGTTGACACTCCCGTTCCTTTGCTCCAGCCGGTCACGATCCTCACGATCTCCGTGAATGGACACCTGCACATGCAAAGAACGACACGAATACAAGCATCAAATCCAATAGATGCAATTATATATCAGTCAGAAAAGATATAACTCGAACATCATCACAATGAACAACAAGAATGGAACCATAATGATAGTCATCTATTATTGATAATCAACAAAGGAGTATACAACCATAGTTTTGACGTCAAATCCTCCTTTGGCTGGGTGATCAGCTACATATGCCTTGCAAACCTTGCCGGAATTGGGAACAAGGCTCTCTCTCTTTGATTATGAATGCAAAGAAGACTCTTGTAGCAATCTCTCAGACTTTTGACACTATAATTCTCCCTATGCTCAAAACTAGCTTGTCAAATGCAACAGAACAAGCTTTTATAGATGGAGGAGGAGGAAGAGATACAATGAATCCAGACATCCATAGGATTAGCATTATCCTCGAAAAGCTATTATGGATAGAGATACGATGAATCTCGACATCCATGAGATTGGCATTATCCTTGAAAAGCCTCATGAGTCGAAAGGAAAAAACTTTCGGGTGTGCATTTGTTAAAAAGCTTTCCCAAACTTGGTTGGAGCGGGTAAGACTCTGAGATGGAGCACCAACGGGCGTGCCCTCTTTGGAGAATTTCCCCCATTGGTGCGGGTGATACACTATGGATCCGCGCTAATAGAAAAAGGGGACTTTTTAAGGATATTCTGCAGGAGATGTCTTCAAAGCATATGAAGTCCATACTTAGGGGAACATAATGCAAGTGTTTTGAAGTTATGTCACTTCTCACAGGTCCCAGAATGAGTCCTCCAAAGTGCGGGAAAGGGATAGCAGGGACGGTGACAAATTACTGTGTAACAGATGCCCCCTAAAGCATGAGGCCCGAGAGAGAGAGAGGGGTGAAATGATTTACAAGAACACATGCAGCTGCCGCCGGAGAATCTGCATAGAGAGATACAACTGATAGCTCCAGTACATGATATATGTGGTATGGGCGCAACCATCCATAACATAGTACATAATAATCTAGATCCATGGTATGGGCGCAACCATCCGGTGAGGATCGATGAATAGACTCAGGCATGGTCGCAGCCATCCAGTGAATGAATCATGTAACAATAATCCACAAAATCGCAGCCTGGATTCCAACAGACAAAATCCAGAGTCTTGTGCTCCATCTCGACCCGAACAAAAGTACAAGTTCAAGCATGTGAATACATGAATTAAAGTCGAACATGCATGAACATCGTCTGATTATCAATCAATAAAGAAAACTGTTAACAAACGCGAGAGGTACCACCAATAATGACAATGGCCCTCAAGGTACTATAGGTACAATCTACAATGTGTGAATCAATTAGCTGGCGTCGAACACCCGTAGAATCATTCGATCGGAGGCCAATGATGAAAACCTCATGTCAAACACAAAGAACCTACCATTGAGGCATGCAGGCTCCAAGGCACCGGAAGGGAGTCTCTAGATCAGCTTCCTGGATAATGAGCTGAAGTCGACAGGAAGTGATCTTGATCGAAGGTGGGCCATAGTGTTTCCCACATCATCAACACGAGACAGAGAAAGAATGTTGTGGTGGATCAGAATTATGTGAGCTATCAGAGGGAGTTTGTTATTCTGCAGAGGTCAACTTCTCTTGAACATATTGGCGGCACGACAGTGGACTTGGTAGTATTTGACATCAATGGATCAAAGGTCATGGTGACGAGGCAATGAGCAGATGAGAGGTCAAACAGGATCACCCAAATCCACGGAGGCAAGTGAAAAACGAGATGAGAAGTCCCCACCCAGACACAAAAGCAGACAAGTGCCATGTTCAAGAGCGACATACTGCCGACATGATAATAATTATGGTTCCATTTTCCCCCACCATTTCTGGCGAGTACCCCAGTTATTTTTATTAACAAGCTTGACGGGGATAGCATATGCTTGTAACGTCATCTCGACGGACCCCAATGTCATCAAGTTTTAACGAGTCTGACAGAGGAAGAACTCAGCGTCTTTTCATGTTTAGAGAGTTTGAAAAGACAGCAGAAAAGAAAACTCCAAGGGTGTCCTTTTTCGTAAAGTTGTGTCTCTCGAGCCCGAAAAGGTATAAAACAATGCTCGAAAGAACCGCCCGACCATTACGATCGAGGAGTACTTTTCATGAGTAGTGATTTCGACCTGAAAAAGTAAAAAAGTGATCGAAACCACGTCGCCTCGTAACCATTAATGAACCTGAAATGAAAAGGGTCCAATGATCTTTTCGTTTTTACATGGTCAGAAAAGAGTTTAAAGACGACCGCCTCTTATTTACGTTTAACGAGTCAAGAGGGATAACTCGACGATCTTTTCATGTTTAGCGATTCAGAAAAGAGCTGAAAGATTACTCCACAGTGACTTTTTCGTGTATTTACCGAGTCCGAAAAAGTATAAAATACAACTCGTTTCACCATCAAAGTTGCATAAAAGACCTATCGCTGCACAAAAAGCAAGCGTAAAATCCATTTTTGACCAAAAATATATTAAAATATTCAAAAGGTAACTTTTTAAACCTAAGTATAAGTCAAAAAGTTATAAATATGGTGAAAATGGTAAAAATATAATCACTTTTACTTTTTTCCTCTCTGAATAGTAGTAGTGGTCTGCTTGGGGAGTGAACTTCAGACGGTGATTACAACCAATCCGTGCAACCATTCGGGATTTCGTCGGTTCCAGGTAAGAGGCGCTTCCCTTAGCTCCATTTCCATACATTTTTTATGCACTTTGCTTCCTGATTGACCTCTGTAAGGGGGAATTAAAAAATTTAGGGCTTCGCCCATTAGCACGGGTATCCGGCATAAACCCGCGCTAATGGGGCGATTTTTCTAAAAGGGTCGTGCTCATTGGTGCGACTGTTTTAGAAACAATCGCGCCAACCGCGCAACTCAATTTTCCGCTTAAGATTTCTCAATGCATTTTAAATCTAATTGGATTGTAAGCTTACCAGTGATTTAATCGTGATTTATATGTTCTTGTGGATGCAGAGAAGCAGGAAAAATGGTAGTAAAATGGAAGGAACGAGAACATGATGCCGAGGATGCTTTGGCCCTTGAGTATGAAGGGTGCATGAATGCCCTAAGGGACTGTGGGATTAAGAAATTCTTTCTTACGCCTTACTTGCGCGCTCAGCCCGAGCTGCTACAATTCATAATTGATCTGTGGGATGTTGATGACCAAGTGTTTCGTTTACGGGACCAAGTGTTGGGGCTCGATGTGTCCGATGTCTACTTCATCATGGGGTTATCACGGAGAGGGGTGAGGCCTATTTTGACTGGGAGTAGACCTTCCGGGGAGAAGATGACTAAAGTTCGAGACCGAGTGTGCCCAGGGGCACAATTTGGAAAGAACAGTGCAAAGGTCGATATTCCCACCATTCCGGACTTGATTCTCATGGTGATACTGTTCACCATTACAGAATGCCTAAATCCTACCATCTTTGACTGGGCCACCGCAGTGACTACTAAAATCAAGAGGCAGCTTACAAAGTGCAAGCGAGGAAAGGTATAGTAGTTTGGGTATGGCTCAATCGTGGTATCATTCTTCTTGGAACGATTACCAATTTTTCATGGACAGGGAGCTATAGTGGCTGATCCTTTGCCACGAGAGCCTAGGATGGCTCAGTGGGCAGCACTGATGCCCAGGGGAGGAGGGGGCCAGCAGATGTCCTGGAGGCCCGGGTTCTTCATATGGCTCCGCCGTCAGCTGATTGTGGTGGAGGATTGGCCCTATGCAGGGACTGACTTCACCGGAGACCCAGATCTCCCATTGCCTGAGGGAGAGGAGTGGGACGAAGAGTGGGGTAAGATCTCTTTTTGTTTTTGATGTTTTATATGTTTTTTTTTGTTAATACATGTTTTTCCTAACAACAATTGTATATACATGTAGATGTTGGCCTAGAGCGACCAGCTGGCATGTCTCCCATCGCTCGGAGGAACTAGTCCGCAGCTGACCCTCAGGAAGAGGGTGCCGAGGGGGATGAATTGATTCATAATCTCAAGGGACTTGCCTAAGGGAGTCCTGATTATGCTAGACTGGGAGATATGTCATTAGCATACCAGAGGCACATAGTGGGAGTGCCTAATCGTGTCCATCGTCTGTTGAGACGCTTGGTGCGTGCGGTGTTGTGCTATCATGAGCACCACCGGGACTAGACTCCTAGGTTTCCTTTTCCTGCATATTTTTTTAAGAGACATGTCATCTCCGGATGTATTTGAGAGGAACATGTATTATTTTTTGAACTATATGATGCACGTGGTGCAAACATTGCGACACACATATATATATACATATGCCTATTTCTATGGTTTTATTATTGCGCTTTATATGCTTTCTTGTATGATGTTTTACATATTACGCAAATGTCTATCTAATACATGGTTAGCCAATGCATAAGTTAATATGTTTAATTGTCTTGGAATGTGTTGATATGTAATGAAATCAAAGTTCCTTTCTAAAAATCTCACACGTAAATACAAACTTAGAATGCGATGGTCTCTAACGGAATATTTCCCGTTGAGCTGGTGGACGACAAGTTGAGAGTCTAGGTTCACTATAAATGCACGAATGCCGAGATTAATTGCTTCAGCAAGTAGTTCAATTACAACACAATATTCGGTGACATTGTTAGTGGTACGGCCAAAACACACACCTTGAAGATCTATCAACTCGCCATGAGGATCATAGATCACCCACGCTGCAGAGGACAAGTTGCGAGTACTGCGGCAGGCACCATCAGCGAAACCAACATAAGGTGCATCAGACATCTGCACAAGAAGCGAAAGACACAATAAGCAGCACACCTGCTAAATTACATGTATGTACAAAACAAAGTGTACAAGCATCACACATAGTACTTTTTCAAGTACAGCCCGTTTCGGAGCTTCCTGAGAGGGTTCCCTTCATAGTCAATTAGCTCGTAGGCCCCTTTTTGCAAAACTTTCTTGACAATGTAAGGACCTAGCCACATAGGCTCGAGTTTTCCTGCTCCCAGCTTATCGTTTGCCTGATCGTATAGCAGGACTAAATCTCCCTCAACAAAAGAACATGGACGGACAGTCTGATCGAAATGAGTCTTGACTCGCTTCTTTTGTGCTTCAATAGTCAAAGAGGCTAGGCGACGGGTCTCATCTAGCCGTTCTAGGTAAAGAAGGCATTCTTCTAGCGGAGTAGTGTTGGGAAGTAGTTCGACAACCAATTTTAATGAAGGGATTTCGCACTCGATTGGAAGGGTAGCCTTCAGTCCATAAACTAGTTGGAATGGAGTGAAACCGGTGGCATCCTTCACGGAGGTTCAGTAGGCCCACAAGGTAGGGAACAACATCAAATGCCAGTTAGACTTATGCATGCCAACGGTACACTGAAGCATTGTAACCAAAATCTTGTTGATAGCTTCAACTTGGCCATTGGCCTGAGGGTAGTATGGAGTCGAACTATCGTGCCGTAAGCCCAGTTGGGTTGTTAGTTCCGTCATCATATGATTACGGAAATGCTTCCTGTGATCAGTGACGATGGCTTTAGGGACGCCGAATCGTGAGATAACATGGTTGAACAAGAATTGCGCCGCTGTGTGATCGTCTTCAGTTAATGTGGGCATCGCCTCGGCCCATTTAGTGAAGTAATCGACGACAACGATAATAAACCCATGCCCCACGGCCAAGCGAGGATTACAGGTCGTATAATTAATGCCCCATTTTTCAAAAGGGTTGACGGTGACAACAGGGTGCAATGGAGCAGGAGGCGCTCGCATCTTCCGCTGGTATATCTGGCACTCATGACAAGAGCAGATGGCAAGAATGCAATCCTTAAAGATAGAGGGCCAAAAGTAGCCAGCACGGAGGATTTTTTGGGCAGTGGCATATCTGGACATGTGACCACCACAGGCGCCAGAGTGGTAGTCATTCAAAACACGCTCAGCTTCCTCGAGAGTTAGACATCGGCGGAGAACAGAGTCGGCGTCGAGGCGGTATAGTGTATCCCCAATGATATGGTATGGTTGAGACTGATGACGAATCCTTCGCCGAGCGTCTTTGGACACACCGGGGTGAAAGGAAGACATTTGCAGATATATGATGATATCCCTGTACCAGGGATCGAGGGTGCTAATGAGAAACAAAGTCTCATCCGGAATATGATCCTTTGAGTGAGAGGGCAGGGAAGAAGATGGAAAAGAGCAAAGTAACTCAGCGAATACAAGGGATTTCTTGGACTTGGCAGTGGTAAATTCCAAGTCGAACTCTTGGAGGATGACAATCCACTTTGAGTACTTGCCCCCCAGCCACTGGCGTGACAAAATGTACGTCATGGGGTTGCAATCAGAAATCACGGTGGTAGTGCGCAGTAGAATATAGTGACGGAAGCGTTGGACAGCACAAACGACGGCCAAAGCCAACTTTTCGACATAAGCATATCGAGTTTCTATGTCTAAAAGGTTGCGGCTGAGATAATATACAACATGCTCAGTGTCATCATCGTCAGTTTGAACGAGAACCATGCCGATAGTGGTGTCGGCGGTGGCCAAATACAGAGTATAGTCGCGATGATAGTTCGGTCGATGCAGCAATGGAGTGGAAACAAGGAGACCCTTGAGACGCTCAAAAGATTCCTGAGCGATGGTATCCCAATGGAAAGGGACATCTCGCTTTAGCAACCATGTGAAACCTTTAGCCACCTCGGCATAGTTTGGAACGAATCGTCTCAGAAAGTTTGCTTTACCCTACAAGCTTTGCAATTGCTGTAAAGAAGCAGGGGGAGGAAGATTCATAATAGCCTCGACTTTAAGGGGATCCAAACAGATGCCCTCTCGGGAGATGATGAACCCAAGAAGCCGGCCAGATTCAACGTAGAAGACACATTTGTGAGGATTGAGTCTGATACGGTAGTGTCAGAAGCGAAGAAAGATATCGCGAAGGTGAGTAGGGTGGTACTGACGTTTGGCTGAATGAGCTGGTAGATCATCCAGGTATGGTTGTACAATGTGGCGAATGTCATGAAAAGCATAAGACATTGCACGTTGGAAGATAGCACCGGCATTTTTGAGACCGAAAGGGAGCTTCTTATAGGCAAAAATGCCCCATGGATAGATAAAAGCGGTCTTGTGTTGATCAGCGGGGGCAATATTGATATGGTTATACCCAGAAAAGCCATCCATAAAAGATTACATTTCGCTTCCAACACACTCGTCAAGAATTTGATCAATGAATGGTGTGGGGAAATTATCTTTAGGACAGGCCCGATTAATATCACGATAATCGACACAAACACGGATGGTACCATGTTTTTTATTC
Source organism: Pinus tabuliformis (assembly GCA_031772625.1). Lineage (NCBI taxonomy): Eukaryota > Viridiplantae > Streptophyta > Pinopsida > Pinales > Pinaceae > Pinus > Pinus tabuliformis. The sequence goes on along the minus strand of CM062809.1, from coordinate 727,339,440 downwards.
ATAGGCATGATGTTGGAGACCCAATTTGTGAGTGGGATAGGGTAAATAAAACCAGCTTTAAGAAGCTTTTCCACTTCTGCCTTAATAGCTGCAGCCTTGCGGGGCTGTACGGGGTGTAAACGTTGACGAACAGGCTTAGCACCTGGATACGTGAGTATCTCATGCACCACTATGCTAGGATCGATGCCGGGCATTTCTTCGTAGGACCATGCAAAGATGTCACGAAATTTGCGAAAAATATTGGTATAGAGTTGAATCTCCTCCGGAGTACAAGTGACTCCGATGTGAAGATGTTCAACAATCCCTGGTTTCGCAGAGATGTCGATAGGCTGGGTTTGTGTGATGTTCGCCATATTTCCTTCAGAGGACACTTGGTAAACTTGGATAGGTGTTTGAAGGGTTTGAAATGGGAGACAAGGAGCAAACCACTCGAGACAAGTAAGCATATCCTGATGCGCAGGGAGAAACGAGGAACGATGGTGAGAATCATGCAAAGGAGGTTCCTCGAGAGACATAGTCTCAATAATGGCTTCGTTAGAAGGGAATATTTCTTTTAAAGGGTCCAAAGAAGTCTCATCTCTAAGCCATGAGGATGGAGCAAACGAGTCGGGAACCTTGCTCGAAGGAGTAGGTTCTGAAGAGGGAGCCGATGCAGCAATGATTTCGACATAGTTGAGCTCGGCAGGACTCAACGGCATCTCATTGCCCCAAGATTCTACTTGATCAGTTGGAGGGAGGATCCACGGATCAGAACAAGTAGTAATCATATTGACGGAAGTGACGTTAGGAGGTGGAAGCGGAAAAACACCCATGAGAGTAGGATCTTTAAAAAGCCCGGCTCCCAGACTCTCATATGATTTGGAGGTATGCTCCACAAAAGGGATGTTGCCTTCAGAAGAGGAAGCGAAGAATGAAAGCTGGTCTACGGTAACAATCTTCCCTTGATGAGGGAAACAGATGATATGAAACAAAGACGAAGCTACTGCTTGCATTGCGTATGTCCAGCTACATCCGAGAAGGAGGTTGTAGGTAAGATTAGCATCAACAACTTCAACTTCCATCTTGACCGTCTTCCCTTCCAAAGAGATGGGAAAACGTTGGAGTATACCATAGGGACGGGATGATCTTCCATCAAAAGATTCCAAGGTTGTGGGAGACTGGCTCAGCGTCGGAGAACCAATAGCTTTCCAATAGGCAACAGACAAGATGCAAGTTGAAGCATCTTCATTAATGACTGTACGATGAATCATTTTGGAATTAATAATAAATTGTATGAGGAATGCGATTTGGTGAGGTAGTCTCGGCGTATGGCTTTGCAAGTCAAAAGTAATCAGATCCGAGTTGGCCGGGTCTATGCCACCGATAACCGATAGCAAGGACTTCCTCTGAGAAGGGCAGCTCTAGAGAACTTCTAAAGCGGACATAGCCGACAGAGTCTGAGCTAAGTCCTCAACAATATTGTAGTGCTGTGCAGGATGAGCATTTGGGTTGTAAGAATATTTCCAGAGTACTCCTTTTGGAGGGGGTCGAATAGGCGTCTCAGTGCTAGGTCTCTCGATGTGGAGCGGGCCTGAACTGGACGGAGGAGCACTAGAGGGGACCTCAGGCTCTTTCCCGACAGATGACGAATATTCTTTTGTTCGAGTGCTGATGTGGACAGGTATCGTTCCAACCATAAATACTTGAGAACCAAAGGAAGATGGAGGTTGAGAGGGGTCAGCCACCATTTGAGTTTGTTGCGAGGGAAAGGGTTCTTTGAGCACCGCAGGAGTCCCAGGGGCACCTTTCAACAAACGACTAATTTCGGACCACCTAGGGCAGTCTTTGGTATAGTGATCTTCATCACAGATAAGACAAGGATACTTGGGTTTGTGCTTGGCACCTTCCTCGGGCGGAGGTTTAGGTGAGTCCTGTTTAGGTTGATCTGGCTTATTCTTCCCTTTTCCTTTCTTTTTTCCTTTCGAGGCTTTGTCTGCCGTGGTGGACTGGACGGCATTGACCTCGGAAGTAATATTCGAAATGGGTGTAGCCTGAGAAGTGTGTTCATTCGAAGCATTTGATTTTTGCTTCGCAGGGTTCGCGGAATTTTTCTTCAAGGATGAGTTAATGGAACCAATAATACTGTCAACAGTTGGTGTTGGCAGGGCTTTGGATGTTCCTGGTCTCAGGGCATCAGGCAAATAATCATACAATGTACCAGACTGAGAATAAACCAAGTCAAGGTACTGAGCGTGCGCGATAGCTTGCTCTTCAGTGACACATGCCCCCATGGCAATGTCCCGTGCTATTGGAGGAACGAATGAAGTCGTAAACCAGTCGGTAAGAAGTTGGTCGGGAATCCAAAACATGATCATACGTCGACGCCATCTCCATTTATGGATATGATCAGAGATATGCGTAGCCGTTGTCTGTCTTAAGGATTTCAGGAGGTGTGTACCCATTTTGTATCGAATGGGCAACTGAAAATGAGTGAGAAATGCCGTAGCCAACGAGTTAAAATCCTGAAAGGATCCGTGAGTGAGCTCAATATACCACTTAGCTGTAGAGCCAGTGAGAGTCCTTTGAAAAAGGCAAAGTCGAATCGAATCATCAAGCCACGAATTGGATGAACACCACAAGTGATAGGTCATGACATGAGCTTGAGGATCTTCATTAGCTTTACCATCGAATTTGGGACAATCACCGGGAATTTTCGTCGGAACCGGAGGCCAATACGGATTATGGAGAATGGGATCATTGGTCAGTTTGGACACATCCGGTAATTCTAAGGTTGCTAAGAAAGGTAACTAAGGATTGAAGGACATCTGGTGCTGTGGGTAGGATGGAGCACCAAGGTTCCAACCAACTGGCGGTTTCCCCCATGGGCTTTGTCCGGATGGATTTGGCCCCATAGGGTTTTGTCCGTAGGGATTTTGGTTCTCCCCCCCAGCGTTTCATGGATTAAAAAACTGTCCTGCAGGAGCACCATACGATTGCGGATAATTCTGATAAGGATTTGCCTGCAGTTGTTGATAATTTTGATATGGGGCAAACGAAGGTTGCCCTTGGGGTTTTTGGCAACCATAAGGCGGGTGGACTCCAAACTGAGTTTGAGAAACAGGCTGAGTTTGATAGACTGGTTGGGATTGAACACCAACTTGCATTTGAAAACCGGATGGGGCTTGGGGTCCAGCCTGGGGCATAAAACCGGGTTGAGCAATGCCAGAAGGATGTCCTGTAGGTTGGGCTATCTGGCTGGAAGGGTGACCTAGTTGATATTGAGGTTGGCCCACCTGCCCTGATGGTTGTACTTGCTGGGGGTGGAGTTGTTGTTGCACAACTGAGGGTTGTCTTGACGGACCAGATGGCCGAGTGGGCTGGGCAGTTGGTTGGCCTAATTGGATTTGAGGCTGGCCGACATGCCTAGGTGCTTGACTATACTGGACGGTGGGTTGACCAGCTTGTCCAAATGCTGGACCATACTGGACATTAGGTTGGTTTGTGTGAACATACGATTGACCAATTTGTCCAGTATGATAACCTTGCTGGATACCAGGTTGGCCTTGTTGAACAGAAGATTGACCTGAGTTACCAGAAGGTTGAGTATAAGAGGTGAAAGACAGACCACCAGAGGCCAAAGGTTGTCCCTGGAAGGGTTGTCTTTGTTGGTTCCTAGGATGCCTTGTGTAAGACTATTGGTCTTGATTAGGTGGTCCTTGGGATTTTGCAGATGATACTTGGCCACCATGATAAGAGGTGGGGCCCCAATTAATTGACAACGGGACTGAAATCTCAATAGTCGGTTGAGACGACAAAGGCCTACCAAGATGTTGTAAAAACTAGTCATATGGCCCCTCTGCTGGGACATTTGACATAGGGTCAAAGACTCTAAATATAGAGGCCGAAGGACCACTGGAAACAGGAGTCGAAGAAGCTACACATACCGTTGGAATGGTTGGGATTGAGGTAACAAACGTACTGCGACTTTGTGGAGTAAAAGGCTCTGTGGTGGGAAAAGTGAGTTGTGACCAAATAGAACTCGTGGAGGGAGTCCTAGAAGACATAACATCCTTTAATGCTTTATAGCCTGGAGGTAGTCTCCCAGTAGTAGGGGTGCTACTAACAAGTATAGGTTCCGTTGCGGTGGGAATTTCACCGCTCATCGCAACGAATTCTTTAGTTGAAGTAGGAGATACTTCCTCCATATCAGAAGAAAACAGTGGGGCCGAAACACGAGGGGAAGTGTATTCCCAAAAAGGGATACCATCCTCAGAAGGTTCCCAAACGGGGTTCCAATGAAATTCGTAAGTCTCCTTGCCTGGAGCACGAAAATTAATCGGTTGTATACTCGGAATAACAGGAAGAGTATCACTCACAACCGGTATCTCGGCAAAGGATGAAGACGAAATTGGTAATTCCGCTAGGATGAAAACTTCACAAAATCCTAGGGCAATACAACCATAGTTCTGACATCAAATCCTCCTTTGGTTGGGTGATCAATAATAGATGACTATCATTATGGTTCCACTCTTGTTATTCATTGTAATGATGTTTGAGTTATATCTTTTCTGACCGATATATAATTGAATCTATTGGATTTTATGCTTGTATTTGTGTCGTTCTTTGCATGTGTAGGTGTCCATTCACGAAGATTGTGAGGATTGTGACCGGCCAGAGCAAAGGAACGGGAGTGTCGACTCTTCTACAACACTAGCATTGGAATCCAAGTAGGCTCTCATCACCCACCTTTAATTTGCAATTAGGAACTTGCATGATAGCATTGTTTGATTGTTGCTAGACCTGATCTAGGCTAGTGAGGATCGCCTCTGTCCGCAGAGGGGATTTACCTCGTCAACACCCAACTTTGTGCGAAGGGTATGAAAAACATTGGTAAAGTCAGGCACACCTTGGTCCCTTCCCTATCGTAGTGCTGTCCACTTTATGTCTTTATCCTCATAGCTCCTGAAAAGGTAGTACTACTCCTTGATGGCATCCCGAAACAAGTTCCAAGTGGGTGCGACTAAAAACAGTGAGTTCCTACTTTCATCCTTCTACTTATAGTAGGTTTACCACTAGTCCTTGATGTGGGGGGCTACTTTGAGAAGTGCAAAGGTGATCTTTTCCCGACTGGAAAAATCATGAACAGAAAAATATCCTTCTATCATATTTAACCATTCATCCACAACGTCTGCATCTATCTGACCCTCAAATATGGGAATGTCAAAGTTAACTTGTACCTTAAAGGGTGTGGCACATCCAGAGTAGCTGTCAGAAGTAGATGAGTCACCCCTGGGTAACCGCTAAAGGATCTGGGTAAATTTGTCCATCATCGTATTCCTTTGTCGCTTGAGGGCTTCCTATAGCAAGATTTTGATAGGATCTCCTACCCCCTCATCTTTATTTTCATCTTCCATGGGAGGCCATCAGGATTTGCGAGGCTGGTCTTGCAAAGGTTCGACCATTTCAAGTTCTAACTCCTTATATCCTGACCTTGTTAGGGACATACAAATAAAATCAGAGAAAGAGAAGACTGCTATGATACCACTGATCTAGATTTAAATAGGAACACAACAAAGTAAAAATATAAACATAAATACAAAGATGTTGTAGAAATAACACTTCATTTCATTAATATCAAATACTGAAATATGCTTACAAACAAAATGGAATTAATACTAGCTCGGCAATGGTAGCTTATCTCTGAGAAGAGATGTGGCGGCTACATGCCTCTGATTGTGTTACAATGAGGCTTAAGGGCCTTTTTATTATTGAACAATAAGAGAAAACCCTAAACAACCAAAACCATAACCCGAGGAGATGTAACACCAAGAGTTTATGGGCCCTGTTGCGGTGACTTGGACATCCAACCTCCCAGGGTCGCGACTTGGTCATATTACCTCTGTTTGACGCGCATGATAACTAGTTGGAAAGATCTATTCGAGGACTACAACAAAAAAGACAATTTTCAGCAAAAGTTTTCTCGGGTAGATTGCCAAAAAAAAGTCGTTTAGGACCTCAAAACGACTCCAGAAGTGTAGGACCCGAAAAACTGCTAAAAATAGTAAATTGTGCTACAATTAAGGAAACTGAAAAATTGAAAGAAACAATGGTGGGGGTCCAAGTGGAATTGGTGGGTGGCCACCAATATACACCTGGATCACACTCCTGTCAGATGGAATTCACATCCATCACATATTCCACGATTCACCATCGTCTTGAAAGCATCAAAGCGACAACACTTCTATCACACAATTTAATTATATCTTCTATTATCTGATGCATAAACGTCAGTTTGTTTCGTTGGACAAAATGACCTATGTGTCGAATATCCAACCATGAATTGGTGCATGACTTGCCGGATATCCAACGTTATATATGTCATATATCTGACTATTTGCAGTGTCACAACTCTGACTTATAAACATAGTTTTTTAATAATAATTTTGTCCTTTTTATGTGTCAAATAATCGACACTTGTTTCATCGCATATCCAATGGTAACTAAATTGTCGACTATTCAACGAAATTCCAATGACGATTTGATAAGCACCAATGTGTGAGATAGTCGACGCCAATAAGTTACATATCCGACTAAGAGCCATCAGATTTTGGCCCCATTTGTACTAGTGCCACTATCTCACTACCACAACCCTTGATGTGTGGACCTCACCTCCTAATCTTACTTGAGAGATATGGGATGAAAATCTCCCTATGTGCTAATGGTGTTGTCACTATAGTGCTTCTCCTCATTGATCCTTGTGCCCCAAATATCCATGGGAAATCATCGTCTCAATATGTGGTCATGTCTAGTGGCCTACCAACACCACCTCCTCCAATAAGCTCGTCCCTCGTTACGTCGATCATCATTCAACCCAAGCATGACCAACATGCTAAGAGAACTCATGAAGTCTACCTTCTCCCTTATCCATCCAGCTTGTCACTAAGTGTTACACTAAACTTTGTCACCATGACTATTTGCAGTTAGTATGGCTCCATCAACTGTCATACTATCCTCCTTGGCAAGCCTCATACCTCTGCTCTCCATGTCAAACTCCAAGAAAGAGAGAAAGTCATTAAAAATCTATATATCTCTGGGTACGCAGTTTCTCTTAGCCTTACCTGCGTGTACGCACTCCAAGTTCACAATACCTGCGTACTTGTACGCTCTATATGTAAAGCAATGGGTGCGTACTCCAGTAAAGGTCAAAAGGTGAAAGTTCCACTCCAAAAAAGTTACTTGTGGTCATTTCTAGAGCCTTCTAGAAGCTTGTTTGACGTGTATGAAGCGCCTCCAGATGGTTCATGTATCCCTACCAAAGAGGAACTTATCCCATCAAGAGGGGAGTTATCCCATCCAAAGAGGGGCTTATCCCATTGATGGTGGACCTGAATAACTTCCTCTAGAGCACTATAAATACAGGCATTGGGCCAAAGGGAGAGAGGTTGAAAGCTGAACATTCCTAAGGGTAGATGCTGCTGGAATTAGGACTCCCTTGTAAAGCTTGAGAGGAGAGATTCCCATCCTTTCCTAGCCTTATTTGAGAGTGCGTGAGCTGATCAAAGTAAAGGAAAACTCTTGCTGGACCCTAGGAGGGACTTGCACAACACCAAGGCTCAGGTTGTCATGGTTCCTTTTGTTACCTTTTAATGCAAATGAACTTATTTTTCTCAACAGATTGTTATTCATGGTTTGTTTCATATACTCCTTAGTCTATATGATAGATATGTATTGTTTTATGAGTTTATCAGGTGCTATTTAATCTTTTGGCTTGTTAGTGAATGCAGGTTTCGAAGAGAAGGAGGAGCTCATCCGGATCGGCGAGGCTGGACTACTACAAAGCGTTGGACTAAAGGTATGTTAAAGATCAGACACAACCGACCTCCCTAGAAGCAAAAGCTTTCTAGTGACAAACAAGACAAATAAAGCTACCTTTCTCTAAACATGCATTGCAAATACAAGTAATCAGGGGATCTTTAACATACCTTTAGTCCAACGCTTTGTAGTAGTCCAGCCTCGCTGATCCAGATGAGCTCCTCCTTCTCTTCGAAACCTGCATTCACTAACAAGCCAAAAGATTAAATAGCACCTGATAAACTCATAAAACAATACATATCTATCATATAGACCAAGGAGTATATGAAACAAACCATGAATAACAATCTGTTGAGAAAAATAAGTTCATTTGCATTAAAAGGTAACAAAAGGAACCATTACAACCTGAGCCTTGGTGTTGTGCAAGTCCCTCCTAGGGTCCAGCAAGAGTTTTCCTTTACTTTGATCAGCTCACCCAGTCTCAAATAAGGCTAGGAAATGATGGGAATCTCTAGTCATGCGGAAAGAGTCGTTAGTGCGGACACAACCGACCTCCCTAGAAGCAAAAGCTTTCTAGTGACAAACAACACAAATAAAGCTTAGGGGGCATCAAGCACAGTTTTCTTTCTGTTTCAAGCTTGTGTAAAAATGAAACTACTTTGAAGCATAGTTTTTCGCTATTTCAAGCTTTTGTAAAAATGAAACCTATCTCGAGTCAATTTCAGTTATTTTCAAGACTCGTTAAACTCATGAAAATCCCGAGATTATTTTGCTATCTTTCATTCTCGTAAAACAAATGAAAAATGCCGAGTTCTTTCCGTCTTTTCCTGCTCGTAAATTAAATTGAAAGTCAGCCATATGAGTACATTTTTTATCATTTTTTCGAACTCATTAAAACTTATGAAAAAATGCTAACCATGAGTACATTTTTATCATTTTTTCGAACTCGTTAAAACTTACGAAAAAGTGAAACCTTAGAGTCATATTTTAATCCCTTTTCTGACTCCTAAAACCTGAAAAGATTGTCGAGCGTTTCTTTTACACTTGTTAAAACAGAATTAAAAGACGGTCCCCTTATAGCCCTTTCCTGACCGTAAAAACAGGAAAAGATTGCCGGATTTTTGTCGTTTCAAATTCGATACTGGAAATAAAACGACGTGTCCTTGATCACTTTTTACTTTTCAGGTCAAAGACACTAATCATGAAAGTACTCCTTGGTTGCAAGACTAAGCAGTTCTCTAAAGTATTATTTTATACTTTTTCGGGCTTGGGAGACACAACTTTACGAAAAAGTTCAACCTGGAGTCTTCTTAAGTTTTTTAGACTCTCTAAAAATTAAAAACGCCGAGTTTCTCCTATACTGGACTCGTTAAAATTTCACAGTAAAGGACCTGTTCGATTACAAACAGGAACAGACCACTCCTTCTTAGGGTTCGAATCAAAACTAAGTTGGACTCATCCGAAGGATGAGCTTATAATCAAGCATATGTTATCCTCCTCAAGCTTGTAAAAAATAAAGAGGTACTTGCCAGAAATGGTGGGGGAAAAGAGAGAAAAATGAGCCCATTTGTTATCCTTTATCTCAAAAGAAGCCTTATTACCACTCTTGAACACGACACTTTCATTCACCTGGGTTGGGAAATCCTTTGCCTCACAGTTGATCAAACACATTGAAAGTCTTTAGCTGGGTATTAACTTTGGGTCAAATGTCACCATGCCATCTTTCGTGTCGTTATGTGTTCAAGAGGTCTCTGCAATAAACATTCATCTGCAAAATACTCGTCATCCATTTTGACCATCCCTGAGTCAGTCCTTACAGCTACATTTCTTCAACTTGATCTATGGTTTCGTGTTGTGGGCTTGTCTGCAACGGGTCGATTTCTATCGACGTCAGCACATTATCTAGAAAGATGACCTAGGAATCGTCAGTACCTTGAGGTCTGCATGCATCAATGGCAGGTTTCTCGCCTTTGACGACAGTTTACATCATTGACTTTCGATCGAAGGATTCCGTGAAATGTTCGACATCACCTCATTCATTCACATCTCATGGATTGTACTAGGTACTTTGAGAACCATTGACATCACTGGTGGTCTCTCTCACGCTTGTTAACAGTTTACATCATTGACTGGTAATCAAGTGGTTTCTACCATGTTCGACATCAACTCATTTATTCGCATGGTTAGAATCGTACCCGTTCGGGAAGTAGAAATGAAGACCCTAGATCTAGTTTCCACCATCCAGGCTGTGAGGAGTTTTGTATACATTATACAGTAGACTAACTATAAACAGATGGCTGCGTCCATACTGTGTCTACAAAAGTCTATGATTATGATGAACTGCAAAATCATTCCTGTATCAGAGAAGTAGTTAGTTTCTTAGTTAAAGTTTTTGATCTGAGTATGGGAATGCCTACCTCAGTGATGATATGACTTTCTATATGTATTTTGTGTTGAATATTTGCAGGTTCCAACTGGGCTCTCCACAAGATAATCCTTGAAATGATAAAGTACTTCACCCTTCCTAGATGATATGAAACCCTAATCTACTACAGGCTTCGCACTTTAGGGGGCAATCTGTTCCACTAAAATTTGTCACCATGACTATTTGCAGTTAGTATGGCTCCATCAACTGTCATACTATCCTCCTTGGCAAGCCTCATACCTCTGCTCTCCATGTCAAACTCCAAGAAAGAGAGAAAGTCATTAAAAATCTATATATCTCTAGGTACGCAGTTTCTCTTAGCCTTACCTGCGTGTATGCACTCCAAGTTCACAATACCTGCGTACTTGTACGCTCTGTATGTAAAGCAATGGGTGCGTACTCCTGTAAAGGTCAAAAGGTGCAAGTTTCACTCCAAAAAAGTTACTTGTGGTCATTTCTAGAGCCTTCTAGAAGCTTGTTTGACGTGTATGAAGCGCCTCCAGATGGTTCATGTATCCCTACCAAAGAGGAACTTATCCCATCAAGAGGGGAGCTATCCCATCCAAAGAGGGGCTTATCCCATTGATGGTGGGCCTAAATAACTTCCTCTAGAGCACTATAAATACAGGCATTGGGCCAAAGGGAGAGAGGTTGAAAGCTGAACATTCCTAAGGGTAGATGCTGCTGGAATTAGGACTCCCTTGTAAAGCTTGAGAGGAGAGATTCCCATCCTTTCCTAGCCTTATTTGAGAGTGGGTGAGCTGATCAAAGTAAATGAAAACTCTTGCTGGACCCTAGGAGGGACTTGCACAACACCAAGGCTCAGGTTGTAATGGTTCCTTTTGTTACCTTTTAATGCAAATGAACTTATTTTTCTCAACAGATTGTTATTCATGGTTTGTTTCATATACTCCTTGGTCTATATGATAGATATGTATTGTTTTATGAGTTTATCAGGTGCTATTTAATCTTTTGGCTTGTTAGTGAATGCAGGTTTCGAAGAGAAGGAGGAGCTCACCCGGTTCGGTGAGGCTGGACTACTACAAAGCGTTGGACTAAAGGTATGTTAAAGATCCCCTGATTACTTGTATTTGAAATGCATGTTTAGAGAAAGGTAGCTTTGTTTGTCTTGCTTGTCACTAGAAAGCTTTTGCTTCTAGGGAGGTCGGTTGTGTCCGCACTAACAACTCTTTCCGCATGACACTAAGTCTTTCTAGGACTCTAATGGGGATATGAAAGTGTGGGTGCACTTAGTCACCAGATCCATCGCACTGTTAATGCCATCACTAACCAAATCCATCATGTGATGGGGAATACGACCTAGATCCCAACAATAATATGGCCCTTGAGCTCCACTAGTAATCCATGACCCCTACTAAACTATGCTCCTAGCCATGGATATATCCAGACACCTATCGTACTCCACCAGGTACCAACTCAATACCTCTCACCACCCAACCATGTGAGAGGGATTGAATGCAAGAACACCTATACACATAACAACTCCACCATGTGAATGTCATGCCCTATGCAACTCATGTTGCCTTGTCTCAATGGACTGGTCGATACATAAGGTATGTCTAAGTAACTCTGCTTCTCTCTCTAATGTGCAGAGATAACTTAATAGTGATGTAAGCCCCATCTATGTATAACCAAAGAGGGCTTCTCTAACACTCTGACATATACTCCTCTCACTTCATTATTAGGGATCTTAACCATTCCCTAACACGAGTCAACTTGGCCATTGACTTGGCACAAACCACTCTCATGTCCTCGAGTTCATCATTATGTTGTGATAAGGTTTCCAAGACTGTCTTGGCCTACTTCTTTATCGCTAGAAGGCTAGCCCTAAGCTGCTAGATCTGATGTTGGCAGTTACCATATGAAAACTCTATCATCGCCCTAGATACCTCTGTGTCTAATGGCACCTCATAAAAGGATGGCCATATGGGTATATGCCTTATTGTCTCTGCGAATGTCTCCCACTAAGACATCAATGGTCTTTCTAATAGTGGTCATTCTTGAGTCACATTAGGGTGGTGTTATCTACCTCATGCTCAACTTCCTCATCAGGCTTGCTGTCAGGAAAAACCTCTGTGTAGTGGGTCTTTCCCTCACTATACCTCCATAGGTATCTTCTAGTATCATCATCTAACTGTCCCATCCTGTCCACTCCTTTTGAGGAGGTTTTGTGTCTTTCTAATGAAATCTCTCTATGATTCTCTGCATGAACTCTGTGTATGACGCGATGCCTGCATAACCCAAAGTGATCATCCCATGATACCACCACTCTTTTTCATATCCATACAAAAGTAAGGCAACATGCTTAATATCATCCACCTCTCTCATGGTGTTTAGCTAGAGGTATGTGTCAAGTTTTTGCACCCACTCTCTAACAAAGCTCCCAGGTGAACCACCAAAGATGGGGAGGGTTATCTTCCCCACTATCTTTTGTATGCCTTGATTTGACTGACCTCCCTTATATGGTGTAAACGTCTCCACCCCCATGGAATGCACACATTTAGGGTATTTATTATAAAAATGAGGACAAATCCAGTCTATCATCTTACCGCTACTCAACTAGACCAACATTTTTATTATCTTATCATTATTCTTGAGAATCTTGTCCATGATCCCTTGTGTAACTCCTCTTTCCTTGGGTCACTAGAATGCCTATAGTTCCACCAATTGTTGTGTATGCATGCCCAAGTCTTCCATGATCTTGTTGGCTTCCCCACAACTGGCTAAAATCATGCTTTGATACCACTGTAATGTTCCCCTTTTGGAATATCTTTAAAAACCCTCAAAATAACCACTGAGTTTCTATGTTTATATGAATTTTGTCATTCTGGTATTTTTTTCAAACAGTTAGTTTACTTACAGTTGTAGGTTCATTTCTTAGTTTCTTGTTCCATTTAATCGTAGAATGCTAAAGTATAATAAAGTTTCAAAAATGTGTGATTGAAATTTATATTGAGCTCAACAAGTACCATGACAATAAAACCATAAGGGAAACCACTAAACACAATTTCCCATTAAACTATAACTTCAGAAATTATACAAAGATCTTTAAGCACACATGCACTTTTCACTGTCCTCGTAAATGATAGAAAAAACACATGAGAACTTTGTAGATACTCCATCTAATGAGTTTATAGTGAAATATCTATCCAAAATCAAGGTAAAATGGTATGTAAGCTACAATAAATAGAGACTCTACTGGTGAAAATATCGTCTAAAAATAGGGAACTTGTCCTTGGATTGAAATAGATTGGTCCCAAGGATTTATAAGGGAAATATGATTGATTTGGAAGAACAATTTCTACATCCTTTAAGATGAAGCTTGACCTCCTTGTTAGTTTATCCCATTAAACTATAACTTCAGAAATTATAAAGAGATCTTTGAGCACACATACACCTTTCATCGACCTAGTAATTAAGGGACAAAAACACATGAGAACTTGGTAGATACTCCATCAAATGAGTTTATAATGAAAAATCTATCTGGCATCAAGGTACAATGGTATGTAAGCTACAAAAAATGGAGACTCTGCTGATGAAAATATCCTCTAAAAATAGGTAACTCATCCTTTAATTGAAAGAGATTGGTCCTAAGAATTTGTAATTGAAATATGATTTATTTTGAAGAAGAATTTATACCACATTTAAGATGAAGCTTGACCTCCTTGTTAGTTGATCCAAACCTTGCTCAAAAGACAATAATCAAATGTACAATTCATCCCTTTCTTCCATGCATCAGTTCTAAAACAAAATGAAAAAATTACACTGAGTGAATATTCTAGTAATTCAACCTTTGTTTCTGAATAATGAGAGAGGGTTTGGACCTTCTAATGGAGTCCCCAAAATACTCAGGAAAATAAACAACTATGTCCTCTGGGATGATGTAATTTCATCCCTCCTAATAAAGTGAAATGGACCCTCTTTCCTCACTATTAAATTCTACCATAAAGTATTGAAGATATCATCTTTCCTTCTGGTATAAAAACCTCTAAAAGAGAACAAATTAATTTGACCTATCTCCCTGAGCCAAATACGAAATTCCATTGACTGATAGATTAAGCGAATGGTACATGTGGCTTAGATAAACCTTTGTAATTTATTTGTTTTAGCTCATAGCATTTGTGCACTTGGTATTAGCCAAATTTCAGCGCTCTTAGAAGATGTAGATGATTTGAAACAACAAACTCTAAGGTGCTTATGAATTTCAACCCCCTTTCCTACAAATAACAAAGTGCTCTCGGACTAAATTTTCCTTACAACCAATATTATTCAGATCTTCAGAAATAATCATTGGAAAGAAGTCCCAACTAGGGTGGAAATAATGTCCACCAAAGGAGGAGAATTACTAACTAGGGTGGCAATGAGATCCACCAAAACTAGGTTGAGGAATTTCACCTAAAATCCTTGTCTGAAACTCAGTTGAGTTTCTCTTTAATAAGAATGAGAAGAGGCCAGATCAGATCCTTAGAAAATGAGCCCACCCTCGTTTTATAGCATTTCACTGAGTCTTCTCCAAGTTTCTAGATTCCATTTTCAATATTATTTTATTGGCAGGGGCCACTTTCCACTAAGTGACTTTTTGTCACCATTTTTAATAAAATAATATTTTTCCACCCTTTCCTAATAAAATAATATTTTCTGCCCTTTCCTAATAAAATAATATTTTCTGCCCTTTCTAATAAAGCAATATTCTCCTTCATTTTTAATAATACCATCAAAATTGTGCAAACTCCTAAGTAACTTTTGCACTCAAAAAATCAGGTAAATTGCAATTATTATTTCTTTAATAACCTTTTTATGAAATTTTGTCTTCCTTGCTAAATATCCTTCCAAGCCTTCCTCTAAGCATGTTACATGTAGGATTTTCTACCAACATTAGTTGAATTAGGATATTTACATAGGCATAAATGTAAGCCACCTTATATTCCATATATTTCTTGAGCTATATCCCCTATTTTTTGCCTTAGATGGTATGTGGAAGTTGAAGGTTCTCTTAAGAAATCCTTGTGAGAATTCTAAATGGCTTGGAAGAGACAACTCCCCACTTGTGCTAACCCCATTAATTAGAGTAGGGTCACTTTATTTAATGACACTTGAGCCTTGAATACCATTCCCATAAAAAATATGAGGAACACAATAAGATTTATATGGCCCTAAAGGATCTCTACCCAAATCAACCAAAGGAGGCCATCCAACCTTATCCCCAATATTTAAATTTTCTTTTGCAAACTACAAAAGGAGTCTAAGCTTTCTAATAAGGACTTACTAGATATGTTCACACAAATTGGATGCTAATCCTTATCCTTTATGTCTTCCACTTAGCCTCCAAACATATTAAGGTTTTTCTTTATCAACAAAGAGTTTTATTTTACTAAGTTGTCAATCAAAATGGACGTAGGATTAACACCCCCATCATCCATTTCCCTTTCTCCTTTTGCAAATATTTCTTGATCCATAATGGACCATCATATAATTTTTCATATATTTTTTACATTTTAGGAGAAAAAATTAGAGCTATTGATTTATAGGGACCATTTTAGGGGTAGGTCATGCTTTAGAGTTTCATGGTTTATAAACTTTTAGATATTGTTTAAGGCCCTAAACAAGCATTTTGGGGTTAAAATTTATCAGCATAGCTCCCAAGATCTTGGTAATATATTGTACTTTAAGATCTTTCCAATGGTTCTTGATCCATAATGGATCATCATATATTTTTTCATCTATTTTGGCAATTTTTAGGAGCAAAAATTTGAGCTATTGATTTGTAGGGCCATTTCTAGGGTAGATCCTACTTTAAGCATTCATGGTCCAAAACCTTTTGGATTTATTTGAGGCCTTGAACAAACATTTTTGGGTAATAATTTTTTTAAGCATAGCTCCCAACCTCTCGAAACTATTCTACACTTCGAGATCTTTCTAATGGTGTAAACACTACCTCAATAAGAGTTTGTATGTAGAATTTATGCCTCCCATAAGTTGATCTATCTTGTTTACCACCATGGTATTGAGTAGTTAACATACCAACTTCCATTAATCACACATGTGGAACTATTCATGTGTGTACTTTCAAGATTATTATAGAGAATTTAAAACCTTACCAATAATTGGGGTTTGAGGCATGAAAAAACTTGAATTGTAACCCTAGAGGAATATCATGCTATGTTACTATATTAGGCCACTAGGAAAGGTAGAGTTTCCATTTTTATGGTACTAAGTATTGTTCCATAAGAGAGTCGACAATTGAAAGTGAGATATGTAGGGAGATCATATAAGAACTAGATTTTGAAATAGCCATATTGTTGATAGTGTCCATAGAATCTCCATATTGAGTGCTCCTTTATTTGTAATCACATTTCATAATCAAGAAGAAAGGAACAAAGCATATGACTCACCTTCTAGCTAGGTTTTCTCTATATCAAGGTTTCCAAGGGTACATCTTATGTTCATTATGTGGATGGTGTGCAAGTGCTTCTCTCTTTCAACTGATTTTTAAACTTAATTTAGTATTTTTTGAGTTAAGTTAGAAATATTAAATCTATAATATTTAGAAGAATAATACATTGTAAAAAATTTATAATATCTATTTTGACAAGTTATTCCACTGATATCCATGACAATTTATAGTCGTATAGATATCAAAGTAGTTTATCTTTGGGTTTTTTTGGAAGTTGTAGGATCTAGGAATTAGAATAAAGTTTGAAAACCCTATCCATGTTGAATGAATATGGTAATGCTTCACAAGATGAGTTGGAGGAGGGATTTTCAAAGATATATGGGACTCAAAGAATGTGTATCAAACATAACACTCACACAATAGAGTTGTCCATACTTCCACTTGTAATTCCTAAGTTTTGAAACTTAATTTGGGTATTTTTCACATACTCCCTTAGATTTTATATATGGATAACAAGGAGAAATCAGGAAAGACACTAAAAGAGAAGCATTAAAGGCGAAAAAGTTTGTTGATGAGATTAGGAAAATGTTGAACTAGTATTACCTACCACAGGGTACTTAACACCAAAAACTTAGGGTTAGTAAAAGATACAACTTTATAGAAGAAGTCTAAAACAACGACACGGGGATATTATTAAATTTAGTAGGTTGGAGTAAAAGGACAACTTGCAAGCAAATCCAAATCATAATCTAGAAATAAGGGAGTGGAAACTTTCATGAACTCCTTTAGTAAAATATTTTTGGGAATAAAATCTTACCTAAATGGAAAGGTACGATATATAATGGGTCACATATAAATTGTCATCTATTTTGGTACCTTTTTGTGTTACAAAATTGGAGCCACTAAATTCTAGGACCCATTTTAAGGGCAACCATCATTTGGGATAAATTTTGCTGGCATAGCTCCCAACCTCTTGATGTTTATCTACACTTCAAGAGTTTTTTAATGACATGAACATCACCTAAATTAATGTTTGTATGTGGAATTTATGCCTCCCGCAAGATAATCTATCTTGTTGGCCAACATGATACTAATTGGATGCCATGTTAGCTTCTTTTACTCACACATGTGGAGCTAATCATATGTAGACTTTAAATGTCATTCTAGAGGGTCTAAAATAGTAACAATAATTAGGGTTGAATCATGAAAAAGCCCTAATCCTAAACCCTAAATAGCTATTACACAATGTTAAATACTCAACAGATTGGAAAGGCAGGGGTTCCATTCTTATCATATTAAGTACTATTCTATAGGAGATCATAACATTCATAGTAGTATATTGAGTGAGACTAGAGGAATAAGGAGATCCTATAGTAGCCAGATTGGACACAATGTCCATTGCAAATCCATAGTGAGTGACCCTTTCTTTGTACTCACATTTCATAATTAAGAAGAAAAGAGTAGAGCATAAGTCTCACCTTCTAGCTAAGTTTATCTCGTATCATGATTTATAAACTACCATGGATATTCCATTAGAATAATTATTCACAACAAAATGATAAATTACCTAAATATTTGCCATGGATGATAATTCCCTTAAGATCTCATATATGTATATATATACATTAATTCTCAAATCAATAAATTAGCTACAATGTGAGAAATATGGAACATAAAAAAATACACATGTTATCCATAATAGAAACAATTTTTCCCTCAGAAACCCTTACAGGAGAAAACCCAATTAGAAGGTGAGTTTATTATGCCCACTTTTATTTGGTATGGAAATATGCATGTACAAAGGAAGAGGTTCTCTCTATAGATTTACTTGAGATCTGTGGCCTATATGAATGCTATAGAAATTTAGCCCCCCTTTGTTCTACTTTATAACTTACCATTCCTAGTTTCTTTTCTTGAACATGGAAAAGAATACAATAGTATAGAATGGAACCCCTACTCCTATTAGAAGCCAAATATTTAACGTAGTTTGATAGCCAACTAGGAGTAAAGCTTGACTCCCCAACCCTCAACTAGCATTATAGGTTTGGAACTTCTACAAGTCCACATGTGGCTAGCCCCATTTGCATGAGTAATGAGAGGCTGATATGGAATCCTCTCATAACATGGTGGTCAATGTGGTAGGTCAACTTGTGGGAGGCATAGCTTTTGTATACAAACTACAATTGATGAAATTCTTACATCATTAGAAAGTTCTTTGAGTATAGAGAAATGCTAGAGGGTTTGGCATAAGTGAGAGATTTTTTAACCTTATAATTTTTTATGGTTCAAAATGGATTCTGAATGTTTTCGATCCCAATTATTAAAATTGGGATAAAATGACCACACAAGCTGATTCATCCATTTTTTTCTATTTTGAAAGCATTGAGATAGATAAAAAATAATATAATGATCTAATCTAGATCATATCAAGTTTTCCCATGGTACACCTTGTATTCATTATGTGGATGGTGTGTCATTTCTTGTTTCTTTCATTTTAGTTTTTCAACTTATTTTAGTTATTTTTTGTTAAGTTATAAATATTAAGTTTGTAATCTTTAGAAAAATATTGCATGGTAAAAAACACCGTAGATCATTATAAGATCTATTGTGAAGAACTATTACAATGGAATATTCATTTTATTTTTTAGATCACTTAGTGAATTAAGGGATTTGAGTAGACATATTCTTAATGGAGCCCGTTGGAAAATGTTTTTCCTTCCTTTTAGCCTCCTTATATGGCCAAATGTTTGGAAAGAAAGAATGAGTAGAATATTGTAATACAACATGACTATAAGTATGGTAGTGACATATCTAAATTAAATGTGCATGTAGTACAAAACTTAGGTAAATACTTTCCCTCAATGATTATCTCCAAAACTTAGAAACCCCCTCTGATGAATCAACTTCCACTAGAACTTCTTCAACCCGTATGCTTACATTGATTTTGAAAGAATGGTCTACTTACACATTTTCCTTATATTGTTCTAATCTTTGTAGTGTGATTTATTAAACCACATTCAGTAGGTAAGTCTAGGAGCTTAATCCAAATAGATTGTTTAAGAGTGACCATAGTTCTAGAATATAAACAAACACTCGACTACTATAGAGATAGAGATGAAAACCCTTAGAACTAAGCACCACCAATTATATTTTTTTCATATTCCACAAACCTAAAAATAAAGTTTAACCACACTCTAACCATTATATTTAACCTAGGATTGTTAATTTGGTAGCTCAAGGATAAATTCCCTTCATTGGACAAAATTCCTCATTCAGAGAAACCCAAAATTTCTCTTCGAAGAACTCAATTTGGTTAAGGAAAAACATATTTTTGATGCAAAAACCCATAATGGCACAATTATCCAAGTCATCCTAGAAGCAAAATTGGCACCCCTCCAATGCATATCAATACAAATTAAGGCACACCCTATTTGGCATCACATCAACTCAACATATCTTCTCTCTCCTCTTCTCATTGGTTTATACAACTCTGAAGATTGGATGATGACTTCACACGTGTGAGGGTCTTTGAGTTAACTTTAAAATTTATGCGTTGACTTTTTGTTTGAGAGATTTTGACCAATCTTGACCTTAATGTTTTTGGCATGTCTTGACTTCGATCTTTTGGGAAAAATTATGTTTTTCTAGGCCACATTATTTGGCACAAGAACCAAGTCGTTATGGGCACTTTGACTTGCGTTGACTGTAGGCTTGATTGAAACTTTGATCGTAGGGACTCTCTCTCCATTAATCATGTTTTACTGCTTGGATTAGGATTGCTTTCACCAACATTGAAGGCCGAATTTGGTGACTGTTGACCGAGGTCTTGGAGGACTGGTTTTGATCATTAACTTGGACTAGTTAGGCCACATTTGACTATTGTTGACTTGGACATAATTGCAGATTTTAACTGTTGACTAGTATTGACTATTGAGGCTCATCATTGATTGGATATTGGTTTGTCTATTTGTATATTCAAAGGTTGACTTTGAATCATGATTGAATTGGATTATTGTACTATTTGTTGAACATTTTATGACAATCAAATAATAAGAAGAATTTGAAAGGGTTTTCTCCCTTGAGGGTTTTTTCCCTGGTCTTTGACCAATCTTGGTGTCTCTTGCCATTACATATGATTGTATCTTATTTTTATTGCATTTATTGTTCTATCTACAATTGGTACTGATTAATGGAAGATCAAATTGATTGCTAATCGAAGTTAAGAATTAGGCTAAAGTAATTGTAACATCATAGAATAGTGGAAAATTAACAAGGATCATACCCAAGCATATGATTTTAGATTTGTTGAATCCAATCATTTAAGGAAAGCTCTAAAATACTCCACCCATGAAAATTCCCAATTAGTGCTTTCCCTTCATATTCCAACTATTATTTTTTGGGCATGGAATCCCCCCATGGCATGTTTTGGGGCTCAAAGCCTAAGTTTTGAGTTGATATTGTTATAAAGCTCCACAAATTGCGGGCGCGAAATGTATGTTAGAGTCATAGGGTTGTCCACTCTACATTTTGAATGTAATGTCGGCCTACCCATGGTCTGCAAACCATGGGATTGTATAAATAGAGCAAGGCTCTAAGTTGTAAAGACATTGAATGGAGGATGGGCATGAAGAGTCTTAGAGATTAAGTTAAGTGTGAAGTGTGTCTTGGATCATAAAGTAGGAAAAGGCTCTGCAGCTAAGTGTGTAAAGGCCTAGTAGAGTTTGCAGCTGAGTGTGTGGACCCCTGCAGCTTAGTGCGCAGAGTAGAGTTGAGTCTGTAACCAGAGAAGAAATTAATAAAGAAAGGTTTTGTTACCACTTATGTGTATTTGTTCTGAGTTATTACATGTTTGATATCATTTGTGAATATATTGTTTCTTTATTGCATGCACTCGTATGAATGGTGAATATTGTTAAGTATAACTGAAAGCGTATAGATAAGCTAAGTTAATCCATTAATAGTAGATTACTAGTAAGGAATTAAGTGATAACACTGTTTGGCCCCAGAGTCGGGTTGCACGAAGGTAGCATCTCCGGCTGCGAGGTATGGGTGCGTGTGCATAGCGACGTGCGCGCAGGGTCGAATCGTGGACCACGTGAACTCATCAGACATCTCCAGGGTGCGGAAACTTGGTTCTAGCACCCTCCCATACTACTTCAGGTGAGACGTCAGTCCGCACTCCACAGACTATTGTCGAAAGGTCCAGTAGTACCGGGATTTGTTTGGCTAAATCACCTCTAAACCTAGGCCAAGACCCAACAAGCCAAAAAATGGTTCCCTTTCCAAGACCGAGATCTACATAAGGGATGTCTGATGTCGTGTCACTAGAATCTGACAAAGAAAGAAATTGAAAAGTGGTTGGACAAAAAGATTCATGAGTTCGCGGCACAGGAAAGTAGGAATCCGCGACTATCAAAGGAATAGTGGTTAGAGCGCCACGTGTATACAGAAATTCACGAAATTTTCTTTACATCCTTCCCCTCTGAATTGTATGAGTGGATCAGGAAGCTAGCAAACAGTGAAGGAAGGTGTAGGCTTGACAAACCGATTGTGTGGACTCAAGAGTTAGTGTGCAGACTAGAAGCGTCGGAGGATAGAATCGTGCGCGCCATGGACCATTGGCTCGATTGAATTATAGGGTGATTTATCACCGATTTCACATTAGATACATCAGTTAGCTACAACGAGGCTGAACGATGCTTCCTCGAAGGACCGCGAGGTAAGTACATTAAATCTTTGAATACTTGGATTAAGATGCTACTGTGTGAAAAGAGGGTTATGTGAATAAATTGATGTTTGGGGCTACGTGAAGTGGGAAGATCTACAGAAACGGAAGTAGAAAAGAATTAGAGACTAGTCCCTTGATTTCACCTCCATGAGAAAGCGAGGAAGAGCTCGCGAAAGTTTCTCCGAGAAGCGCGATCAGTCTGATAAGGCAGTGAATTCCGAGCATACCACCCCCACCTACATCACCACCGATTTCACCATTGTCACCTCCATCTCTGCCCACACCACCTCTGCCACCACCATAGTTCCATATGGTGAGCACAAAAAAAATTCTGATATTTAAAGGGGTAGGGAACGAAGATCCGGACCAATTTTGGTTCGTGGTAAAGGTTGTATGGGAAGCACAAGGAGTCACGGATGACAACATAAATAAGAAAACAATAGTAAGCGCGTTGCAGGATCATGCACTAATGTGGTACATTAAGCACTCTATTGACAATCCAAACGCAGGGATCACAAATATCCAAGCTGCGCTAAACAAGGAATTTAGCAGGCCAAAATCAAAGACACCATCAATCATCGGGTTTAAGGAAATCGCGATGCTTCTAGGCGAGACCCCATGGGAGCAGTATGAGAGACTGAAGGGAATGATTTGCGAAGCCAACATGACCTTGACGAATGGACAACATCGTGCATGGTTTTTAGCATCACTAACGCCACATCTAAGAATGGTGTTGTTGCAGTAGAAGTTATCCACCCAAGCTGAAGCTTTGGATATTGCAATGAGACTACACAAGACCCCAATACAAGATCCTAGCCTAGGAGTCCAACAAATCCATGTGCGACTGAAAAATTTATGTCTGGAAATGTAGAGTTTAAAACAGGACATGACAACTCGCCCAAAGATGCGCAAGGAGGTATGGTGCATAAAATGTAAGGGACAGAGGCATGACAAGGACCATTGTCTAGTCTTCGCAAATTACTTGGCGGGAGGAGGGTCAATGCCATTGAGACCAGAGGCATAATCAGTACTGAGCGCGGTGTCTGCATTATGGTGTGCGATTTGTCAAGTAGGAGGAAAGCATGCTACAGATAATTATCATCTATTACAGAAGTATATGTAGATGTCCCAGCAATTGTTCTATAATTTCTGCAGGTCGATAGTCCATGATGAGCACCTATAGAAGTTATGAACTAATGATGGATCGGACCCCTACCAAGAGGGTACAAAAAAAAAGTGAGCCCTCTATCAAAATGTAGGGATGGCGCGTACTGGATTTCAGGGGCGCGGACGAGGTCGATGTGGAATGGGACCAGGAAGGGGTCGCGGATAGTTGATTTGTTACAATTGCAGAGGGTTAGGGCATTATGCCCGTGATTGTACAATTCCAACAAGAGCATCATGCTTATATTGTACCCAATTTGATCATGAGACGAAGGACTTCCCTACACTAATAACGAGGTTGCGTGATAAAGGAATACTCCAGCCCCCACCCCGCCGACTCAGAATCTACAAATGATGTGATCTGAGTCACATGAAGAGGACCCGAATGTAAACATCGTGCTCTAAAGTGGTATCACGACTAGAGATGACAAACGTAAGCAGCCAAAAGAAAGTGCGTGGGTTTTCAAGGCTCATACAAAGGAACCTGAATTTGATTTGGAGCGTGCGAAGGAGACATACATGGAAGCTAAGAAGAGCTTCACAGAGGCCTCCACATCAAGTAGTAAGGATCAACTAGAATCGGAGGTGGATCCTTCAATGCTCACTACCTTTTTGGAGACATGTATGAAGCTGTTGCGTGACAACAAGGTTGTGAAAGAACTACAAGAACTTATCACTAGGTGTGCTGGGTCAGGAGAACCACACGTAGTTTGGAAGCTCGGGAAACACACATTGCGAACAGGAAGGGAAATGAGATTGACTACACAAATCGGGGAGTATGAAATGGATCAAGTAATTCTGGATCTAGGATCAAACGTGAATGTACTACCAAAGAAAAAATGGGAGCGCATGGGTAGGCCCACATTGCAGTGGTCTCCTATTCAATTGTGAATGGTGAACCAACAAAAGATCCTACGCATGGGAAGATTGCAGGGAGTAATGGTGGATATTGAAGGTGCGAGCACGCTTGCAGATTTTGAAGTGATAGAGATTGTTGATGATAGAAATCCCTATCCTGAACTACTGGGAATAGATTGGGCCACTGACATGATTGGAGTGATCAATCTCAAGAAGTGCAAGATGATTTTTGAGAAAAAGTCATTATGTGTAGTGGTACCGCTAGACCCTGCTGAAGGAGCGTGCCACACAGAACTGGTGCGCGATGATGATAGTGATGACGATTTCGACTATATCTAAAAGATAACCATGCAAGAACAGGATTGGGTGAATCCAATAATAGATGGCATGATTCCATGGGAGCGCAAAAGCTCCTACACGTCAGATTCAGACGAGGAAATAGAACAATGGTAGAACTGGTTACACGAGGTAACCACACTAAACTGCAACATGATGATAAGGTCACTATGATGTGTAGCAACAGAGACAATAGATCTACCTATGTATGGCGCGTTGACCATAGTGGATGAATTCCTAAACAAATTTCAAAGCGAAGTGTCAGAACAACAATGGTTTGATACTCTAAAATGGGCACTATGTGCCACGCCCACAAGGTTGTGGGGTATGCACGAACATAGTTTCGAGGACTGGCGCGAATGAAAAAAGATGATGCACCTATGATTTGGGAAGCCTCAGATGTGGATGGAATCCGAGCATGGTGGATGAAACAGCCTGCGCTCCCACCTTTCTAGATTGGTACAGGCATATGGTACGAAACCCACACAAATGCACACTGCTCTCACGATAGGAAACAGGAACAAAAAGGAGAAGCGGGCAAGATAAGTGTGCGAACGACAAAGTATGATAAGGCCTAGTGCACCAAAAATCATACACGGGGAAGTGTTTAACAAGGTGTGCGAAGTACTGAACATGGTCCACCATGTGAAACGCATTGACTGGGACTTTCGTGTACTAGCGGTTGTATGGGCCTATAGGACCATGTTTAAAACTTTGACCATGCAAGCACTTTCAGAGCAGAGGTATGAAGCAGGGGCTGTAATCCCTTTGGAGCATGGGAAGCCGAGTCTGTGCATAATAGCACCCATAAATACGACAATCCGTGAAGCCTGGAACGAAGAAATCCCATAGCTACAAGAAACAAAACATATAGGACTTGAGGAAGAAATCCGACGGGGAAACTTTAGACTCCGCGAACTTGAAAAAGATCGGGGACGACTAAGGGAGAAAATAACTTTGATGGACGCGAATGTCAAGAAGCTAGAAGACGAAATATAGGAAGCATTTTTCATCAAAAAACTAGGAATGGTAAGGCAAGGTACGCACGATCATACTAACTAGTTGGAGGACTCTCACCGTGAACTGGTTAGTCTGCTATTGTGGCTTGGACCACATATCATCGAACGAAGTGACCAGGGTAGTAAACTGCAAGTAGTAAAGTGCGCGGTGTCGATCACAACAATGGAAGGTGGGGATTCTCTGCGAACCATGGTGGAGGATGGGATGGAGCGCCACACGGGTGGTATGACCACCTGACTAGCCATAGGAAGAGTAGTCTTAGCCCTCTAGGCAGTTGAAAGGGAGTGCGAGACTATAAATTATTTTGCCTGGGGGCTGCATGATGGGGGTTGTGCGATATCGAAGATGTTCATAGAATTAGAATGTCACAAGGTTCGTGACCACGCACGGAGGGCTGCGCTGCCGCGCAAGTTGGCTGGGAAGTGACTATTGAGGTCACTATTCACGATGGGATTTTCGATTTGAGGCCAAATGGAGTGGGCAATGGGCATTTAAGACATGATTTATGGGCAAGATTTGGGAAAATCTGCCGCCAAGGAAGCATTAATGGCCTGAAATTGGGGGGAACGGTCGAATTTGAATTCGAAAGGCACGATGAAACACAAAGGGCTGGCCAACAAACAACACTTGGTCATTTGAGAGTTGAGTGTCTGAGCAGAGCACTGAGCATTGAGAGTCGAGTGATAATTGAGCCCCTAAGTTCGTGAGTGACAGAATACAGCCTAGATATGATGACAGTCAGTAAGGATGGTTTTGGAATTGAAGAGGTAACCACCAGCGAGGCCATGCACACCCAAATGGTGGAGCATGTTCGAGAAAGCGCCGGGGTTGTGACATAAATCCCCAAATCACCATGAACATCGAGGCCCAGAAAGGATAAATAGGCAATGGGTCCAGTACGCATGTCCCTGAGGAATCCGCGGCACAACAAACTATCCATGGCAGAGAAGGGGAAAGAAGTAACAATAGAAACGGATGAGGAAGAAGAAGATTTGCAGGCCTTGGTCACCGCAGAAGAAGAAGACATGGAGGAGGATATCCAATCGTTACGCTCTGCAACAAAATTGCCTGCATATGTCCCTCCGCGAAAAGGGAAGACTAAAGTATCCAAGGATCTAGATGAAACCAAGAGTCCGCTCTAGACCCCGCTCCTCCCGGATGGCATCGTGTTTGAAGGCATGCACCTGGGTCACATGCCAACCATGAAGTTCAAAGACTGAGACCTCACTAACCGTGAGAAGTTCCCTCATCTGGAGATCATGAATCTGATGAAGGAGAACACTGTGAGGGTGGTGACAACGCTCGAGCCGTGGAAGTGGCTGCGCAGTGTGGAAAAGGCTGGATTACTAAACTTACTTTGGGTACCACATTTCCACCGTGCAACAATCACCATTTTCATCATCAGAAAACTGCTTTTCCTGGTGCATGATCGGTACCTATGGATGGATGAGCCTATCCCCATCATGTCCGATCTAATTCACTGCATCTGTTGGCTTCCCTGCAAAGGAAAGGACCCCGCGACCATAGTCAAAGGAAAGGACAATGATTTGGCCCTAGCAGAAGCCATGAAGACAAAATATAAGTTGGAGAAAAAGAAGAGGGGATACACTATCTCCAGCATCAAGGACAAAGGGGTCCATGTAGCCACCCAAATCCTGGCCGAAAAAGTTATGAGGTCGCGTTGATGAGGTGCCACCATCGGTGATTGCCCTGGCTTAGCAGAGTGTGGAGGGGGTCCAGTTCAACTGGTTTGAATTCCTCTGTGAAGAATTTTTGGAGAACTATCGCAAAGCCCAGGAGCAGGGTAAAACCTTCCACTATTCGTGGTTGCTATTATCCATATTGCTCGTAGCAGGAGAACTGTCGGAGGATATTCAATTCCCCAACATCGACAGAGAATTACCAGAGACCGTGAAGTATGCTTCACTTTGGGCCAAAAAGGACGCGAAACGGATCCGCGACACCGAAATCTTCTAGGTGCTCATGGACATGAACATCCAGATGTGGATCAACTAGAAGTTGCGCCTGTCACCCACAGTGTATAATAGTCTGCAGAGTTTTGCAAACTTTAAAGCTAATATGTACAACATTTATATCAGGGCACGAAAGGATCTGGCGAAATAGTGGATGAAGCTACCGTTTGTAGCCACTGACGATGCAATTTTTACTACCTTGGAAACATGGCCTTCCGAATGGCGCACCCCAGATCTGGAAAAACTGAAGGAGGCAGTAGTATAGAAGAAAAAGGACGACGCCAAGCTGTGCGTCACTCAATTGGCAGAGAAAAGGTGGAAGGAAGCGACACAGAAAGCTGTGGAGCAGAAGAAGGCCGCAGAAGTAGCAGCAACAGCATAGGCAATAGAGGTAGCAACAACACAGGAAGACGAGGGCCAAGCAACATCCTCGCAAGGGTAGGAGGCAGAGGAAACAAAAATAGAAAAAGGGAGTGTGGACCCAGGGGTAGCATCCACACAGTTAAATCGTCCACGCATCACAGAAAGAGCAAGACCAAGGAAAAAGGTCAAGGCCTCGAAGTTGGCCATTGACCCGATCACCTTAACCGAAGGTGATCTCCATGACATCGATGAAACGATTCGCGATGTCA
The DNA here is from genome assembly GCA_031772625.1 of Pinus tabuliformis. Lineage (NCBI taxonomy): Eukaryota > Viridiplantae > Streptophyta > Pinopsida > Pinales > Pinaceae > Pinus > Pinus tabuliformis. Next base: position 727,311,098 of record CM062809.1, on the reverse strand, counting down.
CTAATGAAGCACTTCAGGAGTTTAAGACTATGTTGGGGGCCCTTAGAGTGCAGCTGCAGGAGTTACAGGTGTGCCCCCCTCAGGAAGATACCCTGTCAACCCACGTCGCAATAGGAACTTCAACAATAGAGTAGATGTTGCGCGCAAGGATGGAAAACACAATAGTGTTGCCAGAGGGAGCTCTAGTGTCATCAAATGTGATGGATTTATTGTCGATTAGCATGATGAAAGGCCTTGGCCTTAATCTGTCTACCCTTCCCCAGGAAACGTTGTATCTGCTACAAGATGGGATAACGGTAGAACTGTGGGCTAGGGAGAGTCACGTGATCCAAGTCCTTAGCGAGCAGAAGATAAACATAGAACAGCTCAGCTTGTAGCGCAATGAATTGGTGTCACAAAATCAACATTTGGTGCAGATGGTAGATGACGTTTGCTGACGCGTCCCAGAGTTGGCCATTGCAGTAAATCTACCGGTAGAAGTGTGGATCCACAGTTTGGAAACTAGAGTCCGTGAGGCCAGGGAAGAGACAACAAAGGTGTAGCTGGAGCTGAATCTCCAAATTGTCAAGCTACGATTAAAGGCGCAACCTTCCACTCCCCCAAAAATTAGAGAACAGCAGGCTAGCACTATTGCAGCGGGGTTGGAAGAAATTGGAGGTCCAGTACGCGATTGTACCGGCATGTTGGAACAAGCACTGGAGGTCCTCACAACTTTGTAGGAGGACCCCAACATCCAACGCCTGGAAATAGAGGCGCGAAAACTTCAACATCAATACAACAGTTTTAGAGGAACTGCGTAGACAGTAGTCCTCACTCAGTGGCTTGCAAGGATGCAACAAGCTAAGGCACTGAAGGAGCAAGTTGACACTGTGCCAAATAAAAATGCAGTTCTCAAAGCGTGTGTTCAACCATGGATTGACGAGGCCTTCACGATCACAACAAATATCAAAGGGACGCTAGCGCACATACAGGGGAAGCACGCAAAGATGCAGGAAAGCATGTCGACCACAGAGGTCTCAGAAGAACGGATGCATCATGTTCAGCAAGCAGCATCTTAGTGCGCTGCGGACATCAGTACCATTTGAGAACAATTGGAGGGACTTCGTGTCAAGATCACTTGTTATGAAACCAGCTCAAGAAAAGATAGAAAAGATAGATCAACGCCTTAGAATTCAGCATCTTCGAGGGGGCAACCTCCTTTACATTACATAAATGAACAATTCTTGGATGATTCAAATGACAAAACCTCCTTTCTATATATAGGAGTCTAAGGAGTCACATTATAATCCAGCTGACCTAACAATAATAATATAAAGCCACAAAAATAACAATAGAGGGATTCTATGGGGCACATAAATAAAAATATGGGGGTAATAGGGGCACAACAATATAAATAATGGGTATAACTACAATAGTAATGGGGTAATCACTAGTATTATAGGGACCCAACATGCCCCTCTCCTTCAAAAAAGTGTTGTCCTCAATGCTTGAGTAGTTTTGGATACTTCTGCATAAAATTATCATCCTCCCATGTGGAATCTTTAGCGGATAAGTTCTTCCACTTGATAAGATACTCTGAAATTGATTGATTTTGTAGCTGTTGAGTTCTTGTTTCTGTGACTGCTTCCGGTTCCAATATAATTTTTCCTTCCTCGTCAAGTTCTGGAAATATTGTTTGAATTGGGAGCTTGTCGCCTATAACCTTCTTTAAACATGAAACATGGAAAAATGGGTGCAATCGAGAAGCTATAGAAAGCTCCAATTTGTATGCCATAGTACCAATCTTTTGCAACACCTTGTACAGACCATAATACTTTGGTGATAATTTATTATCCTTCTTAGCTTGCTTTAGGGACATTTTCTTATATGGTTGTAGCCGTAGGAATACCCAATCACCTACATCAAAACTTCTTTCACTATGATGTTGATCTGCCTGTTGTTTCATTCTATTTTCCGCCAACACGAGGTTATCCTTTAAGAGTTGGAGGACTTGTTGTTGATGTTCGATGTGATGTTCCACTGCTTGAACCTTATAATTTTCTCTTAAATATGATGTGATGGATGGTGGTTGATACCCATAAAGTGCCATAAATGGGGTCATTTTTGTTGCTGTATGGAAGGAAGTGTTATACCACCATTCAGCCAGAGGCAACCATTTGACCCATTGAGTCTGTTTATCAGATACAAATCAACGAAGATATCCTTCCAAACATTTGTTTACTATCTCAGTTTTCCCATCAGATTTAGGATGATAAGATGAGCTATGAGCTAACTGAGTACCAAGACAAGAAAATAATTCTGTCCAAGAATTTCCAGTGAAAATGGGATCTCTGTCACTTACAATAATCTTTGGGTTACCATGTAGTTTTTGAACTGTTTCCATAAATGCAGTAGAAACTGTACTGGCTTTAAATGGATGTGATAATGCAAAAAAGTGTGCATACTTGGTAAGTCTGTCAACTACCACCATGATGACACTCTTTCCCTCAGACTTGGGTAAACCTGTGATAAAATCCATTGAAACCTCCTCCCAACATTGGCTTGGAATGGATAAAGGTTGTAATAGACCCGGTGTCTTAATTGTTTCAACTTTATTTTGTTGGCAAACCAAACATTCTGCCACAAACTTTTGAATATCTGATTTAAGGCCATCCCAAAAAAATTCCTTCTTAACCCTGTGGTAAGTTTTTAAAAATCCCGAGTGCCCTCCTAAGGGAGAAGTGTGCAATTCCATAAGAATCTTTTGTTTTAGCTGGGAATTCTTACAGAGGTATAAGTGATCTTTGTACCATAACGAATCATTTTGCCAGCTAAATGTATCAGAAGTACTGGAATCTTGTTGTAGCTTTCGAATAAGTGCCCACACTTCTTCGTCATACTTCCATTCCTCCCTTGCTTCGTTTATCCAATCTGGTTGGATAATAGAAATGGCACACAACAATGCTTCCACATCCTCATCCTTTCTTGAGAGTGCATCTGCCACCACATTTTGCTTCCCTTTTTTGTAGATGATTTCAAAGTCATAACCCAACATCTTTGTGACCCACTTTTGTTGGTCTTGAGAGGATAATCTTTGTTCTAAAAATTATTTAAGGCTATCATGATCCGTTTTTACCTTGAAGTGTCTTCCCATTAGGTAGGGTCGCCACTTCTTAAGTGCATGGAGTATTGCCAACATTTCCTTCTCATAAATAGCTTTGCTTAAAAACTTTCCCTTGATTGGACGACTTTCAAAAGCAACGGGTCTTTCATCTTGCATTAGAACAGCACCAATTCCATTTCCTGAAGCATCACATTCCACAATAAAGGTTTTTGTGAAGTCCGGTGTAGCTGAGACCGGTGCGTGGCACATTTCCTCTTTAAGATGTTCAAAGGCCTTTGTTGCTTCCGGAGTCCATGAAAATGAATATTTCTTCAATAATGTTGTTAGAGGTGCTCCTATTCTCCCATAATTCTTAACAAACTTGTGATAATACCCTGTCAACCCAAGAAATCCTCGCAGATGCTTTATGGATGTGGGGATTTTCCATTCCTTAATGGCTTTAATTTTTCTAGGGTCTACCTTAACTCCTTCATGAGATACAATATGACCCAAATATTCCACCTCCTGGACTCCAAAGAAACATTTGGATCTTTTTGCATATAATCGTTTCTCCTCCAATAGTTGTAGAACCCTGTCAACATGTTCAACATGATCCTTCCAAGACTTGTTGTAGATTAGTATATCATCAAAAAATACTAACACAAATTTTCTAAGGAATGGTTTGAAAATTGAATTCATCAAACCTTGAAATGTTGAAGGTGCATCGGTAAGGCCAAAAGGCATGACCAAAAATTTATAATGACCCTCATGAGTTATAAATGCCGTTTTCGGAATGTCTTCAATCTTCATTCTGATTTGATGATATCCCGAACGAAGATCCAACTTGGTGAAGTAAATTGATCCATGCAATTCATCCAGTAATTCATCAATGACAAGAATGGGGAACTTATCTTTAATAGTGAGCTTGTTGAGCTCCCTATAATCCAGACACATGCACCATGATCCATCCTTTTTGTGCACCAATACTACTGGAGCTGAGAAAGAACTTTGACTCGGTTGAATTATACCAGCCTCTAGCATTTCTGCAACCATACGTTCAATTTCACTTTTTTGGACATAGGGATATCTGTACGGCCTCATGTTTGGAGGAACACTTCCTGGAATCAGATGAATAGCATGATCATGATCACGCACAGGAGGGAGACCTTTGGGAGTCTAAAATACCTTGGAATGATTGTCCAGGACTTTTTGGAGATCTGGAGAAATAGATGATTCCAATGTGGAAACATCTAGCGAACATAATTGTGCAATTAAACCTCTTTGCTCCTTTTTTAGAAGCTTAGTCATGCCATTAGAGCTGATTATCTTTCCTGGTTTCCCTGCAATACCCCTTAATTCAACTTCCTTTCCTTCCGTAGAAAATTTGATGAAAAGTTCTTGAAAATTAAAAGCTATTGTACCCAAGGATTGTAGCCATTGGACTCCTAGTACAACATCAGCACCTCCCATTGGAATGGAAAGCATTGAGCTAGTCAATACATATTCTCCCATGGATAGCTTGATATTATGGCACTTTCCAGAGCAATTTATTGTTCCTCCATTTGCAATCATCACTTGACACTCTGGTGCTGGATATAGGAAGCAATTCAATTCTTTTGCCACCCTACAATGAATAAAATTGTGGGTGCTTCCTGAATCAATCAACACTATTACCTTTTTCTTCTTGATTTGTCCTTCTATCTTGATGGTTTGAGGAGTGGTAATTCCCGCCAATGCATTACATTATTTGTTCTTCATCTAGGCTTTTTACCTGGAGTATATCATATTCTTTTGACCTTACTTGCTCCTTTTCTTCTTCCTCTTCAGAATCTATGTAGAATAATTTCTTCTCAGCACACTTATGACCTTTTGTGTATTTGCTATCAAAACTGTAACAAAGCCCTTTTGCTCTTTTTTCTTCCAATTGTTGTGGTGTCAACCTTGTAGGTTGTGGAAGACTAGGGGCAACAACACTTCCGTCTTTATAGTTGTGAGTGGTATGCTTCCTAGTTGCCATAATTTTGCTTTCCATTTTTCTTGCTAACCTGAATGCCTTCTCTAATGAATCAGGTTCCCAAAGGCGAACATCATGTTGGATATTATCCTTTAGAGACCCTATGAACACATCAATCCTATGCTCCTCTGGAATATCTTTTACCCTTATGTTCAATTTTTGGAACTCCTCAATGTGCTCCATTATTGAACCCTTTTGTTTGAGACTTATCAATTGGCTAAAAAAAGTGTTTCTTTTTGTATCCTCATAATGTGCTATCAATTCTTCCGTAAAAATTGCCCAAGTGATAAATTGTTTACGAGAACAAAGCCATTTATACCATACAAACTGATTTGGTTCCAAAGATACAGTTGCCATACGTACCTTTTGTGCATTTTGCACATTATTGAGATCGAAGAATTGCTCCATCTGTAAAATCCATGTGGCGGGATCCTTGCCATCAAACTTCCTCATATCGTTTTTTGGAATATGGTGATTCTTCGATCCAACATTAGCGTCTATGGAATCATGATTAACATTTCTTTTGTTCTCATCATGAGTTTCCTTTACTACCTTTTCACCATTAGTAAGTATTTCTTGTAGAAAATTTGTCAAATCTGTCTTCAAATCTGTCATGCCTGTCTTCAAATTTGTGTTCAAATCTATCTTCAAATTGTCCATATTAGCTTCCATGCCATTCATCTTAGCTTCCACGCCATTTATCTTAGCTTCTGTTAACTTTTGTGAGTGTGACATTTGTTGCACTTGTTCTTGTAATTTTGATATACCATGTAGCATTTCTTCCTCTTCTTCATGAGTCATGCTAGAGCTTTCAGGTTCCTTACTAGGTGTATGCATTTTCTTTCCTCAGGGCATCAGTTACCGATAATAATGCTCTACTATGCCCTTTGAATTCCTTCAAAATAAATTTTCAAACCAAGCTTAAGCAAAAATTTAAAAAAATCTACACACCTTTTTTCACTTTGTAGGAGCTCAATATTGCCTCTGATGTATCTCTGTACTTTCCAATTATCTCGTTCTGAATTTGTCACCTATAGTAGCTCTCTGTATCCTCTTTCCAACGCCACCAGTCTGATCCAAATTGGATTCTCCAAGAAAGAGTTATGCACAATCTCCCAAGATGACCTGATTATAGACCTTTCCAGAAGAGCAAAGTTGTATGAAGTGCCACGTGTACGATTTTCGATGTTTGGTTCTGAAAAACTTAGAAAAGAAACTATAGTCCATCCTCTTTCTGTACCTTCTTACGAAATTTCAATCTGATTCCCAGAGAGAAAGTTATGACGATTTTCCCCAGGTCACCTGTTTTGAATGTAATTCAGGAGTCTGCAAAAAGACCAACTTCCTCAGATCATATCTCCGCAAATATCGCGCGAAAGGCTCTGAAATTCGGACCCAAGGTTCAACGCGATTTCTACTCAAATTGGTTTTTTTTGCGACTTTTGAAACGTCACAGAAAAAAGTTATAGCAAAAATTCCACGATGACCTGTTTGGAGCAGCAAAACCCTATAATCCAAAGCTCTGATACCAAATGTTATGAAACCAGCTCAAGAAAAGATAGAAAAGATAGATCAACGCCTTAGAATTCAGCCTCTTCGAGGGGGAAACCTCCTTTACATTACATAAATGAACAATTCTTGGATGATTCAAATGACAAAACCTCCTTTCTATATATAGGAGTCCAAGGCGTCACAATATAATCCAGCAGACCTAACAATAATAATATAAAGCCACAAAAATAACAATAGAGGGATTCTATGGGGCACAGAAATAACAATATGGGGGTAATAGGGGCACGAAAATATAAATAAGGGGTATAACTACAATAGTAATGGGGTAATCACTAGTATTATAGGGACCCAACATCGCTGCACCAAGAGAGTGACTTGAGGGCGAGTCACGATGTTTGTGCTAGGGGCCTGTTGGGCATGGAATCCCCCCACGACATGTTTTGGGGCTCAAAGCCTAAGTTTTGAGTTGATATTATTCTAAAGCTCAGAGAATTGCGAGCGCGAAATTTATGTTAGAGTCATAGGGTTGTCCGCCCTAAGTTTTGAATGTAATGTTGGCCTACCCATAGTCCGCGGACCATGGGATTGTATAAATATAGCAAGGCTCGAAGTTGTAAAGACATCGAATGGACGATGGGCATGAAGATTCTTAGAGATTAAGTCAAGTGCGAAGTGTGTCTTGGGTCGTAGAGTGGGAAAAGGCTCTGCAATTGAGTGCGAAGAGGCCTAGTAGAGTCCGCAGCTAAGTGCACAGACCCCTACTTCTGAGTGCACAAGGTAGAGTTGAGTTTGTAATCGGAGAAGAAATTAATAAAGAAAGATTTTGTTACCACTTCTTTATATTTGTTCTCAGTTATTACATGTTTGATATCATTTGCGAATATATTGTTTCTTTACTATGCACACTTGTATGAATGTTGAATATTGTTAAGTATAACTGAAAGCATACAGATAAGCTAAGTTAATCCACTAATAGTATATTAATAGTAAGGAATTGGGTGATAACACTGTCCAGCCCTCGAGTTGGGCTATGCGAAGGTAGCATCTTCGGCTGCGATGTATGGGTGAGTGTGCATAGCGACATGTGTAGGGTCAAGCCGTGGACCACTTGAACTCATCAGACATCTCTAGGGTGCAGAAACCTGGTTCTAACACTCTCCCATACTACTTCGGGTGAGACCTTAGTCCACGCTCCGTGGACTATTGCCGAAAGGGCCAGTAGTACCCAGATTTGTTTGGCTAAATCACCTCTGAACCTGGGTCAGGCCCCAACAAGCCAACATTATTCCCCATAGATGGTGTCTCCTAAATTTGTCCTTTTTGGGACTCCCTTTTATGTGCACTTTCTCATTTTCTTCTCCTCCTTCTCTATCGAATACTCATATTCTAGATCAAAGAAACCCCATAATCACTCAACCCTTTTGACACAATGACCTTCCCTATAAATCCCTCTCCCATCTCTAATAAATTTGTTTGAAAAGGGATACCTGCCTCTTCTTTATTTTAGGTTTCTTTCCCTTGGGATAATTCTTTTGAAATTGAAATTTTTACATTGTTTTTCGACCTACTTCTTGTTGCATAATGGTGTCCAATCTATTCTTCATTGCTTCCACAATCCTAAAACATTTCCACGATTACCTCATGCTCATATTTATTGACATGTAAGCTCAACCTTGTACCTACAACTTCATGAGGATTAACAAGCCGTTTAATTCCTCAACCCACACATTTGCATCTATTTTGGAACATTTTTCTATAATTCTCCTTTGTCATGTTGATCTGCACAAGGACCATTCAACAATAAATATCTTCTATATTGACCCCAATTTGAGACATAAATTTCTCATTCTCAGAGGATCCTCTAAATAATAGTGAACTAATTGGATATTCTTCGACTCCATGATAAAAAATCTAGTTGTAACATCAATTAATATAGTCATTTAAGAGGATTGTCATCAATTCATTAATTTAAGATGGAGATGTGTAATTCAAGACATTTATGCATGGCATCCACACAATCGCTTGTCCTCACACACACACACACACACACAACCAACATAGATCCATATCAACCCTAGATCTATCAAGTATCAAGATGGATCAGGTCTCTCGAGGTGCAAACATTTTTTCAAGTCTTGTAATAAAAAAGTTTGCACCTTAAGATACTTGATCCCTCTCGATTCTTAATAAATGTGTTGTTAAGATGGACTTCTATTGGTTTTATAATATTTGCAAATGTCATGGGTTAACCAATACCATTCAAAATAACTATGCCAAGAGGTGCTATACAACCTAGTATGGGGACCATGGCAAGTTGTAGTGGTGTAAATATTTGTTTGTAAACATTTACATGTCAGATCAATTAAAAAGGAATAAAAGGTTAAAAGTAATAAGAGCTCTGCAGCGAAAAGGTTAAAAGTTTTAAAAGGAATAAGAAATCTGCAGCGAAATTTCCTTTGGAGCAGCGCGGCCACCAATCACAAATGGGCCCTGGTGAAATGGACCAAAATCTGCATGCCAAAAGAGAAAGGAGGTATCGGATTAAGGGATCCGGAACATAGCAACTCAATCATGAATGCCAAGATCTGGTGGCAGTGGATCACTAGTCCTGATAAGCCCTGGGGTAGAATTTGGACAGCCAAGTATGCTGGCAATCGACCTCAAGAAGAGCTGATACGCTTTGTCCCCAATGTTAACGGCTCCCCCATCTGGAACGCAGCCAAGCAACATCATCAGCTTATTCAGAAGCATAGCTTCTGGGAGATAAGAAGTGGGAGCACGGCAAGATTCTGGACTGATGCCTGGAATCAACAGCCTAAACTTCAAGACATTCTCCACCCTACGCTCCTCCCTGCAGGCCAGGATCAGCAGCAGAAGACAGTTCACCAGTTTTGGTCGTCAGAGACAAACCATGGCTTCAGAAAATGGAAAGGAAGTGACCTCATTCTCAACAATGCAGGTAGGCAGGTGCAAGAAGAGCTTACGAACGAATTAAAGAAAAGAATTATTAGGCAGAATAATGGAAGGGACATCTTAAGATGGGGATACCTTCCCAAAGGAACTTACACAACAGCAGAAGCTTACGGGGTGCTATGTAACTTCCCGTCAACCCCTGACCCGGTATGGAGTAAAATCTGGAAGCTCGGACCCTGGCCAAAAATTTCCTTGTTTCTCTGGTTGGTGAGCCACAAAAAAATTCTTACCTGGGACCAGCTCCAAAAGAGGAACTTCCAGGGCCCATCTATCTGTCTCAATTGCATGACGAATGGGGAATCGCTTCAGCACCTCCTAGATACCTGCCCGTTGGCCAATCAATTGTGGAATAAGGTCAGCTTTAGATGTCAGAAAAGCGGCAGGGGGAAAGAGGACATCATCAGCTCCCTAAGGCTTTGGCCATTGCAGCCCTATAATAGTAGGATCCTAAATCATCTTTGGAGCATGGTTCCGGGCATTGTCCTGTGGAACATATGGAAGGAACGCAACCAACGCATCTTCAAAAACAAGAAAGCTCCTTTAGAGGAAATCTGGAACAAGATTCACAAGAATATTCAAGAGACCATGGCGCTTCAGGTTTGGGCAAAGGAGGACCTTCCATCTACTGATAATGAGCACAACATCCTAAACAATTGGCAGCTGAAGCTTCCCCTTGTTTCCCCCTGCAGTAAAGCTCCCATCTACAGCAGCAAAGATTGCTGCCACTGGCTTGCACCTCCCAAAGACTCCTTCAAGCTTAATTTCGACGGGGCCTCCAAAGGAAACCCAGGGGTTGCAGGATATGGAGGGTTAATACGAAACTCAGAGGGCAAACCTATAAGAATCTTCTTTGGCAACATAGGGTGGGACACTAACAACTCGGCTGAGTTGGAAGGGCTTTGGCAAGGCATGTTACTAGCAGAGACTCTACACCTTCAGCCCCTCATAGTTGAAGGAGACTCCCAAATTCTTATTAATATAGCAATTCGACTTCAAAATGGATCAAATGCCAGGAAAGTCGCTCCCAGTTGGAGGCTGGAGGCCAGATTAAGGGATCTAGCGCAGAAGCTCAGCATTTTAGGGGCCATCTCATTTACTCACATTAAGCGGGAAGGCAACAAAGTCGCGGATCTTCTTGCCAACATAGGCACTGAGTCTGACCAAGCTCATGCCTCCGGAAATATATATCTCATTGCAAATAGGCAGCAGCTCATGGAATGCCAAAGTCTGATCCTTGCAGAGAGCATTTCCCCGGATGCGGGTGACAGTTTGACATGCAGCAACGAGCCACATGACAGCCATGGGCTGCCACGTGATAGCCCTTCGTCCTTAAATGCTCATAGCCGCCGGTTCCCATCAACCTATGCGGACTCTGTGCTAACTTAATGGCGTTGGGGGAGAGTGTTGTTAGCATGCGGGAGGTTTTAATGGCAGGTCTTTTCATTGGTAATGAGGGGCGGTTTAAGAAGGGAGGATGCCTGGAGACGGGAGATTATCATGGTTATAGGCTCAGGCAGAGGGATAATCCTCAATGCGCGGAGCAGAGGTTGGAATGTTGGGCAGCGAACCAGAATTTGGACGAGCTCCTCGCACTGGTACACAGCCTTTATAAGCTTATCTTTGTCAAGAGGCCGCTTCATCGTCGGACGTCGTCTGGCGGGGAAGGGCAAAAACGTTTGCTGGTGGTCATGATGCGGGAGAGAATGCCTTGTCGCAGAGGAACTTGGCGTGGAGAATCCTCTCGCCCTCCAGCTGCTGACACGCACCATCACTGTTGCTGTTGCTATTGTCACCGGCGGATGGGAGCCAATCCTATCCAGCCCTGTCAATCTATGGAAGTCGGAGGCTCGAGCAGTGGGGAGAAAAAGCTACCTGCTTTTGGCTCTGTTATTTTTTCTTTGGGCAGATCTGAGGACAATCCAGGCCTTAACGCCCACATCTCGGTGCTGTTCACTCGAACTGAGGAGGAGCATGCTGAAGACTCCTCTCTGGTCATGGCGGAGGACAATGTTGTGCTTGACAAAGGCAAACTCCCCATGGAGGTGCCGTCTTCTGAGGAGGAAGCGTTGGCAACCAGTCAAGGGAAACTGCCTCAGGCGGAGTCAGAGAAAGAGGAAAGCAATTCGGACCGCTCTATGGCCTCAGCCCCGCCTCAAGTTATGGAGAAGGCGGATTCGGTGCATAACCTGGCAGCAATGGATGTGGAGTCGGAGGAATAACTTCGGAGGGTGGTTCTGTGTTTTGGTCTTCTGCACTCTTGTCGAGCTTCGGGGTAAGCATATTTGCATTTTTTTCTGTGTCACACAGAGGACAGTGTGTATGTTATGTCTAGATCAGTTTGCGGTTTATACTATGGCAGTGGGGACATATACTACTGTGGGGCGCAACTCCTGTGGGATTGCATGGTTTTTTTCTGTAAGTTCCCGTTTTTTTGTCTTAACGTTTCATAGTTGGATTGGGCCGGAGGTCAATTTTGGTTCGCCCCTGCGTGGGTTGTTTTGTGAAAGTCTTAGTATTCTGTTGCAACATCTTAAGGCCCAACAGGGCAGTTGTAATTGTTTGAAAATGCACCCATGTGCCGCAGTTAGCCTTGGGATGCCAGACACCTTGCTTGTATAGTTTTTATGTACATATTAATACAATAGTAGTTAAGTTTGCCGAGAAAAAAAAAATAAGAGCTGAGAATGGGGAAGATATTGTAGTGTCGGTAAATGAGTGTAAGAATTTAAATATTCCCTTGCTCCTCAATTTAAAAATGATGTTATGGTCAAAATTGCATAAAAAATGTATCCTCGTGGGATGATGGAGTGGTTGTCTCAATGGGATGTTATCCCCTCCACCCGATTTTAAATAACATGGGGGGACACCATGACCCATCATAGTAATGTTGGAAGGATATGTCCAGTTGGAGTTTGAGATCCTAACTCCAGTTTCTAGTGGTATCCAGACGTCTTAGTCCTAGGATGAACTATGAGTTTCTAATTATGAGGCTTGTGGGCTATTACATATATCTAGGGAGGTTTCTAGTTCGTCATCAACCAATTTTCTTTGAAAAAAATCCATAAAAAATTGTCAGTGGTTCTTAGCTTGAGTGGTTGAGATGGTGGTTTTCCATTCCATCCATTAAGGTTCAAGTCTTTGAGAACACTCATTAGTTTGAGTGGTTGAAATGGTGGTTTTCCATTCCATCCATTAAGGTTCAAGTCTTTGAGGACACTCATTAGCTTGAGTGGTTGAGATGGTGGTTTCTCATTCCATCCATTAAGGTTCAAGTCTTTGAGGACACTCATTGCTCACTGCTAGTCATAGTAATGTTATTGAGATGTGAAGTGACTTTTCTAGGAACATGGACTTCATAAATTTTGGTGGGTAGTAACCACTAGTAAGTCTACACATTTACATTTCTACTCCTACATAAGTACTGCCTTGGCAACTAACTCTGTAACCATATCCATATTTAAATTTATTTAATAAGCACATAAAAACTTAATATTTACTATAAACTTACAATACAACAAGATTCTTATCCATGGATATTCACCCCACTTTATCAAGGATATTATTAACTTGTAAATAAGTTTTCTTACAATACCATGGGAGAATACTATGGTTTATCAATACCACATGCCCAAAAATCATAATTCATTTCACAATCAAATATTTTATAAATATTTTAATTTAATTTAACTTTATAACACTTTTAAAATTAAACTTAAAAGTAAAAAAGTTATAATTAGTTTTTAGATATATCTAAACCCTTCATACTCACTACTACTAAAAATATTTTGTGAATATTCTATAGAGATTTCATAAAAGTTATAATAAAATAAAAAATGAGAATATTTTTATATAGAGATGAGAAATTTATATAATATAAATAATATTATTAAGAACCATCATAGATTCATCTCAACTAAGGATCTACTTAATGGTGAGAGAAATCAAATATTCTCTAGGGATAAACCTTTACTAGTTCTACGTTCAAACAAAAAAATTTGCACCTTAAAAGATTTGATGCCTCTTTGCGCTTAATAGATTCAGAGTTAAGATGTATCTAAGATGATTTTATAATATTTACAAATACCATAAATTACGCCTAACAAAATTATTTTATAATATTTACAAATACCATGAGTTACCTACTATCAAACCCCTTACAAAAATTGGCTCAAATTATACATATATTCTTAACTATTAAGTTACCTCAAGTTATACACACCCAATTTATATAAATTAATTATATTAAATTTTCTATTAACACAAATAAATCCATGTATTAAAAACATATATTAAGTTAAAAAATTAGAATTTACCTGTAAACACCACAATCCTTAAAATAATTGTAAAAAAAAAAAAATACATCTACAATTATTATTAATTTTAAATTTTAAATAGGGTTGTATTTCTTTTGGATTAATTAAATAATTGAAATAAATAATATTGCACAACAAATTACACAACACAATACTAATGCATCCAATGTAACCCTTCGATTTTGAGAAATATTTTCACAAAATGAAGCATCTCATATGCTTACAAAACTCTTAAGTTTTAGCTATGATGACTAAGATAAATCACTTAAAATTTCAGCTTTGGTTAGTTGCTAGTGATTCCCAATTAATAAATAATAAATTAAAATAATATGAACATATTCTAATAATTTAGGTCGGTGGATTGTTATTATTATCCACAAAGCTAGGCGGGTAATTTTTTTAACCATCGCCGTCGATTTTGTTGATATCCCATCCCATGTGTAGCATGGTATAAATGCCACAACGATATCTTCAAAATGTATGACACTGTTATCGAGCAAACCAATGCTGCTAGGAGGTAATAATAAACATGGAAAACGAAAGGAATGAAGCCCTCGAAAAGTTACCACACATCATCATTATCCATAAATCGAATTCAAATTCAAATGAGATTCAGAATGAGAGTTCTCCCTCTTGTATGGATGAATTTGAAGGTGGTGAAGAAGCCCGTGAAATGTCATGCCTCTATATTTACCGTGAGAGATGTCTATTCTCATGGCTCCGATTAGAATGATTATATATTTATTATTATTTTTTATTAAGTAAAATTTTGAGTAATTGATTTGTGTGTTTGAACACTATTAGTTTAAAAGTAACTTATTTCTTTATAATAGATTGTAGAGCTTTTCCTAACTAAATATATAATAAGTAACAAATTAGTTAAAGGTGCATTGCTTATATTTTTACATTAAATTAAGCTATTTTTTATAACTAGTCTAGATCCATCTTAAGCTAGGATCTCTCAAGTGCCAAAGGGATTAAATATTTTGAGGTGCAAACCTCTTTTTTGAATGAAAATTTGAGGAAAGGTTTGCAACTCTAGAGATTTGATCCCTCTCGATGCTTGATAGATCCAAGTTTAAGATAGATCTAGGCTGGTTATATAATATTTATATTTGTATCTATGTGTCTCTTTCTTATTCCCTTTCTCTATCTCAACCCTTAAACATACACATTCTCTCTCTATCTCAGCCGGATGTATACCCCAAGAAGATTGTACACCCTTCCACGCGGGGAGGGTTCCAGGGGGCTAATCCCCCTTGGCTGGGGGGTCCAGGGGCCAGCGGTCCCTTGACAGGGGTTCAGGGGCAGCGCCCCCAAAACTAAAAATAGATGTAAAAATGCCTTGTAAAAGTCTAATAATTTCTAGTCAATCTGGGCCGTTCATTAGGCGGATGATCTGACAGTAGAAGTTATGTTTAATTTAGGGTTTTTTGCCCTAGAAGGAAACCCCTCACTATATATGAGGGAATTGTATTGCGTCTATGTATATCTGTATTCTGAGTGAGGAAGAGAGAGGAGATTGAGAGCGAAGAGGGTGTTACAGCGAATTTGTTGTAGGTTGTATCTCTTCAGTTTGCTGGATAATATAATAAAAGAAGGACTAGCTGTTTCTCCGTGGATGTAGCCCAAACTAGGTGAACCATGTATATTTGTGTCTCTTGTTTTATGTGTTTTATGTGTTTATATTTATGCAATATTTTATGTATTCCATTGCTCCGTAATATATAATTTTCTAAAAACTAGTATCAGAGCCGAAGGTCTATTTGACTGATAAACTCGCAGGAGAGAAGGGTTCCTGGTTGAAGTGGGAGCAATGGCGGAAGATGGTGGGTTTAGGGTCAAAAAATTTAACGGCCAAAACTATTAGCTGTGGAAGATGTAGATGGAATATTATCTGTATCAGAGAGATCTGTAACTACCATTGAGTGGAAAGACAAAGAAGCCGACGAGTATGACAGACACAGAATGGGATATTCTCGACACAAAGGCACATGGAACAATATGGCTGTGCCTAGCGGCGTCGATAGTGTTTAATATTTTAAAGGAAACGACAACACAAGGTTTAATGTCGGCATTGACCAAACGATATGAAAAACCCTCGACCTCAAATAAGGTATTTCTTATGAAGCGTTAATTTAATATGAAGATGTCATAAGGTGGATCTGTTGCAGACCATTTAAATTATTTTAATACAGTTACAAGTCAGTTAAGTTCTATAGGAGTAAATTTTGATGATGAAGTTAGGGCTCTGCTATTTCTGTGCTCATTGCCAGAAAGTTGGAATGGTTTAGTTATGGTCGTTAGTAACTCTGTCTCTAGAAACTGGTCGAAACCGAAATATCACTATCCTGGAAAAAGAATATCTTTGCTTTCAGAGAAATAAATCATAGTAATCCATGCCTTTAGCCAAGAGTCAAGTTGTTCTTCTGAAAAAAAACGATTCATAAATAGATTGGGGTGTGAAGTACCATGATTTATCTCAAGGCGATTCATTCAATTGGTTAAGTTCGGTAGTTCGACAATTGCACATTGGTTTGTTCTTATAAATCTAGTACTTTAAAGTTTGATGATGTTGTCGATGCAATCCTTAGTGAGGAAATGCGACGGAAAAGCTCTGGTGAGACATCAGGTAATGCTTTGACCGCAGAGACTAGGGGAAGAAAAATGGAAAGAGGAAAGAGCCTAGGATATCGTAGTAAGTCAAGAAAAGGCATATCCAAGTCCAAATCAGGGATAGTGTGCTGGAAATGCAGGAAGAAAGGACACCTGAAGAAAGACTGCAAGTCTCGGAAGGGAAAAGGAGACGCGCAGCATGAAACTAATCACGAAGCGAATGTAACAGGTGATGTGTTGCAAAATGCTTTGATTCTTTCACTAGAAAATATTATTGATGCTTGGGTGGTAGATTCAGGGGCCTCATTCCATGCCACACCTGATAGGAAACATTTTCATGATTATGTTCAAGGAGATTTTGGACATGTTCGATTGGGTGATGATAAACCCTGTAAAATCGTTGGAATTGGTAGAGCTTTCATAAAACAAAAAAATGGAAATCAGTGGCTATTGTAGAAGGTAAGGCATGTTGCAGATCTGAAGAAAAATCTGATTTCAATAGGGTGGTTGGGAGGTGAAGGTTGCATAACTACTTTCACAGATAAAACCTAGAAGGTCACTAAAGAATCCCTAGTAATAGCGAAAGGAGAAAAGGTTGGTACATTGTATTTATGCAATGGTATTTCTAATTTTGTTAATGCTTTAACCTCTACAGGAGAACATACGACATTGTGGCATCATAGGCTTAGGTACATGAGTGAGAAGGGGATGCAGATTCTTCACTCAAGAAATTTGTTGCCAGATTTGAAGCATGTTGATTTAAAATTCTGTGAGAATTGTGTTTATGGAAAACGAAAGAGAGTCAGATTCCTTAGAGTTGGGGAAAAAAAGAAGAGCGAAAAATTAGAGCTTGTGCATACAGATGTATGGGGACTTGCTCAGGTATCATCTCTGGTAGCTCTGGTTATTATGTTACCTCTATTGATGATGCAACTAGAAAACCTGGATTTATTGTATTCGAAATAAATCTGATGTATTTGATACTTTCAAGAAATGGAAAGCTTTGGTTGAAAATGAGACAGTGAAAAGGTTGAAGTGTATTAGATCAGATAATGGAGGTGAATATTGCAACAAAGAGTTTGATAGGTACTGTTCAGATAATGGAATTCGCAGAGAGAAGGCAGTTCCAGGAACACCATAAGAAAATTGTGTGTCAGAAATGATGAACAGGGTAATCATGGAGCGTGCAAGGTGCATGAGATTACATGCGGGATTGCCTTTACAATTTTGGGCAAATGTTGTAGATATTCCTATTTATCTAATAAACAAAGGACGTTCAATTTCCTCAGATGGTGGTATTCCAGAGGAGGCATGGACAGGTAAAAAGGTAAACCACTGTTTTTTAAAGACTTTTGGTTGTGAAGCCTTTATCCACATTAACAAAGAAAATAGAACAAAGCTTGAGGCAAAATCAAAGAAATGTGCCTTTATTGGATATGGTGTTAATGATTTTGGTTATCGCTTATATGATTATGAAAAGCACAAAATCATTAGGAGCAAAGATATAATATTCAATGAAAAGGTCTTGTATAAGAATTAGTTGTAGAAAATGAAACAAGAAAAAGAAAACAGAGAATACATAGTGCTTGACGATATCACAGGAAAAGTGATGGTGCCTAAAAATCATAATGATTAACAGCCAGAACAACAAACACAACAACAACAAGCACTTCAAACACCTGAAAGTGGTGTTAGAAGATCTACCAGGATAAGTAGACCCCCTAAACGATACTCTCCTTCATTATATTATGTATTTTTGACTGATTCTGGTGAACCAGAATGTTATGAAGAAGTAGTGCAGGTAGAAACCAGGAAGAAGTGGGAGCAAACCATAAAAGAAGAGATGGATTCCTTAGCACATAACCAGACTTGGGACTTAGTCAGGTTGCCTGCAGATAAAACAACATTGTAGAATAAATGGGTTTACAGGCTGAAGGAAAAAGATGGAGGAAAGCAAAGGTACAAAGCTAGACTTGTGGTGAAGGGGTTTGCACAAAAGAAAGGTATTGATTTTGATGAAATATTTTCTCCTGTTGTTAAAATTACTTCAATCAAAACTATTTTAAGTCTAGTAGCAGTTGAAGATTTGCATCTTGAGCAGTTAGATGTAAAGACAACCTTTCTCCATGGGGATTTGGAGGAAGAGATATATATGCAGTAGCCACAAGGATATGAGGTAAAAGGGAAAGAGAAACTAGTGTGCAGGTTGAAGGGCTTGTATGGCTTAAAACAGGCTCCAAGACAGTGGTATCTAAAATTTGACAGGTTTATGTCTGAACAAGGTTATACTAGATGTCACTCTGATCATTGTGTTTATCTCAAAAAGCAAAATGATGGTAGCTATATTATATTGTTATTATATGTAGATGATATGCTTGTTGCAGGTTCTAACATGCAGGAAATGAATGTGCTCAAAAGGAAATTGGCAAACTCATTTGCAATGAAGGATTTGGGTGCTGCAAAACAAATCCTTGGTATGAGAATAACTAGAGATAGGAAGAATCGCAAATTAACATTGTCTCAAAGTGAGTACATAGAAAAGGTGTTGAAAAGGTTTAATATGCAAAATGCAAAACTAGTTAGTATACCTTTGGCTAGCCATTTCAAATTAAGTAATGAGGCGTGTCCCAAGACTCAGGAAGAAATGGCTCATATGTCTAAAGTTCCATATGCATCAGCAGTTGGAAGCTTAATGTATGCAATGCTCTGCACAAGGCCTGATATTGCACATGTTGTGGGAGTTGTAAGCAAGTACATGAACAATCCAGGAAAAAAACATTGGATGGTAGTGATGTGGATTCTTAGGTATTTGAGAGGTACCACAAATCAAGCATTATGCTTTGGTGGTTCAAATATTTCTCTACAGGGATATGTTGATGCAGATATGGCGGGTGACAGAGATAACAGGAGGAGCACTACAGGATATGTATTTACTGTAGGTGGAACAACTGTCAGTTGGTTTCAAAAATCCAAAGTGTTGTTGCACTTTCAACAACAAAAGCAGAGTATGTTGCTGCTACAGAGGCTAGTAAAGAAATGATTTGGTTACAAATGTTTCTGGATGAATTGGGTAAGAAGCAGGAGTTGGGAAGGTTATACAGTGACAGCTAGAGTGTCATACATCTTGCAAAGAACTCTACATTTCATTCCAAGACTAAACATATATAGCTCAAGTACCATTTCATACGGTCAGCATTGGAAGATGGATAGTTGAAACTGGAAAATATACACACTAGCCAGAATCCTGCAGATGTGTTAACAAAAGTTGTAACCAAGGAGAAACTGAGAATCTACTCAGTTTCAATTGGTCTTCAAGTATGATGAAGAAGATGAGAAACAGACAGGTCCAAAGTGGAGTTATTGTCTAGCAAATGAAGCAGTGGTGGAGTTGCTATAATCAGTCTCCAAGTGGGATATTGTTGGGTGTGGAGCTTGATTATCTTCTATATTCAAAGGTTTCAGTCGGATGTATACCCCAGGAAGAATGTACACCCCTCCACGTGGGAGGGACTTGTCCCCCCCTGTGGGGGTCCCGGGGGGGTAATCCCCCCTGGCTAGGGGGTCTGGGGGCTAGCGGTTTCCCGGCGAGGGTTCGGGGGCAGCGCCCTCGAAGCTAAAAATAGATGTAAAATTGCCTTGTAAAAGTCTAGTAATTTCTAGTTAATCTGTGCCTTTCATTAGGCGGATGATCTGACGAAAGAAGTTATGTTTAATTTAGGGCTTTTTTCCCTAGAAGGAAGCCCCTCACTATATATGAGGGAATTGTATTGCGTCTATGTATATCTGTATTCTGAGTGAGGAAGAGAGAGGAGATTGACAACAAAGAGAGTGTTACAGTGGATCTGCTGTAGATTGTATCTTTTCAGTTTGCTGGATAATATAATAAAAGAAGGACTGGCTGTTTCTCCGTGGATGTAGCCCAAACTGGGTGAACCATGTATATCTGTGTCTCTCTTGTTTTATGTGTTTTCTGTGTTTATATTTCTGCAATATTTTATGTGTTCCATTGCTCCGTAATATATAATTTTCTAACACTTCTCTCTCCACATCTATCTCTATATGTCTTTTTTCATTCCTTCCTCTCTCTCCCCCTCCACCATCTCTCTCTCTCCCTCTCTCCATCACCTCCCTACCTGTAACATCTACGAGCTGCGAAGCGTTTTGGTGAGGACCACATGATGGAGGAGTAGACGAGCTGGAGGAAACGACGCGACTGCAGATGAGAAACACGTGAAGGCACATTGAAAAATGGTTAAGTGTGGAAGAAGGCGGTTGGTTTATAGAATGAGGCGGTCCCCAAGTGGGGGTGCCCAGCCAACCGGCCGATGTGTTAAACAGTGAATTATGGAGCTCAGCCAACAAGAGGACGCGTTGGTTCATGAAGTTGGGTGAACCATATATAAAGTGGATTGGCGTGGAGCTAAGGATCATTCAACCAATCAATCAATGCAATTCTTCAATGTGGAGAAGGTGCAGTGGGTTGGCAGGCTAAAGCACTCATGTAAAAAACAGAGGTGCAGGTCGAGGACACCACAGGGCGAGCCAAGGTGCACGAGCAGACGCACATGGGATTCTGAACAGGTTGTTCAGGAAATCGTTCAGAGGGATGAATGGACGGTCGTGCAGGGCTGAACGAACGTGCAGGAAGTCGTTCAGAGGATCATTCGGAGGTCGTTCAGAGGATCATTCAGAGGTCATTCGAAGGTCATTCAGAAGTTGTGCAGAAGGTCGTTTGAGGTTGTTCAGAAGGTCGTTCGAGGGCGTGGCAGGGTGCCCACTCGAACAACATGAGTTGGTGAATGGGGGTTCGTGCAGAGTCTTCAATGGGTGCACGGTGAATGAATCACCGGTGGAGACTTGGCGAGTTGGGAGTTTGGTGGAGAGCGCCCGCCAGTGGGCGAGTTAAACGAGTTGAACAAAACATGCTCGGATGAACGTGAGAAGGAAAACAAGTAGTTGGGCAGAGTCATTCAGACGACCGTGTGGGTGTGCCGATGAGTTGGCTGAATGCATTGTGCCGGCGAATGTAAAAATATTTCAAGTGTAAATTTGGGGTTTCCTCAAGATTGAACTTGTATATTGATATATTATTATTACGGGCATACTCATTACACGGAGTTGCCCCTCCCAGTTATACTGTTGTGCATTTATGTTAATGATGATGAATGTTTAACTGTTGTTTTATAATGAACGAAAGTACTTGGTAAAGAGAAAAATAACTAAGTATAGAAAGTAGGCGTAGTCCACGATTGCAAGAATTGGTGAAAGAAAGTGGTTGGTGGTGCCGCACCTCCTATAGTGTGGTTGGAAGAGTACCGCTGGTGTCAGGGCGTGACAGGTGGTATCAGAGCTGATGAACGATGGGGAGCTGAATACTTGACATTCATGACAGGTGATTCAGAGAATCAAGGAGGATGTCTATCTTGCATAAAATGGGTTTTGCAACCTTCGAAGAATTTGAAGGAAGTCTACTTGATGAATGAAGTGAGTTTGAACAAAGATTTGTGGAAGTGGGCAAGGACTTGTTCGAAACGAAGGATGCTCTTTGTGCCTTGGTCAAGGAAGGGATCTCTGACAGGAATAGGGATGAAGCATATCGACTTGCAGGGAAAGTGGACTTGTTTGATGCAGAATTCAACGAGTTGAATATATGGCAGGACTTGATTCGAGAGAAACAAAAATGACTAACTCTTGAGAAGAAGCAATTCATATCTTTCATTCAGGATAAGGAGAAAGTTGCATATTGCGATAATAAGAAAGAGGAAGTTGTGAGAGTTGAGGATGTTGCAGATGATACAACGATGGAGGATGAACCTGAAATTGATCAAGTTGGACCCGGATCGTGCAGTTTGTAGACATTGGGGGATGAGGATACTCACATGGAGGAATCTCATGATGAAGTAAGTATTATTGATACTTGTGATTCAGTGAGACTTTTGGAAGATGAACCGTATGCATGGAAGATAAAAATCAGTTTGTTGATACAAGGGAGGATCTTACCATGGATGTGTACGAAAAGACCATGTATGGAAAGGCAAGAATCATTGACTGTTGCAGGACTTGTTGGGGTTGTTTGTGACCTTATGGTAGAAGGTAAAAAGGCCCGCGACAAGGGAGGAACATGATGATCATTGCGGAGGAATGGGTCATGCTTTAGCCACATGAAGAATTAGCTAAGTGCCCGACATGACTCATGGACAGATTAGAAGAGGGAACACACTTGGGTATGGTGATACTTGGGTGGACTTCTCATGGCTGAGACCAAGAGGAAGTCTTGGTGGAACCTTTAGTGGGGGAGCCATGGTGGAAGAGACTCATGTGATGATGATATCGTTGGGTGACCGAGTTCACTAGACTGGATTTGTAGTGCTTGGATGAGGATGACCGATTGTTGTGATGGGTCTACTTGGTTGGACAGCATGGGCAACTTGATTCATGGAAATCAGGTTGGAGATATGGAGCATGGCAGTCTTATGCAGGGAAATTATGTAGGAGCACTTGTAGAGGTGTCACTTATGGGCATCCAACGAGGAGTGCCAAGGCAGGGATGTTGTGTAGGTAGATTTGCTGATATGACATGGAGATGTTTTACTTATGAACCGATGGAGATGTTGTGCACTTGGGTACAACAAGGCCATGGACTTGGTTGGATTTGTTAGCAGACTATGGAGAATTCCTACTACATGGAAAGCTGAGGCATCTTGTAGAGACCTTTGGGTCGAGACATGTATGCTAGCTAGGGTGTTGGTTGGAGATGATTCATGGAGCTGATGATGACATGAGGTTGTGACTTTTAAGGACTTTATATTATGGTGGAATTAGAGGATCTAATGCATTGAGGAGCTAAGGTTAGGGACTTTGATGCAGGACGGGGTGCATACTTTTGAGTACATGTATGGGTGTGCTTGAAATAGTGACTTGATGTATAGGATCGATATGAGACACTTTGGAGTGATGGAGTTGCATCGATGATGATGCCTTGGTGGCAACACTTGGGCATGGGTTGAATCGAGACTTAACCACTTTTTGCACATGGATGATGAGATAGGTGTATACTTGTTTCTTTGGAAGACTTGAGGGATGGCACATTGCAGATATGATGGAGGTTGCTTCGTGGACCTGAATGTCGCACATCGAGAGTCGGGGTTGATGAGTGGATCTATTCACTTTGAGGAGATGTATTTTACACATATGGATGATGATGTTGGATAGATGCGGCTGATTTCGTGCAACACATTGATACCAAACATTATGGACAACATGTTGCAGATGAGATGAAGACTACTTCATGGACTTGGGCATGGCTTACTTAGATGGAGATGGATTCTTGATCGAGTTGATGTTGTGAAAGGAATCTGAAAAACGACTGATGATAGCATGAGGATGTGCATTCTCATGGTTTGGGTGTGACAGTTGGATTAGCTACCCAACTAGTTCAAAACATGGGGTCCGAAAGTGTGGAGAGATATGTTGGCATTGTGTTGGAGTATCATGACAATAGTTCACACGATGACAACACATGGTGGAGTCAACATGAGAGATGTTGCAGTGGACATTGTGACAGGATGTGGTTGATGATCATGGATTGAGGAGACTTTTCGATGTATGACATATCGGTGGGTTATATGCCTTGGTATGGGTATCCTGGTGACAGATGGTTGCTAGGATGAGAGATTGTCGAGGACGACAATGATTTCAAGTAGGGGAGAATGTAATGCCCACGAGCTGCGAGGCGTTTCAATGAGGACCACATGATGGAGGAGCGGACGAGCTGGAGGAAACGACGCGACTGCAGATGAGAAAAACAGGAAGGCACATTGAAAAATGGCTAAGTGTGCAAGAAGACAGTTGGTTTATAGCGTGAGGCGGTCCAGGGTGGGGGCACCCAGCCAACCAGCCAACATGTTAAACAATGAAGTATGGAGGTCAGCCAACAAGAGGACGCATTGGTTCATGAAGTTGGGCGAACCATATATAAAGTGGATTTACGTGGAGCTAAGGATCATTCAACCAAGCAATCAACGCAAGTCTTCAACGTGGAGAAGGTGCAGTGCGTAGGATTAGGAGCTGAAGTGAAGGCTAGTGCAGGTGGTTGGCAGGCCGAAGCACTCACACAAAAAACAGAGGTGCGAGTAGAGGTGCAGGTCGAGGGTGCCACAGGGCGAGCCAGGGCGCACGGGCAGACGCACACGAGATTTTGAATAGGTCATTCAGGAAGTCATTTGAAGGGTTGAATGAATGGTCGTGCAGGGTTGAACGAACGGTCGTGTAGGGCTGAACGAACGTGCAAGAAGTTGTTCAAAGGATCATTTAGAGGTCGTTCAGAGGATCGTTCGGAGGTCGTTTGGAGGTTGTTCGAAAGTCGTGCAGAAGGTCATTCGAGGTTGTTCAGAGAACCGTTCGGAAGGTCATTCGAGGGTGTGGCAGGGCGCCCGCCTGAACGACAGGAGTTGGTGAACAGGGGTTCGTGCAGAGTCTTGAACAGGTGCACAGTGAATGAATGGTCGGTGGAGACTTGGCAAGTTGGGCATTCGGTGGAGAGCGCCCGCTGGTGGACGAGTTAGACGAGTTGAACGAAACGATTTCGGATGAATGTGCAGAGGCAAACGAGGAGTTGGGAAAATTCATTTGGACGACCATGTGGACGTGCCAATGAGCTGGTTGAACGCATTGTGCCGACGAATGTAAAAATATTCTAAGTATAAATTTGGGGTTTCCCCAAGATTGAACTTGTATATTGATATAATATTATTATGGGCAGGCTCATTACAGGGAGTTACCCCTCCCAGTTATACTATTGTGCATTTATGTTAATGCTGATGAATGTTTAACTGATGTTTTATAATGAATGAAAGTACTTGGTAAAGAGAAAAATAAACTGTATAGAAAGTAGACGTAGTCCACGATTGCAAGTATTGGTGAAAAGAAAGTGGTCGGTGGTGCCGCACCTCCTATACTGCGGTTGGAAGAGTATCGCTAGTGTAGGGGCGTGAAGCTACCTCTCTCTCCCTCTGTCTCTCTCCCAGTTTTTTCACTATTCCCCCCCCTCTCTTAAAATTAATCCCAATGTATTGTGCTTAAGAAAGTATCTAAAAAAAAACTCAATTAGTTGTAACATATTAAACTTATATTCTCGATCAACCATGTTAAATAAAATACAATAATGAAAACCTTGAAAAAAATCATGCATTATCTTTCCTCTATTATTGTTAGTCACATTGTCTGCTTTAATGGCTTGGATCATTAGTTAAGATGGATCTATGCTGATTCTTAATAATATTATCTATATTATATAAATTTCACATCTTTAATTTCTATGGGAATATTTTTAGTAGTTGTGAGGATAGAGGGTTCAGATTTAGATATATCTCAAAAGTAATTATAACCTTTTTCCTTTTAGATTCAATTAAAAAAATGTTATAAACTAGATTAAAATAAAATATTTTGATTGTGAAATAAATAAGTTATGTTTTTTGGGCATGTGGTATTGAGAAACCATGTATTGACCCATGGTATTATAATAAAATCTATTTTCAAGTTCACAATATCCATGATAAGGTAGGGGTGAATACCCATGGTTAAGAA
Source organism: Pinus tabuliformis (assembly GCA_031772625.1). Taxonomy (NCBI): domain Eukaryota; kingdom Viridiplantae; phylum Streptophyta; class Pinopsida; order Pinales; family Pinaceae; genus Pinus; species Pinus tabuliformis. Next base: position 727,285,003 of record CM062809.1, on the reverse strand, counting down.
TCTTTTCATATTGCTATAAAATATTTTGATTGTGAAATAATTTATGTTTTTTTGGGCATATGGTATTGAAAGCCATGGTATTGGCCCATGGTATTGTAACAAAGCCTATATTCATGGTTAATAATCTTGTCATGTTGTTATAAAATATTTTTGTTGTGAAATAAATTATGGTTTTTTGGCATGTTGTAGTGATAAGTTATTGCCTTGGCCCACGCTATTGTAACAAAGTCTATTCACAAGTTAATAACAAAATCAAAATATAATAAATTAAATTTTATTATTTTTATTACTTTAATTTTTATTATTAATTAAACCTTAGCCAACATTTAAGTGTCAATATTGAAACTCCTATCACTTTTTAATTATTACTTTTAACTTTTCATTTATTACTTTTAACTTTTTGTTTATTACTTTTAATTTTTTATTATTAAGATTTACACGAATTTATGTATATTCAACTTATTGAATCTCAATTATGGGTTACTCGGTTGAAGCATGTTTTTTCAGAATGGATCATGAATGTGTGGCAATTATAACTTTGGCGTTACGGTTAACTAGCAATTAATTTGGTTAATGGTTTAACTAGCAATTAATTTGGTTAATGGTTTTTTTTTTTTTTATTTATTTATTTTAATTGATTGGCTTGACCTATTCAATGACGTCCTTGTCTGCAAAATAACTTGATATTTTAATTATATGGTTTTATTTTTTTTAAATTCATAAAGTTTTTTTAATGGTCTTACTTGAATTTGATCTTTTGATGTAATTTTAGCTATCTCATGATTGATTTTTTGTGTATTTAAATGGGAATTGAGGAATTTCTCTATCTTTATCTGTATAGGTGATAATTATTAACAAGTCTACTACATCAATATTCATGGCAACTACTTTTAGGTCTTTGAATCTAGATCACCATATCTATTATTGTTTTGTTAAGTCACCCATTACATGTTCTCTATGTTATTACCAAATGCCTCCCTTTTGATAATGTTGGAAAAGTGAAGAGTTTGTTCTGAAATAAAACACAGGCACACATATAATTTAAATTTATTTTAATGTGATATGCAGATTGTGATTTTTTAAGAAAAAAATGTTTATAAATTTTATTTATAAAAGAAAAATTACAATATAACAAATTGAATTGATTCAATTATTTTCTTTTATTATTTTTTAAATTGAGTTGCAATTATATTTTATTATTATTATTATTTGGTTTAATGTTTCATTTTACAAATAGTTCAATATTTTCTCCATGTTGAGCTAACATCTAAATGTTTACACACATTTACACCTACTTCATCTCCTTCATATTGCTAGCCTCTTAACACAATGAAACATGAGATAAAAACAAAATCACTATAGAACAAATTTAATTGAATCAATTTATTATTTTTATTATATCTTTAATTGAGACTACATTAGTTTTTTGTTTTTTAATTGTTATTCTTTTTTATTTAATGCTTCATTTTATGAAAATTACATTTCTTTCATATTGAATTGCAATTTAAATGTTTACACTCATTTATAACCACTACAATATCTTCTCTATACTAAATTGGAGAGAGCCTATTTTAATACAATAAATAATATTAAGTAACAAATTAGATAAAGATAAATTTACCTTTAGTCCCAAAGTATGGTTGTTTGGTCATATGTTAGGTGAGGTACCATGGGCTTCTTATCACAAAAAAATATAATATTTTGTTTGGAAATGTGATTAGTCCATAGAATGGTCATGGCACCTAAGGCTCCCTAAAAATTTGTTTGTGAAAGTGTATTATAAGGTAATGACCCATTGCTAATATTGATTTTCTGAATTTGAACAATTTATTTTATTTATATTCATTTTCATTTTCATGAATCTCAATTATGGGTTACTATGTTAAGGCATGCCTCTTAAAGATGGGTCATGTATGTGTGGCAACTATAACTTTTGTATTACATTAAACTAGCTATTTGAATATTTTTTATTTTTTATTTTTTGTTTATATTATTTTTTTTGTAGTAGTATTTGTAACATCCCTAAAGTAATTAAGTGGATTAATTAGTTGAGTAATATTAATTTGAAAAATTACGAATCAGTTACAAACTGATTCTTGATATTTGGGAAACTGAATGAGGAGGAGTTGGAACTAGATATATATGTTCTGCGCTCTTTGCTTAGGGGGCTAGAGAGTAGTGGTCTGTGACGTGGAATCTGGTATCATTCTTGAAACTTTTCCAGATTCTTTGCTTATTCTAGAAATCTTCCGAGATAAAGAAGGGATGGAGATCGAGTTGGGGGAACTAGCAAACCTAAGTTCCTCCTACAATGAAGGGGTTCATTATACTCGCTTTACTGCTGCTTCTGCAATGCGTATGCCTCCATAGCGCGGTACAAAGGCCACTTCTCTAGAGCTCCTCAACGACAATCTATCGGGATGAAGAGTTGGTTTCTGATGGAGTTCAGGAGATGGCTTCTCAGAGATTTATAGTGAAGACCAGATCACAGGCTGGATTGCAATGGGTTTTGTCCTTGAGTAGTTGTGATGAGACTTACGGTTTCATGCCTTGCACTGTATCTATAGTTGGTAATTTGGTTTAGCTAGCGGTTTATGGATACTTGATGTCCCAGGCTTCCACCTTTATGTCGAATGGAAGCGAGCTTCTGTTGTCTGTGATGGGACTTGGTTTAATTGGGGGCTTGTTTTTGCCTATTCTTGGAGCTTTCCTAGACTCCCTGCTGATTTTAGTTTGTGGTTGGTGTTACAGAACAAAGCCTGCATATGATATTCAAAGGCTTTTCAAGACATAGTTTTGAGAGGTGATGAAGGAAATGAGGCAGTCATGGAAAAGATAAGTAACTTGTTCACTTTCTTGAAGAGAAATATATGTATGTTTTATTTGGGTATCTTTTTGAAGAATTTATTACCAAATATAGATATTATGTGCATAATAGCATGCAAAGAAGAATGTGAAAAATAAGTGGACTTAATAGCTAAGAATATATGTAGTTTTTCTTATAAAGAAAATAGGTAGTTCCTCTTAGAAAGACTACATGTGAGTCTTGTGTGTGAAATGTTGTGTCACTTGTCATTTTCTTGGAATAAAATCCTTGCTAAATAGCCAAAATATCTTCTTGAGAAAAAATGGTGAGGCATATAAACTTCCTGAGGACATAGTGTGAAAAGTGGCCAAGTTTTCTTTGAATTAAAATATGTATTTTTATTTAATAAAAGTTTCTTGAAAAGGGATATATGCTAATTGCATTGTGATACTAGCTAATTTCTAAGTTTCTTGTGAAATAATTATGCATTACATTCTTGATAGAAATAGCTAATGATGTGCTTCTAGGCACATAGATATTCATTTCTAGATTTCTTGAAGAAAGCATATGTTTTATATACACATAAATATAGTTTCTTTTTAGGAAAAGAGTGCATTCTTTATGCATGAAAATAATGACTTTATGCGAGATTTCTTGAAAACAAAGATATAGATTCTTTCCTTAAAAGACACATATGAATAGTGTCATACGAGAACCAGAATCCATACTTGTTTCATGATAAGAGTATGAGCAATGAATTAAAAGTAATTGTGTTAGGAAAAACACATGTTGCATACACGAAGGGTAGCCTTTGTGACATTGGAAATATGATTTTGTGTGTACGTAGAGAAAGTGATTATGTTAACTTTCTTGAAAATAATGGTCTCTTGAAAAGATTGTCTTGTTAGATGAGTAGTGTCGATTTCTTGATTTTGGTGCATAAAAGGGTAAGTTAACCTTGTTATTGTATCTTGATTTTTATGCATAAAGATGGATATCTATAATAATTTCTTGAAAGGGAAGCATGAGAAACCTACATATAGGAAGATAGAGAAATGAGGTTATAATGACTTCCTTTAAGAAAGAATTATGTAATTGTTTACATGAAATGTTGATAGAATTCTAGAAAAGGGAATATGTGTTGCATACATTAAAGGAGGGCTATTATGATAAGCTATTGGATGCATAAAGAATAGTCATTGTGTTATAGAGATATGTTCTTTGTATGGATAGAAGAACTATTGAGCCATATTTCTTTAGGAAAATGATATGTGATTACTTTGATGCTAACATAACTATTATCTTAGTTTCTTGTGAATGAGATGTGTATGCACACGAGATTTGTGTTAGCTTTCTTTAGAAAGGATATACATTCGCTTGCGGGAAAAGACACTGGTTGTGTGAGATTGCTTTATATGTTTGCTTGCTTCAAAAGTAATAGCTAAGGGACTAGATATTTTGATAAAGTTTATGTAAATTTTCATGTAAGAAGATTATAACTGATGTTTTAGTTAGTCCCTTCAAATGAATGCCTTAGTGTTTTGTCCTCTAAGAGTATGTGCTTGTGCGAAGGGAAATATTAGTTAATATGATTATTTATAAATGTAATCATGATATCAATGTTGATAATGATAACATGTGCAGGAAAAGTTGACAAGGCATAGATTATATTTAACGTTGTGGCAGGAAAAGGATTAATGGTCCATGTAGATGAGCACGAGTTGTGAGATCGTACATTGCTAGAAAAATCATGCCATAAGGATGTTGCATGTGGCGATATGTAGGTAAAGGGTTTCATGGAAAATATATTAGCTTTTAGCTAGTTATGTGACAATTTAATGATATTTCATTGTAATATATTATAACAATGGTTAAGGGATGGAATCCATTATAATCCATTGAGTGAGGGGTGAAAGCCCTCATGAGTGTTTAATAATAATATTAGACGTTTGTTGGTTTTCACCCTACGGGGTTTCTAGGGTATATCGGTGTTCAATGATGTGATTGCTTATTGTGCTAGTTTGATGATGTTGAATCCTTGATGATGATGATTCTTTATTTGATGTGAAAATCATAATGTCCAAGTAAGTGACTAATTAAAATGGTTAAGGAAATCATGCAATAGCTGCAAGGTTCATGAGAAAGTTTATGTTATTACACTACAACAGTGGTTGTTAATGGTTATGTATCTTATTGTCCTCTATTATAACTTTTTTATGTACTAATGAACATTATATCAAATGGTTGATGAGGAATGTGGAGTTTTGATTTGGATAATCACTTGTGGGTAATTTGTATAAACAATTCTAACTCCCTGTTTTTACATGTGAGGTTACTGGGGTATGTTACAAGCGGTATCAGAGCTATAGGTTGCAGCACTGGCGCTTTTGGGAATTGGTAAGCGGAAAATAAATTGAGGTACGCCACCAATGGGCATTAACTCAGGTATAAGTTTAACCACTTACATATTGATTTATGTAGTACACTACTTTCAGCATGATATGTATGATTCATGTTTATAACTGCTTTGTGTAGTAAGTAATAAAGTTTTTTGCATAGCTATGTTCATGACATTGGATTCTTAATGAGGATAAAAGACAATAAAACTTGTGCCACACTTATGAACAATATTTAACACTCATTAAGCAAAGTGACAATCAAATACCAACTTTTGCTTCCAAATATGGCAATAATAATGATGCATTTAATGAACATGATTGAAGTTATAGTGAACTAATTTTAATGAGTCAATGCATGAATGTAAAAATAAAGGGATGTCCTTGGATTTGACGATATAGTGTTTGAAAAAAAAAACCATTGTAAGGACCCCTTTAGACTTGAAAATAAACAATGAGGCGAGTAATGGGACTTGACTATAATAACTAATTTTTGATTAAGTCTTGTCATGGATACATGAAGATGATTGGTAGTTGAGATTGGTTAGTGTTGTATGACTAACCAATAGAACTTATATGCATTAATTGAATTGGATTTAAGATTATTACAATTCGTAAACAAGTGATGGTTTGATTGGAGTCACATGCGTGGAATGTGTGCATGATGATTCTTACTTTCTCTGTGATATAGTTCTAGTTGTTTATGAGAAGAGTTCTTAATTTTATTCACCATGAGAATGCTTGATGAATAGTATATGATTATGTCTTAATAGATTTAATGATGTTTCCCTCTAATTCTTTGAGATTCACTAGCATGGTATGTGTTTTATGTTAATCATTACTTGTTGTGAGATAAAAACCATTTGAGCCCCGATTTAATGATGGTTGAATTGATCTCTACTATGGGAATGACAAATTTCTTATGCATGTTTCATTCCAGTGCGAAGTCAAGAAGCATGTTCAGTGGGTAACATTTCTAGGACCCATTCATGGTAGAATTACATGTGACAGTTATTCATAAATAGACTAACCATGTTAATGCAATTGCCAGTAAACCCTAACTACCTTCCCCAACTGTAGATGCTTCCAAAGGAAAAGGAAGCAAGGGGAAGGAAGAAAACCATGGGGTAGGGACAGACGAAGATGGAAACAAAAAGAAACGCTAACTCTGGTGATGACCAGATAGCTCAGGATTGAGTACTATAATCTTGCAGCATACGCTAAGTCTGGTGATAACCAGATAGTGTAGGCTTTGAGTGCCAGAATCTTGCAGAAGACGTTAAGTCTAGTTATGACCAGATAGTGCTTGATGTGCATGTGAGTATTCCTTTGACCATGCTTAAGGAGTTTGAAAATGATAACTATAGTGTGTTGATGTTAATGATTTTCTTAATGTCTCCTTGAAGTCATTATTCTGAAATGGTCACATGGTAGTGTTAAGATAGTTGTTGCATCTAACATCAAGTGGTAACTCTAGTACATGTGTGACACTTAGAAGATCATGCTTCTAATTGCATAAGTAGAGGAAATGCTTCCAATAAGGGTAGTTTAATTAGTTAGTTATGCATGTTGAGCCAAGGGTTGGTCAGAACACCTTGAGTATGCTTAATTATATTAATGATGCATGGGCAATGCTAGCCATAGTAAACGTAAGATAATACTCCATTAATGATTGTGTGGATTAAGACAATAGACTATGGGAAATTGGGAATGTTTAGATTGTTAACTCAACTATTGTTGACATTTATACATTAATGAATATTTGCATATGCTTTATACATGACAATATTGTATGCATGGAAATTTCTGGAAATTGAATACTTGTTAACTGATGCATATTTATAACTAACGTTGCTGATGGTATTGAGTAGTGGTAGCTTAATGGCAACAAGAAAACTCGTCACGTAAATTGTTGCAATGTGAATTGCAATCATAAATGAGAAATTATAATGTTATATGATATGCATGATTATGTTGAATACAATATGTATGATAGATATGTTTCCCATCAATCTAGATGTTGTGGACCCAGGATGAGGGTTAAGTGTAAATGCATGGTGTACATGCATGTTTATTTTGTTAATGATAATGTTCATATGGTTCATTATGTAAATTACTTTGGGAAAGAGTAATAAAAGAGAAATTTAACATTCCAGACAGTTGCAGATAGTTGAGAAAGGCTAGAATGCCTTGGGTTGATGGCAATTACCTGCCCGGAGGGGTTGATGGTACTTGTCTACCCAGATGTAATGCCTTGGGTTGATGGTAGTTACCTGCCTGGAGGGGTTGATGGTACTTTTTTGCCCGTATTTAATGCCTTGGGTTGATGGCAGTTACCTGCCCAGAGGGGTTGATGGTACTTGTTTGCCCAGATTTAATGCCTTGGGTTGATGGCAGTTACCTACCTGGAGGGGTTGATGGTACTTGTTTGCCCAGATTTAATGCCTTGGGTTGATGGCAGTTACCTGCCCGGAGGGGTTGATGGTACTTGTCTGCCCGGATTTCCTCTCCCTTGAGATAAATTATCTCAATAAGGGAAAAGAGTTGGCCAAGATGGTGAAGAGGGTAAAAAGCCTGAGGTAACTCTATTGATTTGGACACTGTTGGAGGAGGCCCAAAACTCCTCATAGACGGGATGTTGTCAGAGGAATAGGTAGGACACTGCCAAGAGGAATCCTATATTGGACCCTATGTGGTCATTGGAATTCTTGAGCTGGTTGGCCAGTGGAATTCCATGTTGGACCTGGTAAGGTCTCTATCAAAGAAACTGTCTGGATGTCAAAATGACTTGATCTGGTTATGGAACCAGTTCCAATGGGTTGGGAATTCTTTAGCCTATTATGGTTCTCATAGCTAAAGAAATTAACTAATCAGTTATATGTTATGTTAAAAATGAATTTTACATATAATTGTGTAAAATATGTTATGCATATTTAACAGGAAATGAGTTCGGTGCTAAATAAGGAGTTATTGGAAATTTTAATTCCTTTATTGTATTATTAATCTTGTAAACATCTTAGTAGGGCCTAAGACAATTTTCACTTGATGCGGTGATTGACTGTTTTGATGATTAGAGAGCTAGGTGCTCTTTTGGTACTTTTAAAAGTACTCTGTGGATGTCTTTAGTGAGAATTAATTCAGTGTGTTTGTGGAGCAGTGATGAGCTCTTTAATGTACTTGTAAAAGTACTGCAATTTAAAAATCATCTAACATTGCACAATTGATTGATAGCTAAAAGTATTTCATTTCTCACAATATTATGACTAATGAGATTGAATTTGTTAGTCATACATTACAAGATTACTTACCATGGAGGGTTGATGGGTTGTCCAACCACTATTAAAATGCTTACTTGAAAGTGCTCATGATTTTCAAGAGTAATTGGTAAGTAATGGTAAGTTGATATAGAGATTTGTCTTTGTATATTATGAATTTGAATAAGGGCCAAGTGGTGGCAATTAAAACTTGCATATTTTTGCAGTTATAAATGCTTATGACTATTGATTTTTCTTATGTTATGACATTACAATTTTTGTTTATTGTCATTCCTTGGAATGAAATCTCTGATTTTAAAGAGGAAGGATCACTTTTTGTGTGCTTTAGATGGTTATACCATGAGTAAAATCTAAAGTTTCAATGAGAGATGAACACCAAGGATGGTGTTCCTGTTAAGGGGGGGGAGTATGTAACATCTCTAAAATAACTGAGTGTAGAATTAATTAGTTGAGTAATAGTAATTTGAAAACTTACGAATCAGTTACAAACTGATTCTTGATATTTGGGAAACTGAATGAGGAGGAGTTGGAACTAGATATATACGTTCTACGCTCTCTGCTTAGGGGGCTAGAGAGTAGTGGTATGTGACGTGGAATCTGGTATCATTCTTGAAACTTTTCCAGATTCTTTGCTTATTCTGGAAATCTTCCGAGATAAAGAAGGGACGAAGATCGAGTTGGGGGAACTGCAAACCTAAGTTCCTCCTGCAGTGAAGGGTTCATTATACTCGCTTTACTGCTGCTTCTGCAATGCGTATGCCTCCATAGCGCGGTACAAAGGCCACTTCTCTAGAGCTCCTCAACGACAATCTATCGAGATGAAGAGTTGGTTTCCGATGGAGTTCAGGAGATGGCTTCTCCGAGATTTATAGTGAAGCCCAGATCATAGGCTGGATTGTAATGGGTTTTGTCCTCGAGTAGTTGTGATGAGACTTACGGTTTCATGCCTTGCACTGTATATATAGTTGGTAAATTGTTTTAGCTAGCGGTTTATGGATACTTGATGTCCCAAGTTGCCACCTTTATGTCGAATGGAAGCGGGCTTTTGTTGTCTGTGATGGGACCTGGTTTAATTGGGGGCTTGTTTTTGCATATTCTTGGACCTTTCCCAGACTCCCTGCTGATTTTAGTTTGTGGTTGGTGTTACGGAACAAAGCCTGCATATGTTACTCAAAGGCTTTTCAAGACATAGTTCTGAGAGGTAATGAAGGAAACGAGGCTGCCATGGAAAAGATAAGTAACTTGTTCACTTTCTTGAAGAAAAATATATGTATGTTTTATTTGGTTATCTTTTTAAAGAATTTCTTACCAAATATAGATATTATGTGCATAATAGCATGCAAAGAAGAATGTGAAAAATAAGTGGACTTAACAACTAAGAATATATGTAGTTTTTCTTATAAAGAAAATAGGTAGTTCCTCTTAGAAAGACTACATGTGAGTCTTGTGTGTGAAATGGTCTGTCACTTGTCATTTTCTTGGAATAAAATCCTTGCTAAATAGCCAAAATATCTTCTTGAGAAAATATGGTGAGGCATATAAAATTCCTGAGGACATAGTGTGAAAAGTGGCCAAGTTTTCTTTGAATTAAAATATGTATTTTTATTTAATAAAAGTTTCTTGAAAAGGGATATATGCTGATTGCATTGTGATACTAGCTAATTTCTAAGTTTCTTGTGAAATAATTATGCATTACATGCATGATAGAAATAGCTTATGATGTGCTTCTAGGCACATAGATATTCATTTCTAACTTTCTTGAAGAAATCGTATGTTTTATATACACATAAATATAGTTTCTTTTTAGGAAAAGAGTGCATTCTTTATGCATGAAAATAATGACTTTATGAGAGATTTCTTGAAAACAAAGATAGAGATTCTTTCCTTAAAAGACACATATGAATAGTGTTCATACAAGAACGAAAAGCCATACTTGTCTCATGATAAGAGTATGAGCAATGAATTAAAAGTAATTGTGTTAGGAAAAACACATGTTGCATACACAAATGGTAGCCTTTGTGACATTGGAAATATGATTTTGTGTGTACAAAGAGAAAGTGATTATGTTAACTTTCTTGAAAATAATGATCTCTCGAAAAGATTGTCTTGTGAGATGAGTTGCGTCAATTTCTTGATTTTGGTGCATAAAAGGGTAAGTTAACCTTGTTATTGTATCTTTATTTTTATGCAGAAAGATGGATATCTATAATAATTTCTTGAAAGGGAAGCATGAGAAACCTACATATAGGAAGATAGAGAAATGAGGTTATAATGACTTCCTTTAAGAAAGAATTATGTAATTGTTTACATGAAATGTTGATAGAATTCTAGAAAAGGGAATATGTGTTGCATACATTAAAGGAGGGCTAATATGATAAGCTATCGGATGCGCAAAGAATAGACATTATGTTATAGAGATATGTTCTTTGTATGGATAGAAGAACTATTGAGCCATATTTCTTTGGGAGAATGATATGTGATTATTTTGATGCTAACATAACTATTATCTTAGTTTCTTGTGAATGAGATGTGTATGCACGCAAGATTTGTGTTAGCTTTCTTTAGAAAGGATATACATTCGCTTGCTGGAAAAGACAATTGGTTGTGTGAGATTGCTTTATATGTTTGCATGCATCAAAAGTAATAGATAAGGGACTAGATCTTTTGATAAAGTTTATGCAAATTTTCATGTAAGAAGATTATAACTGATGTTTTGGTTAGTCCCTTCATAGGAATGCCTTAATGTTTTGTCCTCTAAGAGTATGTGCTTATGCGAAGGGAAATGTTAGTTAATATGAGTATTTATAAATGTAATCATGATATTAATGTTGATAATGATAACATGGGTAGGTAAAGTTGGATTAATTGGGCAAGGCATAGATTATATTTAACGTTGTGGCAGGAAAAAGATTAATGGTCCATGCAAATGAGCACGAGTTGCAGGATCGTACATTGCTAGAACAATCATGCCACAAGGATGTTGCATGTGACGGTATGTAGGTAAAGGGTTTCATGGAAAATGTATTAGCTTTTAGCTAGATATGTGACAATTTAATGATAATTCATTGTAATATTTTATAACAATGGTTAAGGGATGGAATCCCTTATAATCCATTGAGTGAGGGGTGAAAACCCTCACGAGCATTTAATAATAAGATTAAAAGTTTGTTGGTTTTCACCCTATGGGGTTTCCAGGGTATATCGGTGTTCAATGTTGTGATTGCTTATTGTGTCAGTTGATGATGTTGAATCCTTGATGATGATGATTCTTTATTTGATGTGATAATCATAATGTCCAAGTAAGTGACTAATTAATATGGTTAAGGAAATCATGAAATGGTTGCAAGGTTCATGAGATAGTTTATGTTATTACACTACAACAGTGGTTGTTAATGGTTATGTATCTTACTATCCTCTATTGTAACTTTTTTATGTACTAATGAACATTATATCAAATGGTTAATGAGGAATGTGAAGCTGTGATTTGGATAATCACTTATGGGTAATTTGTATAAACAATTCTAACTCCTTGTTTTTACATGTGAGGTTACCAGGGTATGTTACAATATTGAATTAAGCTAGTGATTTGAATAATTGGCTTGATTTATTTGATGAAAATATTGCATCATGTTTTTGTTTGTAAAATAAAATTGTATTTTTATTATATAGTTTTATTATTTTTTTTTTCACATGATTTTTTAATTGTTTTACTTAAGCTGGGTTGAAATTTCTTGATCTCTTGATACAATTCTAAATAAGTTGTCATTGTGCTTTTGTATATTTGAATAAGAATTGAAAATTTTCTACTTATGTTTTTGTATATTTGAATAAGAAATGAAGAATTTCTACTTGTGTTTTTATATATTTGAATAAGCATTGAATAATTTCTACTTATCTATATAAAAGGAAATAAATCTATTACTTCAATTTTAATTTCTTGATGTCTTATATAATTGAAGAATTTCTATTTGTAAGACGTAACAAATCTATTACTTGTCATTACGTTTTTGTATATTTAAATAAGCATCGAAGAATTTCTACTTATCTATGTACGAGATAGCAAGTCTATTACTTCAAGTCCTTCGACCTCCACCTTGCGATGTGCTTTGTTGATTGGACCCCATCGACTGCTGACTAGCTGTAAACCTCTGGGATGCAGGATTTGGAACCTCCAATCGCCCATTAGCGATATCAGCCATAATTTATTGACATTTTTCTCCTACCTGCACTACTTGCCTCTCCAAACCTGTTTTTATCCGAACTACATTACTTGCCTCTCCAAACCTCTGATCTCCTACCTGCACTACTTGTTTCTCCAATCCTTTTTTTCTCCCACCTGCACTACTTGCCTCTCCAAACCTCTGATCTGTGAGATCCGGGACCCATACTTAGGTATTTTCCATTGTTTTCTGGATTTTGAAGAGTAAACTTCAATCTGATCTAACTTTTGCTCCAGAAGTCAGTTTGAAGAACTAAATATACCATTGGAAAGCTTCTTCTGAGAAATTCATCATGGGAACACCTGCATCATGATTTTACAGAAACTTGACAAGCAAAAATCTTTTCCGACCTTAGACCAATTTGATAAATGACCTTTTAAACATGAAAGCCTTTTAGACTATGACACCCAGTGATTCATAGGCTAAACTAAACAAAATGAATAGTGAGAGACAAATACCACTTATTCCTATTATAGAAGTCTAATAGTCTGGATATGTTCGGAGGTGGGAGAAATATTAGGAAAATTGTAATTATTACATTTTATCTAATATTGTTTCCTACATCCATTTTTTACTAGGTTATATTGGGTAAAATATAATATGATAATATTACATTTTTACCCAATATTTTCCCTCAAACTCAACTATAAAATCAATAGGGGTGGGGAAATATTGAGTAAATTGTAATATTTAAATCGAGTTCTCACAAGAAATATTAGGTAAAATGTAAAGATATTACATTTTAATTAGTATTAGGTAACATATAGTATTGTAATATTATATTTTATCCAAGATTTCCCCTCATCCAATTAACTTTTTATTAAAAAAATTCTTTATATCTAAAGTTCATAAGTAAACTTATCTCCTATATCAACATTTGATCCCAATATGGTAGAGATGTTATAATCTTTCACATTTTGGCTAAGTAAAAATAAAATAAAAAACATAAAATTAATAATTATAGTTATATTAATTATAATTAATAATTAAACCAGCCAAGGTCCATCTTAAATATGGATCTACAAAGCATGGAGAGGGATCAAATCTCTTGAGATGCAAACCTCTTCTAAAGTGAAAATATATTTGATTCCTCTCGGCCCTTTCTAGAGACGCAAATCTCTTTGACGTGTTTTATAATTTTATAATTTAATTTTTAAGTGTGATATGCATAATATTGATGATAGATCATTATATTATTATTTAATTATAAATGTTAAATTTCCATATGTTTATCAATTAAATTTAAGTATAAAGTTGCAAATTATAATCATTACAAATATGAATCATTATTTTAATTTATATGGTTGAAGGGATGACTCCTCTCTCTTCCATAAATTTTATGGATGCTACAATATCTCTTCTAGATTGCGTAGAAATTTAAATGTTTACACTCATTTATGACTATTATTTATTAATTAAATTTAAATTTGAAATTTTTAAATATAATGAATACAAATATGAATTATTATTTTATTTTATATGTTCAAATAAATCTTTATATATGTATCACATTTTTATTTTCTTCTAGAGGAAAAACCATAATTTCTATTAATGAAAATAAAAATTACATTCTTTAGACACACCGTGTGTGTATGCAATCTCGAGCCAAGAAATGTTTGATACATATATCAATAAAAATGGCACATAGTCCTACAGAAAAAGAATGACATGAAAATGAACCCCAATAAGCCCTTAATAGGAAACTAGTAGATACAGAAATCTATTGATAACACCTAACAAAATAGATTGTCAATGCACAAAACCAACTGAAACCTCTAAGGTGGCAAAACATCAAGCAAAAATGAAAACTTCTGAGGAGTGTTGAAAAAACCCCTTGCCAACATCATAAGGAAGACGTTTGAAAGAAACAAAAAAATTCAAAAAATGCCACAAAGCCTAAGGGATGGCCACAACATCTGGAATGGACCTTGCCAGGGAGAAAAGAGTGCAATTAGGAAGAGGAAGAATAACTTGAGCCTAGTAAAACACCCTGGGTGGCAGAAAAAAACAGGCCATAGGGGCTAAAAAAGAGGAGACAACACCTAGCTTTGACAACAACAAACCGAGTCAGAAGCAATGAGGAAGCGAATAAGGTCACGATAAAATCCCATCTGAATCATCATCCACATCACTTGAAACTTGCAAATAAAATGTCGCCTACTAGAGAAGATCCTCAAAACCGACTCCAACCTTTTTTGAAAAGCATGGAACAAGGGCTAGGGTGGCTAAGGTTCTTGCCTCCCCTAGCCCCACTCCAGAGGAGGAGGCAGGAAAAATTATGGAAAACCAACAATGGAGGCACTGGACTACAAAGCGAGGCTAGGGTTCTATGATCCTCTGTCGCCTAGTATATCAAACTATATAATTGTCATGTATCACAGTTTTATATTGAGAAATATTTAGAAATAATTTTTTTATAGTGATATGTTTAGCATAGCCACTCAACCATTTCCATTTCATAGATTTTGTATATTATCAAATCTAAGAGACTGGTGCTTCCTAAATTTTTATTTCATCTTATCAAAAGTTTTTGTTGATTTTTCCCCATTGGAAACTCTTGATAGTACTTATTATGACAAGGAGTGATGTAGCCATAATAAAGAAGGATGCTACAAACATTTCTAGGTATTATGCTACCCACACAAAGCTCCTAACTTAAATATAATTAATAGGATTTGGCCACTTGATGATGGCATCTATATTCATTAGATATATATTGATTTTTCTTCCATGGATCACATACCCTAGACATAACAATAACTACTATGAAAATTTACATTTCTTAAGCTTTCCAATAGTTGATAATTTTCCAAGGTCTCTAGTACCTATATGAGATGTCATATGTGGTCTTCTTAGATAGAGCTATAAACCCATATGTCATCCAAGTACATGATGGACCTTAGTATTACAACAACAATGCTACAACTCCCAAGGGTCTCAACTTTAATTGTTAATCCAGAGTTCGTAAAAACATACGAGGGTCTAACACTATATCTGCAACATGAACTATCTCTTCCTTTTGTTTATTTTTTCTAGGTGGAAATACTTAAATGAAATATATAAGTGTAGAGATGAAGTTGACTAATCTATGCTATAGGAAATTATAATTGCAGAAAATAACTCGCTAAAAGGAAACTGACACACAAATTTAGACTACTTGCAATAAAGGAATTCACACTTGCACACTTCTAAACCTTTTGCAATACAATGAAAGAACAACCTGCACACTTCTATGCTAACTTGCAAGGAAAGAGAAACATATTGTTGGAATGAAATCCCGTAAACTATAATCTCTAATTTGTAGAAAAGTAGATTTATAAAGAAAAGCAATCAAAAGAATTACAAGGTATCTATACCTCCAAGTTCCATTATCAGGTTCTACGAGTGTTGTAATATACTAAATAAGAAGAATCATAAATTTATTGCAAATATGTGAGAGTTTGAAAGGTGGGTTACAAATTGCTATAAGAGTCCCTATTTTTCTATTCCAGACAATCCAGTGAGCAAGTAACCAAGAGAAATGCGAGTTGGAGAGGTAAGGAAGATATGGATATATTGGAAAATGGTAAAATAAACCTATTCAAAGCACCACAACAAAGTTTTCAAATTTATCTTAGAAAAACAATCTATGGGTTTTCTATAGCTACAAAACAAGTTACAGTGTAGGAAAACAACAAACAATAAACAATGAACTACAATTGAGTATTAACGAAGGAAATGAGGCAAATTAAAAGTGAAAATGTAATTTAACTAATGTAACTTTCACAAGTGTTTTATGAAAGTAAACAAATGCATAATATTAACAGAAATAATAGAAGAGGGATGTGGAGCACCTAGGGTGGGCCCTAACCCAAGGAATCTCAAAACCCTTATAAGAAATCCAGACTAGGCACTGCAATTGGATATCACTTCCACTGACTAAAAAATTGCTTGTATATTACAAAGTTACAAAATTTTCTTGGAAACACTAATATAGACTTTTATGCTATTCTTCACACATCAGTATACATGTCAACTAGGCTTTTTGAGCCTATTATTTACACAATGAGTATGGACTAGCCTCCTTGAGGGTAGGACTACATTCCCATCCAAAAATCCCTAGAAAAAGGGATATTGCTTCTTAGGATACCTTGCAACGACAATAAGAAGCCTTAAATTCCCTCACCCGTAGGGGAATTAACACCTATCATATGGGGCTTCACATTAAAAAATAGTTAGAATTAGTAAAATATGCAATTTTATAGAAGAATTCCAAAACAATGAGATTGGGACAACATCAAATTTAGTAGGTTGGACTAAAAGGACAACTTGCAAGAAAGAAAAAATAATAATCCAGAAAGAAGGGAGTGGAAGCTTTCCACAACTCCTTTAAAAAGTTCCTTTTGGGACAAAATCCTATCTAAATGGAGAGGTATGATCCAAAATAGATCACATATAATTTGTCATATATTTTGGTACTTTTTGGGTCACAAAATTGGAGTTGTTGACTTCTAGGACCCATTTTAATGATAATGATTTTTTGGGATAAAATTTGCTAGCCTCTTTATGGTTTTTCTACACTTCAATAATTTTCTAATGACACAAACATCAGCTCAATTAGTTTTTGTATGTGGAAGTTATGCCTCTTGTAAGATGATCTATCTTGTTGGCCAACATGGTACTACCTAGATGTCATGTTAGCTTCCATTACTCACACATGTGGAGCTAGTCATTTGTGCAATTTAAATATCATTCTAGAGGGTTTAGAATAGTAACAAGAATTAGAGTTTAGGCTTGCAAAAACCCTAATCCGAAACCCTAAATGACTATGATGCAATGTTAAAAACTTAGCATCTTGGAAAAGTAGGGTTTCGTTCTTATTGCATTAAATACTATTCCATAGGAGATCTGTTGGGAACGAGTTCCCCCAAGAGAAGTTTTGGGGCTAAAATCCCATGTTTTCGGATAATTTTGTAATAAAGTTGTAAAATTCTCCGCATTTTGTGGTTACGGAACGCGAAGGTGTCAAGAGACATAAAGGGTTGTCTGCCCTTATTTTGTAAAGTTTCAAGTCAGTTGTAAAGATCTACCCATGGTCCGCGGACCATGGGATTGTATAAAAATGAGCTAAGAAAGTAAGCTCTAAGGAGAGAGAATAGTGAGAGGAGAAGCATTGGAGTTTTGGTAGAGAATTCTAAGTGTTTTGATTCTTAGTGCAGGTAGAGGTTCTGCAGCTGAGTGCACAGAGTCCTAGGGTCCGCAGTTGAGTGCATGGACCCCTGCAGCTGTGTTCACCGGGTGGATAGAGTTTGTATTAAACTGAAAGATATCAATAAAGAGAAGTATTCAACAAATTCTGTGTATTTATTTCTTCTTGATGCACCTGATTATATTATGTTTTGGGTTTAATTTACAATGTTCATGTGATAACCGAATATATGTGATTGTGTTGGTTAATTGAATGCAAGTAAGGATATCAGTTTACACGGGGCTAACTGAGATAGATTAGTAAGATAAGTAACACACTTGAGATAACTTGGGAACCCATATAATACATTGTCATAGCTATGCGAAAGTACTCGGACCACAGGTAAGGGTTGTGCGAAGTGGTGGGCTCCAGTATTGTAGCAATAATGCTACAACTCCTGGAGCTTCCTATCTCTAATTTTATCAACCCGGTAGTTCGTACAAACTTGGAAGCGACGGTGCTGTATGCACAAGTACTAGCTCTTGTCGCAGCTGTCACTTGGTCAGCTGGCACAAGTCCGCTAGGGCTCAAGCCAACTTCTATATCCTCACAGAAGAAGCTTTATGAATGATGGACGAAAGCTAACTCAAAGGAGACTAGTCTAATTGCAGAAAGAAACTGAAAGCCAATAAAGCATGAAAACCCTAATAAACCCTAATTTGACTAGCTAGACCCTTACAATGCAAAACTGTGAATGAAACTACTACCACTAATGCCATTACTTGTAGTGAGCTGAAATACATGCATCTAAGCTACTTGCATCTGAAAAGACATGTTTTTGTATTTTTTTCATTAAGTGGTTGGATTTATTGTGATGATGCTTTTGATTAGGGTTTGGTTGTGCAGGAGCGGTTTGAATGGAAGCAAAGCATGGGCAAGGTCAGGATGGCTAGGGGAGGTCCCAGAGGGTCTCTAGCATCAGTCCACAGAAGTCTACCACGTTCAGATGCTCAGCAACCGAGTTTGCAGGCTTCTATAGGAAGTCTGCAGGGGATCCTACAGGAAACTCAGGGATTTCTACAGGAAGTTTGTGCAATTCTACAGGATGTTTGACCGTGGAAGTTTTGGGAGATGGTGAAGTGTTGGAGGATAGGTGAGATGGAGATGGAGCTGGTGATGGCTCAGGAGCAGAGGAATCAGATGGAGGAAGAGTGCATGCAGTGGGTTGATGGCTGGAAGGATGGGATCAACAAAAGGTCAAAAAAATGAAGCTACGTGGCAATGGATGAATTGGAGGGTAAACGAGCTGGACAGAGGCCGAGTAGGTGGGTTGAGGAGAGGTTAAGAAGAAGAAGAAGGAAGTGGAATGATATGGAGCAGCGTAAATGAAACAAATGTCTTATGCACCAACCGAGAATTCATTAACCTATGATAACTGTGCCATGAAACCTATGAATAGCAATGGAAAACCAAGAAAGGAAACTCATGCATGGAAGTGGAATGTAGAAGTATGGCTCAATGTCAAAAGTGCATGGATGGATCTTCAACGAAAATGTCTATGTTGCAGCTTGCATGGAAGTGAGAAGAACTGCATTTCTTTTTGGTGGTTGGTTATGGACTGCACCCCAATCCCTAACAGAGATGGCAGTGAGCTTTAACAACCTTTTTCTGGAGCTCCAATAAATTATAACTATCCTCCTATCGAATCTAAGCAACTGAAAGCAAATTCACCATGAACTAATCCTATTCAATCTCATGAAAAAGACTAAATTAACAGACTGTAAATTCAAATTGCATGTCAAAGTAAAGACTCAAAGTGCTGGAACGAAATGCAAATAACATTACAACACCAAGGAGATCTATTGCTCTCAGGTTGGGCCCTAACCTGAGAGCTATAGCTCCCTTAGAAACTCAGAATGAGATCAAAATCTACCTGCCGTTATTCATAAATGAAAATCTGATGTCATGCCAAAACTGGCTTACAAAAGGAACAAACACCGAGCTGTAGCTCGTACTTCCAAATTACAAGAGCAAAACAAAAGTTCAAAAAGCTTCTATCCAAGGCTACGGCCTCA
Organism: Pinus tabuliformis; assembly: GCA_031772625.1. Taxonomy (NCBI): domain Eukaryota; kingdom Viridiplantae; phylum Streptophyta; class Pinopsida; order Pinales; family Pinaceae; genus Pinus; species Pinus tabuliformis. The sequence continues at coordinate 727,265,064 of CM062809.1, read as the reverse complement.
GTATTTATGCAAAATGATCATCCAACAGGTGTCCTTGATTTGTGGAGCTCGGCTGTCCAACTGAAGGTTAAACTGCTGATCTTGTAGAACAGTTATAACTGTTGTTCCTGTAGAACAGTTGGCTGCCTCTAAGCTCGGTGGGGAGATTGGTTGGAGCTCGGAGCTATGGTGGGAATCACGAGGAAGGTCCCCAAGACTGTGGACATCCTCTCCTAAAAACCAGCAGTGCCACCTCATTATCTGCTTGTCTCCTTTTTCGTGGTCTTTGCTCCCTTTTAATGCCAAAACCTGAAATCATCATGTATTAGTCACGTGGATAGAATGCCTACCCTTCTTCCTACAAACAACACGAATAAACCAAGAAATGAATGCATAAGCAATAAAAAATGAATGGTTTGAGCAGAGCAAGTAGGCCAAATGAGCCCAAATTGTACCAAAAATTGGGGCTCATCATCACCCCCCAGCTAAACTATTTGCTCATCCTTGAGCAACTTTGCTCTGGCTCGTCGTCTTTGGCCGAGAACTAGAGCCTGAAGCATGCTTTTCCTTTCCTGTTTTTGGTGGCCCTGCCGTTTCTGCCCAGGGTGGCGCTTCTTCCTTTCCTGTTTTTGGTGGCCCTGCCTTTGCTGCCCCTGGTGGTGACGAAGGTGGTGCTTCTTCCCCCTTTTCTATTTCCTTGAGTTGGGCTTCGGAAGGCGATTGGCCTATTTTTCGTGTCCAGGAAGTTATTTTTGGGCTTCCCTTTTCGGGGGTGGCTGATGTTTTAGAGGGGGTTCTTGCACTGGGTGAAGTAGGGACATCCCCTAAAATGGTTTGGCTGCTGGGTGGAGGCTGTGGCTTGCTCGTGGTTATCCTCTTGCTTCTCCTGGCTTCAGATGGTAGAGGGGTCTCCCTCTCTCTCTTCTCCTTCGGCTTTGGAGGTGTACTGAGGGCGGCCAGCGCTGCTGCTGCCTCCTTTTCTAGAATACCAGCCTTCTCTTTCTTGCGTTTTGCTCTCTCAGAGCTCCTTGTAGAGGGCCCCTCCTTTTCAGATTTCGGGCTTCCTGTAGAAGACCCTGCTTTGGTAGTCTTCGGGCTTCCTATAGAAGGCCCTTTTTCTGTCTTCAGGCTTCCTGTAGGAGCCTGTTTCTCAATGACTTTCGGGCTTCCTGTAGAAGCCCCTTTTTCCAATTTTGGGCTTCCTGTAGAAGCCCTTGTCTCTGTCTTCGGGCTTCCTGTAGAAGCTTGTTTCTGCAATTTCGGGCTTCCTGTAGAAGCCTTTGTCTCCGTTTTTGGGCTTCCTGTAGAAGCCTTTGTCTTTGTTTTTGGGCTTCCTGTAGAAGCCTGTTGCTCAATAATTTTCGAGCTTCCTGTAGAAGCCTTTGATTTTGTTTTCGGGCTTCCTGTAGAAGCCTGTTTCTGCTTTCCTGTAGACACAGGTGTCTCCACCTCCGCTTGCTTGCCTGCCTGAGTTTTTCTTTTTGCTTTGGTTGCAGGTGTTATTGAGGTGCTTGGGCTGATGTGGACCACCTCAGCTTTGTCCATTCTGCTCTTCATCCTCTTTTCTATTGCTGACAAGATAGGTGTGCCACCTTTTTCTTTGTCCTCCTTTTCCTCATGCTTCTTCCTTTGTTCTCTCTTCTGTACTGCGGTCGGGGTCTTCTGGCCTTCTTCTTTCTGTCCCTCGGCCACTGATTCTTGTTCCTCACTGTTGGAGGAACCCGTTTCTTCGATCAACATTTTAATGTCTCCATCTTTTGTTAAATTCCGGAAGGATTCCCATGAGAGGGGGACCTTATATGAGTGCAGCGCATCCTCCACAAGAAGCTTGATCAACCCATGGTGGGCTATCTGATCTGGTATGCCCTCTTTCAGCTTTGTGGCACACTCCATTAGAGACTGCAGTAGGTAATAAGGGATGCTCAGTTTTTGTTCTACAGGAAGATCAATTCGGTGCCTCAATTCAGTGAGCAGCCGAAAGTGATATGCATACACGATGCTAAAACGGCCTTCACAGGTGATATATTTCATGATTTGCAAACTGACTTCATTCCAAGGTGGCAACAGGCTCGTTCTTCGCACCCCATTTTTGTCCTCCGAGAATTCTTCCTCAGGTGGAAAGAATTCTTTCTTTGCCTGCTGGCTCAGCTTTCTTTCTTCCTTATCCCACGGCAGACCCATAGGAAGTTCTGTGATCCAGCTGATATGTTGCGGTGTGAGCTTGAGGCTCAGACCTATGAAGTTCACTGTGGCCAGTGTCTGGGATTTAGGCTTCAGAGCCTGCAAGAATTCTTCGGCCACTTCATCATCGTAACCCTGCAGCTTATCACAAAAAGGCATCCATTGTGCTCTGGTGAAGAGCTCTACCACTGCCGGGTTTTCCCTTAATTTGGTTGAATCAGTGGGTTCCCGTCTTATAAACCCACCCGACATGATGAACACGGTTTCTTTAATTAAAGGTGGCAAATGCAAAAGAGATTTGGTCTATTAAGACAGAGCATGCACATAATCCACAAAATTCAACATAGTCTACTTATACTGACATCCTGTAGAATGACAACATAGGCACAGCAAACAACAATTCCACCAATATCTTTATGACCAGACTGTGGACGATGGTCTTGCCACTCTTACTAACCAGTTGCATGAAGAGTTCAGGGTTACCTCTTTAATTGGCCACCTTTTTTCCGTGAGGCACCCGCTTCCCTGTAGAAGACCGCGTTCCTGTAGAGACTGCGTTCCTGTAGAACTGCGTTCCTGTAGAACTGCGTTTCTGTAGAAACTGTGTTCCTGTAGGAGCAGTGCGCAATTCTCGGGGAGGACTGTAGTTGGCTCGCGCTCGAGGTGTGCTTCACCGGCGTTCTGGTAGCCAATAGCTTGGCGTATCAAAGTGCAGAGGAGATCAGAATAGCCACTGGAGTTTGAAGTGGTGGTTGATAAATGCATGTGCATGATCTAGCCGATTAGATTTTAAATCGGCGCAATCTGTGGCGCGGGGGGTGAGTTGTCCCCGCCAGACCGTTGGGCGACGTCATCCATCATTCGCCTGCGTATTCACTTACTGCCGCATCCATTCCCTCAGATCTGCCGCCGCCTTTTCCTGTTAAACTCATGCTTCCGACGGGAGTGTTCTCACCTGCGTGCCGCCCATTCTCTTTGTCGTGGCCGCCACCCAAACATCCAATTACACTTTAACTAGCCGACGTGGCCAGTCGACTGGCCATACGGCCGCTCAACCATTCACTTTTACGCCATGCAAACAATTCAAAGTAAAATTCATGTGATTTGATGGAAGGAAGGGTTGAGACACTTACCTGCGTGGCTGCACACGATTTTTCCAGTCTTTGGACGATGGTGAGTGGATCTACCTGCTGCATGCGAAGTTACACAGACCCGGAGGCTCGTGGTTACAGGCTGCCGACGATGGAGTGGATGCTTTGGTTGCATGCGCCCGCATTTCGTTGCAGATGGCGGTGCTGTGAATGGTATCCACTCGAGCAGGTTGAACTGTTACAGGATTCCCGCGAGGTGTCTCGTAACAGTTCTTCCTCCTTGGGTGCATGCTGCACGACGGAGGATCTGGCCTTTCAATCACGTTCCCGGAGCTTCTGATGGCTGTGGTATGAGATATCAGCATTTGTTTATCTTCGAAAATGGCTTTTCCCGCGAGAACTCATCGATCTTCTTTGTTGGTGCAGGGAACTTGGTCGCATGTCGACAAGGATGGTGGAGCAAGGTGACAGCAATGTGCAAGGGTGCCAACCGAGGCTTGAATGCATCCAAACCAATCCATAGTCGCTAAATCTCCTTTTAAGATGAATTCTGGGCCGTCCCAAACTCCTACAGGAAGTTTCCTGTAGAACACAGAGCTTCCTGTAGAAAGTTCGGCCTTCCTGTAGAAAGTTCGTACTTTCCTGTAGACAATTCGCGCCTTCCTGTAGAAAGACTGCATCTTCCTGTAGAAAGACTGCATCTTCCTGTAGAAGATTCAAACCATGATAAAATTGCACATACCTTGAAAAAAACATGGGTACCCTTGGAGGAGGTGCTGGTGAGGTCTCTTGACAGCAACATAAGGACCCTTGGCTTTGAGTTGAAGGCTTCCTCTCCTCCATAGAACATCTGCAACATGCATGCAATTTTACCATATTTTGCTTATTGTTTTTTTCTCTTTTTTTCTTTTTCTTTTTTTTTTCCTTTTTTTTTTTTGAAAGATAACAGGGGCGCCTCAAAGAGGTTTTCACCCGTGCCATCTGCCCTGAGCGCCTCAGAGAGGTTTTCACTCAAGGATCTTTTTCAAACCTTTTCTCTTTTTTTGAAAGACAATAGGGGCGCCTCAATGAGGTATTCACCCCTACCACCTGCCTTGGGCGCCTCAGAGAGGTTTTCACCCAAGGATCTTTATTTATATATATATATATATATATATATATATATATATATATATATATATATATATATATATATATATCCCTCAGGGTATGCTAGAAGCAGAGGCAGAACCCTTCTCTAGGACCAATACAGATTTCTCCATAGTTTTGATGAACTCTTGTCTTGAGAGAGGTCTCCTGTAGATCTTCAATCGATGCCCATTGACAAGCATGGGAATGGCTTCTTCATCAATGGTTCGAATGAGGACAGATCCATTGTCATGGCATTTCTCCACTGCATATGGTCCTAGCCATCTGGTTCTCAGCTTCCCCTTGAAATCTTTGTATCTGGAGTCATACAACAAAGCCCAATCTCCCGGCTGAAATTGCTTGTCATGGAGATGTTGGTCATGCCACACATTTCTCTGAAGTTGAACCACTTCTGAGTGAAGGAGGGCCTGCATTCGGTGCTCATCCAGGCCATTCAGCTGCAGTAGCCTTTCTTGTTGTGCATGGCTGAGATCTAGGTCCAGCTGAGCTGCCATCCTCAATGTGTTGTATTCAAACTCAATGGACAACAGAGCTTTCTTCCCATAGACCAGCTCATACGGTGTGAAGTCGGTGGTGGTCTTCCAAGTGGTGTTGTAAGCCCATGTGGCTTCAACCAGGCGATCTGCCCAGTCCTTTCTGCTGCTGCTCACCACCTTAGTCAAGATCCCTTCTAATGCTCTATTGGTGACTTCCACCTGCCCATTTGCTTAAGGGTGATAAGGGGTGGAAGTCCTATGCTTGATCTTGTGATGAGCTAGGAGATCTTCAACCAGGTTGGAGGTGAACTGGCTCCCTTGATCGGTGACCAGCTCTCTTAGATAGCCAAACTTATAGAAGATGTTTTCTCTTAGGAACTCGGCCACCTTTTCTTCTTTTGTTGCTTTGATTGCTTTGGTCTCTGCCCACTTTGTCAAATAGTCAGTACACACAATGATGTAAGTTCTTTTCCTCGAAGAGGGGTTGATTGGGCCCACAAAGTCCATGCCCCACTTCTCAAATGGCTCAAGAGTCACTTGAGGTTGGAGAGGCATCTCATCCCTTTGGGTCGGTTTCCCCATTCTTTGGCATTGGTCACACTGACTGACATATCTTCTGACATCTTGATGAAGTGTGGGCCAATAGTAGCCTGCCTGCAGGATTTTGAAGGCAGTTCTCTTTGCTGAAAAATGTCCTCCACAAGGCCCATCATGACAAGTGAGGAGGATATCAAAGACTTCCTCCTCCCTTACACAACGCCTTAAGATCTGATCGGGGCCAAGCTTGAACAGATTGCCCCCGATCCAAGTAAATGATGCACTTTTTCTAATGATTCTTCTCTTCTCTCTGGAAGATAGGTGTGGAGGGAACTGTGCTGAAACAAGATAGTTTGCTATATCAGCAAACCATGGAGAGAGTACTGAAATAGCAAACAGATGTTCATCGGGCATCTGGTCATCCACTGTTCCATCCTCATCTGCAGACAAATCCAATCTAGATAAAAAGTCAGCAACAACATTTTCTCTACCTGGTTTGTCAACAATGGTCAAATCAAACTGCTGCAATAAAAGTAACCATCTAATAATACGAGCATTCACATCTGGTTTATTCATTAAATATCTAATTGCAGCATGGTCAGTATGTGTTATCACTGAAAATGCTGAAGCCAAAAATTTTTAGCCTGGCTTAAAGAGTGAGTATTTTCGCAGCGCAGCCCGTTTTAGTGATTTCGTAGCGTGCTACGAAAAGGGGAATTTGTCTGAATCCACAGCCAATCTTACACAGCTGTCATATTCATCAAAATCCATTATCAGTGACTGGCTTATATTTGAGAGAGATGTTGCAAGTTTCCAGGTGTGTTACATTGGTGAAGAATGAGAACATGTTGCAAGGTTATGTGCAGAAGCAGGGGATATTTAATGTGTGTTTAAATGGCTACAATCCACCTAATCCTTGTATACCGGTGGAGTCCTGGTGAGTGTGAGATTTACAGGGATTCATGGTGTGGCAAATTCTTCAGATGGTTCATAGTGCATGCATTAGGCATCAAATTCTTTTACAAGTTCTTTTGGTTCACGGTATTATTTTAATGAAATACTTCAAGTTATTTACCATGTTATCATGATTCAACCTGAGGAGATGTCTACTGTGAGCCACAGTTCTTTGTCAGAATTTGGTGTTCTGGGTTTTGAATTGGGTTATTCAATAAAGAATCCCAATTTATTGGTCCTGTGGGAAGTTTAATTTGGTAATTTTGCAAATGGCGCCCAAGTCATTTTTGATCAACTCATGAGCAGTGGGAAATCGAAATGGCTTCGCCAATCTGGACTTGTTGTTTTGCTTCCTCATGGATATGATGGCCAGGGTTCAAAGCATCCGTTGATTGTCATGTCTCTAAAGAATCTTCTTCGGCACAAAGACTGCAAATTAAATCTGTCTTTCGGGCAAACAATGGTTAATATGATGAATGTCAGAAGATTGAAAAGATTTAGATGAGTTAAATTCAAATTCCATGCATTGCATTGTCCCGTCTTTTTCGGATCCATTTGAATAAGTGTGCTGTGATCCTGAGATAGAAAATATTAAAAAGGTGGCATTTCTGAGATTGGGTGAGTTGCTGATTTTTATCCATGACAGAGTATGTAATTGGTTAAACTTGTACATGTCCCCAAAGCTAGGACCATTTCTGCATGAGAGCAATCTTATTCGCATATTTAAACGGGGTTTTGATTTGGTAGCTTTTGTTGAATGTACCCGATTCCTGGCTTTATATGATGCACAAGTATCCAAGGTTTTAATATACAGGTTTGATGAATCATTCCGAAATATAAACTAGACATGATCCTCTTTTTGGATGATGATATCATGGTACAGAAAGATTTGACTGCATTCTGGTCTGTCAACCTCCAAGGAAAAGTAAATGGTGCAGTTGAAACATGTAGCGAGAAGTTTTCATTGCTTTGACAAATATCTGAACTTTTCTAATCCTCACATAGCTCAGGAATTGATCCGAATACTTGTGGTTGGGCATATGGAATGAATGTTTTCAATTTGAAAGAATGGAAGAAACGTGTTATAACTGGCGTTTACCACAAGTAGCAAAGCATGAATGAGGACAGGGTATTGTGGAAGCTTGGAACACTGCCACCGGGTTTGATTATATTTTACAACTTGACCTTCCTTCTGAGTAGTTCCTGGCACGTATTGCGCCTAGGATACCACCCAAGTGTCGAGTTTTCAGATATTGAGAATTCAGCTGTCTGTCACTATAATGAAAACATGAAGCCTTGGTTAGAGATAGCAATGAGCAAATAAAGGTCTTACTGGACAAGTAATAACATACGGGTTAATTATATGACACATGGCCTCTACAACAGCGCGCCGGATTGTGGATTACGTTTGTGGAATTGCCAGGTGTTATAGACCATTCCATTCATGCGCAAATGGAGGATTGTTATTATAATCTCTGGCGCTCATTTAAAAGCCACAGTTCAAGAAATCAGGGTTTTCTCATGCTCGGTTTTCTTCATGTGGGAGTTTCAGATTCAGTGAGATTGTAGGTGAAGTGGTGGAGTTATTAGCTAAATATCTATTTGTCAGGTCATCCCCATTCTCTTCTCCTTGTTCACCAGTGACAGGCTTCTTAAGATTTTTGCGCCCTGTTGCTTATCATGACTGGGCCTTATCTCCTCTAGTTATTGATGTCAACGGAGTTTTAATAATGAAGGAGACTTTCATTCCAAAAGATTGCGGCCTAAAAGAGAACATCTAATGTAGAACCTTCAGATTGTCAAATAGTTAGAGCAGAATCAATGCATGTTAATGGTTTTATGCCGGCAAAGATAATTCGTGTGAAACTGCTGCATCAATTTTCATGGGGTTGCTCAGAAGTTGTGAACTTTGATCTTGAAGATTGGCTACCACATGGCAAAGCAATGTTATGGAAATGGCAACCATGCGAAAAATCTCCAGTTCACCCTTGTTTAAGCCCGGATCGGCTATGTTATAAAAAGCTCTGCAATCTACTGTTGTTTTTTCCAATAAGGCCGATTACTTTTGTCCTGAAAAACAAAAGCTCCATGATCTCATCATGGCACTTGATCTTCCACATGCTGATCATCTGAAGTTACGCCTTTTAATTTTTCAACGGTAGACAAGGGCGTGTATAGGTCTGGAAACCTTTCGTCTGCTCAATCATCTATCTTTGCCAGGAGCCGTATTCAGCAGACAACATAAAGTTTTTAAAGAATCATGGAATTAAGCTATTTCATTTTGGGATCGAAGGAAACAAGGAGCCTTTTGTAAATATACCAGAGGAGGTTATATGAGAAATATTGAAGGTTTTATTGGATGTTGGGAATCATCCTGTGCTGAAATCACAAGGCGGAACCAAAATTCTTCAGCGCTCAATAATACTATCTGACAGGGGACGGATAAGAAGAGTAAAGTTGGCACATGTCATCAATTTTTATGAATACCTGTGATTGACTGGTTTGAAATCAAATGCTGTGGATCAACACTTTATTGATGTGTTTGATGTATCCAGTTCTAAGTAGTCAAGCTGTGTATCCATGTGTTTCTGAGATTATAAGTTGGAGCCTAAATTCTTCACCTACATAATATTGAGCCATGTCTGGTAATCTGAAGCATATAAATTTTCTCATGGTTATATGGATTATGACCAGCTGGAGAAACACAGTCCTATTCAGGCTTAAACTCATTGTGGCTAGTGCTTATGCGCACCATTATGATTATGCTCGGATGCGCAAGGTTTATGACAAGTAAAAAAGCTGTGTTGTTGGCGGACATGACAAACATAAATGGACTTGTTGCAACTGGTGTAGTTCCATTTTCTTTTAAGTTTGCAGATGTAGTGATTGTTACTACACACAAGTCACTCCGTGGTCATCATGCTGCAATAATATTTTATGGAAAGGGTATCAAAGAAATCAACAGGCAGGGGCAAGAGGTTAAGTATGACTATGAGGAAAGGATTAACACAGCTGTGTTCCTTGGTCTTCAAGGTGGTTTTCATAATCATACCATAACTGGCTTAGCTGATTGCTTTTAAATAAGTAACTCCCTCAGAGTATAAGGCATATCAAGGGCAGGTTCTCAGTAATTGTGTTCATTTTTGCTAAGTGTTTAAGTGAAAGAGGTTATGGACTTGTTTATAAGATTCATTCCCGAGGCAACGGCCTATTTCACAGGCTTGGCAATACCACAAGTTCAGCATGCAATTCAAGTTGTTGATGAAGTAAGAGGGATGGAGTGATCTCTTAATGTGTTACAAGTTTCATTGGATGCCACTGTTGGAAACCAATGCAGCCATAAGCACAGTGTTAGCAGAAACCAGTGAAGAAGACTGTGTTTTCTAAATCACACAGCAGTTTCGTAGCGCGCTACGAAACTGCTGTAGGTGATGATTTTAAAGCGCAGAACTGTTAGTGTGATACTGTGAGCGGGAGTTGTGGAAGAGAGATATCTGTTTATCAATACCATCTACAGCACATTCAAAAACATGTCAGCATTCCATACCTGGGATTATTAAAAGACTTGGGAACATGTTGCTACACTTTAGGAGAATGTTGGGAGACAGAAGCCGTGAAAACAGAGCACCTTCTTTAGTTAGTTAATGAACTCATCTACGTGACTGGAATCCAAGGCCAACTCATTTAATGTACTTCCCTTCAGTCATCTCAACTCAAGCAGCAAAAGGACATGTGTCAAGAGCCAGAAAAGCATCAAGCATACGAGGAGAAAAGAATTAATGTTTTAGTTTGATTAGGATTGGTGCAATTACATTTCAGCACTTTGTAATAAATACATTAATTAAATAGCATGTAGGAATAGTTAATAGCCACCTTCGAGGCTCCCCTCATGCTGGAGGAGGAAGCTCGAGGTGGTTTAGTTTGCTTGTCTATATATGAATCAGATTAGAATGTAAAAAGGGTTGGATTGTATATACAAAAACAGAGTTTTCTAGAGCTTATGAAAAGACTGTTATAGTAATGGCAAACAGGGTTTTTTCTTCCCAAGATTCTCAATGCATCTTTTTGTTCAAATGTGATGGTGGTTTAGTTTCTTAATGTTCTTTTTACAGCCTTGTTATGGTACAATCCCTCAGAATTCATATTATATGCTCTGACTTCCTGTGTGCTTGACAGGCTGTGGGTTTTGGTGAAGCATGTTTGAACATCACTCAGAATTCATTTGTTAATGCTCTGACTTCCTGTATGTTCAGCAGGCTTTGATTTAGGTAAATTATGTTTGAACCTTTGATGATGCAAAGAGCCTTGGCTTCTATGAGATGACTGTGATTTGGTTTATTAACTGTGAAAGACTCCATAGCCCAATGAAGACTAATTTGATGTATGTCCAGCCAGCTATATTTTTATAAATGTGTGAAGAGTTAGCCCTCTAGTGTTTGAAGGATTTTGTCAAGAGTCATGAGAGAGCCCTCTCTGATTAGGAAGGCTAATTCCTAATCTAAAGTATGGTCTGAAACAGTTACATGAGACCTTGCTTGGTTGCAGTCCCTAGTACTGGTTTTGTGATAACAGTATGTACAAAGGTCTGGTAACCAGTAATATAATGTCGGAACTTGTTCAGTGCATGGACCACAGCCAAGAATTCTTTCTCGGTTACAGTGTAATTCAGCTCAGCTTTGGACAAGTTTTTGCTAACAAAGTAAATGGCATATGGAAGTTTTTGCTCAACTTGTCTTAAAGCTGCACCTATGGCTTTGTTCGAGGCATCAATGTGGATGTGGAAAGGTAGGGCCCAGTTTGGACCTCTCAGGATTGGGGCTGACACCAACTTGTTCTTTAATTCATTTAAAGCCCTCTGACAATCATCAGTCCAATTAAACTCCACATCTTTTGCCAACAGGCCAAACAATGGCGAGGCTAGCTTGCTGAAATATTTAATGAATCTCCGGTAGTATCCTGCTAATCCCAAGAAACTCCAGACATCCCTTACCTTTTGAGGAGGTGGAACCCTCTTGATGAGAGCAATTTTGTTAGGATCCACCTGCAACCCTTGGCAAGAAATGGTATGGCCTAGCACGGTCCCTTCAGTCATTAGGAATTCACATTTTTCAGGACTAAGGGACAAGTTCATCTCGGTGCATTTGGTTAGGACTTTTCCCAGGTTGGTCAATGCTTCCTGGAAGTTGGCCCCATAAGGAGTAAAGCCATCCATATAGATTTCTACCGCATCATGGACCAGCTCCGAGAAGATGCTCAAGACAGCTCTCTGGAAGGTAGCAGGAGCATTGCATAGCCCAAAGGGAAGGACTCAATAGGCAAAGGTACCCCAAGGACAAGTGAAGGTGGTCTTATCTTGGTCTTCTGGGCTGATTTGGATTTGGTTGTACCCGCTAAACCCATCCAGGAAAGAGAAGAACTTCTTTCCTGCCAGTCCATCCAACACTTGATCTATGAAAGGTAGAGGGAAATGGTCCTTCTTGGTAGCTTTGTTCAATTCTCGGTAGTCCACACAGATTCTCGATTTCCCATTTTTCTTGGGAACCAACACTAGAGGGGACACCCATTCACTATCTGAGATGGGGTAGATGAACCTGGCATCCAACAGTTTTTGCAATTCTTCCTTGACAATGTCCTTAAGGGCTGGATTCATTCTCCTCTGAGGTTGCCTAACCGGTTTACAATCCTCTTTGATGTATATATGATGGGTACAGACCGAAGGATGGACTCCTTTCATTTCCTTATAGCTCCAAGCAAAAGCATCTAGGTGGTTGGCCAACAGACTACACAGCTCCTTTTCCTGGGAAGGAGATAGGGAGGAGCTGATCTTCAATGCTTTCTCAGGGCTGAACTCCACATTCTTGACTCTGGGAGTAACAGGGTTGGTTGTACAAAGATCCACTAAGGTGCTGGCTTGGGCATCCTCCACCAATTTCTCTAAGGGTAGTGCACTGGAAGGTGGATTCTGGATCAAGGTCTCGATCAAGTCATCCTCGGTTGGGGGGTCTCTTCTAGTGGTATCTAAGGTGCACAGAGGTGCTGAGTACACCTTGTCTTCCTCTCCTTCTTCCAACCAGAGTGGTAAGTCATGTTCTAAGGAGGGTTGGGCAGGAGGGTATAGGACTAGCTGCTTGGACATGGCACCATTTTTGATGGTCATGTTTCTTGCACGACAACTTATGTAAGCATCTGCAGTAGCTAACCAAGGCCTTCCCAAAATGAGAGGATATCCAGTAAGCTTGGCCTTTGGTTGCAGAACCAGGAAGTCTGCAGGGTATTCCCAAGAGTCAATAGAGACCAAGACATCCTCCACAATCCCTTCGGGAGTCATGGTGGAGTGATCTGCTAATTGCAGTACTGTTGAGGTCTTCCTCAAGGAACCCTGAAGATTAAGCTTAAGCATGATATCCCTGGTCATCACATTAATGGCAGCCCCCAGATCAATCAAGGTGTGAGGTATAATGGTGCCATTGATGTGAACATCTACTACAGGACTTCCAGGATCTAGGTACTTTGGGCAGATGACTTGTCCTAACATAAGGTCAGACAGTTGTCCTATGACATTGATAGTTGAGGCATCTTTCTTCCGTCTGCCTGGGTGTTTGAAACACTTCTCCTTAACCAGTTTGTTGTATATTGGCACATCCTTGATGGCTTGGAGAAGTGGTATTTTTACACACAACTGCTTGAGCTCACCCAGAAGCTCATCCTCCTCTGGGTTGGGTTGTGTGGTGGCTGTTAGTCTCTCAGGAAAGGGTGGAATAACCTTCGGTTCACTTTCCTGTTTATCTTCCTCATCCTCTGGGGGAGGAGGTTGGCGATCTGGTAGAGTCTTTCCAGATCGAAGATTGATCTCCTGGATCTCCACAGCATAGGTAGGGCATGAGGTTTCCCCAGTGTATACCTGTTGGGCCTGTATATTGTTGGGGTTCGGGTTAGGTTGAGAAGGCATTTGAGGTTTCCTTGGAGGAGCAGGAGGTAATGGCTGAGGTTGAACTGGTGGTGGAGGCAAGATGGCAGGAGGAGTGTTGTATTGGGGCCTCCACCCCGACTGAGGTGCATTCCATTGAGGCTGTGGCTGGGCATGTGAGTGATATGAATGAGAAGTAGGTTGAGTGGGGTACTGAGGTGGATAAGACCATGGAGGAGGCATGGACCATGAAGGATGAGCAGGGGGACCCCAGGAAGGCATGGGAGTCGATTGGTTGGGGTTGTAATAAGCTTGAGATGCCCCTTGCATCCCCTGCTGATAAGGTCTAGATCCTTGTGGCCTCCTTTGGTTGAGGTAATAGAGAGGCTCAGTGGGAGCTTCTGTCCCTTGGTATATAGCTTTAAACCCAGGTAAGGTTGGACACTGATTTGTGGGATGGTCCTCCTCACAAACGAAACACACTTCAACCGAATGCAATGGACATTCGTTCTTAGGGTGTCTCCTTGTGCACCTAGGGCAGAAGACAACCAAGGCTCTCTCAGCTTCTTCTTTCTTTTGCTGAATCCTGAATGTGTCAAGCTGCATGGCAATGGTCTGTCTCACCTCACTCTTAAGATCTTCTAATTGATTTGCAAGCTCATGTTTGGAGAAAGGGACACTAGTCGAGAGGTGGTTTCCTCTACCTCGTTTCCGAGCTGCCCTGGAGTAGTTTCTAAACACAGTCTTGATGTCCTCATAAGGCAGTTGGTAAATGTCCCCCCAGCTAACATGTGAAGGGTATCTAAGAGGTCTTCAGGGACTCCTCGGAGCAGGACCAACTTGAGGGATTCAGGGTCAAGTGTGCACCTGGCCCGCTTATAGCTTAGTTGGAACCTCTCTTCATAATCCTCTAAGGACTCATCATTTCCTATGGACATCTGAAAGATTTCCCCCTTTGTTTCCTTGGACCTATAGTAATCCCGGTACTTGGTGTTGAAAGCTTGCTGCATCTGAGCCCAAGTGGTGATACTATTCCCAGGTAAGCCCATGAACCAGCGTAGTGCTGCATCCTTAAGAGTGGAAGGGAAAAGTTTCAACTTTTGCTCATCTTCAGCATAGTCATAAGTTCTACAAAGGACAGCAAACTCAAACAGGAAGGTATCCGGATCCTCAGTAGTCAGCCCATGGAAGTGAGGTAAGGCGGAGGGGCTAATGTTCTTCATTTTCATCTCTCCATTGGTCTCTCGGATGGGGAAGGCACCTTCTATTCTCTCATCTTCTCTTCTATTGTCAGCCATAGCTTCAGATGGAGTGGTCTCTAACTCGTCTTCTACTATAGGGTCTTTGGATATCTCAGGATGTTCACCTATAGGTTGCTCTGGGTTACTATCACCAAAGAAGAGAGAAGGGTGACTCAGTGATGTGGTGGGGGTGTTTGGTAGGAATTTGCCTGATCTATCTCGGTTCCTACGAAGCATGAAATGGAAAAGACTTTCTTTTTCTTTTGATTTTTTTTTTTTTTGCTTTGCTTTTCTTGTGGTACCTGCAAAACTGAGACAGATTGATCTACACTAACTATGAAAGATGCATAATTAAACTGAAAGCAGGAAAGAACTATTCTACTTTGCTCAAATGAAATTGCAAGAATGGAAATGCTAGTCTACGCTTGCAGAAAGGAAATGCTATTCTATGAAAGCAGGAAATGCTAATCTATGAAAGCAGGAAATGCTAATCTATGAAAGCAGGAAATGCTAATCTAAGAAAGCAGGAAATGCTAATCTATGAAAGCAGGAAATGCTAATCTATGAAAGCAGGAAATATCTATGCTACTTTTGCAGAATGGAAATGAAGTAAACTACTTAGCAGAAGGCAAGAGTAAGAAAGTAGAAGAAAAGCAACAATTACTAATACTCTGACGCTTCCCCGGCAACGGCGCCAAAAAGATGGTGGGCTCCAGTATTGTAGCAATAATGCTACAACTCCTGGAGCTTCCTATCTCTAATTTTATCAACCCGGTAGTTCGTACAAACTTGGAAGCGACGGTGCTGTATGCACAAGTACTAGCTCTTGTCGCAGCTGTCACTTGGTCAGCTGGCACAAGTCCGCTAGGGCTCAAGCCAACTTCTATATGCTCACAGAAGAAGCTTTATGAATGATGGACGAAAGCTAACTCAAAGGAGACTAGTCTAATTGCAGAAAGAAACTGAAAGACAATAAAGCATGAAAACCCTAGTAAACCCTAATTTGACTAGCTAGACCCTTACAATGCAAAACTGTGAATGAAACTACTACCACTAATGCCATTACTTGTAGTGAGCTGAAATACATGCATCTAAGCTACTTGCATCTGAAAAGACATGTTTTTGTATTTTTTTCATTAAGTGGTTGGATTTATTGTGATGATGCTTTTGATTAGGGTTTGGTTGTGCAGGAGTGGTTTGAATGGAAGGAAAGCATGGGCAAGGTCAGGATGGCTAGGGGAGGTCCCAGAGGGTCTCTAGAATCAGTCCACAGAAGTCTACCACGTTTGGATGCTCAGCAACCGAGTTTGCAGGCTTCTACAGGAAGTCTGCAGGGGATCCTACAGGAAACTCAGGGATTTCTACAGGAAGTTTGTGCAATTCTACAGGATGTTTGACCGTGGAAGTTTTGGGAGATGGTGAAGTGTTGGAGGATAGGTGAGATGGAGATGGAGCTGGTGATGGCTCAGGAGCAGAGGAATCAGATGGAGGAAGAGTGCATGCAGTGGGTTGATGGCTGGAAGGATGGGATCAACAAAAGGTCAAAAAGATGAAGCTACGTGGCAATGGATGAATTGGAGGGTAAACGAGCTGGACAAAGGCCGAGTAGGTGGGTTGAGGAGAGGTTAAGAAGAAGAAGAAGGAAGTGGAATGATATGGAGCAACGTAAATGAAACAAATGTCTTATGCACCAACCGAGAATTCATTAACCTATGATAACTGTGCCATGAAACCTATGAATAGCAATGGAAAACCAAGAAAGGAAACTCGTGCATGGAAGTGGAATGTAGAAGTATGGCTCAATGTCAAAAGTGCATGGATGGATCTTCAACGAAAATGTCTATGTTGCAGCTTGCATGGAAGTGAGAAGAACTGCATTTCTTTTTGGTGGTTGGTTATGGACTGCACCCCAATCCCTAACAGAGATGGCAGTGAGCTTTAACAACCTTTTTCTGGAGCTCCAATAAATTATAACTATCCTCCTATCGAATCTAAGCAACTGAAAGAAAATTCACCATGAACTAATCCTATTCAATCTCATGAAAAAGACTAAATTAACAGACTGTAAATTCAAATTGCATGTCAAAGTAAAGACTCAAAGTGCTGGAACGAAATGCAAATAACATTACAACACCGAGGAGATCTATTGCTCTCAGGTTGGGCCCTAACCTGAGAGCTATAGCTCCCTTAGAAACTCAGAATGAGATCAAAATCTGCCTGCCTTTATTCATAAACGAAAATCTGATGTCATGCCAAAACTGGCTTACAAAAGGAACAAACACCGAGCTGTAGCTCGTACTTCCAAATTACAAGAGCAATACAAAAGTTCAAAAAGCTTCTATCCAAGGCTACGGCCTCAGTATTTATGCAAAATGATCATCCAACAGGTGTCCTTGATTGTGGAGCTCGGCTGTCCAACTGAAGGTTAAACTGCTAATCCTGTAGAACAGTTATAACTGCTGTTCCTATAGAACAGTTGGCTGCCTCTAAGCTCGGTGGGGAGATTGGTTGGAGCTCGGAGCTATGGTGGGAATCACGAGGAAGGTCCCCAAGACTGTGGACATCCTCTCCTAAAAACCAGCAGTGCCATCTCATTGTCTCCTTGTCTCCTTTTTCGTGGTCTTTGCTCCCTCTTAATGCCAAAACCTGAAATCATCATGTATTAGTCACGTGGATAGAATGCCTACCCTTCTTCCTACAAACAACACGAATAAACCAAGAAATGAATGCATAAGCAATAAAAAATGAATGGTTTGAGCAGAGCAAGTAGGCCAAATGAGCCCAAATTGTAACAAAAATTGGGGCTCATCACGAAGGTCAATCGTACACCTTCGCGAAGGTACTGAAGGGAAGAATAAAGGGTAGACTGATAGAGCCCTAAATCTTAGTGACCTCTGTGAAAGTAGGGGAAGAGGGTATAAACCGACATCATGACCATCCCAGTGTGTAGAAACCTGGTTCCATCATCCCCCCATATTGCTTCGGGTGAAACTTTGGTCCACGCTCTGCGGGCTGATGCCGAAAGGGCCAGTAGTGTAGGGATTTTTTTGGCTAACTAACGTTGAACCTGGGTTAGGCCCCACAAAGCCAACAAATGGTTCCGTTGTTAGGACAGTAATCTGCATGAGAGATGGGTGATGTCGTATCTCTGGAATCCAAGTAAGAAAGAGGTCAAAGACTGGTTGGATAGGAAGATCCACGAATTCGCGGCACAGGAGAACAGAAATCAATGGTTGACAAAGGAACAGTGGCTGGACAGATATCTATATACAGAAATCCATGAGATCTTTTTTTATTCCTTTCTAGTTGAGTTATATGAGTGGATCACGAAGCTAGTAGATAGCCAAGGAAGGTGGAGGCTTGGCGATCCTATTTTCTGGACCCCGGAGCTAGTATAGAGACTGGAAGCCTCTGAGGATAAGATCGCCCGCGCTATTGATCATTGGCTCGAGTGTATCATAGGAGGATTTGTGACTAAATTCGCGGTCGATACCTCAATTAGTTACAGCGAGGCAGAGTGATGCTTTTTCAAAGGTTCGTGGAGGTAAGTACTTGAAGTCTTTAAATACATGGATTAAGATGTGGTTGTGTGAAAAATGGGTTATACAACTACCTTGATGTTCGGAGCTACGCCAAGTGGAATAATTTACAAGAATGAAGGAAGAAAGGGTCCTAAATATAGCCCATTGATTTCACCTCTGTTGGGTGACGAAGAGGGAGTAGTGCAGGCTTCTCCACGAAGTGTAGTTTAGTTAATAAAATAGGGATTCCCGCGACTGCCACCTCCACCTACACCACCTCCAACTTAACCACCATCACCTGCAACTTCGCCAACACCACCCCCACCTCCACCACATTTCAATATTGCGAATTTAGTGAAGCTGCCTATGTTTAAGGGCTTGGGAAATGAGGACCTAGACAAGTTTTGGTTCGTCGTAAAAGCTGTATGGGAAGCTTAGGGCATCATAGACGACCACATGAAGAAGGCAACATTAGTTAGCGCTTTGCAGGATTACGCGCTAACTTGGTACATCAAGTACTCTAATGATAACCCAAACGCTGGGTTGGCAGAAATCCAAACCGCATTAAATAAAGAGTTCAATAGGCCTAAATCCGAGGCACAGTCGATTATGGGGTTCAAGGAAATTGTGATGAAACCAAGTGAAACACCTTGGGAATTGG
Organism: Pinus tabuliformis; assembly: GCA_031772625.1. Classification (NCBI taxonomy): domain Eukaryota; kingdom Viridiplantae; phylum Streptophyta; class Pinopsida; order Pinales; family Pinaceae; genus Pinus; species Pinus tabuliformis. The sequence continues at coordinate 727,246,367 of CM062809.1, read as the reverse complement.
ATTAGAGATTGAAGTGTAAAATCCGCGAAGATAATATGAACAAATTAGATGGACATCACCACGAATGGTTTGTGGCTTCGCTCCTGCCTCACCTAAGGGTTGCACTATCACAACAGAAGATTACGACTTAGGCAGAGGCTTTGGAGATTGAAATAAGACTACATGAAACACTGATGCAAGATCTGAATTAGGGGGTTCAACAGATCCATTCACAATTGAAAAATCTTTGCCTTGAAATGCAAAGTTTGAAGTAGGAAAAAATAGTTTGATCGGAGGCATGCAAAGAGATATGGTGCGTGAAATGTAAAGGTTAGGGGCATGACAAAGACCACTGCCTGGTCTTTGCGAACTATATTGCAAGGGGAGGACTGATGCATTTGAGGCCGGAAGCCCAAGTAGGACCGAGCGCGGGGCCTACGTTGTGGTGCGGTATATGTCAGGTAGCAGGGAAGCACACAAATGATAATTTTCATTTGTTGTAGAAGTTTGTACAAACACCATAGCAACTATTCTGCAACTTTTGCAAGTCGGTAGGGCATGATGAGTGCAACTACCGAAGTTACGAATTGATGATGGAAAGAGCAGTCACCTATAGAGTTTAGGCTGAAATGAGGCCCCCTGACCAAAGCGCTGGGATGGCGCGGATGAGGCCGAGGTAGATGAGGACCTAGTAGAGGTCGGGGACGGCTAAGTTTCTATGATTGTGGAGGACCATGACACTATGCCCATGAATGCACTAACCCAATGAATCCGTCGTGCAAATATTGTACTCAGTTTGATCATGACACAGAGGACTGTCCTACACTAATATGCGAAAAGGGGGTGCTACCACCGCAACCGACTCAGAACCTACAGATGATGAGGGTTGAGCCTATGAAGAGGAACGAAATGTGAATATTGTGCTCCGAAGTGGGATTGCAATGGGCGACGATAAGGGGAAATAAACTAAAGACAACAGATGGGTTTGCAAAGCTCCGGCGAAGGAGGCTGAATTTGATTTGGATCACACACACGAAACGTTCATGGAGGTAAATAATAGCTTCGTTGAGGCCTCTACCTCAGGGAGACGGGATAAGTCTGATCAGGAAATGGACCCTTCTATGCTTACGACCTTTCTATAGACCTGCATGAAGCTACTACGTAATAACAAAGCTGTGAAGCGGTTACATGAACTTATAAATAGATGCGTTGGAAATACTCTGGGTGAACTGTGCGTGATACAAAAGATTGGTAAACATAAAGCAAGGATAGGGTGTGAGATGAGACTCACCATGCACATAGGAGAATATGAAATGGATCAGGTTATTCTAGATCTGGGGTCAAATGCAAACGTTTTACCAAAGTAGACTTGGGAGCAGATGGGGAGACCCGTGCTGTAGTGGTATCCGATTCAGTTAAGGATGGAAAAGCTACAAAAGATTATTCCCACGAGACAACTGCAAGGAGTAACTGTAGACATTGAAGGCACAAGTGCTTTGGCTAAATTTGAGGAGATAGAAATTGTGGATGATAGCATCCCCTACCCTGCGCTTCTTGGAATTGATTGGGCTACTGACATGAATGGGGTAATCAACCTAAAGAAGCAAAAGATGATATTTGAAAAGAAATCGCTGCGTGTAATGGTACCCCTAGTTGCTGTTGAAGGATATCGCTATACTGAACCAGTCCATGATTATGAGAGCGATGATGATTTGTAATGCATACATAAAATAATAGCGTGAGACCAAGATTGGGTGAATTTGACAGCAGATGGCCGAATTACATGGGATTGCGAGAGTCCTTGCACCTCAGACTCGGATGAAGAATTAGAGCGCTGGCAGAATTGACTACATGAAGTAACCACGTTGAGCTATAAAATGATGACCTAATCGTTGCGTTGTGTGTCTTCAGAGCTAAGAAATATGCCCACTTATGATGGCTTGAGTGATGTAGATGTGTTTTTGGATGCATTTGAGAGGGATGTACGAAAGAAACAGTGCTTCCAGGCTTTGGACCGGGCACTGCACGCTACACTCGTGAGATAGTGGGGTACGCACAAGGGTATATTTAATGATTGGCGTGAATGTAGGAGGATTATGCGAACACACTTTGGGAAGCTGAAGGTATGAGTGATAGAAAAATATGATGAGAAGGATGATCCACGCACACACTTGGCCAAATGGGCTAAGGATTATGGAGCGAAGCCCCAACCTTAATGGATGCACTTGTTCTGTCATACCTTGGATGTCATCGAGATGAACTAGTACTTGGAGACAGAGCTCTTCCATGGCATAGGTGAATGGGATATTTTGCACAAAGGATTCATAATGACGTTCAAATTTGAAGATGAGCTTGACTGTATTGACGAAACACTACAAGAAGTTAAAGAAATAATCTTTAGGATATCGCAGGATCCTTTGGATATGATTCAACTCGATTGGACTACTTAGCTGAGCCACGTGCTAGAATGCTATAACATGACTTCCGAAGAAGAACACGAGGATCCATGAAATATTAATATCCTAAAAACCGAGGGCCACCACAAGGTCGAGGGACCACAGATTGAGAATCCTAATATAACTGTGCCACTGAAAATGAAACAGGTAAATATTGGTACTGAGGCAGAGCCCAAATTCGCAAAGATTGGAGATTACTGGGATGATGCGATGATATATAAGGTTGCCAAATTGCTCTGTGAATACCAAGATTTGTTCCCTACCAAGTTTACGGAGCTAAAGGGGATAATGGGATACTTAGGCATTATGAAGATCACGTTAAAACCCGATGTGATGCCGGTTAAGAAAAGACCTTACTATCTCAATCCGAAGTATAAGGAGAAGGTCCGCTTAAAGCTAGACAAGATGCTTGTGGCAGGCATCATTGAGCCCGTAGAAGAATCTAATTGGGTAAGCCCAATGGTGGTACAAGAAAAGAAGCAGAAGGATGAAATAAGGATATGCGTAGATCTCAGGAAGTTGAATGACGCTTGCATACATGATCCCTTCCCGACTCTGTTCACTGATGAGGTATTGGATAATGTAGGTGAATGGGAAGTATACTCCTTCACTAATGGGTTCTCTCAGTACCATCAAATCAAAATTGTGCCTAAATATAGAAGCAAGATGACCTTCGCGACTGAATGGGCATGTTTTCAGTACACTGTAATGCCTTTTGGATTGAAGAATGAGCCTGCGATTTTTTCGTGCGTAGTCATTGCTGCATTCAACAAATTCTGTTGAAAATGGCAACAAGAAATGTTAAAAATAGAAGTTCTAAAAATAGCACTACTATAAATAGCAGTTTGGGTACCAGTGCTGGATTTAGCAACACGGAATCAAAAATGGAAGTGCTAAAAATAGCATTGCTACTTTTAGCAGTTCGGGATGGATTCCAATTTTAGTCAGTCCCTGGACTAAAATAGGAAGTAAAATTTGAATTTGAACTTAACAACTTTTTGAAAATAAATTAATTAATTCACCATGAGTTAATTAGTTGTGAAAAATCAAACATGAAGTCTATGTGAGAACATGCAACAATTTCTCCATTAATTGAGGAACTTATCCATCAGTTAAAGAGATAAGGATGAGTTCTAATTTGAGTTGTAATTAGTTGGCTCAGTTAACTAAGTCAAGTCCAATTAGATTGATTTAAGCAGTTTGTTTAAATTAATGTGAGTTCAGTTAGTTAATGCATGCTTGCATATAATTGCTGCACTTCAGGTAACTAAATATTCTCTCATGAATAACTCATTCATGTTAGTTCAGACAGAGACCCAGTTGAGATCAGAGGAGGGACAGTGTACTATCAGTTGGATGGATTTTTCCTATAAAGGAAGCTATCCATGGAGAAGGATTTATCTCCGTAAGGATTGCGTAGTTGGATCAGAGGTTAGTGAGTGTGTGAAGAGGCCAATTCACACAAGTGGCTGCACTGGACCCCAAGGAAAATTACGCAAAGAAATAGGAGGCTTGGAGGGCAGACGAGAAGGTTTGAGAGAGGCCTTTGACTATCTATGAGTAGTAGAGGGATTGCAGAGAGAGCAAGATAGCTTGTGAGCTGATTCTTTTTTTAATACAGACTATATTTCCACTTGTATTATAATACAGAGTTTGGGTTTTAGGCTAAGGCTTTCTCCTAGTTAATTCTTCTGTGTTATGTGTGATTGATTTCTTCTTATTAGTTATATGTGTTCAATTGATCTTGCTCAATTCAATTAAGCTTCCACATAATTGGTTGTAGAAGTAGATCAAGTATTTTGCTTTAGTATATTGCATTATCAGGTGATCTACAGTGGGAATTTCTACAAATTCATTATAAGTTTCTGGAGGTGTACTTTGATGACTGGACTATGTTTGGGTTGGTAAAATTCCATGTGGTTAGATACTTGTCGAAGGTACCAGATTGCGCTCAATTTGAAGAAATGTCTATTTTGTGTTCCCTTTGGGACTCTACTGGGTCAAGTGGTTTGTAGACAAGGACTGATGGTAGATCCCGTGAAGATCGTAGTGATAATTAACTTGGACACATCGAGGAGTGTAAAACAACTACACGAAACCTTGGGACATAGTGGGCACTATAGGAAGTTTAAGCTCATATATGGTGTTGAAGCAGTGATGCCCATGGAATACATTGTGCCTAGTCTACGCATAGTGGCACTCACAGGTATGATAGATCGCAGAGCCCTGGAAGAGAGGCTCATGCAGCTTTCTGAGCTTGAGGAAGAAATATTTTTCACTGGATTTCACGAACAGGTCCAAAAGTAGTGCGAAAAAGCATGGCATGATTGGCACATTAAGCTGTGCACCTTTAAGGTAAGTGATTTGTTTTTGTTATATGACAGTAAGTTTGATAAATTTCTAGGGGAATTCAAAATGCATCTGCTAGGGCTTAATGTCATTAAGGAGATTACTAATGATGGAGCATTTTAGCTGGTTAAATTGAATGGAGATCCCTTCCCAGGAAAGCTAAACGGAAGCCGATTAAAGTCATACACTAGTGATTCAGCCAAGTGACTATATGAAGGTAGCATAGTCTTAGCGCTCCAGGCAACTGAAAGGAGGTGCGGGACTATAAACTACACTACCTGAGTTGGGGAACTACGCGATTGGAGGATTTTTTGGGATAAGGAAATGTCACGGGGTTCGCGACAGCGCGACAAGAGTTGAGCTACCCAGGGAAAAATCGTGCAATTTAGCTGGAAACTTGGAAAGTGAGCGTTAAAGTCATTGTTCATGATTTGATGATAAGAATGTGGCCAAATGGAGCGGGTGGTCGGCATTTAAGACAAAATTTATGGGTAAGATCCTTGGAAATTTGCCTCCAATCCGAAATTAATGAACTGAATGTGGGGGGAGCGATTAGATTTGAATTCAAAATGGCCTATAAATTATAGGTGGAGGCCCAACGAAAAAAACTTGGCATTTTGAACTTTGAGTTGGTGAGCTCTTAGACGTGCATGATCCGCGCATTCCTTGAAGCATTGCTTGACTACTTAGTGTTTGATCGATTTCCAAAATCCAACCATAATTTTGTCTGTGATTTTATCCCAAGATCCGAAGCTATGGGCGTCGAAGCAGTGACAGCCGAGGCGGTTGTTTCGGAGGTTGTTATGGAGGCAGAGGGTGTTGCTCGAGAGGTTGCAGAGGAACTAGCTGAAGTCCCCAAGTCACCACGGATGCCTAGACTGAAGCCCACCCCAACCAAGGAGAGTGCGAAGGATAAGAAGGGAAAGTAGGTTGCAATACTGGTGCACACGTTGCCCAAAGGAAACCCAACGAAGGACAAGCCCACCGCACAAGAAAAGGGAAAAACCATTAACTTGGAGCTGAAAGAGGAAGAAATTGAGGACATCCTAGTGGATGATGAGGAATTGGGGGTGGAAGTGGAGGAAGTTGAAGTCAAGGGTTTTGAACCTATCACTATGTTTCCTAAATACATCCCTCCCCACAAAGGCAAGACCAAAGTGTCAAAGGACATTGATGAAAGCAAGGTCGCCTTGCACACACCTCTGCTACTAGAAGAGATTGTCTTTGAAGGACAACACTTGGGGTGGCTTCCTCTATTAAAACTGGAATATTGGGACTTAGCTGACCATGAGAAGTTCTCGCACTTGGCGAGAGAGCAGCTAATGCACCACGTTGTTCACACAACCATCGGGATGACTGCATTAGAACTGCAGAAGTGGCTCAGGGGAGTAGACAAGGCAGGTCTGCTCAACCTACTATGGGTGTCGCACTACCATCACACACCCATTACTATGTTGGTCATCAAGCAGTTGCTATTCTTGGTGCACGATGGGTATCTATGGTTGGATGAGCCGATACCCATCATCGACAGGTTGATCCATAGGATCACCCGACTGCCCTATACAGGGGAGAATTTGGCCATGATGTTTGGTAGAAAAGGGGGTGAGTAGGCCCTTGTGGAGGCCATGAAGGAGAAATTCAAGCTCATGAAGAAGTCTTGAGGATATGCCATCTCGAGTATCTGAGACCCTGCGGTTAAGGTGGCCATGCATATTTTGGTAGGAAAAGTTATGAGGAAGTGTCACGGAAATGAAGTGTCAGATCCATTTGTCGCTCTAATGGCCCAATGCGCCGAAGGAGTCCAATTTAATTGGGCATGCTATCTCTACGGTGAGTTCCTTGTGAACTACCGTGAGGCACAGGAGCTTAGCAAGACCTTCCACTATGCATGGCTCTTGATGTCTATGTTGCTAGTAGCCTGGGAGCTGCCAAAAGATAGTCAATTCCCCTCGGTCACACCGGACTTGCCAGAAGTAGCGAAGTACACTTCGCTGTGGGTGACCAAGGATGCTCAATGCATCAAGGATAGCAAGATCTTTTGGATCTTGATGGAAATGAACATATGCATGCCTATCAATCACAAACCACGATTGTCGCCTACTGTGTTTACCAAACTACAGGAGTACATAGAGTTTAGGGAAAACTTTCACAGTGTATCGATCAGGACATGGAAGGAACCTAAGTAGATGTGGCATGACTTGCCTTACTTGGCAATGGATGACGTGATTGGTGTAGTCCTTGATCGTTGGCTGATAGAGTGGCGCACTGCCTCAAATTTGGTAGCGGGGTCGAGTAAGTCCACCGCGCAATGCAAAAAGGTGGAGGCCAAGCTCAAGATGGTGCAGCTAGCTGAGAAAAGGAAGAAGGAGGCCGCTGACAAGGCCCAGGCAGAGCATGATGCTACCGAGTAGGTAGAAAAGTAGATAGGAAAAAAAGAGCGGGGCTCTAACAAAGGTGTGATCTCACCTTCGTCCAAAACAGAGGAAGAAATGTATGAGCAAATACAACAACATGGAGCAGACCTACTAACGACGTTAGACCACATCAAATGTCCAAGAGAACAAGAAAAAGTTGGGATGTGAAAGAAATCCAAGGCCAACAAGACGTCACTAGAGGGAGATTAGCATGACATTAGAGAAACGATGCGGGATGTCGCTGCGGAGGTACTACAGTAGTTCGAGCAGTAGCAGCAACAACTATTGGGGGCCATCTAAATAGGTCTACAGGAGTTGCATATCCATGCATCACATGCTGGCAAGGTGTCCACCAACCTCGCTATCGGTACTTTAGAAGCTGTCGAGATGCTGCATGCGAAGGACTCCTGAATGATAGTGCTACCAGATGGAGCACTGACCACAGAAAATGAAGCCGACAGGCCCACCATCAGCGCCCTCAAGGGAGTGGGGTTGAACTTGACAGCTCTCCCTAGCAAGGTGCTCCACCTACTGCAAGATGGACCGATCGTGGAGTTGAGGGGTCGTGAACACTGTGCTTTGTAGGTAATCAGTGAGCAGAAGATTAATAATGAACAGATGGCCCTGCACTTCCATGGTGGAACTTATTAACACAACTATGCACATGATTAAGGCCGTGAGGGAAGCCTGCCAAATGGTCCCCAAATTTGCCATTACTGAGGATGTTGAGGTAGATGAATAGGTCTACAAGATCGCTACAGGGGTGCGTGATGCTCACACAGAGTTGGCTAAGGTTCAACTAGAGCTGAACTTACAGATTGCAGATTTATAGTTGAAGGCCCAGCCTTCAACTTCACCAGAAGTTAAGGACTAGTGTGTAACCGCTGTCACAGAGGTGATAACGGTGGTAGACAGTGTAGTAGTAGACTGCACATGACTTTTTGAACAGTCGTTCAAGGTCCTAACGAGCCTGCAGGAGGATCCTAATGTACAGGGGCTAGAGACAGAGGCGTAAGAACTGCAACAGTGCTATGATGGAGTAAAATGTACAACGCGCACCATCTCTCTCATGCAAAGACTAGCAAAGTTGTAGGATGCCAAAACATTGAAAGAATAGGTAGATGCAGCACAACACAAAGAGGCAGTGCTGAAGGCGCGCTTGTAAGCCCTGGTTGGATGAGGCTTATTCAGTCATGGCCTTTATTGAATGCAAGCTTGCTAATCTGCAAGCGACTCAGCAAAAGCTTTATGTTGACAGTTCAGGACCAACGACAGAGTAGTTGGTTGAAGAAGTGAAGGAAGCGGCCGCAAAGTGCACTGCTAAGGTTGTCGCCATACAGGTCGAGCTGGGAGGTCTTCGCGCCAAGATCTCTGTGACTACAGAGTGACTTGAGGGAGAGTCACCATGTTTGTGTTGGGGGGTTGTTGAGAACATGTTCCCCCAAGAGAAATTTTGGGGCTAAAAGCCCATGTTTTGTAATAATTTTGTAATAAAGTTGTAAAAGTCTCCTCATTTTGTGGTCGCGGACTGCGAAGGTGTCAAGAGTTATAAAGGGTTGTCCGCCCTTATTTTGTAGTGTGTCAAACTGGCTGTAAAGATCTACCCATGGTCTGCAGACCATGGGATTGTATAAAAAGGAGCTAAGAAAGTAAGCTCTAAGGAGAGAGAGTAGTGAGAGGAGAAGCATTAGATTTTTGGTAGAGAAGTCTAAGTGTTTTGGGTCTTAGCGTAGGAGGAGGCTCTACAGTTGAGTGTGCAGAGGCCTAGGGTGGAAGTCTGCAACTGAGTGTGTAGACCCTAGCAGCTGTGTGCGCAGGGCAGATAGACTCTGTATTAAACTGAAAGATATCAATAAAGAGAAGTATTTTGCAAATTATGTGTATTTATTTCTTGTTGATGCACCTGATTATATTACATTTTTGGTTTAATTTACAATGTTCATGTGATAAGAAAATATATGTGATTGTGTTGGTTAATTAAATGCAAGTAAGGATATCAGTTTACATGGCGCTAACTAAGATAGGTTATTAAGATAAGTAACACACTTGAGATAACTTGGGAACCTATATAATACATTGTCATAGCTGCGCGAAAGTACCTGGACCACCGGTTAGCACTGTGCGAAGGTCAACCGTACACCTTCGCAAAGGTACTAAAGGGCATAATAAAGGGTAGATTGATAGAGCCCTAAATCTTAGTGAACTATGTGAAATTAGGGGCAGAGGGTATAAACTGACATCACGACCATCTCAGGGTGCGGAACTTAGTTCCAGTGTCCCCCCATACTGCTTTGGGTGAGACTTTGGTCTGCGCTCCGTGGTCTGATGCCGAAAGGGCCAATAGTGTAGGGATTTGTTTGGCTAACTAACGCTGAACCTGCATCATTCCCCACAAAGCCAACAAGATCATAACATTCACAATGGGATATTGAGGGAGACTAGAGGAAGAAGGAGATCCTATAGTGCCATATTGAACACAATGTCTATTGCATATCCATGGTGAGTGCTCTTTTATTTGTAGTCACATTTCATAATTATGAAGAAAATAGTAGAGCATAGGTCTCACCTTTTAGCTAAGTTTTTCTTTTATCGCCATTTATAGACTACCATGGATATTCCACAAAAATAATTCTTCAAAAATATCTGATACAATACTGAAATATTTATTATGAATATTAATTCCATTTAGATCTTGTATTATTTATTTATTTATTTTATTATTAAATGAATAAATTAGCTAAATGTTTCTAAAAATGGAACATAAAAAATACACATGTCATCCACAACAAGCACAATTTTTTCCCTAGGAAACCCTTATAGGAGAAAACCTTGTTAGAAGGTGAGGCTAGTATCCTCTCTTTTCTTTGGCATGGAAATTTGCATATACAAAGGAAGAGGTACTCTCTATATATTCACTTGAGATTTATGGCTTGTATGGATGTTGTAGAACTTTCAGTACCTTATGTTCTACTATCTAACTTCCCACTCCTAGTTGCTTTTCTCAACCATGGAACAAAATAAAATAACATAGAATGGAATGCCCACTATTCCTAGCAACCCAATATTTAACATAGATTGAAAGTCAATTTAGGGTAAAGCTTGACTCCCTCAACCCTAAATTACAGTTACAAGTTTGGGTCTTCTATAGAATTCTTGAAAGTCCACATGTGGCTAGCCCCATTTGCATGAATAAAGGGGTTTGATGTGGCATGTTCTCAAACCATGGTGGTCAACATGGTATGTTAGCTTGTGGGAGGCATAAATTTTGCATGCAAAGTACAATTGATGTGATTCTTCCATTATTCAAAAGGTCTTTGAGTGCTGAATAGTGCCAAGTATCTAGCACAAGTGAGAGTTTTTTTTAACCCAAAAAACATCATTTAATTCTTCAAAATGGATTTAGAATTTTCTCAATATGAATTATCCAAACTAGGATCCACCTTTAAAATGACCATGCAAGCTTATTCCTCCATTTTTTTGCAGTTTGAAATCATTGAGATAGATGAAAAACAATATAATTATCCAATCTAGAGAAAAAGGATGAAGGCATCCCATAGGAAAGATGCTTGAATGATAGCAGATATTTCTCCCAGTGAGGAAGTTGTTGAACATCAATCCAATGATTTTGAAGTAGAAGACCTAAATTAGAGGTCAGGAAGCTTAGAAGGTAAGTTATTTTGCTATGATGATTGTAAAGAAATATGTCATTTATATCCTAGTTGTGCATGCATGTTATTAGAAGATACCTCTCTAGAAGAGGGAAGAATGTCTCATGGTGAGAACAAAGAGAGATATCATGATTTCTCATCCATAGGAGAAAATAATAATATCCCTAGTAGTGGTGAAGAAAAGGTTGAAACTGAAATATATCTTGGTCATGGGTATGTTAGTAATTCTGATAGAGAAGAAAAAGATTTAAATCAGAAGATAGTAGCTGCAAGAATACAAGCTTCAGAATGATAGTTTGAGTAGAACAATTATTGATCTAAATTTTCAACAAGGAGACATTAGAAGGTTGAATGAGATGTTGACATTCATAGTGGGATATTGAGGGAGACTAGAGGAAGAAGGAGATCCTATAGTAGCCATATTTGACACAATCTCCATTGCATTCATGGTGAGTGCCCCTTTCTTTGTAGTCACATTTCATAATTAAGAATAAAATAGTAGAGCATAGGTCTCACCTTCTAGCTAAGTTTTTATTGTATCAGGATGTATAAACTACCATGGATATTCCACTAGAATAATTCTTCAAAAAAATATGATAAAATACTAAAATATTTGTTATGAATATTAATTCCCTTTCAATCTCATATTCTTTATTTATTTATTTTATGCTTAAATTAATAAATTATCTAAAATGTGAGAAAAAAATCGAACATAGAAAAATAAACATGTCATCCACAACAAACACAAAATTTTCCCCAGGAAACCCTTATAAGAAAAAACCCAATAAGAGGGTGAGGCTATTATGCTATCTTTTCTTTTGTATGGAAATATGCATGTATAGAGGAAGAGGTACAATCTATTTATTTACTTGAGATTTATGGCTTCTATGGATTTTGTAGAACTTTAGCACCTTATGCTCTACTATCTAACTTCCTACTCCTAGTTGTTTTTCTCAACCATGGAACAAAATAAAATGACATAGAATGGAACCCCCAATCATTCTAGCAACCTGATATTTAACATAGCTTGAAAACCAATTAGGGTAAAACTTGACTCCCTCAACCCTGAATTACAATTTTAGGTTTGGAACTTCTATAGAATTCTTCAAAGTCCACATGTTGCTAGCCCCTTTTTCATGAATAATAGGGGTTGATGTGGCATATTCTCATACCATGGTGGCCAACATGGAATGGGAGGCATAACTTTTGCATACAGAATATAATTGATGCGATTCTTCCATCATTTGAAAGAGCTTTGAGGGTTGAATAATGCCATTCTGTTTGTTGAATGTAGCATGAGGAGTGGCCATCAATCTAGAGAAGTGATGTGTTTCAATCAATGCCTAAGGGGGAGATTGCTGGATAATTGGAATTGTTAGGATGGTAGGTGGCATTAAGTGTGTTGGCACTGATGTGAATCATGCTAGAATTGATGTCAGAGGCATAGTGTGTTTGAAATTGATGTGCATGTTGTGTTTAGCTTAGGGGGAGTCTTTTGGTTACTATACTCTTTGGTAGAGAATCGTCATAGTAGTAGGATAAATGAAGAAAGCCATAAATCTTATAGGTATAATGGTTATATGGCTTAGGATTTGAGATAATTTCTGCTCAAATAAATTAGCTTAAATGTTCCTAGAAATGGAACAGTTGGGTAGTGCTCAAAGAGATATCTAGCATTATCCTAAAGTTTGAAAAATGCTTCTTGGAAAAAAATATATGACTCATCAAAGTGCGCAAATCAAAAGGTCAACAAGAAGGGTTCCATGCCTCAAGGTCCCACCTCTCCCTTGTGTTTCACAAGAAATTTCTTTATTAATGGAATTTTGGACTTAGGAGGATTTTGGAGTAAGGTCAAGACTTAGCCATAATCGAGCTTAGTCATAGTTCAGGCCACACAACAATGTTTAGCAGGAGTACAAAGGACCAACCCTAACCCTCAACCTGTGAGGGACTAGCTATAGGTAGCATGGGTGATAGGTGGAAACACTTGGAGGTGGCCACATGGTCTCAATGATTTCAAAACAAGGTGACATGGAAACATGGGAAGATGTCACATGGCATGTGTTTTTTACATTTTCAAGTGGCCAGGTGGGCCAAATCTAGGTGACATGTTGATCCAAAATTAAAAAGTGAAGGTTTCATGAAAATATTTACAAGTTAGTTTATGTTTTTTATTCAATGGATTATGATTCCAAAAGCACACAAAAGTAAGTAAGTTTTGTAGAAATTTAACAATTAAAAATGGAAAAACATACAACATCGAATACAACAAATTGGTAACAAATTTCACCCCTCTTGAGCTACAACTTCGAGTCCAACTTCCAATGGTGGAATTTTTATTTGTGTACTCAAATTTTCAATACATCATCATACAAGTTTCAATATGCAAAAATAACACTACCATTGCATCCATAATGCCTAAAAACTCTTGTTTAGGCTCCTCTTGAGCTCAAAAAGGTTGAAAGATGAGTAAGATATGACCATTTCTCCAATCTGGTCTACAATATACTCAGCAAAAGTGCTTGGATATGTTAAATTGACAAACTCATTTCAACCCAATTGGTTGGGTGTTTAGGTTGGAATCCCGGAGGTCTCGGGTTCAATCCACAACTTTTGACGATGATTTCAATGTTTTAGTTATAAAAATTAATTTTATTTTAAACATTGGGTTGCTTTGCAAGCTGCACGCCTAGTCACATGGGGCCACATGGGATTAAGGGGCATAGGTCATAGACCATGCACTCTCCCTGGCCTCGCTCCTGGTCTCGTGGTTATCATATGTCTTGGGCCTAGGCACATGTAAGGTGCCACACACCCCCATCCCCTATCTCCCTATTGATGGTCGCATCAGTTAACATAGCTGTGGGCCATTGACCTAATATTCACTCCCACCTCCTACTCCATTGTGGTCAGTCATGTGGTAAGTCATACAATCAAAGATGGGTCAATCGGGCGCACTTGCTGACTCAAACCTCTTGCCAAACATTACACCGCTTAAACCTTAAATACAAGAGGGCGACCATAGTTAATAAGGATCACCCGTTACCCAATAGTTGGAGGCTCATTTTGTTGGTTGTAGGCCATGTGTTTGAGACTGGTGGAATTTTATCGAACTATTGAACAATTTTTTTGCGCCAAAACAAGGGGCACTCAAGGCAGCCTCTCATAGGGCCATGTGACACCCTTTGATTGGCCCACATGGTGACTTACAAGTGTTTCGCCAATTCAACCATATGTCCAATAACCACACACCACGCGCCCTCATGGGATTGGCCCAAATGTCATATGTACTACTCGGTCATTGTATTGATGTTAGCACCACATCATCGTAAGGTCTACACAATCAACCCTACAAGTAGAAATTTTTTGTTGTTTGCAAAAAACTTCAGAGTGAGATAATGTCCTCAGACGGTGTCAAATTTATGTGATTCAAGTGTCTTTAGAATCATATCGGCAAGATCTATGATTTGGTGCTAATTTCAAGAGATTTTGAGCATTTTCATTTGTCAGTACATTTTTTATCCCCTGGATCACAGGTGGCACCAACCTATGGGCCACGTGGCCTTGATGACATCAACATGATGAAAGCGTGATGTAAAATGATGATGTGGCAAGTTCTTGAGGTTCATGTTATGGAATCTATTTGGTGAATTTTTCCTTTATATTAGTTTTTGGGTAAAAACAAAATAAAATGACCGTAAGTTGGGCCTCCGATTGAGTGAGGACTTTGGTCTAGTTGAGAGGTCAATTTTTTGGGAAGGTTTGATGAGATTGAAAAGGAGTGGACATCCAAGACCCTCTCACTCCTGACGTCCATTACTGAGTTAATCACTCTTTCGAGTTAGCAAGTGGTTCTAACTCCTCGGGCACATGACAACAAGTCCTAAAGAGTGTAGGAGTTTTGACAAGAAAGAAATTTATGCGCCTTAAGAAAGTTAAACATTTTTTCAAGTTTTGCAATCAAAATATTTTTGCACCTTAAGAGATTTGATCCATGTCGACGCTTGATAAATGTGTAGTTAAGATGGATTTATGTTGGTTTTATAATATTTTCAAATATCATGTGCTACCAAATACCATACAAAATTATTTTCTAATATTTGCAAATCCCATGGATTACCCAATACGATGCAAAATTATTTTTTTGTCTGGAGGGTTAGCTCAATTTGTCGAGTTCTTGTTGCTAAAGCACCTCGTTAATGGGAGGTCACGTGATCAATTCTCTTTGATGGCCTTGAGGTTATGTTCTGCTAATAAGCCAATAGAATGTGATCCCTTTAGGTGGATCTACCCAAATATCCTTGGAAAAAATCCACACAAAACTATTTTATAATATTTGTAGATACCGTGACAAAAACCCTAGTCGTAACATCAATTAATATAGCCATTTGAGAGCTTGGTCATCAATTCATTAACTTAAGATGAAGGATATGTGTAATTCACGACGTTGACACATGGTGCCCATGTGATTGACCATGCACGCACACACACACATGACCAACAATGATTTGTATTAACTCTAGATATATCAAGTGTCGAGAGGGATCAAATATCTCGAGGTGCAAACATTTTTTCAAATTTTACAATTGAAAAGATGTTTGCATCTTAATAAATTTAATCCCTATCGGCACTTGATAGATGTATGGTTAAGATAGATGACCCCTCTCGACGCTTGATAGATGTGTGGTTAAGATGGATTATCACTCTCAACATTCGATAGATGTGTGGTTAATATGAATGATCCCTGTCGATGCTTGATAGATGTGTGACTAAGATTGGTTTATGTTGGTTTTGTAATATTTGCAAATATCACGTGCTACCAATACCACACAAAATCATTTTATAATACTTACAAATGCCATGGGTTACCCCATACCATATAATTATGTTCTAATATTTACAAATACCATGGGTTATCCCAACAACAAACGAAATTATTTTATAATATTTACAAATACTATGAGATACCCAATATCAAACCCCATACAAGGTATCAAACACCCTACAAAAGTTCACATACTCTACCACTATTTGGATTTGAACATGTGATATCTTAAAAAGTCACACATGTTCTTAACCATCACACCTAATAAAATTATATATACTCAATTTATATATAATTAAATACATTAAATTTTCTATTAACCAATATAAATCCATGTTTAAAAACTCACATATTACCTTAAAACTTTGAAATTTACCTAAATGTCTTTGCATCACATTAATATTAAAATAATTGTTTTATAAAAGACTACACATAAAAACATAATTACAATTATAATTAATTTTTAATTTTTAATTTTAAATGTCTTTGCATCACCTTAATAATTAATAATTAATATATTGCAGGACAAATTACAAAAAGACAGCAATAATGGATCCACTGTAATCCTCGGAGTTTCACGAAGTGAAGCATCTCATAAGTTTTACCTAGGATAACTATGATAAGTTAATTAGTTGTAAAGGAAATCTAATCTAGTGATTTTCAATCAATAAATAATAAATTTTAATGATATGATCTTATTTGAATGATTCATGAAGCGATGACTTAGAATATGTGAATAATTATTGTTACCCATACAGGTTGGTGGTTAGTTATAGTTACCCATACAGGTTCGTTGGTAATTATTTCTGATGATCGCGTCGATTAGTTGAGCGTACATCTCATGTGTAGCATGGTGTTATAAATGCCAGAGCCATCCATTTGTTTGGATGAATATGAAGGTGGAGAGGCAGCCTGTGAAATGCCATGCCGCCACATCCACCACGAGAGGTCTCTATTCCCATGGCTCCGATCCAAAAACACGTGTCCTCTTTGTCGTTACCGCATGCCCCCTTCTTCATAGCATATAATTCTTTTTCAAATGATTATAGATTTATTAAATTATTAATATAATTTTTTTTTTTTTTTTTATAGAGATATATTAAAATGAATTTTTAAATAGATAAGTATTGATGGAAAATATTGTGTTTAATATGTGATAAGTTTATCTACCATGCAAGGAGGCAATCAAGTCTGGTTATTTTTTTTTTCAACTTAGATAAGTTTTCTTGGCTTGTTTTTTTATTTTATTTATTATTTTATAATTTAATGTAGGAATATTATAAGAATTTTTTATATTGAGTTAAAATTTAAATGTTTATATTTATTTATAATAATTACAATATTTTTATTTAAAAAAAATAGTATGTAAACGTGTTTTTGAGTTCAAGAAAAGTTTTTAGAGATATTTGATTTTGGTTTATTCTTGGTAAATTTATAATGAAGATTTGACCGGAATTTTTCTTTAACATGTTTTATAATTTTTATAATTAATTTAAATGTGATAATAATATTGATAATAGAACATTATATATGAATTTATAACTTAGATTTTTATTTTTTATTTTTTTATAAACATTGAATTTCTATATGTTTATCCATTAACTTTAAATATAAAGTTATGAATTATAATCATTATGAATATGAATCGTTATTCAATTTATTATTCATATTACTTTTAAAATTAAAATAACATAATGTTTTCTATTATAATTTTTTTGATATAATACTTCATTTTATACACATTAATTATATACTCTTAAATGACATAACTATAAATATGAATTATTACTATTTAAATTTATTTTAATGTGATATGAAAATTATGATTTTTTGGAAAAAAATTTGATTATAATTTTATTAATAAAATTAAAATTATAATATAACAAATTGACTGGATTCAATTAAAGTGGTTACCCTCTGCTTGAAAGAGGTAATATAGAGAGGGGCAAAGAGCAGAAAAGGCTTCTAGAGCTGGGTGGATAAACCATTAGGAGAAACCTGCTCAGTACAGTCAACAAAGAGTACAATTGGAGGTTGGACCATAGTCCCAAGTCCTTAGTACTGACTCTAACTGGACTAGATTCAGCATGGATAAGATAGAAGGTGCTCGGGGAAGAGTCTGGATGTGATTGCTAGACTCGTGGCTCGGAGGAGAGACCTTTCGAAAATATTGTTTTTACAGGTTAATTGTTAAACTGAGGTAGCAAGCTTCTTAATAGTACTAATGTTAAACCATAAATATTATTATGTACAATAGTCATTATTATCTGTTTTTCCAGTTAATTAGAAAACTAAAGGAGAAGCCATCAAAAGAATCATTGTTGAACTTTAATTACAACTTCACGCAGCAACTATTAATGCCTATGAAATAGATCAACTATACTAAACTTTAGTTGTTAACATTGAATGCACAGGAAAGTGATTATAATGATAAGCTATCTGTTAACAATTTTGAACGCTTCTGAAAAATTCTACAAAAGATAAACCCTCTGATAGTAGAATGGAATACATGATTAATCTGACACAAAATAGAAATTGTCATCTAGAGTAGAGTCAGGAAAAATCTAAGATATTGACACAAATCCCTGCACACGCTAAACATATATACTTGTAATTTCATAAAAACCAGAAAGCAAAAACCTTGGTGCACTATGCCAATTTTATGTTTTAAACATCAAAACCTAAAGAAAGACAATGAATAGCCTCACAATAACATAGCTACCACAAGTCGGCCAAAATTCATAACCCCATAAATCTTTATACATATATATATCAAAAATGAAACCGACAGCAAAATGTGAGACTTCATTACGAAGCTGCTACAACTTAACCCTAATGTTCACATTCAAAGATTATGCGCAAGAATCAGGCGTTTGTTGCCTAAACTGTTCTCACACCTCATATAAACATAATTAAATTGGTTCAGTGAATGGAAATGCAATAGAAATGTATTTAAATAGGCCTCAAACAGCCAAGCAACGACACCTCCATTAGGGTTTGAGAATAATTATTACATATAGACTTTAAACATAAAGGACCGGCTCGAAAGCCCTTCAAACTCGTTACAATTACAATCCAACAGTGGAGATTGCCAACTGTAATGGTCGGTCAAGTAATTTCACCTAGAAACAAAGAGAATCATGGGAAGCCGTGGCCTGATATTAAAGTTCTTCATTTACAAAAAAAAAAAAATGACCTCTTTATCCTACGACCAGAGTCTAGCTCCAACCTGAAAAGCAATGGCCATATTGTGAGATTTTGGAAACTTAAAAGCTGACAGTTCGAACTCTAAACCTCCTAGTATAGCATACCTACAAGCCAACAGAAGGTAAGGTTAGTCTTTACCTTCAGAGTCAAAACTGACGACTCATTTTTAGAAACTCAGCTTAAAAATAATAGTTATGGGCTTACCTGAGATAGATGCATGCCTTTGGTAAGTTGCCCACCTATAAAGGAAAATGAGAACCCTGTGTTAGAAATAGGAAATCCATTCAAGAAGGAGCGTAGCTGTAAATTTTTGGAGAAACCTAAATAGAGGACAACCAATCAAGTATTCACCTGATAAATAGTGACTTACCAGTGGTAGATGAGATGGGGAATTTTTTGACTTCATTCATCTCTGAAAATACTCCAATCACCTCTATACAACGGCAAGATAAAAACCCTCACAACTTTACTAGTCATAAACAGTCTTCCAAACAATGTTCCTTTGAGCGAGCAAAAGCCTATTGGGACAATTGAGAGAGGGGTTACTTGGCTCGGTTCAATGGATGGACCCTCGTGCTCTCAATCCTCATGGAGCGCCATTGACAAAGCTTTGCCGAATGCCATAACCGAAAACCTTGTAGAGTAGAATAAAGCCGAAGTATGCGAGAAACAATGAGAAAGGCTAGCACTAGTGCAGGCAGTTGGTTAGGGTAATCTCTAGCCCATCTTTGTCATCAGATTTCGGGCTGGAGATCAACGATGGAGAGCCACAATAGATGGTGGACGCACACCGAAGTCCTGTCCTTCGGAATGTACAAGCATCGTGTGGAGGCACGGATGAGGGCCAACACAACATCGTATCATGTAAAGCCATGTGCACGTAGACCTGTCGTGGTAATAAGCCATTAATAATATTCATTGGATAGGTACAACAAGCATATGGCATCTCCCTCGACATTAAATGACAATAATATTCCAGATATTTGTATGTGTGCTGAATAGTTAGTGAACGAGACTCAGAAGGCTCAATGTTTAATATATATATATATATATATATATATATATTATTTAACTATGTTTAATTCAGTTTTGTAAGGTTTACATGTTACAGTATTTTTTTGGGAATCCAATCTTAACAAATTTTAAATTTTTTTTTGCTCAATACAGATGAACTTGGTAACTATGATATATGTTACTAGTATTGACTAAGTTGAAGTTAGATGGATGATGGAAGTGGTGACCAAGGATTGAATTTGATGAGCAAATTACCCATTACAAAGTGTTTTATTTTTATATCTGATGTTATAAAAATATCTCAATGGCAGTTGATTTTCTAGACCATGTTTTAAATTGTGGCTCCAATTAGCTTCTTCAATTAAATTAAATATTCAAATATCATGCTTTTCAATGGCACCAAATAACTTTACATGTATACACAATACATGTTACAAGTGTGCTTTTGAGTGGCAGTAAATAAATTAACGTGTTTACACAATACGGATTACAAGCGTGCTTTTCAATGTCAGCAACTAAATTAAC
Organism: Pinus tabuliformis; assembly: GCA_031772625.1. NCBI lineage: Eukaryota > Viridiplantae > Streptophyta > Pinopsida > Pinales > Pinaceae > Pinus > Pinus tabuliformis. Next base: position 727,225,930 of record CM062809.1, on the reverse strand, counting down.
ATGTTTACGTCGTAAGGCATTCCCCTTTGAAATCAACTCTCCTCTTTCCCATCTGTCATTATTGTGGACCATACGATTATGTGTTAGACGATTGAAAGAGGTTCAACCGTTCGATAAAGGAAAATAGTTATAATTGCTCATATTGTAACGGTTGTAAATGAAAATAGTTATAATTTCTCATATTGTAACGGTTGTTCGAGTACAAACAGGGTCCCAAGGGGCCTGAAAACTGGTGGAAGCACAACCACAAATGGTGGGCCTACGGAAGGGAAAGTATGGTGGGCCTATGGAAGGGAAAGTAGTTATAACTACTCATACTGTAATGTCTATTTGAGTACAAAGAGGGTCCCAAGGGGCCTGAAAGCTGGTGGAAGCTCAATAACAAATGGTGGGCCTGCGGTCACGGGATGCAACAATCTTCCATCAATGTTGTGAAGAGCAAGGCCGCAGTAGTCTCCCGTCGATTTTCTGAAGAGTAATGCCACATTTTGCCAGGATTTCAGCCCGTTACACAGAAGCTATGACCTTGCACATGCAACCCTCATCAACAAGGGCCACTACATCATGGTTAGTAATGCATCTTTATTTTAAAGATTTTTCCATCTAGAGGTTTAAGGTTCGATTTTCTCTTACACCTATCGCTATGTTGCATCAATGAACAGGACGGACTGCTATCAGTGAACTGGACGGACTATTGTGTTGCATTTCAAAAATGTAAAATTTTCTCCACAACTTTTTAATTGTCTTTCCCTTATTGCTGTGTTGCATCAGTGAACTAGATGAACTTTTGTGGACGGACTATGGTGTTGCATTTCAAAAATGTAAAATTTTCCTGTCTTTCCCCTCTAGAAAATAAACATTTCAAAAGTGTAAAATTAACATTGAAGAATATAGAAAGTAAAGTATTGATGCATAAAAACCAATTATTGTCTCCATTAGAGTTCATCATTTATATACTAAATATATAAATGAAGTAATCTTAAATTTTAATTTCAAGACATTTTTCCAAAAAATGTAAAATATCCATTATACTGCATCATTTATATAATAAATCTCCATTAGAACATTTCAAAGAAAGCATCAAACTGTTGAAACAACATCCTATTAGGAAACCTAACTGTGGAATTCGGGGAATTCGGGCAAGATGGTGTTGGAATTTTGGATAACCAGAGATTGAACCTACTTCTAATGGAAAAATAAAGATTAATTTCTCTTGAAAATTAATAATTACAAGAATCGCGGTACTCGCCTTTAAAAAAATTCCATAGCCAAAGAAGAAATTACAGTATTGGACTCTAAGAAAATTCCCTCACCAAACAATAAAAAGAAAATTTGAATCGCGATATGAAAATTCATAGTGAGAGAAAAAACTTGAACCGAAATATAAATTAAATTGCTAATAATTTACATTTTCCTGGACACAAAATTATACAGATTTTGACATTTTACAAAGCTCCATGCTCTGCTGACATTGTGCAGGGAGAAAAAGAGGTTGCAATTCATCGTAGCCATCCTTCTTTAAAATATTTCAAAGTACAACATATTAAAACAAAAAAGAATTCCTTCAAATCACACAGATCCGAATTTTGGCAATATCTCTGGCACAAACCTCAGGTTCTGGTATAAGATTTAGTTAACAACTCAAAATCTAGAGACACCACATATATCCAATTTTTCCTTTTACATGGATAAGGGATTTGGCAGAAGACCATGGCTCTAATTTAAGAAATAGAGATATTTAGAGGAGAGGACTAGGGCTTTAATTTAATATCTAGAGATATTTAGAGAAAATCCACACTGCAACATAAAGCCGATTAAATTAATTTATGGCCAAGAAAAATATTTATTCAATCATTCGTGATTAGGGTCATCCTAGACTTTCTTCTTGTCATCATCCTTAAATCTGATAATATTTTCTGTGGATGAAAAAGTGCTTCAAGTTAACCTATAAACTACACAGCCGCAAACAAATCAACACCTGTTAATAGTTGGGATACAGTTGCAGCAGTGCTACTGGTGCCCAAATTGTCTGAGGAGTAATGACTATCACATACAAAACAAATTGGGGTGAAAACCGTAAGGAAACTAAATGAAGGGATAAGCTGTAATTTAAAGAGAAGGAACAAAATCGTAAGTAGCTCACTGCCTGTAATAGGAAACCATGTCATTTGCACCTAAAAACTATGTAGGTTACCTTCTATTAACCCTGATGTAAAATCGGAGACCAGTCACCTGTATGCTCCCTGCACTCCAATCGAGGGTTCAGAGAGATCCCAGAAAAATAAACCATAGTCGGAACTGCCAATGGTAAATATTAAGACTTTTCTAACCAAATGGGTGAAAGAACCTACATTAGTTCACCTAGTTAACATGGGGAGATGCCAAAACAACAGAACCCCTGATGCCAAGTTGCAGAGCTCGGCCATTAGGAGCAAGTGGAGAGAAAATGAGCCAAACTGAGGGCACGACTTCCCACATTTGATACCCTAATTGATAGTGGAAGAAGGTGGACCTTCAGATTAGCTCCGGAAAAAACAACAGTTCAGATGTACCCAGTTGTCCACCATGATGACCGACAGATGTCACCCTCACCTTCTTCGCGAAACTTTGGCAAACCTTATGGTGCATAGTTAAGTTGCACTGTGTATTGAAGCATGACGGATTATGGTATGGGTTGTAATAACATTTCAAGTATGTATGGTATGCCATCTATTAACCAAAGTATCGGATTACCATAATAATTATTCAAAGAATGCATATACTCCTAGGTGTTTAAGTATATGGTAATAATTAAAAAAAAAAAATATTACTTATTTATAATCGTGTTAAAGTCTTAAGTTTTACATGTTACAAATGGATACAAACAATAACATCAATTGTGTGTATATTTACATTTTTATTGGGTTGCCTCTAGCATTTTACTAATTATAAAAAGCTACACGGGTTGAATAGAAATATACATTTGTAAAATCTCAAAAATCACAATGCATCACTAATTCATTTGCTTACGTAGTTTTCGGAAAGAATAGGAAATGAACTCATTATATAGGTTAATAAGGTTATATAAATTAAATAATTGATAAATATAAATAGATATTAATTTATGATAAGTATTAAATTTATTATATTATTAACTAAATCAAATGTTTAGAATTATAAATTTTTTTAAAGTTTAGTACTAAAAAAGATTTACATATTGAAATTCCTCTTTTTATATGAATTTAACTAATCCCAAATTTGGTTTTTTCAATTTTTATGTTTTCGTTTTTGAGTTAAATTTACATTACTATTTTTACTTCAATTCTTGTACATTTCTTTCCTATAAAATAAAAAAATTCTAATACCTAATATTTCAAATCAAATGGATAAATGAGTTAAATAAATAAAACTTACAAAATTACTTGAAGTTATAATTAAATAATATATATAATTATTAAAGATATTTATTTCACACTTAAAGAAAAATAGTTGATTGTGTTAAGAATCTCCAACTTCATCTCAACGAATTTCAAAACATTTTTCCAAAAATATATAAAATTGAAAAATATAGAACATGAATTTAAGTAATTTTATACATTAATATAATTATTAAAGGTCTAATTAGGGTAAAGTAAATTGAAAAGAAATGAGGAGATAAGAAAGATGGGAAGAAGATAAGAAATGGATGGTGAGTTTTTGATGAGGTAAATTTACAAGAGTAAGAATTACCAATTTCCTAAAACATAACACATGATAAAAAAATAAACACTAGTAAAGAAACAAAATTGCATAAAATTTTGACTTCTTTTTTCTATATTATTGTTTCTTATGCCATTGCCTTATGGCATTTCTTTTGCAACATATGATGCAAATGCTAGTTATACATAACAAAAATTAACGTGTTTACACATACTCAGATTTAAAAAAGCATCGAAAATAATTTTTCAATTGATCTTTTTCATTTTCAATGTGAGATTATACAATTTTCTTTCACTAATTGTGTGTCTCAAATTAACTAATAAAATAGAGAATATGTAGCTTGTTGGTAGTTTCACTTGTGTTAGTTTATACTTTATTTTTGTTCCCACGGATATAAGTATTTGTGATTACACTTAAGTATCAAATATGATGTTCTGATTTCCCTCACAAGACTTTAGCTCTTTATTGAACTGTAATTAATATTAATATATATATATATATATATATATATATATATATATATATATATAGAAAAATAAATAAAAGTTAACAAGTCAAGTGTGATTTATTCCATATTATTATAAATAAATGACAATTCTTTTTATAATTTATTAATATTGAATTTTAGTTGATTAAGTTTATTTTGAATTGTTTGGAAGAATGATTATTATATTTCCATGTGTATTTAATTTTTGCAAATGACATAATGAGCTTTGTTGTAATGGTTTTGAATTTTGTTCTTCAGTCTTATGTGCCTCATGGTATAAGCCTCGAGACTTTACTTATTGACTTATATAGGCCTTAAGGGTTGACCTATTTAGCTTGCATAGCCTTAGGTAGCTAGTCTAGGTTTGATTTGGGCTGCAAAGACAAGCAAGAAGGAGCTAATTGTTGGACAATCTTATATGGTTGTATGTTCCTCTATTATCTATCATTGCAATAGTGTTTATTTAATTTCTACATATTTTTCTAACCCACATGCCAACTCAATTGGCAATAGTCATGTTATGAAGTACTATGAAATTCTTCATGGGTCAAACCAACCAAAATCAACGTATTTGTTTATTATCATTGATTAATGTAGGAAACATATTCAACAACTTGACTTTGTTTTGTGTGGTATCAAAGCCTACTCACCTCAAATGCAAGGTGTTCCCAACAAGGTTTCTTAATCTAATCTAATCTTGTGTTGAGAGGGAGCTTATGTAGAATGAAAATATACTGAATGAAATGACAAGCACAATAATAATTGAAATTGAGTATGAACTTGAAGCATTTGGTTTTGGCCTATAACATGCATAGAGAAGCATGGATTTGTGAGTATATGGATAAATATAGCACTTGGATGCCTAAAATTGTTGACTACTTGATTTAATTTACTATATTTGGAACAAAGAGGGATGTAAATAAAGAAGTGGGTAGATGCTTCTTATATCATTTACTTGTGCATACAATGATAAGCGATTGGTCTCTTTCATTGTATTTGGAGCTAAAAAGACATTGATGATGAAATAAGTTGATGTTTCATAGCATCAAATGCTCAAGCATATAATTGTAAGTATGTTTATTGAGTTATATGTATCAAAAATGTAAATGGGCATATAGTTGTAAACACACCCATGGTTTGATAATTCACCAATGTAAAATATAGATGTAGACTAATGTGATAAGGGGCATATTGTATTTTCAAAGACATTGTTAATGAGCTTTAAGGAGGATAGGTGTTTATCCCAAGTCAAGTGTAAAGGGTGGAATGTTGGGTTAATCTTGGCTTGTTCATAAAGTAGTTAGGATAATCTCATTCATTATTGATGGGCTTATGGAATTGGGTAAAACATGATATTTCCTCATGTTATTTCATATGAGGAAGTCTATTCAATTGCACAAACACTATACCAAGAGGTGTCTAACAATGAATTAACACGCTCAATGTATTATTTTAAAACACTCTCGTTGAGCACAAAGACCCCATAATGTATTGTAACCATTGACTTTTTCAAATAATGCATTGAGTGTGTTTTATAGATTGATTTTTTTTCTTCTAGAAGGGTTTTCCCAAAAAAAATGTTGTCCAGTATGTATAATAATAATAATAATAATAATAATAATAATAATAATCTCTCATTGATTAGTATATGTTATGAAACCATCTCACAAACAGATAGAAAATATAGATCAACGCCTTAGAATTTAGCCTCTTCAAGGGGGAAACCTCCTTTACATTACACAAATGAACAATTCTTGGATGTTTCAAATGAAAAAACCTCCTTTCTATATATAGGAGTATAAGGGGTCACAATATAACCAAGCCAGCCTAACAATAATAATATAAAGGCACAAAAATAACAATAATGGGATTCTATGGGGCACAATAATAACAATATGGGGACAATAGGGGCACAAGAATAACAATAAGGGATACAATGACAATAGTAATGGGGGAATCACTAGTATTATAGGGACCTAACATGCCCCTTTCCTTCAAAAAAGTGTTGTCCTCAATGCTTGAGTAGTTTTGTATGCTTTTGTATAAAATTCTCATCCTCCCGTGTGGAATCTTCAATGGGTAAGTTCTTCCACTTGATGAGACACTCTGAAATTGATCGATTTCGTAGCTGTCAAGTTCTTGTTTCTTTGACTGGTTCTGGTTCTAATATGATTTTTCCTTCCTCATCAAGTTCTTGCAGTATTGTTTGAACTAGAAGTTTGTCACCTATAACCTTCTTTAAGCATGAAACATGGAAAACTAGGTGCACTCGGGAAGCTGTAGGAAGCTCCAATTTGTATGACATAGTACCTATCTTTTGCAACACCTTGTACGGACCATAATACTTTGGTGACAATTTATTATCCTTCTTAGCTTACTTGAGGGACATTTGCTTATATGGTTGTAGCCGTAGGAATACCCAATCACCTATATCAAAACTTCTTTTGATGCGATGTTGGTCTACCTGCTATTTCATTCTATTTTGCGCCAAGGTGAGGTTATCCTTTAAGATTTGGAGAACTTGTTTATGATGCTCGATGTGATCTTCCACTGCTTGAACCTTAGAATTTTCTCTTAAATATGATGTTATGGATGGTGGATGATATCCATAAAGTGCCATAAATGGGGTCATTTTTGTTGCAGTATGGAAGGAAGTGTTATACCACCATTCAGCTAGAGGCAACCATTTGACCCATTGTGTTTGTTTATCAGATGCAAAGAAACGAAGATATCCTTCCAAACATTTGTTTACTATCTCAGTTTTCCCATCAGATTGAGGATGATAAGATGAGCTATGAGCTAACTGAGTACCAAGACAAGAAAATAATTATGTCCAAAAATTTCCAATGAAAATGAGATCTTTATCGCTTAAAATAATCTTTGGGTTTCCATGTAGCTTTTGAATTGTCTCCATAAATGCAGTAGAAACTGTATTTGCTTTAAATGGATGAGATAATTCACAAAAGTGTACATACTTGGTAAGTCTATCAACTACCACCATGATAACACTCTTCCCTTGGGACTTGGGTAAACCTGTGACAAAATCCATTGAAACCTCCTCCCAACGTTGGCTTGGAATGGATAAAGGTTGTAATAGTCCTGGGGTCTTAATTGTTTCAACTTTATTTTGTTGGAAAACCAAACATTCCGCCACAAACTTTTGAATATCCGATATAAGGCCATCCCAAAGAAAATCCTTCTTAACCCTATGGTAGGTTTTTAGAAATCCTGAGTACCCTCCTAAGGGAGAGGTGTGCAATTCTCTAAGAATCTTTTGTTTGAGTTGGGAATTCTTACATAGGTATAATCGATCCGTGTACCATAACGAATCATTTTTTCCAGCGAAATGTATCAGATGTATTGGGATCTAGTTTTATCTTTTGAATGAGTTCCCACAATTCCTTGTCATTCTTCAATTCATACCTTGCTTCGTTTATCCAATATGGTTGGATAAAAGAAATGACGCAAAGAAATGCTTCCACATCCTCATCCTTTCTTGAAAGTGCATCTACCACAACATTTTGCCTCCCTTTTCTGTAGATGATTTCAAAGTCATAACCCAACATCTTTGTGACCCATTTTTGCTGCTCTTCTGAAGATAACCTTTGTTCTAAAAAGTATTTAAGACTATCATGATCTGTTTTTACCTTGAAGTGTCTTCCCATTAGGCAGGGTCGCCATTTCTTAAGTGCATGTAGTATTGCCAACATTTCCTTCTCATAAATAGCTTTGTGTAAATACTTTCCTTTGATTGAATGACTTTCAAAAGGAATGGGTCTTTCTTCTTGCATTAAAACAACACCAATTCTATTTCCCGAGGCATCATATTCCACAATAAAGGTTTTTGTGAAGTCCAATGTAGCTAAGACTGGTGCTTGGCACATTGCCTCTTTAAGATGTTCAAAGGCCTTTGTTGCTTCTGGAGTCCATGAGAATGCATCTTTCTTCAATAATGTTGTTAGAGGTGCTGCTATTCTCCCATAATTCTTAACAAACTTGCGATAATACCCTGTCAACTCGAGAAATCCTCGTAGATGCTTTATGGAGGTGGGAATTTTCCATTCCTTAATGGTTTTAATTTTGCTAGGGTCTACCTTAACACCTTCATGAGATACAATATGACCCAGATATTCCACCTCTTGTACTCCAAAGAAACATTTGGAGATTTTTGCATATAATTGTTTCTCCTATAATATTTTGAGCACCATGTCAACATGTTGGACATGATCCTTCCAAGACTTATTGTAGATTAGTATATCATCAAAAAATACTAATACATATTTTCTAAGGAAGGGTTTGAAAATGGAATTCATCAAACCTTGAAATGTAGAAGGTGCATTAGTAAGGCCAAAAGGCATGACCAAAAATTCATAATGACCAAATTTTGTTTTTGGAATGTCTTCAGTCTTCATTCTGATTTGATGATATCCTGAACGAAGATCCAACTTGGTGAAGTAAATTGATCCATTCGATTCATCCAATAGTGAGCTTGTTGAGCTCCCTATAATCTGGACACATATGCCATGATCCATCCTTCTTGTGAACCAACACTTTGACTAGATTGAATTATACCAGCGTCTAGCATTTCTGTAACCATACATTCAACTTCACTCTTTTGGACATAGGGATATCTGTAAGGCCAAATGTTTTGAGGAACACCTCCTAGAATCAAAGTAATAGCATGATCATGATCACGAATAGGTGGGAAGCCTTTGGGAGTCTCAAATACCTTGGAATGATTGTCTAGGACTTTTTTGAGATCTGGAGAAATGGATGATTTCAATGTGGGAACCTCTAGTGAACATAATTGTGCAATTATGCCTCGTTTTTCTTTCTTTAGGAGCTTTGTCGTTCTATTAGAGCTAATTATCTTTCCTGCTTTCCCTGCGATACCCCTTAATTCAACTTCCTTTCCTTTTGAAGAGAATTTCATGAAAAGTTCTAACAATGTAAACTTTGAAACGGGAACTGATACTGTTACCCGTTTCGTAGAGATAGCAAAAAAATGACCCGATTTTCAAAAGTGGTGATGCAGAATACACATGTTTTTTTTAGAACATGGTTTTTGGAACTTTAATTTTTTTTCATCCGTTTTAGAATGGTAGTGATTTTCATGCTGATTTTAAAAAGTGAGTATTCTGCATCACACCCTTTTTTTAAAAGACCTATTTTTTGACTTTTAATTTTCTAGTGTGTGAAATGTAAAAAATTATTTTCTAAATTTGATAGTTTTTGAAGTCGTCATTTTATTCATATTTTCTTGTTCCCTATCTTAATTTTTTTTTTAGGGGGGTTTTTAATGTTTTGCGTTTTTAAATTAGAAAGTCGATAGTTTGAATTTTAGATAATGTACATATTTATACATCCTTAATTAATTTTTCAATCCACATGAAATAATTGTTTCTAAAAAACAACATTTTTTAACAATGGACATAAAAATAACCATTTTTAACATAAACATAACAAAAAAACTAAACGTTTTGATAATTTTTTGCTAGAATTAACATGTCAAAATCACAATTTTTATACAAAAATATTAACTAAAAATGGTGAAATAGTAGTTTTTTTTTATGAATTTCATGTCAAAAAAATAATAATAACAACTTTTTTTTTCAAAAAATAATAATTAACTTAAAAATCAATGCGAAAATCACAAATTACAAATATTGAACACATAACAACTTTAATTCATTGATTATTCTTTTCATGAAATGTCAGAGTCAAAACATTGCAAAGCTTGATTTCCAGGTATAACTTAAATTTAATCAACAATGTCACGTAATCCAAACTCTTCGTCCTCTAGAGTTTCATCATTGTCATCTTCCACAGTATTTTCTGCTTCCTTTTGCACAATTTCCTCTTCTAATGGGTCTTTGATGTCTGCAAATCTCCCAATATATGTCTTTCCAAACATTCCATGTAATGGTGGTTGGGGTTCCTTTGCCGTTTTTGCCACACGTGATTCATTAAGGTCCCCTTTCCTCAACCCAATTTCTTGCATTTCATCTGGAAGAAATTGAAGAGCATTAATTCTTTGCTGAATGAAATTGCATTGTAATGGATCTTTCTCAATTGCAATGCAATTTCTTCCTTTTTGAAGGCAGCATGCTGGTGTTGTACCTAATTATCAAGCACAAAAAAATAATGAAGTAAATTAGTACAACGAGATATTAATTAAAAAAAAGAACATATTGAAATTCAATTCCATGTGGCAAAACCTACCTGAGCCAGAAAATAAATCCAGAACCCAATCTCCTTCATTTGAACATATGTCTATAAGATAGTTAATCAATAATTGTGGTTTCTGATAAATGTTAACTATCTCTCCTTTCGTTTCTTTTTCTTCATATGTTAGTTTTCTCACAACAACATCATAAGTAAGTATTTGGCTATGACTCTTTCTCTCCACCTGATTAAAAATCATAGACATATGGCTATCATCTTTTGCCCAACTATCAATATGAATGAAGTCACAGTCATTTATAAATTGTTGATCTTCATTGTTAAGAAGATTTGACTTTTGCCTGTAACATAAAATAGTAAAAGTTCAATTAACTTGTACATAATTGAATTTTTCAACATTAATCAAATATACCTTTAAACATCTTACCATGTAAGCAGTATCCTTGAATTTGTTTTCCCCTTGAAGCTTGACAATACCATTGCCAATTGTGTGTCTGAATGAAATGTCACAAATCTCCATAATGGTGATGACGTCACTTCCATAAATCCCGCCACCACTTTATTAAAAGCTTGATAAGTATAAGGGTCACTATCATAGTAAATGTTTGGAATATTGAAACCATGGGGAATATCTACAATAACCAGGGCATAATCCCTTTTTGGTACGAGTTTAGCAATGTCTTCACAGTCGCCTTGTATTACTTGATATTGAATAGTGTCTAGCCCATTCCAAATGAAATGATTAAGAGTTGGATCAAGTACAACATTCTTAATACGTTGCTTTCTCAGTCTTTCAATATTTATTTTTTCAATAAAGTCTTGAAACTGTCTGGTGCTCCATTATCTTCTTTCTTCATCTTTTACCAAAAAAACAAATGTATGTGTAAGTTTTAAATAAAAATAGTACACAGATGATTAAAACTGAATGTATAAATCAAGTTACCTTTTTAAATGCAAGATAAAAAGCTTTTAATGTTGATGTAGAACTTGAATCTGGATAGTTGCGTACAACATCATCCCAACTATCTTCATTCAACAGTTTAACCATTTGTTCCTGAATTTTCATGTAAACTTTGTGACTGCATAGATAAAGTAAGAAAAAGTTAATATAATGATATGTATAACAAATACTACCAATAACAACATGTTTTATTTAAAAGATAACTATAATCCTGGAAATAAGTAAAAATAATTCAGCAAACTTACTTTTGAAATTCTTCAGACATTTCTTCCAATGATAATTCCCCTGACCTCACATGAGATAATATTGTTTTGACAATTTTTCATCTTTCACTCCTTGCATCGCCCTCCAAGGCGTGATGGTCATATCTTCTGGAAGTTGCTTCAGTTCAGGAGCTGATTTATTGTTGCTACATATGAATGGCTTAGACTTTTTGACCCTCTGGTTTTTAATGCCAATGTCTTCCCACATGCTAAAAATGTCATCAATCAAATTCCAAATATCTCTAGTTCTAAATGCCAATTGGAAAATGTTATCAATACCTCTGAATAAATCGCTATATCTGCTGTCTTTTCCACCTTTTGAATTGGTTTTCTCTTCAATTTGATAGCCTATTTCCATACAACATTCCTTTCGGAAATCTGCAGTAATATTTATCTTATCCCCACCACATTTTTCTAGGAATTCACTATGAATAAATCTAACCTTTTGGATCAAAGTCATGGACATCCTATATTCATTATCTGAATTATGGTCCAATGCCAGTAACTTTGCTTCTGTTTCATTTAAACCAGCATAAATGACACATTTCATTGTTTCAAAACGTGGGTTATTAGGATATTCCTCCATCATTTGTCTTTGAGCTTCAACAGAATGGTTCCCCCCAAGCACATAGTAATTGTATTCAAAACATTTTGACTTATCAAATGCTTCTTTGTTGGGAACTTGAAGTGGATCAACAAGAAGGACATAACTAACCACATGAGCATATGGATTGTACCTCATCAATGTCTTCAAGTTGTGAACATGCAGATGATGTGGCTTTCTGATTTGATATTGGCATTGTCCTTCAGTTGCCTTATAGGTTTGTCTGACATTTAACTGAAATGTACGACCACCATCAATTATGTTTCTCTTTGTCAAATTTTGTCTAATGGCATTTTGTTTTGTTTTGATTATGCCATCATCTAAATCAGCTCCTGTTGTAATGATTTCTCTGCTTTCTTTTGAAGTTTCACTAGGTTCTTGACTGCTGGTAATGACTACTTCAAGATCTTCAACTCTACTTTTTTTCGTCATAACATTCTCAAGAGATCTATTCTTGGGCATTGTTACTTTTGGTCTTTTACGACCTTCTTCAGTTCCAATGTAATCTTCAGTAATGGAAACATATGCTTCATTGTCAATTTCAACTTCATCGTCCTCAAAAGTGACTTTTTTACCCTTGCTAGATTTATCCACCAGAGGCCTTTTTTTCTGATTCTTTGGATGTAGTTTTGTAGCATCATCAATTACTACATTTTCCATGTTTTCCATATCTTCTTCTGACACTGAGTAAAAATGGCTAACAAATTTCATGATATCATTCTTATGTAATGAATGCCTCCCAACCTAATTGAACAGCTTTCAACAAAATTCTGCCAAACGAAATATCATATGTTAATATAAACAAAGTTAAAAAAATATAGCGAGACACTTTCAAAACGCAAAATAAAAATACAAATAACAATACTTACGATGTTTTGTGTCATCTCATTTACGATTTGTTTACACAACTTTGTAGATACCTCTCTCGTGTCATATAATAAATATGATAGTCGGTATTTAATCCTTTCATGTGATTTGGGAGCTTTTGTAAGTACGTAAACAACTTCAGTGTTTGGTACCGAACACATATCTATGACTCTTCGCATCACCTCCAAATTTTCATTATTTTGGGATATATCAATGTATAGATATATATTCACAGTTGTGCTCTCTCTTTCTTTCACATACCAGACTCTTGATGGAAATTTCACCTCTTTTGAACTTTTCCAATCTGAGATTAGCTTCTTATCACTTGAAGCACTTGAAATATTTGTAGGCATGAGCTCAGGTGGATTTCGTTCACCAATGTTTTTTGAAGATACACCTTTAAGACTCTTTGGTCCAGAAAGATTCACAGAAATTTTCCTTGATGCCATTTTCCTAAAAAAAAAACATATAAATTAGTAAATAAAAAAACATATTAACTTAAATTAATAACAAAAATATACCATAAATTTTTTATTTGTATAATCAGAATTGCCCAGCCACCTCTAATGGGCAGGCGGTTCGATGGGCGAGCAGGAGGTCAGGTGAGGGATAATGAGGCTAAGTAGACATTTAGGAAAGTATGGGTGAGCCCCTACCCACGCGCCCCCCACAACCCCCTAAGCTTCCTCCCTCCCCGCCCCTCACCCCACCCCCTACCGTCCCCCCACACCCCCGCCCCCAAAACCCCCATCCCCCGCCCCCAAACCCCCTACACCCCCCAACACCTCCCCGCGTGTGATGACCCCGTAAAACATGTAAAAATGAAATGTTACTGTGGTAAGAAACTAATGTGGATTGTTAATTACTGTGACTAAAATGATATTATTTTATTATGAAATGGAATTTATATTTTTTTGGAAAATGCTGGCAACCTCCTGGAGGGAGGATCTCTAAAGAAAAGGAAACAGTTATGAAACTGAAAAGAAACTAACCCTTCACCCAGGAAAAGTCCTGGGAGGGAAAACCCTGGGCTGTGGTGACAGACAGGGGAAGAAATTCCAAGAAAGGAAAAGAAAGTAAAAGAGGGTTAAGTCTGGTGAGGATCAAATAACCCAAGCACTCAGGTGCTTGAGTCTTGTTGAGGGCTGCAGGCCTGCAAGACAGCTCGGGGGGAGAATCCAACGTACTGATGGATCTCAAGGCTGGGTGGTTAAGAGCAAGTATGTAAAATGCAGGTGAACTTCTGGAGCATTAACTCTTGTAGCTGGTAGACCAGGTACGAGTTATTCACCAGATTCAGATTTCTGTATCAGTATACTGAGTGTATAGGAAGAAAGTACAGTTAAATCTAACTCTCTGTTGCTAACTAGATGTAAGGAATATATAATGTTAGAAACAATTCCTATGAATACCTAGAACTGGTTATTAAGACAGAAAGAACAGAGACCATCTGCTGTATATCTTGCATGCTAACAGTAGGGAAATTGATGCATATTATCTATTTAGAAATGCTGCATAATAACAGTATAGAACCAATGTATGTTATCTGTATAGAAACAGGAGCATATTATCTATACACAAATTGTACCAAAGCCCGGAAAGACCCTAACGGTACGCAGAGTATTTAAGTGCATATTAGAAAGATGCATTACACTATATAACAGTAGTAGGATTAAAAGAAAACAACAGAACGGCAAGAGAATTATCGTGATTCTAAAGAAGACAAGAAACACGTTGAAATATTAATGTTGTTCATAGTATATAGTAAGACTGTAATAAAGAAATGTAAACAGACCCTGTGCTAAGGGTTTAAACTTCATTATGCTCGAAAACTAGTGTAAAAGAAATCACGGTGATACCGTTACCAATACCCAACCGGTATAGAGCACAGGGAGTAGTGTCGTTAACATTGTAAGGGCGACACGATGTCACCTGGTAACCAAACCCTGCGGAGGGAACGGCCATACAACTGCCGTGGAATAGTCATGTATAACCAGTGAAGATACGACTGTTACCATAAAACCCTCAATGAAATAAACAATACTCTGTGAACAAAAGAATAACAGTAATCCCGTATAATCCGTCGAGCATAAATACATTCTTAAATCAAGATTATATGCGGGTAAAACAGGGCAGATTGCTAGTATAAACTATACCAAATGATAAACATATGCATTGTATTCAAGAAAAAACATATTAACATTATAATAGACAGAAACTCTGTTGGGTATGGTGACAGTATATTTATCCAAATGTCCAGAGAGCTGAAGAAGGTTCTCGTCCTTCATAAATACATACAAAAACTTGAGAGTTCATATTAAACATTCTCGACAGTATGAGAAACAGTAAACCAGTGAATGTCTTGAATTCATTTGAAACATTTCGGTTCCGACAGAGGGCCGTGAACCCTTAAACAAGTACACATGAAACCTCGGCATACTGCCAAACTGATATTTAACATAAGACTGTACAAATGAAAGAGGTCGCGGGTTCAGGCATGAAATGGCCGACCGCGACTCGAACCAGGGTTTGACCGAGTGATGGAACCCTGAAGCATTAAGAGAAAGACCGCCATGAGGAATTCCTCAGGCTGAGAAAATCATCATAAGACAAGCCGTATAACAATAACCCTCACCTATCAAGATTAAATCACAGACTCTGCATCGAATCGTGATGGGGTAAATACCTGTGAGCACAACGGTTACATAATCGCTCTTCGAGCGACAGAAGGACTCCGAAGCAAATACCTGCAAGTGGAAAAACATACAAGGTTAGCTCATGTCGATAGTAATCCAGAACGTAAGCAAAAGCACTGTATAAATATATCTATAAATCTATCAGTTGAGGAAAGACCTGTAGATGGTGGGCAATAGTCATCGGAGTAACTAGAATGGCGTTGCAAGACTTGATAGCTGGTGCATGAAGGGCTGCCGAGCTAAGCAGTATGCGGCCCTCTCCGAAACAGATGCAAATGAACCCGAAAGCAGTGACTCGGTGGTATATAAACCCACTAAACCCTGGAATGATTGTAAAACCTTGGATTTGAGCATGTAATGCTAGCCGTTCATCCGAATGGAGGCTTGGCGCACAAACCCCAGCGATTCTACCGAGACTTCACATGGCCTCTGCACGGTGCTAGCCACCTGGCAGGGGTAGGTGAAGACATTAAAACATTCGTTCACCACCTGGCACCGGGGTTTGGTCGGAATAGTGAATCCGATGAATGCCATCCATTGACTTAACCTTAATCGTATAGTCACCAATGATTCATATAATGATAGGTCAATACGTTATTGAGTTGAAAGTTATATATATGTTTAATCATAGCAGTATGTCCAGTACTTAGAAGTGAAGTATATATATATGTGGATATTCCATGTCGAATATATGGATGGACATAAAGCATAAGTTTTGCAATCAATTTTTTTTTATTAGGTATAATTACCGTGGAGTCGTGAGAATGTGGTATTAGAGCAGAGGTTTCAAAACTGTGGCCTCTGGAGCAGTAAGATCCAGCTGCATGGAATATTGTCATATAGTACATATATGAGGAAGAAATAATTCAGCTAACTGATTTTCTTGTTTATTAATTATGAGATAAATACAGAAACAACAATCCGCTAACAGTCAACAATAAAGATGGAGGAAATGCAAGGAGCTGACAACATTCTTCGGGAAAATCCAGAGCTGTGGGTACAGCTTGGTGCAGAGACACGCAGTACCAATCTAGCGATACTAGAAACTGTTCAAGAACTGAAAAATGAGATGGCGCGTCTGCGAGAAGATAACGCGCGATTGACAGTAGAACATGAAAGAATATTGAAGAGTCTGTCGGACAGACAAAATCCACCATTAGCCAATCCCAGTGCAGAACAGCAAAGGGCAACTGAGGAACGAAATTACCCAACTGCACCTGAAAATTCAGAGGAAAAGGAGGACCATTTTGACAATATGCTGGAACAACAAACATCAAAACGACAGAAAATGGAATTACAGAGAGAATTTCGAAAGATTAAACCTCCACATTTCGATGGGGAACAAGAGGAGGCAGCAGAAGCATGGTTAATTAACATGAATAAGTATTTGCAGTTGTATGAGTATGATCAGAATTTGAAAGCACGACTGGCCGTCTTCCAGTTACAAGGCAAGGCAACCCTGTGGTGGGAAGAAACCAAAATTGTAAAAGGAGTAAGTGAGTAGAACATAATATGGGAAAAATTCCAGAAATACTTCAAAGAGAGATATATAACAGAGCGATTCTATGACGAGAAGGCACGGGAGTTCCATGATTTAAGGCTAGGACAACAGTCTATGGACGAGTTTATTAATCGTTTTACTTCCCTGCTTCGCTACGTGCCCTATATTAAGGAGGAAAAGGCCAAGGTGCAGAGATTTGTGAGTAGTCTACCTGCCTATATAAGGGAACCCATTGAGTTTGATAATCCCAGAACAATGGATGAGGCGATTCGTAAGGCAAGAGTCTGTTACCAGCAAAACAAACAGAAAGGGGACACTTCAAATAAAAGATGGAGTGAAAGAAAGGGCAACAGAATTGCTGGTAACAATAAAGGGAGTCGTGGTAATGGCAGCAAGGGTGATGGTAAGGGAAATTTTAGCAGAAATGTAGCAAAGAGTACCTTTCAGACTAAACCAAGTGAGAGCAGAATTAGTGAACCACCTGCCAGGTCAGACCTTGAAGGGATGACCAGACCTCCAGTCCAATGTTGGGGTTGTGGAGGACCGCACTACATTAAGAACTGCCCTTAGCGTAAAGGAGTGGACCAAATATCTCAGATCCAAGAAGCATCGACTGTTGGAGAAGTGGCGTGCAACATGCCAAGAATTAACGCAGCCTTGGATGACCGTCAAGCGGAATATCAGCCGACCATGGTGGAGTTTGAAGGTAAAATTTCAAATCTTTCTATAGCTGTTCTTATTGACCCAGGAGCTACTTTAAGTTATGTTAGCCCAAAAATAGTAGAACAGTGTAAGTTATCTTCTGAAAAGTTCAGGAACCCATGGTTGGTACAGCTAGCCACAGGAGCTAAGAGACGAGTCTTAGCCAAAATTAGTAACTGTCCTTTCAGCATAGCAGGGCAGCCGATTACAGCAGACCTGAATGTACTTCCATTGAGGTCCTACGACATCCTGATTGGTATGGATTGGCTGGAAAAACATTGGTCGTTGGTGAACTGCAAGACCAAAACCATCTATTACAAGGATGACTTGGGGCAGCAGCAAGAGTTGCAGGGGATTAAACACCCTGTACAGATCCGACCTATCACTGCTTCCCAGCTAGCTAAATGTCTCAGGAAGAAGTGTCAGATTTACGCTATTCAAGTTGGTTATGCAGACCAGAAAGACAAAACATCTACATTGGACAATATTCCGGTAGTACAGGAATTTGTGGATGTTTTTCCTGAAGAGGTACCAGGACTGCCCCCAAAACGGGATATAGATTTCACTATAGAATTAACACCAGGGGTAGCACCGGTGTCACGGGCACCGTACCGAATGAGCGTACCAGAGTTAACAGAATTAAAGATGCAACTTCAAGAGCTGCTGGATAAGAATTATATCCGTCCCAGCGTATCATCATGGGGAGCTCCAGTATTATTTGTTAAAAAGAAAGATGGGACTCTCCGTATGTGTATAGACTATCGTTAGATGAATAAGCTCACAATTAAAAACAAATACCCCTTGCCTCGGATTGACGAACTCTTTGATCAAGTGAAGGGGGCAAAGGTATTTTCCAAGATCGATTTGCGATCTGGTTATCATCAGATCAGAATTAAAGAAGAGGACATTGCCAAAACCGCTTTCAGAACACGCTACGGGCACTACGAATTTGTGGTGCTGCCCTTTGGTTTGACCAATGCACATACCACCTTCATGTGTTTGATGAACAGCGTGTTTCACAGGTTTTTGGACAAATTCGTGCTGATATTTATCGATGATATTCTGATATATTCTCGTTCCCATGAGGAACACCAAGAACATCTTAGGATGGTGTTGCAAACTCTTCGGGAGCATCAGCTATATGCTAAGTTTAGTAAGTGTGACTTTTTCAAGGAGGAAATCCAATATTTTGGCCATGTGATTACTAAAGAAGGAATAGCAGTAGATCCTGAGAAGATAAGGACCATTATGGAATGGCCCATACCCAAGGATGTAGCTGATATCAGATCCTTTATGGGACTAGCTGGCTACTACCGAAGATTTGTAGAAGGGTTCTCAAGGGTAGCCTACCCTATCACGTCCTTACAGAAAAAGGGGAAGGTATTTAAGTGGACACCAGAATGTCAGCAGAGCTTTGATCGGTTGAAGCATTTACTCACTACCGCACCCATCTTGAGTATAGCGGATCCTAATAAGGATTACGTAGTTTGCACCGATGCAAGTAAGGAGGGTGTGGGAGGAGTATTAATGCAAGAAGGAAAAGTAATTACGTATGAATCAAGGAAACTAAAAGATCATGAGCAGAAATACTCTGCTTACGATCTAGAGTTAACAACAGTTATCCATGCGCTGAAAATGTGGCGACATTACCTCTTGGGGAGGAAATTTATGTTGTTAACAGATCACCACAGCTTGACCAATTACTTCAGTCAACCTACCTTGAATGCAAGACAAGGTCGTTGGGCAGATTTCCTAAGTGGTTTCTATTTCGAAATTAACCACTTAAAGGGTAAAGAGAACCGAGTGGCTGATGCATTGAGTCGGAAGGTGCAGTGTTTGTGTGAACTTTCAGTAAGCAAGTGGTGGAACTCTCTGTTTGAGCAGATTAAATCAGCAGCAAATCAAGATGCTGAATACCAACAATTAAACCAGCAGGTACAACAATCAGTTAATGAAAAATTACAGCAAGGATATACACTAGACAATGCTGGCATGCTGTATTTTCGCAAAAGATTATATGTACCTGATTCGGATGACCTTAAGAACCTGATTTTGGACGAGTTCCATACCAGCCACTACACTGGCCATCCAGGATACCAAAAGATGGTCACTGCACTTAGGAAGGAATATTTCTGGCCCAGAATGAAGAAGCAGGTAGTTGAGTATTTGGCGAGGTGTTTAGAGTGCCAGCAGATTAAGGCAGAACATCAGCATCCAGCCGGGCTATTACAACCTTTGCCTATTCCGGAGTGGAAATGGGAAACCATTTCCATGGATTTTATAACCGGTTTGCCACGAACAAAGAAAAACAATGATTCCATCATGGTGGTGGTTGATAAGTTGAGTAAAGCGGCACACTTCATACCTGTGCAGTCCACTTATAAGGCGGTGCAAATTGCTCACCTTTTTATGCAGAATGTGTTCAGACTGCATGGACTGCCGAAAGTAATCATATCGGACCGGGATGTAAAATTCACATCCACATTTTGGAGGACATTGTTCGCTGAGTTGGGAACACAGCTGAACTTTAGCACAGCCTACCACCCTCAGACCGATGGTCAAACCGAGCAAGTAAATCAAGTGTTGGAAGATATGTTGAGAGCGTATGTGATGCTGAAGCCAAATCAATGGGAAGAATATTTGCACCTGGTTGAATTCGCATATAATAATGGATATCATACCTCGACACAGCTAAGCCCCTTTGAGGTTCTGTATGGGCGAAAATGCCGCACACCCTCAAGTTGGGGTGAACCTGAGGATAAGCTGAGTTTGGGTCCGGAAATGCTTAAAGAGATGGAAGACATGGTGAAAAGGGTGCGTTCCAATTTGAAGGCTGCACAGGATAGACAGAAAAGCTTTGCGGACAGAAAAAGAAGATTCAAAGAGTATCAGGTTGGAGACCATGTGTTTGTGAGGATCCAAGCCAGAAGAAGCACACTGCAATGGAGCGGATGTGCCAAGCTGGCTCCTCGATACTTTGGACCTTTTCAGATCTTGGCTAGAGTGGGGCCGGTAGCTTACCAACTCGCCCTGCCAAGCCATATTAAAATTCACAACGTTTTCCACGTTTCTGTTCTAAAGAAATATGTATATGATCCTAAACATGTGATCAAATGGCAAGATGTTCGGGTAAGAATTAATTCCGTTGTTTGAATATGCAGATATGTTCAACAGAAACTAACTGAAGATATTGATTGTCTGCAGGTCGAACCGGAAGGCGAGGTTCTGGTCGAACCACAGAGCATTCTCGACTGGAGAGAAGTCCGGCTGTGGAAACGGGTTATTACCCAAATTAAAGTGCTGTGGCAGCACTATGGGCCTGAGGAGGCTACTTGGGAAGACGAGGAACTTATGAGGAAAGTTTACCCGGACTTGTTTAAAGGGAATAGACATCGGGACGATGTCCAATCCCAGGGGGGGGAGATGTGATGACCCCGTAAAACATGTAAAAATGAAATGTTACTGTGGTAAGAAACTAATGTGGATTGTTAATTACTATGACTAAAATGATATTATTTTATTATGAAATGGAATTTATATTTTTTTTGGAAAATGCTGGCAACCTCCTGGAGGGAGGATCTCTAAA
Organism: Pinus tabuliformis; assembly: GCA_031772625.1. NCBI lineage: Eukaryota > Viridiplantae > Streptophyta > Pinopsida > Pinales > Pinaceae > Pinus > Pinus tabuliformis. The sequence goes on along the minus strand of CM062809.1, from coordinate 727,204,402 downwards.
GAAAAGGAAACAGTTATGAAACTGAAAAGAAACTAACCCTTCACCCAGGAAAAGTCCTGGGAGGGGAAACCCGGGGCTGTGGTGACAGACAGGGGAAGAAATTCCAAGAAAGGAAAAGAAAGTAAAGGAGGGTTAAGTCTGGTGAGGATTAGATAACCCAAGCACTCAGGTGCTTGAGTCTTGTTGAGGGCTGTAGGCCTGCAAGACAGCTCGGGGGGAGAATCCAACGTACTGATGGATCTCAAGGCTGGGTGGTTAAGAGCAAGTATGTAAAATGCAGGTGAACTTCTAGAGCATTAACTCTTGTAGCTGGTAGACCAGGTACGAGTTATTCACCAGATTCAGATTTCTGTATCAGTATACTGAGTGTATAGGAAGAAAGTACAGTTAAATCTAAGTCTCTGTTGCTAACTAGATGTAAGGAATATATAATGTTAGAAACAGTTCCTATGAATACCTAGAACTGGTTATTAAGACAGAAAGAACAGAGACCATCTGCTGTATATCTTGCATGCTAACAGTATGGAAATTGATGCATATTATCTATTTAGAAATGCTGCATAATAACAGTATAGAACCAATGTATGTTATCTGTATAGAAACAGGAGCATATTATCTATATACAAATTGTACCAGAGTCCGGAAAGACCCTAACGGTACGCAGAGTATTTAAGTGCATATTAGAAAGATGCATTACACTATATAACAGTAGTAGGATTCAAAGAAAACAACAGAACGACAAGAGAATTATCGTGACTCTAAAGAAGACAAGAAACACGTTGAAATATTAATGTTGTTCATAGTATATAGTAAGACTGTAACAAAGAAATGTAAACAGACCCTGTGCTAAGGGTTTAAACTTCATTATGCTCGAAAACTAGTGTAAAAGAAATCACGGTGATACCGTTACCAATACCCAACCGGTATAGAGCACAGGGAGTAGTGCCGTTAACATTGTAAGGGTGACACGATGTCACCTGGTAACCAAACCCCGCGGAGGGAACGGCCATACAACTGCCGTGGAATAGTCATGTATAACCAGTGAAGATACGACTGTTACCATAAAACCCTCATTGAAATAAACAATACTCTGTGAACAAAAGAATAACAATAATCCCGTATAATCCGTCGAGCATAAATACATTCTTAAATCAAGATTATATGCGGGTAAAATAGGGCAGATTGCTAGTATAAACTATACCAAATGATAAACATATGCATTGTATTCAAGAAAAAACATATTAACATTATAATAGACAGAAACTCTGTTGGGTACGGTGACAGTATATTTATCCAAATGTCCAGAGAGCTGAAGAAGGTTCTCGTCCTTCATAAATACATACAAAAACTTGAGAGTTCATATTAAACATTCTCGACAGTATGAGAAACAGTAAACGAGTGAATGTCTTGAATTCATTTGAAACATTTCGGTTCCGGCAGAGGGCCGTGAACCCTTAAACAAGTACACATGAAACCTGGGCATACTGCCAAACTGATATTTAACATAAGACTGTACAAATCAAAGAGGTCGCGGGTTCAGGCATGAAATGGCCGACTGCGACTCGAACCAGGGTTTGACCGAGTGATGGAACCCTGAAGCATTAAGAGAAAGACCGCCATGAGGAATTCCTCAGGCTGAGAAAATCATCATAAGACAAGCCGTATAACAATAACCCTCACCTATCAAGATTAAATCACAGACTCTGCATCGAATCATGATGGGGTAAATACCTGTGAGCACAGTGGTTACATAATCGCTCTTCGAGCGACAGAAGGACTCCGAAGCAAATACCTGCAAGCGGAAAAACATACAAGGTTAGCTCATGTCGATAGTAATCTAGAACGTAAGCAAAAGCACTGTATAAATATATATATAAATCTATCAGTTGAGGAAAGACCTGTAGATGGCGGGCAATAGTCATCGGAGTACCTGGAATGGTGTTGCAAGACTTGATAGCTGGTGTATGAAGGGCTGCCGAGCTGAGCAGTATGCGGCCCTCTCCCAAACAGATGCAAATGAACCCGAAAACAGTGACTCGGTGGTATATAAACCCACTAAACCCTGGAATGATTGTAAAACCTTGGATTTGAGCATGTAATCCTAGCCGTTCATCCGAATGGAGGCTTGGCGCGCAAACCCCAACGATTCTACCGAGACTTCACATGGCCTCTGCACGGTGCTAGCCACCTGGCAGGGGTAGGTGAGGACATTAAAACATTCGTTCACCACCTGGCACCGGGGTTTGGTCGGAATAGTGAATCCGATGAATGCCATCCATTGACTTAACCTTAATCGTATAGTCACCAATGATTCATATAATAATAGGTCAATACGTTATTGAGTTGAAAGTTATATATATGTTTAATCATAGCAATATGTCCAGTACTTAGAAGTGAAGTATATATATATGTGTGTGTGTGGATATTCCATGTCGAATATATGGATGGACATAAAGCATAGGTTTTGCAATCAATTTTTTTTTATCAGGTATAATTACTGTGGAGTCGTGACACCGCGGCCGCGCCTCCCCACTGCGCCCACCACTCCCCACCCACCCCCCCTACCCCACCCCCAACATCCCCGCGCCCTAGCCCACCCCCCCAACCCTTATCGCCCCCCTTACACCCTACCCGCGCCCTACCCTTACCCCGCCACCCTACCCCCCCTATTCCCCACCCGCGCCCTACCCCTATCCCCCCCCTACCCTACCCTACCCTACCCTACCCTACTCCACCCCACCCTACCCCTACCACCCTACCCTACCCTACCCTACCCCGTCCCCCCCATCCCCCTGTCCCCACCCCCCACCCCATCCCCACCCCACCCCCCACATCCCACCCGACCCACCCGCCCTCCCCACCCACCCGTCCCACCCGCCCTCCCCGCCCTCCCGGCCCACCTGACCCTCCCGGCCCACCCGCCCTCCCGGCCCACCGGCCCTCCCCGCCCTCCCGCCCTCCCGCCAACCCAGCCCACCCGCCCTCCCCGCCCTCCCGGCCCACCCGCCCTCCCCGCCCACCCGGCCGACCTGCCCTCCCGCCCACCAGTCCTCTCCGCCCACCAGGCCCACCCGCCCTCCTCGCCCACCCGGCCCACCCGCCCCTCCCTGGCCCCCTCCCCCTCCGCCGCCCCTCCCCGGGCCCCTCCATCGCCCCTCCGTCGCCCCCTCCCCCGCCCCTCCCTGGCCCCCTCCGCCTCCCCCTCCGCCCGCGCAGGGCCACCCCCGGGCCGCCCCGCCCCGCCCGACCGGCGGTGGGTCGATTCCGGGAATCGACCCGCCACCGGTCGGGTGGGGCGGGGCAGCCCGAGGGTGGCGCTGCGCTCGGAATAGACATGCCACCGGTCTGGCGGGGCGGGGCGGCCCGGGGGTGGCGTTGTGCAGGCGCAGCACCAACCCCGGCCGCCCTGCCTCGCCCGACCGACGGCGGGTCGATTCTGGGAATCGACCCGTCACTGGTCGGGCGGGGTGGGGCGGCCCGGGGGTGGCCCTGCGGGGGCGGAGGGGGAGGCGGAGGGGGCCGGGGAGGGGCGGGGGAGGGGGAGGGGGCGGGGGAGGGCGGGGGAGGGGGAGGGTGGCGGGGAGGGGCGGGTGGGCAGGGAGGGCGGGGAGGGCGGGTGGGCGGGAGGGCGGTGTTGTTGGGAAAAGTATCCAATACGGAATGACCCTATCCCACTCTAAGGGTGATAGTACCTCTGCAACAATCAAAGCAAAGCTATTCGAGATTACTTCTTTATGAGATGTAAGAGAGGGGAGAAAGAGATCCACTAACCGATGTCTTCCGCTAATGATTGATCCAATCTTCTCTCTTTGCTGCTTGCTCCCAGTTCCTTGCTCTTTCACTGGCCCAGCTACACCAAGATCCTGCAAAATGGCAAGAGAGGGAAACTATAAGAAGCATACATTCATAATTGATTCAAGGATTAGAATAAATCAAATACACAAGTATAACAATACACCATTGAAACACATGCATATAGGAGAACCTCAAATGCTTTATTGATGGAAGAAGTAAAGTTCAGGAAGTGATACAACCATAAGGCCCAATCCAGCATCACTTCCCAGCAGAAAGAAATCTCCTCTTCACCTCCTTCAAAGCAAATCACCCAATAGTTCTATACTCAAACCAACAACACTTCCTTACATTCACAAGATTCCAGCCTCCCTAGACCTCAGGAGAGAGCTCTATATATAGGAGTTTTGGAGAAAGGATGAGTCAGCTTGAAGCTGGCATGAAGCTCGCTAGTGTCCTCTCCCACTTCAGTTATTCTTCAGTTCTTGAGTCCACTTGGAGGTTCTTGCTTCCACTTGGAGATCTAGACCCTCTTACTCATCACCAGTCGAATTCCTTGATCCAAGTGTCATTTTGGAAGCTTCCTGGGCATTGACACCTTGAGGAATGACTGTGCCACATGTCCCAACTCGCCCAGCGCAGGTAGCCTTCTTTGCAGTTGACATTCAGCGCAGGTAGACAGTGGAGCAGTTGACATTCAGCGCAGATGCTCAGTGGAGCAGTTGACATGATCCAGAATTAGCTTGTTTTTGAGTGTTTTCAGGTGGAGAACTGCTATTCAGTGTTGTGGTTTGTTGACCTTGTTCCTCTAAGGGTAGGAACAACATGTTTAGGGACTTTGGATCCCTTAGATTATGGACATTTCATGCTTCATGCTGTAAGGCACAAAAATGTCTATAACAGTTGCCCCCTAAAGTATGAGGTCGTTTATCGGGTGAAATGCTTTATCAGGAGGATCCGAAGTTCATTCAATCGCTGAGAGGTGACCTGTAATAAAATACAATACAATACATTATTTTTCATTTTGCTTTCATGATCTAGCTGAGGCGGGCATTCCCATGCTCAGCTCTATAAATTCATTTTGGTACATAGAACAGACGATCGTCTGATAGTAGACTGATAATTCTCTGCTGAAATTATCATCCTTTGAGTAGGATGATCATCTGCTGCAATGATGTACATATCAAATGTCTTTATATTTCCTGAATATATATCACAGCCCGGATGGATGAAACTAGATCCGGGGTCTTCAAACTTGTTCGATCTTCACTCTAAGTACAAGTCGATCCATGTGAGAATTGCGCTGAAGTCGAACATGGAAAGACATCGCTTGATTACCGGTCAATGATGTAAACCGTTAACAAGCGCGAGAGGAATCACCGATAATGATAATGACCCTCAAGGTACTGCAGTACAATTTACGTGGTGTGAATAAAGGACTTGGCATCGAACACCACGCAAAATCTTCTGGTCGAAGGTCATTGATGTATACCTGTCGCCGGAAGTGAGAAACTTGCCATTGAGGCATGCAAGCTTCAAAGTACTGAGGGGGGTGTTCCTAGATCAACTCCTTGGATAATGAGCTGATGTCGACAAGGAGCGATCCGTCAAAGGAGGGCCTTAATGAATCCCACATCAGTGACACGGAACAGAGCTAATGATTTTAATGGAGGTGAAAACAATCTGTGAAATATGATTCAGGGTAGCGGTCATGAATGGATGAAGGATGATGTATGGTAGTGGATGGGACACGGTTGACTCTTTCTGAACAACATCTCTTGAACATATAACGACACTGATGCGATGGATCGGTAGCATTACCCCAAATGTGGATGGTTTGGCGAGACCATGGTGATGAGACCGGTGAATGAAACAACCCAACCCGATGTGGTACGGAAGAAAAGTGTCATGTTCAAGAGCGACTTGCTACCATTAAAACTTTGAGGTTCTCCCAATTTTTCCCCAGTCATTTCTGACCAGTACCTCTTTATTTTTGTCAAGCTTGAGGAGGATAACATATGCTTGTTCTATAACCTGCCCTTCGGGCAAGCCCATCGCTATGTTTTAACGAGCCTAGCGATAGGGAAACTTGTTCTCGTCTAAAGACAAGTTTGTCGCTATTTAATCATTTTAACGAGTCTAACGACAAGGAAAACTCGGTCCTTTTCATTTTTAGAGAGTCTGAAAAGGTACAAAAAGTTAACTCCAAAATTCCTTTTTCGTCATCTAATCCCTTAAGTCCGAAAAAGTATAAAAAAATACAGAAGGGATGAGTTTTCGATAACTTTAACGAGCCGAATAAAACAAGCGCTCGACCTTTTTGTGCAATAATCCCTCAGGTCCAAAAAGATTAAAATCTAGAGGAGGGATAGCTCTTCCGGTCATTTTAACGAGCTGGAAGGCCAAAACTCGGCAAACTTTTCATATTTTACGAGTCAATTGAAAAGAGCTCAAAGAAGACTCGTCTTTTGAGGAACGAGTGATAAACAGGGATAGCAGCAGATTCCAGGTACAGGTTGGAATTTTCCAATCACGGCAGTGTCACAAGGATGGCTAGGTGAAATCACTCTTCGCAGCTGTTCCTCAAAATGGGTAAACAATCATATGGAGGTGAACGATCGGCCAAATGACAGTGGAGGTGGCGGGTGCAAACACGACCAAGGCTTTTATGGCTAATAAATTTACGATCACAGTGGTTATTTACCGGGATAGGTTCATTTTTTATTTAAAAATGAGCTTAAACTCTGGGGGAAACATTGCTCACTGCTTATATTTATTTTTTAACGAGCATGAAGACCGCGTTAAAACTGCTCGGATCTTGCGTTTATTTTTTAACGAGCATGAACTTTATGCTAAAACTGCTCGAATCTCGCTTTTCTATTTTTTAACGAGCATAAATTCCGCGGTAAAACTGCTCGAACATATGATCAAATTTTGATTTTTTACCATTACTAGCTTTTCTCTTTTCGAGGATAGTACTGCATTCTCAATTGCTACAACAAACTTTGTTAGAAATGAATAATATTCGCATGAAAATGAGATTATAACCCTAATATTTCACTTTGAACTACGTAAAAATCCATTAAAAGGTGTTTTTTACCTCTCATTTACCATTTCATTTACATTTGGTTTGTTGGAGCTCTGGAGGTGCCTCTTCCTCCTTGACTTTCACCAGCTGATTCCGGGAGATTCTGCGGACGATTTTCAGCGCCGTCTGGACCAGGTAGGAGCTAAACCTTAGCTCTTTCTTTTCATGGTTTCATTTTCCAGTTTTATGCTATTTTTCAGTCTTTCTGGGCCTCAGGGGTTTTGCCAGGGCGCCCTAACTTCAGCACAGGTTCCCCATTCGAAACCTGCGCTGAATGTCAAGCTGCCTTAAGGCAGCCTGACCTTCAGCACAGGTGGGACACTTTCTGCCTGTGCTGGGCTCAGAAAACTGAGTTTCCAGCTCATTTTTCGATGAATTTTCGCCAGTTTTTCATCAAAATCAGGAACTTACTCCTTCTCTTGTTTGCTTTGCAGGGAACTTTGAACAAAATGTCCCTTACATGGCGAGAACGAGAACATGAAGAGGAGGACATGATTGCCCTCCATGACCCGGTCACGGTGAACGCGCTGCGGAACTGTGGCCTGCTGAAGTTTTTCCGTATCTCTAGCATGAGAGCACAGATTACTTTGCTGCAGTATATGCTTGATGCTTGGGATCCTGTTAACCAAGTATTCCAGATTAGGGGAAAGTCCATCCCCTTGACCATAGAGGACATGTACTTCTTGACTGGGTTGTCAAGACGAGGTGCCCCCATTTCCTTGTCAGGTACGGCCCGGGGGACCGATTCCACCAGAGATTATGTCCGCCAGTATTGCAGGGAAGGTTCTCAGCCGAGCAGAGACGGAAAGATTGTTATCCGTGAGATTACTGATAGGTCTCTCAGGTCCATTCTGTATACCATTGGTAGGATGGCCGGTAGCGCAGCTCTACATGTTGCCAACAGATCTTATATGTAGCACGCCTTGGAGTGTCTCCAACCGAAAGTATTCAACTGGTGTGATGCAGTACTTGTTAAGATGAAAAGTCAATTGACCAAGGTAAAGGACAGGAAGCTGAAGAACTTTGGATTTGGTTCTATTCTGACTACCTTCACCTTGGAGAAAATCCCACTGATGCAGCCTCAGTACATCATACTCGACTTGCCTTCTCCGACCGAGCCACGCATGCAGAGGTGGGTTGATCACATGTCTAGGCATGCTGGTCAACCTCAGATTACTTTTACTGAGGCCTTCTTCAGGTGGTTCGAGCGCCAGGAGATGGTCTTCTCCGAGTATCCATATGTGGGTATGGATTTCCGAGGTGATCCGGATTTGGTGTTACCGGATGGCGAACAGTGGGGCGCTATTGGTAAGCTCTTTGACCATATCACTGTTTACTGTTTTATTCATAATGTTGCTGTGCTTTATTCTGTCAAGACTTTTAATCATACTCTTGGGTGCATGCAGATGTTGGTCCTGTTCGTCCAGCAGTTCGTCCGAGACCGCCAGTTGCTGCCCCGGCAGTGGAGCCTGCTAGGAGAGCTATTCTCCGTGACCTTGACGATACTGAGACCCTTACAGCTGTGCAGGAGCAGGTTGAGAGCCTTACTCTCGGCATTCCCGATGTGAGGATTGATGAGTTACCTTTACAGCTGCAGCGACACACTACCGGTGTGCCCAGACGATGGACTTGTCTCTTGCGCATGATTGCACAGGCCGTGACGTGCTATCATGAGCACCACTAGGCTAGGGTGCCCCCTAGCACTTTTTGAGTTTTTAGGTCATATGACCCATTTTGTCTTGGTTACAGAACATTATGTATGAACTATAAACAACTTATATATTTTGATTTTCGAGTTTTATTCTGTTTGAGTTATATGATCCATATGTACAATCTTTGATGATGTATCCTTTTTATAAATGTTGCAAATGTCTATCTAACACATAGTTTGCTAATGAGTCAGTTAATGTGTTTAAGTTTCTGGAAATATGTTGATATTGAATTGAATCAAATTGTCTTTCCAAAATATTAACCCTTAGGAACATGCGATAAATAGCTGGATTGCGAACAGAATATATACCATTGAGTTGTAGTATTACGAGCTGTGAGTCTAGCCTGACAATTAGTCGGCGTATGTCACGTGTGATGGCATCAGAGAGTAGTTCCATCAACGCGCTATACTCAGCGATGTTATTCGTTGATTGCCCAATACACACACCTCTGAAACTTACTAACTCGTCGCTTGGATCAAAAATGGCCCAGGCTGCGGAGGATAGGTTCCGCGAACTACGACTCGCTCCGTCGGCATATCCAACACATGTCTCTAGAAGGTTCGACATCTGCAACAAATGGAAAAGGTGGATCACTCGACCAGAACAAATACTTTGGCGAAAACAAAATACAACAAAAGCATGCAGGTTACTATTTAAGCATAGTAATGCTTGAGGTACAGCCCGTTGCGGGGCTGCGCCAGTGGAATTCCGTCGTAATCCATTAACTCGTAGGCTCCTTTTGCTAACACCCTTTTAACAATGTAGGGGCCCATCCATAAGGAATTGAATTTACCTGCTCCAAATTTATCGGATTCTTGGTCATAAAGCAAGACCAAATCACCTTCTGAGAAGACACGGGGTTTGACACTTTTGTCGAACTGAGCCTTGACTCGTTTCTTATGGTTTTCGTTAGCCAAACTGGCATCACGACGAGCTTCATCCAATTGGATTAATTCCAAGAAACTAGCCTCTTCTTCTGAAGTTCCGGGGAGAAGATCGATTGCGAGTTTAAGCGACGAAATTTCGCACTGGATTGGCAAGACTGCTTCCAGGCCGTACACCAGTTGAAAAGGTGTGAACCCGGTTGCGTTATTTACCGACGTTTGGTAAGCCCACAAGGCTGAGTACAGGATTAGGTGCCACCTTCTTTTATGAACCCCGATCATCCTTTGTAACATACGCTTCAGGACTTTGTTGATTGCTTCAACTTGTCCGTTGGCTTGCGGATAGTACGGGGTATAGCTGTCGTGAGATAGCCCTAGCTTGGCAGCTAATTCGACCATCATGTGATTGCGAAAATGCGACCCATGATCTGTAACTATAGCCTGTGGTACGTCGAACCTGGCGACTACATGATTGAAAAAGAAAAGGGCAGCTGTTTCACCAGTGTTATCCAATGTAGGCATCGCCTCGGCCCATTTGGTAAAATAGTCAACAGCGACTATAATATACCCATGCCCCTCGGTCGAGGTGGGGTTACATTGCATGAAATCGATGCCCCACTTGGCGAAGGGCCCAACAACAACTATCGGCTGTAAAGGTGCGGGTGGTCGTCTGGTTTTGCTATCAAAAATTTGACAAGCATGGCAACTTCTGACTGCAGTTATGCAATCTTTGAACATTGTTGGCCAGAAGTATCCTGCTCATAAGATTTTTTGTGCTGTTGCATATCCAGATTGATGCCCCCCACACGCGCCTGAATGACATTCATTCAGGGCTTTGTCGGCCTCCTCATGGGTAAGGCACCTCCTCAGAACTGTATCGATACCGCGACGGTAAAGTGTATCACCGACGATCATGTAGTCTTTTGCTTGGTATCGTATACGTTTTTGTTCGGAGCGAGAGGTGTTTGGCCTGAACCTTTGGGTTTGGAGATAAACTATGATATCTCCATACCACTCATCGCTTGCAGATATGAGAAACAAACTTTCGTCCACGATTGACTCTTCCGATGTTTCATCGTTGGACGACGATGGGAAATCACATAATAATTTTGCGAAAACTAGAGCTTTCTTTGATTTGGATTTTACAAATTCCAGATCAAACTCTTGAAGGATTGCTATCCATTTTGAATATTTGCCCCCCAGCAACTGTCGCGACAGTATATAAGTCATGGGGTTGCAATCTGACAAGATGGTAGTTTTCCGAAAGAGGACATAATGTCGAAACCTTTGAATCGCTTGAACAGCTGCAAGCGCTAGTTTTTCAACACAAGAATATTTTCTTTCCGTATCATTTAAGTTTCTACTTAAATAATAGATCGGATGTTCAATTCCATCGACTTCTTGAACTAAAACCATCGCAATGGTCGTATCCGCTGCATCCAGATACAGGTTAAAATCTCTTTGATAGTCTGGGGCGTACATTAATGATGCTTTTACTAGACAATCTTTCAGAGCATCAAAGGAAGCTTGCGCCACCTGGTCCCAGACAAAAGGTACATCCTTTTTCAAAAGACGAGTATAACCCTTAGCAAGTTCTGCGTAATTTGGAATGAACCTCCTCAGAAAGTTCGCTTTCCCTTGGAGTTTCTGAATCTGAAGCAAATTTGAAGGTGGAGGCAAATTAATGATTGCCTGAACCTTGCAGGGGTCGAGACGAATCCCATCCTTAGAGACTACAAAGCCAAGTAAACGACCAGAACCGACGCAAAACACACATTTGTGTGGATTGAGTCTTATCTTGTAGTGTCGGCAACGTAGAAATATCGCTCTTAAATGATGCGGATGATCAGTCCGCTTTCACGAATGAGCCGGAAGATCGTCGAGATAAGGTTGAACAATGTTATTGATGTCATGGAAGGCATAATTCATTTCCCTCTGAAACTTCGCCCCTGCGTTCTTTAAACCAAAGGGTAATTTTTGATAAGCAAATGTGCCCCACAGACAAATAAATGCAGTCTTTGACTGGTCCTGTGGGCGGATATTTATTTGATTATACCCAGAAAATCCATCCATAAATGAAAAGATTTCACATCCGGCGCATTCATCAATTATCTGGTCGATGAAGGGTGTAGGGTAGTTGTCCTTCGGACAAGCTTGGTTTACATCCCTATAATCGACACACACTCTAATTGTCCCTTGTTTCTTCATAACAGGGACAATATTCGATACCCAATCGGTTAGAGGAACCGGGTAGATGAATCCAGCATGGAGAAGTTTTTCAACTTCTACCTTAATGGCAGCGGCTTTCTTGGGGTGCACCTGCCGAAGCCGTTGTCTTACTGGTTTGACATCAGGATACATTTTAATTTCATGTTCAACGATACTCGAGTCAATTCCTGGCATTTCATCATATGACCAAGCAAAGACATCTCTGAATTCGCGAAAAAGAGCGTTATATATTTCCAGTTCTGAAGGGGAACAACCTTTGCCGACATAAATATTCTCTACAACATTTGTTTTAGTCGAGATATTTATGGCTATAGTCTCTTCAATATTGGATAGGTTTCGCTCGGAATCCACCGTGTTTACAGTATTTGTTAGGAATTCAAAAACTGAAGGGTGATAAAGGTCACTTTGAGTATCTTCTTCATATTCCGGAAGAAGGGAACGATGGTGGTGATCATTCCATGGTGCCCCCTCAATCATCATTGAGTGTAAGATTCCTTCGTCAGTCCCATGTACTTTCGACCAAGGATCTAATGGGGTTCCATATTCTCTAGACCTATCTGCCCAAACGCTTGACGAGCGTTGATTTGGGTTCACCTCCCATGCTTGAAACATTGATTGCTACAATATTTCTAAAGGGCTTGGGGTCAAAACAATTGCACGATCCATGTCGACCTTCTTTGAAGATATCATGTTGCAGGTTGCTACAAACGGTATATTTCCCATGTAAATAGCGGGTGGTAGCGCGAAAGTTCCCATCAATGTGGGGTCTTTCAATAATCCTACTCCGATATCTTGAAGTGAATGGTTGCTCTCATGGATCATGGGAATGCTTCCTGTAACTTGTGAACCATTAGGGAGGAAATTCTGTTGGTCGACGACCGTAATCCCTCCTTGAAACGGGAATGCGATCTTCCTAAAATAAGTTGACACAATAGCTGCCATGGCATAAATCCATGGTCTAACCAGTAGGATGTTATAGTCAAGATTTCCATCAATGACTTCAACATCAATTTCTACTGTTTTTCCTCCTAGTTCAACCTTTAAGTTATTAAGGATCCCATACGGGGTATAAGTCCTTCCGTCGAAAGCTTTTAATTTCGTCGAAGATCGCGACAAGGTTGGAGATCCTAAATTTTTCCAGCAGCTCATCGACATAATACATGTTGATGCTCCCTCATCAATAATCGTTCTGTGAACAGTTTTGTTAAGGGCTTTCACTTGAATAAGGAAAGCTAGTTGAGCTGGTAACTGAGGATCATATCCTTTGTGATCAAAGGATACAAGATTGGAATCCTTAGGATCAACCCCACCAATTGCTGATAACAACGCCTGCCTTTGGGATGGACAATTTTGTAATACCTCAAGGGTCGACATAGCGGATGGCGATTGGGCCAAATCTTCCACTATGTTATAATGCTGCGCCGCTCTGGCGCGAGGATTAAATGTCGACTTGTGTACTACACCCTTTGGCGGTTTTATTGTTAATTCAGGAATGATGGGTGGTACAACTTCTGTCGAAGTTGTTGTCGAACTACTTGGTTGATCTTTACCTTTTTCATTCGACAGCTGAGGATTCCTATAATCTTTGTTCCTTGTCGAAATCAAAGCATCATTCTGCTGTTTTGAAACCGACAACATAAGCACTTGTGATGGGGAAGCATTTCCACTATCAACCAGATTTTGACCTGGGTTGGGAAATGGATCAGTTAACACAGCTGAGGTTTGGGAACTTTTAAAGAACCTCTTTAACTCAGCTTTGAATGGGCAATTCTTTGTGTTATGATCTTTATCATCACATATTATACATGGATAATTTTGTTTCCCTTTCCCAGGAGGGTTTGAAGAATTTTTTCCAGGGGATGACTCACCCTGTTTCTTATTCTTCCCTTTGTTTTGCTTCTTCTTGCTTCCTGGTTGATTGGTTTCTTTGCCTTTATCTTCTGATACGGCATTTACTTCCGAAGCAAGAATTTCTTCTTTTGCATTTTGATCTGAATTCTTACGGGCTTTCTTTGATGAAGCCTGTATCGATTTCGTGTTTGCTGTGCCAATCACGCCATCACCGGCATGAGAGTCACTATTGGATTTAGGAGGAGGAGGAATTGAAAATTCCGGTCTAGGGGCGTCATGTATTTTGTCGTAGAGCGTGCCAGACTGAGTATAAACTAAGTCCAAATATTGTGCACGAGCGATAACTTTCTCCTCTGTTACGACTCCCCCCTTGGCCACATCTTCCGTTATAGCAGGAAGTAACGACTTTATAAACCATTCAGCTAACAGCTGATCGGGAACATATGTTTTCACCATCCTACGACGACGACGCCACTCATGTATATGATCAGATATATGGGTGGCAGTTGTCTGCATGAAGTTGGTTAATATTTCTGTTCCCGTTTCATACCTTATCGGTAATTGAAAATGGGTTAAGAAAGTCGTGGCTAGGGAACTAAAATTGTCGAAAGAGGCTCTTGGCAATTCAATATACCATTTAGCCACTGGACCTGTCAATGTCCTCTAAAAAAGGCGAAGCCTTATCAAATCGTCGTTTAGGGTGTTCGATGAACACCACAGATGAAAAGTCATCACATGATTCGATGGGTCTTCACCTGCATTTCCATTGAATTTAGAAATGTCAGATGGAAGTTTATGAGGAATCGCTGGCCACCAAGGGGCATAAGCAATCGGATCGTTGGTTAACCGGTGTAAATCGGGTAACTCTAAATACGCCACGAATGGTAACTGTTGATTCAGGTTAGGCGAAGCGTAACCAGGGTACGATGGAATCACTTGAGTAGTGGGCCTTTGCATACCAGCATAATGTAATTGATGTTGGTATGACTGATACGGTTGGTGGACTTGACCACTGTAAAGTGGTTGGTTTTGACCGTTTTGGATATACGGTTGTCCACTGTTCGCAAAAATCTGCTGCTCAGAACCTTGGTACACTTTCTGGAATTGTGGTTGTTGGTATTGTACCAGCCATGGTTGTGAAGCCATGTTCTGTTGTGCTATGCTAACCGTAGGACCAAGGTGTGGGATAATTGTACCCGTTTGGACCTGTGTCGTCCCACCAGTTGGCGATTGTGGTTGTGACCCATGGTCTAGAGGCTGTTGCATTACAACCTGAGAAATCTGAGGTTGACATGCAACATGCATCGCTTGAACTTGTGACACTGTTACAATAGCCGGTGTGGTCGGGATGTTCGTCATAGGTACACACTGTTGCATGGAATATACAACCCTTGGTTGTTGAGGTAGCATAGGTATCCAACTACTTGATGCAATTCCAGTATAACCTGAATACTGTTGAGAACTGCCATATGGATATCCTCCCGGAGGAGGTAATGAAAAGGCATACTGCCCCCCATACGGTAGCAATCCGGAACTCAGAGGGATTGTTAGTCCTTGAGGATTGGATGGCCCAAATTGACCTCCATGAGGATCAATCTGTCGAGTTTCAACGTAAGAGTTGTCGGATATTACTCCGGATGAACAAACTGGAACAGACCATACTGT
Organism: Pinus tabuliformis; assembly: GCA_031772625.1. NCBI lineage: Eukaryota > Viridiplantae > Streptophyta > Pinopsida > Pinales > Pinaceae > Pinus > Pinus tabuliformis. The sequence goes on along the minus strand of CM062809.1, from coordinate 727,189,181 downwards.
CGAAATAGTCCCTTGGTGGACTCCTTCTAGCTGTTGTGAGCTAGTCGGGACAGCTCGTATGCCGGCAAACATTGTCAGAGTGACGGCAGGGCTTCTGCTGTCGTTGTGTCATTTGACACAGTCCTAGATGATGACGGTTGTTCAAACATCTTAAGTCTATCCAATAGATTGCCTAGCGATTCTACAGGAACTTCCACTTGTGGTGGATTAACTTCTGATGAAGGAAATAGAGTGACCCTGACTTCAAAATGGGTTGGAGTACTTGCTTGCGGATCCTCTGCAATTTCCTCTATCGCAATCAAACCCGGTGGAAGAGGAAGGCCGTCAGGTCCATAAAATATTTCTTGTGCCGAAGAAGTGGTTGCTTCGACAGTGACAGTTGTTTGAGGAACAAAACTCTCTGGACCGGTTACAGATGGAACTGGTTCAGTTATACAAGTATTTGCCCCCAGACTAGGATCAGTATTACTGTCCTTCTGTGGCTGTTGAACTTCTTCTATAGAGGCAGGGTTTCCAGAAATGTTAGGAGTAACCGGAACCTCAGATGCAGTTGGAACACTTGTTCTAACTTTTATAGGAGATTTTGAACCGGTTAAACGAGTTCGCTTTGTCCGTACTGTTTTCGATTTGGGAGACAAAGATGGGTGACTCATAAGCCTCCGCGAACGACGGGGTTTCAATTGACTTTCTTCCACGATTGCGGATTACTTGATCAACCAAAATATTAAAAGGGGAAATTTGTGTTTCCGAATTGAATGAATTTTATTAGACGCTTTTAGACACAACTTGCTTTTTCACTTTTTAAGAGTCGAGAAAAAGCTAAAGATGACTCTAGTCTCCTTCGATGTTTTAACGAGCCCAAAGTGACAAATGCTCGGATGGACTTTTTCAGTTACTGAGTTTGAAAAAGGCCAAAAGAAACTGCTCTGGAGATCTAGGCAGAGGGTGTGCCAAACCTTTCGCAAAACCACAGAATACGTTTTACGGTATGGGTGGTCGATCTTCGTGAATGTTGTGTTCATTGCATTGCGATCAGTAGGGCGGCCGACATGGCTTCCTATGGATAAAAGATATATGCCTATAGGGGTCTCCCAATATACGCGACGGTACGTGGGAGCACAAGTCCGTATTAGTGCCACCGACTCTCAGGAGGAATCACCCACCTTCTTCAAGATCGACAGTCACTACGTTTAACGACGCCGGAACACGTCTCTAGCTTAGACCTCTATGTGTTTGCGTTATGTTTCAAAGCGTTGTTAGGTTCATTCAATATATTTTAAGTTGATCTTTTTAAAGTTTTCCTTTTAAGGTTCACCACGAGATGTATGATACAAATTCCTAAATGCAGCCTAAGATGAGAAGCAAGCTTTTTCAATCTTTTCGACTTATGAAAATCTTAACTACTGAGGGAAAAGAAAGACATCATCTTTTCACACAGATCAAAGAGCACACACTAATGCACTTTTTCCTAAATCAACATACAAACTTATCAAATGCAAAATGCATAATGCAGGTATTTCTTTTCTCTTTCTTAATGTTGATGTATTACAAAAAGAAAGTTGTTGTATAATTTTGAATTCAATTTCAAGTGAAAGCAAACAAGCTTGTCCAAAACCAAAAGACACCTTAAGATTTACTTGTTTCGACACTAGAAATATATAAATTCAAACCATATGACAAAAGCAAAAGCTCAATCAGCTACGAACAGCAAACAAACTAACTCTTAAGATCAAAACGACACTTATCACAGGTCTAGATCTAAGAGGCCACAGCAAGACTAGTTCACTTTCGTTATGGGAAACTGCAAATGATATAAGAAATACTCAAAGAACAAATACAGTTTCTTTATACAACCGAGGCAGAATAGTGGCAAGGAAAGTTGGTTTCAGATAGGTACATTGACTGATAACAGGCTGCAAAAACAAGGATGAAAACAGGGCAATAAACAGGAGGGAACCCCAGTAGCACTAGGCAAAACTGGTTCAGCGTAGGTAGAACACTGGCCGTTTGACCTTCAGCGCAGGTAGCCCCTTCGGGACCTGCGATGAAATGCAGACTGCCTTCACAGTGTCTGCAATGAAGAGATAAACTTTCGTTTTTCTCAGTTTCCGGGTCACAGATTGCTCAAAAATTCACAGTTTTTGGCCAAATCAGAAGCTATCAGTCAAGTACACACTAAGGGATGAAAAGGAGGATGAAAAGCTATCACTAAGAGCTATTTAGAGTCCTTGTGGATCAGTTCTTCAAATCATAAACATGCCCAGAAACTGAGCTAGAGTAGCTGCCCTCTACTTTGCATTTGAAAGATCCAAATGCAGTTCGATTCGGTACTCCCCGTGTTTATGAAATGAATAGCAAAAAACACAAACAACCAACAAGATACGATCCCCAGCGGAGTCGCCAATTTGTTGTTGGGAAAAGTATCCAATACGGAATGACCCTATCCCACTCTAAGGGTGATAGTACCTCAGAAACAATCAAAGCAAAGCTATTCGAGATTACTTCTTTATGAGATGTAAGAGAGGGGAGAAAGAGATCCACTAACCGATGTCTTCCGCTAATGATTGATCCAATCTTCTCTCTTTGCTGCTTGCTCCCAGTTCCTTGCTCTTTCACTGGCCCAGCTACACCAAGATCCTGCAAAATGGCAAGAGAGGGAAACTACAAGAAGCATACATTCATAATTGATTCAAGGATTAGAATAAATCAAATACACAAGTATAACAATACACCATTGAAACACATGCATATAGGAGAACCTCAAATGCTTTATTAATGGAAGAAGTAAAGTTCAGGAAGTGATACAACCATAAAAGGCCCAATCCAGCATCACCTCCCAGCAGAAAGAAATCTCCTCTTCACCTCCTTCAAAGCAAATCACCCAATAGTTCTATACTCAAACCAACAACACTTCCTTACATTCACAAGATTCCAGCCTCCCTAGACCTCATGAGAGAGCTCTATACATAGGAGTTTTGGAGAAAGGATGAGTCAGCTTGAAGCTGGCATGAAGCTGGCTAGTGTCCTCTCCCACTTCAGTTATTCTTCAGTTCTTGAGTCCACTTGGAGCTTCTTGCTTCCACTTGGAGATCTAGACCCTCTTACTCATCACCAGTCGAATTCCTTGATCCAAGTGTCATTTTGGAAGCTTCCTGGGCATTGACACCTTGAGGAATGACTGTGCCACATGTCCCAACTCGCCCAGCGCAGGTAGCCTTCTTTGCAGTTGACATTCAGCGCAGGTAGACAGTGGAGCACTTGACATTCAACGCAGATGCTCAGTGGAGCAGTTGACATGATCCAGAATTAGCTTGTTTTTTAGTGTTTTCAGGTGGAGAACTGCTATTCAGTGCTGTGGTTTGTTGACCTTGTTCCTCTAGGGGTAGGAACAACATGTTTAGGGACTTTGGATCCCTTAGATTATGGACATTTCATGCTTCATGCTGTAAGGCACAAAAATGTCTATAACAGGCAGGGAGGGCGGGTGGGCGGGGAGGGCGGGTGGGTCGGGTGGGCGGGGAGGGAAGGTGGGCGGGGTGGGCAGGGTGGGCGGGGAGGGCGGGTGGGCCGGGTGGGTGGGGAGGGCGGGTGGGCGGGGAGGGCGGGTGGGGATGGGGAGGGGAGGGCCAGGTGGGATGGGGGGTGGGGATGGGGTGGGGGGTGGGGACAGGGGGGATGGGGGGGATGGGGGCATGGGGGGGGGGGACGGGGTAGGGGTAGGGTAGGCGGGGTTGGGGTAGGGTGGGGTAGGGTAGGGGGGGTTGGGGTAGGGTGGGGTAGGGTAGGGTAGGGTAGGGGGGGTTGGGGTAGGGTAGGGTAGGGTAGGGGGATGGGGGGGTAGGGTAGGGTAGGGTAGGGGGGTTGGGGTAGGGTAGGGTAGGGTAGGGTAGGGGGTAGGGTGGGGGGGTAGGGCTAGGGGCAAAAGGGGGGGGGGTAAGGGTAGGTGGCGGGTAGGGGTAGGGGCAGAAGGGGGGGGTTTAAGTGGGCACGGGGAAGGAGTTAGGGGTGGGGCCCATGGGGCCGACGTTAAGGAAGGGGGAAGGAGTTGAGATTGGAGGGGAATGGGAGCTAGGGGCTTGGAAAAATTATTAATTTAAAAAAAAAAATCTTCTTCGACGTTAAATTAATTTAATATGAAAATTTTGAAAAAAAAAATGAAGTTACCTTTCAATTGCAATAATTATTCGTTGAATATGTTGTTGATAGCAATATAGCTGCTCCACCAAATTCACGTCTTTCAACGAACTTCAGAAAACCTGGATGTGAGGTAAGTAATAGTGATAACGAAATTTAATATATATAAGTGAAAATACAAAGATGTTTTTCTGTACGATTAATGTGGGATAATTTGTTTTAAATTATTATAGAGCGAATATTGTAGAGTTATTTTACAATGGATTGAATGTGGGATTAATTTGTTTTAGAATATATTATATAAAAAAAAAAAAAAATTAGTTGTTTAGTAAATATTATATACTTTAACTATAATTTGTTTTAAATTATTATAGAGCGAATATTGTAGAGTTATTTTACAATTGCTTGAATGTGGGATTAATTTGTTTTAGAATATATTATCAAAATTAAAAAAAAAAATTAGTTCTTTAGTAAATATTATATACTTTAACTATTAGAATAATTAATATAGAAGTTGTTGTTTACAATTTGAATTTCAGTGATTGATCTCATAAAAAAATTTAGTTTATGTTTTTCAATGAATTGTAGAATAAAATAATAAAGGTAAATAAATCTAACAAACTTTTGGAGGGAAATATTTTCGCGAAAATTTTTGGAGGGAATAATTTTGGAGGGAATATTTCATTCTTTAAGCTATATAATATTCTTAGGAGACTCCATTTGTATCATTCAACATCTTCTATTTGAAAGGGATGGATTGTTCTGATGGTGAAGTTTTGGTTTATACACCATCAACATCTTCATCGCATAACAACTCTATTCATATTGATGAATATAGCGGGAATTCTTCCACTATGAATAGAAAGTCAATTCTTCCACTTAGTCCCGATTCTAAGGACTATGAAAGCAGCGGTGATGAAGAGCATGATGGTGAAGTTCAAAAGAATGGAGTGTCACGATGTCCACTTAGTCCTAATTCTAAGGACTATGAGAGTAGTAGTTTTGAAGAGCGTGATGGTCAAGTTCAAAAGAATGGAGGGTCACGGTGTCCACTCAGTCCTAATTCTGAAGACTATGAGAGCAGCAGTTTTGATGTGCATGATGGCGAATTTCAAAATAATGGAGTGTCACGGTGTCCACTTAGTCCTAATTCTAAGGACTATGAGAGCAGCGGTGATGAAGCGTGGGATGATGATTTTCAAAAGAATTGAGTGTCAAAGTGTCCAGTTAGTCCTGATTCTAAGGACTATGAGAGCAGCAGTGATGATGAGTGTGATAATGAATTTCAAAATAATGGAGTGTCAAAGTGTCCAGTTAGTCCTAATTCTAAGGACTATGAGAGCAGCGATGATGAAGCGCGGGATGATGATTTTCAAAAGAATGGAGTGTCAAAGTGTCCAGTTAGTCCTGATTCTAAGGACTATGAGAGCAACAGTGATGAAGCGCGGGATGATGATTTTCAAAAGATTGGAGTGTCAAAGTGTCTAGTTAGTCCTGATTCTAAGGACTATGAGAGCAGTAGTGATAAAGCGCGGGATGATGATTTTCAAAAGATTGGAGTATGACAATGTCCTCTTCGTCCTGATTCTAAGGACTATGAGAGCAGCAGTGATGAAGCGCGAGATGATGATTTTCAAAAGATTGGAGTATCACAATGTCCTCTTAGTCCTGATTCTAAGGACTATGAGAGCAGCAGTGATGAAGCGCGGGATGATGATTTTCAAAAGATTGGAGTATCACAATCTCCTCTTAGTCCTAATTCTAAGGACTATGAGAGCAGCAGTGATGAAGCGCGGGATGATTATTTTCAAAAGATTGGAGTATCACAATCTCCTCTTAGTCCTAATTCTAAGGACTATGAGAGCAGCAGTGATGAAGAATAGGATGAGAGAAGCAGTGATGATCCAATGATGGAGATGTTGCCAAGAAATATTGTATCGAGGAGTAGGAGCAGATCTTTTCGTATCAATGAAAACTATTCTAGTTATACAAGGGGTAGAGCAGAATATCTGACGAGAAGAAGTTCTATCAGCGCTCTCATTTCAAGTGAATGTTGCCAAAAAAATTACTTGAAACGTATGGATTTCACATTTGCATTAGAAAGAAGGAAGAGATATTTGTCAATGAATAAAAGCATGCAAAACTCATATTTAGTTGGCTGCATGCAATCTACATTTTCAGGTTATGATTATCATATTAGGAATTTATTATTGTGTAGAAAATATTTCAAAATGTTTCATTCAATTGGGAATTTTCGTCTCTCGAGAATTCAAGAAAATTTGGAAAAGGATCCCACATTTTATTCAGAAGTACGTTATAAAAGACAGTTTGGGCCATTATCAAATACTGCAATGTCATGGATGAAAGATTTCTTTTCAAAGCATGGAGAGTGTATGCCAAATAGAGAGACAATACATATTCCAGATAATTTTTCAAGACGAGAAATCTACAACTTATACAAAGAATATGCAGAAAGTGCTGAGGGACAGGGCCAATTTATTACATATCAATATTTTGTGAAGATATGGAAGAAAGAATTCAATAATGTTTGTATTCCTAAGAAGACAAGGATGGGGATTTGCAGTACATGTGCTTCTCTTAAATCAAAAAGGGACAAATGTGAAGGCTCAGAAAGAGGTAAGTGTTCATAACTTTTACTTTCAAAATTGTATAGTCATCAACTATGAAAACATATTTCTTAATGAATTTCTTTTATGTTGTGTAGATTTAATTGTCAAAGAACTTCAGGAGCATTGCGAACAACAAACAAATGAAAGGAAGAAGTTGTACAAGCACTGAAAGAAGTGTTATGATAATCCAAATAAATATTTGGGTTTGATAATTGATGGTATGGACCAGAAGAAAACACTTTTACCACATTTTGTTCGCACACCCAAAAATCTACAAGAGGAAAATTTTATTCAGTTTCACTTGGTCGGTTGTATGGTCTTCAATGGGAAAATGTTGCCAAGGGTGTACTTCACAGCTCCAAATATTCATAATGATGCAAATCTAACCATAACCATAATTCATGATGTGATTTCTCATTGGTCTGGTAATCTTCTTGAAGTTTTGTATCTACAATTGGACAACACTTGCCGTGAAAACAAAAATCAGGTTGTTTTTGGGTATCTGAACATGCTTGTTGAATTGATAATTTTTCAAAAGGTAAAGGTTGGTTTCCTTCTTGTTGGGCACACTCATATGACCATATTGATAAGATGTTCAGTCGTTTTTCAGTCACATTGAGGAGGAAGGAAGCTGGGAGCTTTCCATCACTAATTGAATATGTTAAGAAATCATACATGCCAGAGCTTGCTTTTGAAGTGTTGGAAGAAACTGTTGACATGCGAAGGTTTATTCTAGGATCATATGGTGAGGGGAAATGCATTGAACAACTTAATGATATTAGCTTCCAACATCAATTTCGTATAAAAAAATTGATGGGAAAACACTAATATGGGGCAAGAAGTTTTCAACTACTACAGAATGGGCACCATCATCAGGTTTGCAATTTTTGAAGTTCATTCTAGATCGTCCAATATTTGCATCAAAAATATTGTTATTACAATCAGTTGGTGAAGTTCAGAATGCACGCAGACATAATAGACATATAAATTATTCTGATTGCCTAGAAGAAATTAAAAAATGTATTAGATATACATATGAGTACTTTGACATTACTGATTCAGTTTGGTGGGAGTCATTTTTCAATAATCAAAGTGATATCATTTCAACAACAACCAATGAAGATATACCTTTGAAAAATCCGTTTATTTGGCCACAAAATGTGTCGAATGAACAAGAGGAAGTAAACATTGTTGAACAACAACAAACTCAAGGTATTATTAATTCTTCATAGGCAATGGAAAGAGAGATGTATATTGGTTCCAGAAGATCTCGTGCACAACGTGAAGCCATGGAAGACCTTTATAGGGGTTCAGTACATGACATTAAGGAGGGTTGCATGATTGCAGTGCTAGCAGATGGAGATCCCAAAGGCTATCCATTTTGTGTTGCTAAAGTTATAAAGGTCTTTACAGAAAATGAGGATGTTACAAGTGTTGAAGTACATTGGTATGCCACAAATACACACCCATTCAATGGCGTGTATAAGCCAGAGATGGTAGTTGACAAAAAAAATGGTGGAAAAAGAAAAAGAAAGGGTACAAATATAAATCGTCGCCGCACAGACATATTACAATTGGAGGATGTTGACATACTTGTTTATGACTTTAATTTTACAAAGAGAGGAACTCTTCTCTTCAAGACGATAGAGATTCTCAAAAGGTTGTTACCAAAAGGAATAGTGTTGACATGGGAGTCTGCTGAAACCAGTCGTAGATCTAGAAGACTTTTGAAACCTGGAATGTTGGGCATGCATGTGGACTCAGATGGGGCACTAGTTGATGAAAGAGAAGAATATGGAACATCTTCGTCAGCATCCAGTCACGCATCTGAAGATGTGAATTGTGATGGTGTGCAAGAAAATATGAGTGATTTTGAATAATTGTTTAAGACAGATTATATAACTGATGTATGCATCATATCTTCAAATAAAATTAATGTTTTCCATATGTTGTTAAATGAGAAGTTATGAAGCATTTTTATGTTGTTGGATTATGTCTTAAGTATGATAAATTTTATTGTTTAAATATCTACAATGCAATATCAAATTAGAGATATAATGTCTGTTTTATTCAGTATACAAATAAAGACTTTTGATTTCATTGACTGATATACTTTGTTCATAATGTCATGGTTTTCTAATTTTATAGTTGAAAAAATTTCAATTTCTTTTGTATCTACCATGGTGTGGTTGAAAACATGTTAAATTTATACTTAGGAAAGAAAAATGATATTCTACCAGAAACATTAATGTGTTTTTTCCTTAAAAATTAACTTTGTTTGAGACATAAAAAATTGGTTTTATTAGCATTTTTTAAAAAGTTTGAAAATTGACCCTAAAAAAAAAACGTTATTCCAGTAGCATCACTTTCGTTTTGAAGCTATATTTTGCACGAAAATTTCGTAGTAAATTTTGTAGTCACTGCCATTTTTAAAACACGTTCAAAATTGGCACCTAAAAAAAAAACATCGTTCCAGTATACACACTTTTCATTTTTAGCACTGTTTTTTATGTTTTTTTGGAGTTTTTGGGCTAGAGTTCCCGTTTTGAGTTTATAGTTCCCGTTTCAAAGTTTACATTGTTTTCTTGAAAATTAAAAGCTATTGTACCCAAGGATTGTAGCCATTGGACTCCTAGTACAACATCAGCACCACCCATTGGAATGGAAAGAATTGGGCTATTCAATACATATTCTCCCATGGATAGCTTGATATTATGGCACTTTCTTGGGAAATTTATGGTTCCTCTACTTCCAACCATCACTTGACACTCTGGTGCAAGATATAGGAAGCAATTCAATTCCTTGGCTATCTTACAATGAATAAAATAGTGGGTACTTCCCGAATCAATCAACACTATTACTTTTTTCTTCTTGATATGCCCTTCGATCTTGATAGTTTGAGGAGTGGTAATTCCAGCGAATGCATTACAAAATATGGTCGGATTTATTTATTCTTTTTCTAGGGTTTTTCCTAGTGGATATGCTCTTCTTTTGACGTTTCTTGTTCCTTTTATTCCTTCTCTTCACAATATATGTAAAATAATTTCTTCTCGGCACACTTATGATCTTTAGTGTATTTTCTATCACAACTTTAACAAAGCCATTTTGCTCTTTTTTCTTCCAATTGTTGTGGTGTCAACCTTGTAGGTTGTGGATGGCTAGGGGCAACAACGCTTCCATATTTATGAATGTGAGTGGTAGGCTTCCTTGTTGCCATAATTTTGCTTTCCATTTTTCTTGCCAACCTAAATGCCTTCTCCAATGAATCTAGTTCCCAAAGGCGAACCTCATGTTGGATGTTATCTTTTAAAGTCCCTATGAACACATTAATCCTATGCTCCTCTAGAATATCTTTTACCCTTATATTCTATTTTTTGGAAGTCCTCAATGTTCTCCATCATTGAAACCTTTTGTTTGAGATTTATCAATTGGCTGAAAAATGTGTTGCTTTTTGTATCCTCATAATGTGCTATCATTTCATTCGTAAAAATAGCCCAAGTGACAATTTTTTTACGAGAGCAAAGCCATCGATACCATACAAACTGATTTGGTTCCAAATATAAAGTTGCAATGCGTACCTTTTGTGTGTTTTGTACATTATGGAGATTGAAAAATTGCTCCATCTGTAGTATCCATGTTCTAGGATCCTTGCCATCAAACTTCCTCATATCAATCTTTGGAACATGGTGGTTCTTCGAATCAACGTTAGAGTCTATGAAATCATGATTAGCATTTATTTTGTTCTCATCATGAGTTTCCTTTACTACCCTTTCGCCATTAGTAAGCATTTCTTGTAGAAACTTTGTCAAATATGTCTTCAAATCTTCCATGCCTTTCTTTAAATCATCCACCTTAGCTTCCACGCCATCCATCTTAACTTCGAATCCGTCCATCTTAGCTTCGATGTCATCCATCTTAGCTTCCACGCCATCAATCTTAGCTTCTACGCCTTTCTTTAAACCATCCATCTTAGCTTCCACGCTTTTCTTTAAATTATCCATCTTAGCTTCCATGCCATACATATTAGCTTCTACTTCTTTCTTTAAACTATCCATCTTAGATTTTGTTACTTTTTGTGCGAGTGACATTTGTTGCACTTGGTCTCGTAATTTTGATATATCATGTTGCATTTCTTCCTCTTCTTCATGATTCATGCTATATCTTTCAGGTTGCTTACTAGGTGTTTCCATTTTATTTTTTCAAGGCATTAATTACCAATAATAATGATTCACTATGCCCTTTGAATTCCTTCAAACTAATTTTTCAAACCAAGCTTATGCAAAAATTAAAAAAAAAAAACTACACACCTTTTTTCACTTTGTAGGAGCTCGAGATTGAATCTGATGTATCTCTGTAATTTTGGATCTCCAAGGTATGAAATTTCTTCCTGTTGTAACCCTATGAGTAATATTTCTAACTCCATAAGTCTGATCAAGATTGGATTCTCCAATGAAGAGTTATGCCAAATCTCCCACGCTGACCTGAGTATATACTTGTTCAATAGAGCTAACTTGTACGACATGTTGCTGGTCACTATTTCAACCTTAGGTTCTAAAAATGGTACCCAAAAAACTACAATCCATCCTCTTTCTGTAACTTCTTACGAAAATTCAAACTGATGCTCAGAAAGAAAGTTATGATGATTTTCCCAAGGTGACCTGTTTGGAATATAATTCGGGGGTCCTGCAAAAGCCAAAATTTCCTCAGATTATATCTCCGAAAATATAGTGACAGGATTTGAACTTCAGAACTGAGATTCAGAATGATTTCCTCTCAAATGGGTTTATTTTTTTAACTTCTGAAACTTCGTAGTGAAATATTTATAGCGAAAATTCCACGATGACCTCTTTTAGATGAAATTTTGGAGCTTGCAAAAACCCTAAATTCCTCAGATCATATCTACGAAAATATAGCGAGACAAGATATTAAATTTGGACCGGAGGTTCAACGAGATTTCGTCTCAAATGGGTTTTTTTTTCACTTCTGAAACGTCAAAGAAAACATGTTATACCGAAAATTCCACAATGACCTATTTAGAGTAGCAAAACCCTAGAATCCAAAGCTCTGATACCAAATATTATGGAACCAGTGCACAAAAAGATAGAAAAGATAGATCAACGCCTTAGAATTCAGCCTCTTCGAGAGGGCAACCTCCTTTACATTACACAAATGAACAATTTTTAGATGTTTCAAATGAAAAAACCTCCTTTCTATATATAGGAGTCTAAGGGGTCACAATATAACCAACCCGACCTAACAATAATAATATAAAGGCACAAAAATAAGAATAGTGGGATATTATGGGGCACAATAATAACAATATGGGGACAATAGGGTAACAACAATAACAATAAGGGATATAACAACAATAGTAATGGGGGAATCACTAGCATTATAGGGACCTAACAATATAAAAGCGTAATTTGCACCTTTTTTCCTTTCATTAAGTAGAAACAAAACCACACAAAAAAAATATTCTTTCAAGTGTGATTTGTTTTCTTCTTTTTTTGGTAGTGGTTTTTATTTGTCTATTTTACACATAAATATCTAATTAGTTCTTGAATTAAGAGCCTAGGAGAATGTGGTTGGTAAAGTAGGAACTTTATTCTACATTTGTACAAAGCTTAATTTCCATGAAAATTATGAATCTAATTTATGTTGTGGGAATTGGAACATAGATATAAGAAGAAAATGACATCTTGACCACAACAATGTTTCATGTTTTCTGATGACTTGAAATTTTGAGGAAAATGTTTCAAATCTCAAAATTGGATATCAAATCCTCAATAGTGTTCCCTTTGACCCTTATGACCCCTCCAAATAAGCTCAAATTCAAATACTTTCAATGCATCCCATAAAACACACATGCATATCTAATCAAGGTTCTATGTGTGAAATATATTATAATATATTTCTAGAACCACGTCTATTTGATGTTGCTAGACATTTAGAGTAAAAGTAGTTGCTTTTAAAGTTTTTATAATAAGATGTAAGATGCTGGATGGTTGAACACAAATAGAAAGAGAGAAGTGTAATGTTTGGTCTTAAAGGAAACCTAAATATAACAATAAAAACTTAGAAAATAAATGAGATCACAATGGCTTATTTACTTTATTAATCTAGCCAAAGCCTCTTTTATAGTTTTTACAAAGAGCCCATAAGCTTGCAACATAACAAAAATGAAAATAAAATAAGATCCATGTAGCTTGAAAGATGGAATAAAATGATGAATAACATATATTCATGCAACTTGAATACTAAATGAAATGCACATAGTTCAAGGGATGAAAAATAAAACTACTCTAACAAGCTTTGTTGGCTTTTTAGATGAATATACTATGAAGAGTGTTGGCATTGATGTCAACAAGGTCTTTGGTATTGACATGGGTAAAATACTACAATGGTATTTTCCCTTCGTATTGGTTTGAGGTTGATGTGGTTGGATTGTTATATATGTGTGTGTATGTCATGATTGATAGTGTATTGGTTGGGTGAGAGTGTGAGAGAGTGCTATAATGTTTTATATAGCTTATAGTACAACTATAGCACAGTTGATTTGTGTGCTTATCGTATTTTATATATAGATCAGAGGGGTTGTTGGGTTGTTCATGTTGACCAGATTTGAGAACCCAGTTTGAAATATTGTGAAACATTGTTCACATGGAGAATTTGGAGGCATAGAGGCTTCATGATAGTATTTATTGGAAAGAAATGCATAGAGGATATGGGTGTCTTCTAACCAAGAAATGAACATATTGGAAGCAATATCTCCATTTACACCAACAACACTGTCAGGCCAACTCAAACAACAACAACGTATCATATCCATCAACAACAATATAGTGTGGGAAGCAACACATACATGGTGACCAAGTCAAAACAAAAATATGGCAATATTCCTCAAGTAACATCATAATCCCCTCATCAAATCAACAAACACATACTAGTCACACTCCCCCTGAGCATCATCATCAACCTACAATCAAAGGCTTCTTGCTGAAGGGTACACCTCCTGGACCATATGGCTGATACTTACCAAAATATTTGATCAAAATTTTTAGGGAATTATAAGAATTTCACATGGTTGTGACATCAATGATTCCATGGACCTGAAATTTACATCTTTCACCTAATGCAATGCAACTACATTAATGGATCCATAAGACCAAAAATGGCTTAAATGAATGATATGTAATGGAAAATGGAGACTCTTTCTATTACAACCAAGGGAAGATTTTCATTATGGTTAAACAACTCTTTTCACAACAATGACACCAAAACAACCTCCTAAAAATGAACTTTCAAATTATACATTGATTGGTACATATCCTTACAGTGTTTTCTTAAACATATGACATATACAAGCATTACAATGTGTCAATTTAGAATACGAGAAAGAATAATGTTAATGAAGGCATAGGTGCTATTCTCCAATCGTTTTGATCATAGCCCAAAAGGTCAACAACAAATTTACTCACAATCTTTTGACATAACACAAATTTCTTGGCTACCACATCACTCTCAACAATCAAATCTACAAATATATCATCTCAAGACATATAACAATGTATCTATGATCATCACATAAGTCTTTGTCCTGCACACAATTAGATCATTGGCACCTACAACACATTCATTAGTCATTGCAAACACATCAAATCATTGTGATATTTATGTTCTCTCAATAAAATTTGTATGTCCAAAACTTAGTGAAGTCTAAGAGTAGGTTTCAACGCATATATTCATTCTACAAACAATATGTTTCTATGATTTATTCAGAGGGTGCACCCAATATATCAGGCCTTCTAATTGACTTCCCACTTCAGGCCATCAATCCATCGCTGTAGACAAATCTCAATCATACATATAGATTAGAGAGAATGTGTTATTTATGCCAATTTTAGTTATGTTGAAATCACCACCATCCATACAAATAAGTTTCGCATAGTTTGATTTCCTCTTCGCCTATGCTATAGAAAACTAGAGATTAGACCATACATCTGCAAATTCAATTCATATTGGAAAACATCCAATTTTTTTATGTTTTCCCAAAATTAAATGTTGTTCCAGTACATATTCAAATATCTGTAAAATGTTAAACAACCTCTATCTCAATTCCAATGCATTAGACACTCTAACATCTGATCCAAAATTAGAGCTCACAATTATGTATACAAATGTTCATACTTAGTTGGATCTGTGATGTTGTGTGTATACCTTTTCACTAAACACTAAAATACTATATTGATTCCTGCAATTTTATTTCAATTCTCAGTATATGAAATGTGAAACCACAAAATCACTTCAAAAATATATGTGTAATACACCGTAAGTCAAATTGCATAAATCGATTATTCTATCCACTAACAAACAACACACTGCCTGAATTATTCAATTGTGCATGGATCTTGTTATTACCGTTGAATTATCCACAAATGATTCATTTCATCATGAGCTCACATTAGTTTTTTCAACTGTCAATATGTCATATGCACAGACCCAAACTCAACGAAGAGCCAAAACAATTACTAAATTTTGACAAATTTGATAGAGGAAACAATTGTGCACATAGTCAGCAAGTCTTTAGATTTTAGTAAACCCAAATAAAGTAATTTCATTGTCACATATGCATAGCCTAGAGGGCATGGATTTTTAGCATATTGAATGATAAATTCACACCTCTAGGAATTGGAGAATCAATCTGCCATGTGTACACTTATTTAAACCTCTTGCATATTAGATCTACCTCCTCAACATTCTAGAATAAATTAGACAATGCACTATTTTTAGCTCTCACACTTCATATTTTTTTCCCTATGAAAAATCATAAAGAAAATAGAAAATACAAACTAGATTGGTCTCACAAATATGTTGTCCATATCAAATTATCTCACCAACGCTTCAAATTTTCAACCATGTGTTTCTCCTCTTCTAGATCTTCAACTTCAAGTTTAATGCATCCTCAAGTTGCTCAATGGTAACTACAAAAAAAAAATCAGATCTATCCAACTTGTGCACTCTCTATCCCTTCAACGCCTACACATTCCCAATCAATGCTGCTTCAAAACTATCCCAACACAGAGATCGACTTCTGGCCAATTTCCCATTGCATCTTCGAAATCCTTATCACCCAATTCCTTTTCAGAATATACCTATGCAATTATGGTCGACCAAATAAACATGTGTTAAATTTTTTCCAGCATTCATATTGGACAAGATCATATAAGTTTGTTCCATAACTATCCAATCCTACGTTCTTGGAAAAACTAATGGAAATTACTATGGTAATAGTTGTTGATTTTCCTTTTTGACCATGTCACCCATAAAAACAACTTAATCATGTTACCAAATCAAAACCCACAAGCCACAACTTGCGATAGATAATTAATCTAAGCATTAATCACCACTATCATAAAAATATATTTTTTAAAATGATTAAATACACACCAAAAACATATTGAAATGAAACACTAGACATAGTCAAATTTATGTGATAGGCACGATGTCCTAAAAAATGTGCATGCGTGTATCAAAGGATAGAAACGACCATGGCTTAGTTCTCAAGGTGTGTGCACATACATTTTCATTTGACAAATTGGACCACAAGCATTTAACACCACTTCGAAAAATAAATTCCTCACGTGCACAATAGATTGGTAAAGGCTTTACTTAGCCTACATCTTCTCCAAATAACACTCCTGAAAGTTCCATCCACTCATCGATATCTTCTCTCTACAATATTTTTTCTATAACTATTCACCATAAATCAATTCTTTTACATAATTGTGAGACCAAAATTAGAAACAACATCCAAATCCATTGACTATGTATGTGCTCAAGCCAGAAATTTATCCTCTACAGTTCGTAGTAGTCCATTGATTGCAGAGAATGTGCACAAGTGCCTTTTCAATTTTAATCACTTCTAGATTGCAAGTATATGCACAACCATTCTTCATATTTATTATGCAATTCCCTCTAGTCGTACTCCATCATTTAGGCTAACATTGGTCTCAAAGTATTCCAACAATATTATCTATTACATTATTAATTTTGTTGGATTCTAACCATTCTTTTATTTTGATGGAGGTACCAAGAGGTGCTTGAAATGTACATATCAAATTTATCTATATATAATCCATGGATGAAGGATTTGTAGTAGATCGATTAATTGAACCATTTCTAAAATGGATCAAATATGAGCTATCAAACAAAGTCTTTGAAATAATTTATATTGAAACTGAATGAACCTCATTTTCTTGGAGGACCTCCCATTGAAGTTATGCACATTGTGCTTCATGCTCCCCCTAAGGCTAAGCTAGCCTCAATTTTCAACTGTGAGTTTTACTATTAGAGAATTATCCTTAAAATGTGTCTCATTACTTAAGAAAAACAATCCTTACCTTTGTTAGTATAATGTGACCCACCTTCTTCATAGATCCAATGCAATTTGTCCATTTCCTTGGTTGTTTGACAATATCTTACCTCAACTGAATCATGATATGATAAACCCTTTAATATGATATTTTTTGGCTTCTTCAATATGTTAGTAATTCAAGATAACATCTTCAGAAACAGATATTAGATTAAAACAAAATAAGAACAAACTTGATAACGCACACCACAGTAATATCTAAAACTAATAACTCATTCTGCTCTGAGCTTCTATTAATATGTATATAGTACCTCTTCCTCTCAACAATTCTCCATCCTTTGTTACATTTTACCTCAAGCCTTTTATATTATTTGGGCTAAGGGCCAAATACATTGCATTTTATCTAGCAAAGTGATCAAAAGGTGAATTTGATCATTTTTAACAGAAACAACAAGATTCAGGTCAAATATAGGAACAACATTTTTATCCGTATCTACCTGGCCTGAACAACAACAATCTCACCAAACTTCCTTTATACAACTATCTGTTTTCCTCTTGAAAATCTTAACCTGCCTTCTATGATGCCAAAAATCCTGCTAAAAATCCCGTGGATGTCTTATCAGGTCACTTCCGAACACTCCAAACCATAAAAGCATGTTGGATTATCATGATCATGGAAAGGATCTAAACACCTTTGCCTCAATGCCTTTATGTATTTCTTATTTTTGTGACCATAGGAGAAACTCAAACTTATTATATCTGAGCTTTAGTTATGTGCTACTTTGAACTGCGCGAGGGTATGAAACTCTACGATATTTCTAGCCCCTGTGGCTTAGGTGGTAACTTCATAACCAATACCTTGGGATTCAAGGCCAAAGCCTTTTTAAGGGCTAAACCCTTTGGCTTGAAAGGGGGCCGATTCTTTATAATTCTTTAGAACATTGCCACATTATAAATTATCCATATGTGAAATACATGGAACCATAACCCATAAATTCCCAAGCCCTTTTTCATATCGGAATATCGCAATTGTTGGTTTCACAACGATGCACATGGTGGCACCTTTTAAAACTTGTGATCACTAAACATCAATCACCCTTTGTGTTTTAGCCCCTAGTCCTGTGAAGCTTCATGTCACCACATTCCAACCCCCTTATCGAAGCCCCTCTCCTGGTGATCTCTAATCTGCGGTTTCGTTTGGTACACAACACACATCCGCCGATCACCGAACATCGATACGTGACATCATCAATGCCATGTCACCGCCACATCACTACCATGTGTCAGCTTGTGAGTAGTTACAAGTGTCACCCATTTTTGGCCTATTTTGACCTCTAAAAATGTCAGATCCACATGCCACATCTCTAGCGTATGACCACGTCATTGCTGATGTCGTATGCCACGTGTAATATTAGAACCTATCATTAATTTCCACGCGTCCCTAATCGGACCTAATCGTCTTTCACCACGTGTCTCTAATCGGATCCAGTCACTGTCTACAGCGTGGCATTTATCAGATCCAAACTTTTGCTGCCACACATCCCTTGGGAGGAGAGAGAAAATGCCTGAACTTTCTTTGGTCTTGCAAGTGATTTCTTTGTAAATCTGTTTTCAACCTTTCCAACACTAACACTATAAGCCCATTCTCGATGTTTTATTCACAAATCCACAATAACATATCACCACTTTTGATATGTGACCACCCTGCCACCCTTTGCGAATCATCAACTGTTGATATGTGATATTGCAAGTCCTCCGACCCGTGCCTTGTAATGTGCTCTGTCCATTGGACCCTGTCGACTGCTGACTAACTATAAACCTCTGAGATGTGGGATTTCGAACCTCTGATCACCAATTAGCGATATTGACAATCACTTATCGACGTTTTTCTCCTACTTGCACTACTTGCCTCTCCGAACCTCTGATCTGCGGGATCCAAGACCCATACTTAGGTATTTCCATTGTTTTTTGGATTTTAAAGAGTAAACTTCAATCTGCTCTAACTTTTGCTCCAAAAATTAGTTTGAAGAACTGAATATGCCACTGGAAATATGCTTCTGAGCACTTCCTCATGGGAACACCTACATCATCATTGTATAGAAACTTGACAAGCAAAAATACTTTCCAACCTTAGACAAGTTTCATAAATGACCTTTTAAACATGAAAGCCTTTTAGACTATGACACCTAGTGATTCATAGGCTAAACTAACCAAAATGAATAGTGAGAGACCAATACCATTGATTTGTATTATAGAAATCTAACAATCTGAATATGTTTGGAGGTGGGAGAAATATTAGGAAAAATGTAATTATTACATTTCATCTAATATTTTTTCCTACCTCCATTTATTTTTACTAGGTTATATTGGGTAAAATATAATATTATAATATTATATTTTACCCAATATGTTGCCTCAAACTCAACTATACAATTAGTAGGGGTGGCGAAATATTTAGTAAATTGTAATATTTAAATTGAGGTGTGACAAGATATATTAGGTAAAATGTAATGATATTACATTTTAATCAGTATTAGGTAACATATAATATTGTAATATTATATTTTATCGAAGATTTCCCCTCATCCAATTAACTTTTTTTTTTAAATTTCTTTATATCTGAAGTTCATAAGTAAACTTATCTCCTATATCAACATGTGATCCCAATATTGTAGAGATGTTATAATTTTTCACATTTTGACTCAGTAAAAATAAAATAAAAAGCATAAAATTAATAATTATAGTTATATTAATTATAATTAATAATTAAACCAGCCTAGATCCATCTAAAATCTGGATCTACCAAGGGCTGAGAGGGATCAAATCTCTTGAGATGCAAACCTCTTTTAAACTGAAAATATATTTTATTCCTCTCAAACCTTTCTAGAGATGCAAATCTCTTTGACATGTTTTATAATTTTATAATTTAATTTTTTAGTGTGATATGCATAATATTGATGATAGATCATTATATATAGATATATTATTATTATTATTATTATTATTAAATTTCTATATGTTTATCAATTAAATTTAAGTATAAATTTGCAAATTATAATCATTACTAATATGAATCATTTTTTGATTTATATGGTTGAAGGGATTACTCCTCTCTCTTCCATAAATTTTATGGATGCTACAATATCTCTTCCATATTGAGTAGAAATTTAAATGTTTAAACTCATTTATGACTATTATTTATTAATTAAATTTAAATTTGAAATTTTTAAATATAATGATTACAAATATGAATCATTATTTTATTTCATATGTTCAAATAAATTTTTATATATGTATCACATTTTTATTTTTTTCTAGAGAAAAAAGCCGTAATTTCTAATAATGAAAAAATACATTCTTTAGACACACCGTGTGTATATGCAATCTTGAGCTAAGAAATGTTTGATACATATATCAATAAAAAGGGCACATAGTCCCATTGAAAAAAAATGCCATGAAAATGAACCCCAAGAATCCCTTAATAGGAAACTAGTACATACAAAAATCTATCGATAACACCTAACAAATACAGGGCCAATGTACAAACCAAACTGAAACCTCTAAGGTGGTAGAAAATCAAGAAAAAGTGATGCTTCTCAGGAGTGTTGACAAACCCCATTGCCAACATCAGAAGGAAGATGTTTGAAAGAAACAAAAAAATTCAAAATGCCACAAAGCCTAAGGGATGGCCACAACAGTTAGAATGGACCTTGCCATGGATAGAAGAGTGCAATTAGGAAGAGGAAGAATAACTTGAGTCTAGTAGAACACCCTCAGTGGCAGAAAAAAATAGGCCATAGGACCTAAAATAGAGAAGTCAACACATAGCTTCGACAACAACAACCCAAGTCCAGAGCAATGAGGAAGAGAAGAAAGTCACGATAAAATCCCATCCGAATCATCATCCACATCCGATCCAGGTGGATGTTGGCGGCCACCCACCTATCCCACTAGGACCCCCATAAATGTCTCTTTTATTTTTTCAATTTCCGTAATTGTAGCACAATTTACTATTTTTAGCAGTTTTTCTGGTCCTAAACTTCCGGAGCCATTTTGAGGCCTTAAACGATGTTTTTTGGGAAATTTGGGAGCAGCATGGATCAATGGACTGATGTTGCTCTTCCCAAAGTTATATTTCTTGGATAGATCTTTCTAACGAGCTATTGTACGTGTCAAATGAAGATCGGGTGCCAAAGTTACTACCTCGGGAAGTTGATGTGCCAACTTACCCAAACCGGGGTCCACAATTTGGCGTTTCATCTTCTAGGGTTAGGTTTTGGGATGTTAAGGGTTTTCCATTGTTTCTCAACAATAAATAGGCCTTCCAGCCTCATTGTAACACAATTCAGAGGCATGTAGCTACCACATCTCTTCTCAAAGATAAGCTACCATTGCCCTAGCTGGTTTATTTCCATTTCTGTTTGTAAGCATATTTCAGTATTTTACATTAATGAAATGAAGTATTATTTCTGCTGCATCTCTGTGTTTATGGTTATCTCTGTAACTTGTTGTGTTCCTATTTAAATCTGGATCAGTCTTATCAGAGCGATCTTCTTTTTTCTGTGTTTTTCTTTGCATGTCCCCAACGAGGTCGGGATATAAGGAGTTAGGGCTTGAACTGGTCGAACCTTTGCAAGACCGGCCTCACAAACCCTGACGGCCTCCCATGGCAGATGAAAAGAAAGATGAGGGGGTAAGAGATCTTATCAAAATCTTGCTCGAAGAAGCCCTCGAGCATCAAAGGAATGCGATGATGGACAACTTTGTGCAAATCCTTTAGCGGCTACCCAGGGGCGACGCATCGGCTTCCAATAGCTACTATGGAAATGACACACCCTTTAAGGTACAAGTTAATTTTGAAATCCGCATCTTCGAGGGCCAGATAGACGCATATGTCATAGATAAATGGTTAAATTTGCTAGAGGGTTATTTTTCTGTTCATGATTTTTCCAGTCGGGAAAATATTATTTTCGCTCTTCTCAAAGCATACCCCGACATCAAGGACTAGTGGGAAACCTACTCCAAGCAGAAGGATGAAAGTACGGGCTCACTATCTTCAGCTGCACCCACTTGGGATTCATTTCGGGATTCCATCAAGGAGCAGTACTACCCTGTCAAAAGCTATGAGGACAAATACATAAAGTGGACGCTGCGGCGGGGAAGGGACCAAGATGTGTCAGAGTTCACAAAATTTTTTCATACCCTTCACACACAGTTGGGTATCAAATATTATGAGCTGCATCTAGTACTCAAATACCATGGATGCATACATAGGTACATCCAGGAAGAGATGGAGTTTGTGAACATCTCCTCGCTCGGCATGATGTACCAATATGCTCTCAAAATTGAGCAGAAGTTGAAACAAAATAAGCGAGACTTTGGATCTACAAATCCAAAGACCAAAGGAAAAAGCCAAGGCGAGGTGACCCAAGACAATCCGTTGAAGCCACAAAAAAAGAACAACACCACAAAGTCAAAGAAGGACACTAGAAAGTGGTGCGAGTTCCATAAGAGCCCCACTCACAACACAAGTGAGTGTTGGACCAGGCAGTCGCTGGTGGCTGAGTTGAAGGCTTCAGAATCAGATACATGTTCTGACCCTGAGTCAGAACCCGACAAGGGGAATGCCAAAGGGAAGCAGATCATTAATGTAGAGCCTAGTGCCACTGTTGCCACCGCCAAGATCAACAAGAATGAGCCCGAAGATCCATAGGATGGGGACTGTCTTTTCCACTCACAGATGTGGATGAAGGGTTCGCCACTACAATTCATTCTTGATAGTGGCAGCCAAAATAGCCTCATTTCAGCAGAGGTCATGAAGCAGTTGGGCCTACCGACTATACCACACCCACAACCATATAGTATCTGGTGGCTTCACCAAGGACGATATCTTCAATTTCACCAGCAGTGCCGCCTTCCTACAACATCAAACCCTTCACAGATGAGGTATTGTGTGATGTTACACCTCTGGATGTTTGTGATGTATTAATAGGCCAACCATACTTGTGGAGGCAACATATTGTGTATGAGTCAAGGCCTTGCTCTGTCATTATTTCTTT
Organism: Pinus tabuliformis; assembly: GCA_031772625.1. NCBI lineage: Eukaryota > Viridiplantae > Streptophyta > Pinopsida > Pinales > Pinaceae > Pinus > Pinus tabuliformis. Next base: position 727,165,986 of record CM062809.1, on the reverse strand, counting down.
GGGTAATTCCTTATACAGGATACTAGAGATAGCCCCACCTACCGCCACCTCTTTGATAACTCCTAAGAAAAGTAGCAAGCTCATCTCCCAGATTAGCAAATTCATTTTCTGTTTGATCCACTCCCAAAGTAAGGGGAAGATCATCACCACATCGATGACCCCCACAAAGGGTTCCTCCACGCAGCAGCAACAACAGAAGGATACGGTCAAGAAAGAACACAGGAACAACTTCTCCTCACCCACAGGGGTACCACACAAGTTTAAGGTGGGCAACAAAGTCTGGTTGCATCTATAGAAAGAAAGCTTGACAAGAGCCCAGCAGAAGCTCAGACCACTCTGACATGGTCTTTACACCATTACCAAGGCCGTGGGAAATAATGCTTTGGAGCACAACATTCCTCCATTCCTTCGCCTACACCAAGTGTTCAATGTGTACCACCCTCGACCATGCTTCCCACCATTATTAGACACATCCGAGATTGCAGAACAGCTCACCATGGACCAAGTTTAGCAGATGGAGGAACTCAATGCAATGGGGACCATTGATTCCTAAGGGGGGAGGAATGATCCAGGTGGATGTTGGTGGCCACCCACCTATCCCACTTGGGCCCCCACAACTGTCTCTTTCAGTTTTTCAGTTTTCGCAATTGTAGCACAATTTACTATTTTTAGCAGTTTTTTGGGTCCTAAACATCTAGATCCGTTTTGAGGCCCTAAACAACGTTTTTTGGGAAATTTGGGAGAGACATGGAACTTTGGATTGATGTTTCTCTCCCCAAAGTTATATTTCTCGGATAGATCTTTCTAACAAGCTATTGTACATGTCAAACCAAGATCGGGTGCCAAAGTTACAACCCTGGGAAGTTGATGTACCAACTTACCCAAAACGGGGCCCACAATTTGGTGTTTCATCTTCTAGGGTTAGGTTTTGGGATGTTAAGGGTTTTCCATTGTTTCTTAACAACAAATAGGTCTTCGAGCGTCATTGTAACATAGTTTAGAGGCATGTAACCGCCACATCTCTTCTCAAAGATAAGCTACCATCGCCCTACCTGGTTTATTTCCATTTCTATTTGTAAGAATATTTCAGTATTTTACATTAATGAAATGAAGTATTATTCCAGCCGAATCTCTGTGTTTATGGTTATCTTTGTAATTTGTTGCGTTCCTATTTAAATATGGATCAACATCACTTGAAACTTGCAAATAAAATGTCGCCCACCAGATAAGACCCTCAAAACTGACTCTATTTTTTTTAAAGGCATGCAACAAGGGCTAGGGTGGCTAGTGTTCCAGCATTCCCAACCCCCAATCCAATGGAGGAGGCAGGAAAACTTATGGAAAACCAACAATGGAGGTGTTGGACTACAAAGCAAGGCCAGGGTTCTATGATCCTACGCTGCCTAATATATCAAACTATATCATTGTCATGTATCACATTTTTATATTGAGAAATATTTTTTTTTATAGTGATATGCTTAGGATAGCCACTCAACCATTTCCATTTCATAACCTTTTTATATTATCCAATCTAAGGGACTAGTGCTTCATTAATTTTTATTTTATATTATCAAAAGTTTCCATTGATTTTCCCCATTGGAAACTCTTGATAGTAGTTATTATGACATGGAGTGATGTATCCATAATTAAGAAGGATGCTATAAACATTGCTAGGTATTATGCTACCCAGACAAAGCTCATAAATTAAATGAAATTAGTAGGAGTTGGCCATGTTGGATTGATGGGCCCTGACCCAGGTTCAGCGTTAATTAGCCAAGCAAATCCATACACTACTGGCCCTTTTGGCATCAATCTGCAGAGCACAAACTAAACTCTCACCCAAAGCACTATGGACGGGGGTGCAAGAACCAAGTTTCTGCACCCTGAGATAGTTGTGATGTCGTTTTATACCCTAACCCTTCCTTCACAGAGACTGATAGGCCCTTTAGGGCTTATCAATATACTTCTCTTAGTTGGCTTCGAGACCTTTGTGAAGGTCTGCAATTGTCCTTTGCATACCCCGAAGAGGAAATTCAGACACTTACACACCTCTGTAATCACCCTTACTTCTGTCTCTACCCAAATTAGCTTAAGTATTAGATAACTTCAACATGCATTATGATTATCTTCACGTAAACATATATTCTTACTTGCATTCATATGACAAAGTAAAAACATAGATTCGTTCATCAATACAACATTAAATCATAAACCCAGTATACAACATAACATAACTACATACATTCATAACAGAAGTAAAATATCTCATACATAGGTATCTCTAGAATAATTCTCTTGATTGATGTTTCAGATCTTCAGTATAGACTCTAACTTCCATATGCACACAGCTGCAGGGGTCCGTGCACTCAGTTGCGGACTTCTACCCTAGGTCTCTGCGCACTCAGCTGCAGAGCCTCTTCCTATGCTAAGAATCTTCTCTCTTAGCCCTCACAGACCCAATACATCCATTAATTGCCCAAAAACTTAGTAAGAACTGTTTAGACTCTTCTAATGCTCTCCCTTTTTATACATTCCCATGGTCCGCGGACCAAGGGTGGATCTCATTAAGCCGACACAGTTACCTAAACTAAAGGGGGAAACCCTTTTTGAATCTTTACATCTTCACGCTCCGCGACCACAAAATGCGGAGACTTTACATTCTTTATACAAAACTTGGGCCTTTAGCCCCAAAGTTTGGACTTTTAACCCCAAAATTGATCCTAGGGGACCCGTTCCCAACAGGCCCCCAACACAAATATGGTGACTCGCCCCAAATCACTCAGCCGATGCAGAGATCTTGTCGTGAAGACCTCCCAGCTCTGCATGAACTACCGCAACCTCAGCGGTACACTGTCCACCTATATTTTATGTTGTGTTTGCTGCAGACTAGCCAATTTGCCTTGAATGGTGGTTGTGAGCACATATTATTCATCTAGCCAAGGCCCCAACCTTGCCTTCAATATTGTCTCCTTGCGATGTGTTGTGTCCACCTGTTCCTTGAGTGCCTTTGCTTCCTACAGCTTCTCCAACCTTTGCATGATGGCGATGGTGCACGCCGTCTCTTTAACCTTGTCGTACCTCTACTGTAGTTCTCGTGCCTCAGTTTCTAGCCTTTGCAGGTTGTGATCTTCCTACAGACTGGTAACTACTTTGAGCGCCTGTTTGAAGAGCGCAGTACAATCCTCCACTGCAGTATTGACAGCTGCAAAAACATCTTTGACAAAGGCCTCGTGCTGCTCTCTGACTTTTGGTGGAGTCAAAGGCTGGGCCCTCAACTCAAGTTCTGTGATCTTAAGGTTCAACTCAAACTGAACCTTAGCCAGCTCTGTCTGTGCGTTGCATACACCTGCAACGAGCTTCTAAATTCTTGTGTCAACTGGCGCATCTTCTAGGACGTTCAGCTCTGGAACAGTTCGACATGCCTCCGACACCACAGTTGTTGTGTGCTCGTTCTTATCTATGATCTTCTCAATCACGGACATCTTTTCTTCAAACATATGGGAATTGTTCACCTTTTCCTGGTTGATAACATTCAAGGCGCGATGTTCCCAAGCCCGAAGTTCCGCGATCACACCGTCTTGCAAGGTTTGAAGGCTTCACTTGGAAGCATGACCAAGTTTAACCTAAATTTTTTGAGAACGGTTACAGTGGCCATGTCAGCTTCTATTTCTGTGGTCAACGCTCCATCTGGCAGCGCGATGACCTGAGGATCCATTGAGTGGACCATCTCTACTGCATCTGAGGTTCCAGGCGCCAAACTGCTCGATGCCACGCTGCCTCGCCCTACACTGGTCTGCACCTGAATAGCCTAGATCTATAGCTTGGGTAGACCCGTTTGAATGGCTACTAAGCCTATTTCTGTTGCTGCTCGAAATATTGTAGTAGTTCCACGGTCACGTCCCTCACTATATCGCCAATTTCATTAAAATCACTCTCTGTCATGGTGATTGGGTCAAGGAATGATTTGTTGGCCTTGGACTTCTTTTGCAGCCCTACTTTCTCCTGATCCCTTGTGCACTTAACCCAGAATGCAGTAGTCTCCAATCTAGTCCTCCTCCTCTATTTACGAAAGTGACTTCTAACTCCTATTCAAGTCACGCTCTTCCTCTTATTCCTCCCATTGTGTGTGCTTTTTGGTAGTGTGCTCTGCTTTGGCTTTGTCCTCTGCTTCCTTCCTCCTTCTTTTGGCCAACTGCTCCATATTTAACCTGGCCTCTTCCTTCTTTTGCTCCATGGCAGACTTACTAGACCCAGCTAATAAGTCTGACGTCATGCACCACTCTGCTAGCCAACTCTCCAGAACCATGGTGATTGCATCATCCATTGCCAGGTATGGAAAATCATGACATTTTTTTCTAGGGTCCTTCCACGCTTTGATGGAAACACAGTCCACATATTCGGACAATTACCATGGCTTATAGTTGATTGCAGCACAGATGCTTGATTCCATGAGGATCCAAAATATCTTATTGTCCTTGACCCTTTGGGGGTCCTTTGTGGCCTAGAGCGAAGCGAACTTCGCTGCTTCTGGCAGCTCTGTTGGAATTGGAGGAAACTGATTGTCCTCCGATAAATCCCACACAACCAGTACAATTGATAGCAGCAACCATGTATAATGGAAGTTCTTTCTTTGGTCTTGCAATTCTCTACCTTTCGAGAGTAAATCACTACAAAGGTAGTGCACCCAGTTAAATTTTACGCCCTCCGCACACTAGACCGCTAAAGACACAATCGGTGTCATCACTTCATCTTCGCGACACTTCCTCATTATTTTCCCCGGAAGGATCGGGGTGGCTACCTTAACCGTGGGGCCAGCTATTTTGGAAATGGAGTATCTATGCGGCTTCTTGGCAAGCTTGAACTTGTCCTTCATTCGTTCGATGAGGTCATGCTCACCTGTCTTTCCGCCAAATTCCGTGGCTGGATTCAAGCCTGAGTGCGGGAGCAAAGTGATCCTATGGATCATCATGTCAGTGATTGGTATCAGTTCTCCTAACCACAGGCACCCATCGTGCACCAAGCACAACAACTGTTTGATCACTATTAAAGTTAAGGGCGCGCGGTTGTAATGCGACACTCATAGTAGGTTCAACAGTGCTGCCTTGTCCACCCCTTTTATCCACTGTCTCGGCTCCAGCGTAGTCACACCAAAGTCTTTATAGAAGACGCGGTGCACGAATGTATCGGTCACCAAGTGGGGAAAGAACTCTCTATAATCCAAATCCCAATCCTCCAGCTTTAAATGGGGGACACATGCCAGGCGCTGGCCTTCAAAAGTGATCTTGTTTGGCAGCAACAGTGTGTTAGGTGTGATTTTGCTCTCATCAAGGTCTTTTGGGACCTTCACCTTGCCTCGACATGGAGGGATGTATTATGGTAGCTTGGAGATAGGGTCTGCCCCCTCAACTTCAATGTCTTCTGCTCCCATATCAACGTCTTCCATGCTAATATCAACTTCTTCTATGTTCCCTTCAGGTTCTAGGTCTACTACCTTGCCCTTCTCCTGTGCAGTGGGATTTTCTTTCTGCTAGTGCTTTCTAAGCGACACATGCACCAGCTATGCCGCTTTCTGCTTATCCTTCTTTGGCTTTGGACACTCTCTGGTCGGTGTAGGCCTTGGCTTGGTACTTCTGCAGGTACCTCTACACTCGCTCCCTCCGGGGTAGCTCCCTCAACTACCATCGCTTCTCCAACACTTGCAATCTCCATAGGTGTCGATATGATGCTAGCTAAGAGCTCTTGAGTTTTCTTCGGCAATTTCTCAGACACTGAACTCACTACTAAACCCTCAAAATAGTCAAGGTTCATGCGCGCCTGATAACTCAACACCTCAATTCTCAAAACGCCAAATGTTTTTCATTGGGCGGCCATCTATAATTTATAGGCAATTTTGAATTTGAATCCGATTGTTCCTCCCAAAATCTATTCATAAATGCTAGATCGACGATATATTTTCCAAGATTTTTCTCTTAAATTTCGACTTAAATGTTGGCCCTCCACTCCATTTAGCTATTTTCCCATCATTAAATCATGAAAGATGACCATAACGGTCAATTTTTGGCTGTCCTGCGTGGTCTCTCCTTCAATAGCATAGCTCCCCTTGTGCTTCTGCTGACATTATGACAATCCTCCATTCCACACAATTCCCCAATCGCGCAGCTTTACAACCCAGGTCATGTAGTTTATAGTCCCACGCCTCCTTTCAATTGCGTGGAGCGCTAAGACTGTGCTTCCACCATATAGTCATTTGGCCAGATCCTCGGTGTATGGCTTCAATTGGCTACCATTCACCTTTCCTAGAAATGGATCTCCATTCAACTTCATCAACTGAACTGCTCCACCATTAGTAATCTCCTTGATGACATAGGGCCCCAGCCAATGCATTTGAAATTTTCCACGAAATTTATCAAACATGTTGTCATATAATAACACTAAATCATTTACCTTGAAGGTACACAGTTTGATATGTCGATCATGCCATGCCTTTTTTTTTGAACTTGCTGATGGAATCCTGCCAAAAACCTATCTTCTTCCAATTCTGTCAGTTGTGCAAGCCTTTCTTCTAGGGCTCGGTGATCCACCATTCCTGTAAATTCCACTATGCGCAGACTAGGTACAATGTACTCCATTGGCATCAAAACTTCTACGCCATAAACTAGCCTGAAAGGCATTTGTCCAGTCAACTTCTTACAAGTTCTGTAAGCCCATAGCACCACGGGTACACGCACATCCTAGTCATTTCTTTGTGCATTGTAAACCTTCATGAGCGCGCATTCCCATATCTTATTAAATGCTTCTACCATTTAGCCTGCAGATGATATGGCGTACTCTTCTGATGGTAAACCTGAAATTCCTCCATCGACATGCCAATCGTTTCATTAAGAAAATGCATACTGTGATCGATCATCAAAATTTTCAGAGAACCAAACCTTGTTAGCACATACTCAAAGATGAATTTGGCTAATGTTGCACTTGTATAGTCCTTCATAGGCTACGCCTCTACCCATCTGGTTAAATACTCAGTCATGGTGATGATCTACCACACACCCGTCTTCTTTCTTGGAGGCTGAATTGGTCCTACAATGTCAATCGCCTACTTCTTGAATGGTTGTAACGATATCTATGGTTTCAGAGGAATTTCATCCCTCTGCGATGATCTGCCAGTCCTTTGGCACGCATCGCATGCCCTACAATATGCTTTTGAATCCTTATGCAGTGTCGGCCACCACAACCCATCCCGTAGAATTTTTTGCGATGTTTCTTTTCCCGCATAATTTCCTCTTGCGGATCCTTCATGAGCCTTAATGAGGATGTTGTTTCGTTCAAATTTTGGCACAAAACATCACAGTATTTCATCTAATCCCATTTTATATAAGTACCCTGCAATGACAGAAAAGTCCATCATGCGCACCACCAATTCCTTCTTTTGTTGGCTAGTATATCCTTCTAGAGTCAATCATGTCGTCAGGAAGTGTATAATATCTTCAAAGTGATTGTTTACAATGCACACCACAAAAAGATGCACTTCAGGTAGTCCTTCCTCCAAATTAGTAGGCTCCTCTCCTGTTTCAATGCGCGACAGATGATCCAGTCTGGAATTCAGTCCTCCTAGTTTCACAATAACCTCAAAATCATATTCTTGAAACAACAAGAGCTATCTGCATATTGTCCCCTCCCAAAACACTGGCCTGTTCACCAAGTACTTCAATGCAGAATGGTCTGTATACATCTTAAAATTTCCACCTAGCAAGTAGTGCCTAAACTTTTGGAGCACGTATACCATAGCCAGACCTTCGCGCTCTATCCTTGAATAATTATTCTCAGGTTTAGATAACTTCCTACTTGTGCATGCTAGAGGATGATCCAATTCTCCCTCACCGGCCTGTGTCAGTACTGCTCCTAGTGCAATACATGACATGTCCACATGCACATGAAATTCCATCTTCCAATCTGGGATGACTAGGATTGGCGCGGTGACCATTTTCTCTTTTAGCACATCTAAGCTCCTCTGATAGCATTCATTCCAGCAGAATGTAGCATCCTTTTTTAACAGTTTCTCCATCGCTGCGGTAATTTGGGCATAGCTTTTGATGAACTTTCTATAGTACCCTGTATGCCCCAAAGTTGCGTGTAACTATTTCACACTTCTTGGTGCCTCCAAATTGATTATAATCGCGATCTTTGTAGGGTCTACCATCAAGCTTTGTTTGCATACCATATGACTCAACAAGATCCCAAAAGGGACACAGAACAAACATTTCTTCAGATTGAGTGCGATCCGGTACCTCCGGCATGTATCCAGCATCAAACGTAGACTTGCTACATGGTGCTTTACTAGCCACAACACTGTCTAATCATCAAAGTATACCTTCATAAATTTGTGAATGAAATCTTTGAACGTTGCGATGACTATGTGCAAGAAGATCGCTGGTGTGTTCTTCAGCCCAAAAGGCATCACAATATACTAGAAGCATCCCAATTTAGTCGTGACGGTTGTCTTAATTCTATCTTCCAGCGTGATCTTGATCTGATGGTACCCCGAAAACCCATCAGTAAATGAATATGCTTCCTGGATGCCAACATTATACAACACCTCATCGGTGAACAGAGTTAGAAAAGTATCATGCACACAAGCGTCATTCAACTTCCTGAGATCTACGCATATTTGTATCTCATCCTTTGATTTCTTTTCCTGGATGACTATTGGGCTTACCCAATTAGATTCTTCTACTATCTCAATAATGACCGCTGCAAGAATTTTATCCAACTCCAAGCAAACCCTTTCTTTATACTTCGGGTTGAGGCGATAAGGCCTTTGCTTAACTAGCTTCGTGTCTGGTTTTAGAGTGATCTTCATGACACCCGAGTCCCCTATAATCCCTTTCAGATATGAAAACTTTGTAGGGAACAGATCCTGATATTCGTGGAGAAATTCGGTGACCTTATCTATTGTTGCATCATCTCAGTAGTCCCTGGTTTTTGCAAATTTCATCTCTGCTTCCATGCCAATGTTCACCTGTCTAGTTTAGAGCTGCGCGGTGATGTCTAGATTCTCTAGTTGTGGTCCTTCAACTTCGCAGTGACCTTCGGTCTCTAGAATATTAATCTTCCTCAGGTCTTCGTCTTCTTCTTTCGTTGTCACATTGTAGCACACCAACATGTGGCTTAGTTGGGTAGTCCAATCTGGTTGAATGAAATCTAGAAGATCCTATGATATCCTGAAGATCATTGCCTTGACCTCCTACAAAGCTTCATTAATACATTCAAATCCATCCTCAAAGTTGAACGTCATCAAAAATCCTTGGTGGAAAACATCCCATTATTTAGTGCCATGTCGGAGCTCTGTCTCCAAGTACCAATTCATTGATATAACATCCAAGGTATGACATAAAAGATGTACCCACTTTGGCTGAGGCTTCGCTCCATACACTTCAGTCCATTTGTCCAAATGGTCGCATGGGTCATTCCTCCCATCATATTTTTCTATTAGCCGCACTTGTGTGTGACCAAACCGTACTCTCATCATCTTTTTGTATATGTGTCAATCATAAAAAATGTCCTTGTGCGTGCCCCACCATCTCGTAGGTGTAGCTCGCAACACTCGATCCAAGGCCTGGAAGCGATGCTTCTCTGGAGCTTCTCTCTCGAATGCATCCAAAAAGTTATTAATATCAGTTTAACCATCATAGTAAGGCAAATTTCTTACCTTTGACGATATATAGCGCAACGACTTGGTCATCATATTACAGCACAGCGTAGATAATTCATGCAGTCGATTCCGCCAGTGCTCCAACTCTTCTTCTGAATCTGATGTGCAAGAACTTTCGTGGTCCCATGGAATACACCCATCTATTGTTGGATTCAGCCAATCCTAATCTCGCGTCATTATCTTGTAAATCTGGTCCAAATTGTCATCACTTTCATAATCGTGGACTGATTCAGTATAGCGCGGTCCTTCTGTAGGGTCCAAGGGCACCACTACGCGGAGCGATTTCTTCTCAAATATCATCTTTCGCTTCTTCAAATTGATTACCCCATTAATGTCAGTGGACCAATTGATCCCAAGGAGCACGGGGTAGGGATTTTTTTCATCCACAATCTCTATTACTTCAAAATCAACTAACGTGCTCATGCCATCAATGTCAACTATTACTCCCTACAATCTTCCCATAGGGATGATTTTCTATTGATTTTCCATTCTTAAGTGAATCGGAGACCATTTTAGTGCAGGTCTTCCAATCCTCTCCCATGTCTATTTCAACAGAACATTTGTGTCTGATCCCATATCTAAAATAACTTGATCCATCTCATATTCTCCTATCTGTGCCGTGAGCCTCATCTCATGCCATGTTCTCGCCTTATGCCTGCTAATATTCCTGACTACGCGCAGTCCGTCAGTAGCGTTTTCCTTCACAGTGCAACTATTGATCAATTATTGTAGTCCCTTCACAACCTTGCTAGCATGCAATAGCTTCATACAGGTCTCTAAGAAAGTAGTAATCATGGAGGGGTCCATTTCTTCAGCTGGCTTCTCTTGAATTCATAAGGTAGAGGCCTCAGCGAAGCTTTTCTTCACTTCCATAAATGTTTCTCTTGCATATTCTAGATCAAAACCAGTCTCTTTTTCTGGCACTTTGTGGACCCACTCACCCTCTTTAGGCTTCTTCCCCTTATCTTCACCAGTCGTCGTTCCACTCTGCAGCACAATATTTACCTTAGGATCTTCCTCGCGAGGCTCAACCCTCATCATCTGCAGGTTCTGATTCGATTGCTTAGGCTATGCCCCCTTTTCACGTATATTAGCTAGCAATACTAAACAATCTTCCGTTGCGTGGTCAAACTGAGTATAATAGCGACATGACAGACAAGTTGGATTCGGGCAGTCTCACACATAGTGTCCTGGTCCCCCACATTTGTAACAAATGACCTACCCCCGACCTCTACCAGGGCCTCCTCCACCTCACCCTCATTCGCAACCCTGATACTCGCTTCGCACTCCCCTACAGCCTTGGTCTAGAGGTATAGTTTTTGCTTGCACCCTATATGTAGGTGTTTTATCCATCATTAGTTCGTAACTATGGTAATTGCGCTCATCATGACCCATCGATTGATAGAAGTTTTAGAAGAGTTGTTGCAATGTTTGTACGAATTTCTGCAGTAAATGGCCATTGTTTATTGCATGTTTTCTAGCTACTTGATAGATAGCACACCATAGCATGGGCCTTGTACTTGGCCCTATTGGTGCTTCCGACCTCAGAGGCATTGATCCCCCTACTACAACATAATTTGTGAAAACTGGATAGTGATCTCTGTCATGCCCCTGGCCTTTGCACTTCAGGCACCAAACTTCTTCGCGCACCTCAGGTCGAGTTGTTCTATATTTCTTTAGACTATGCATTTCTAGGCAAAAATTATGCAACTACGCATGAATCTACTGAACCCCCAGATTAACATCTTGCATTGGTGTCTCATGTAGTCTCATCGCAATTTCTAGGGCTTCCATCTAGGTCCCAATCTTTTGCTACGATAACGCAACCCTTAGATGAGGCAAGAGTGAAGCCACAAACCATTCATGATGCTACCCATCATTCATATTCATGTTAGCTTCACGGATTGTACACTTCAATCTCTAATCCAGATCCTAGGGTTTCTCACCAGGCTTCATCATGATCTATTTGAATCCCACATTTGATTGTTCTTCATACTTACGTCAACTAAATTCCTTATTCAGCGTGGTCTAGATATCTGCCAACGCGAATGTCGGGTTATCAGTGCAATACTTAATGTACCACGTTAGCACGCGATCCTGCAAAGCACTAACCAACATTGATTTCTTCATTTGATCATCCATGATATGAGCTTCCCATACAGCCTTTGCGACGAACAAAAACTGGTCCGGATCTTCATTTCCCAAGCCCTTGAACACTGGTAGCTTTACTAAGTTTGCCATATTGAAAAATGGCGGAAGTGGAAGTTTCGGAGGCAAAGGTGTATGTGGCAGAGGTGAAGATGGAGGCAGTGTGGGTGGATGAGGTATTCACGGGAACCCTTGCTTTATCAATTGAACAACGCTCAGGGTCAATGCAGGAAGATCTTGTTGTCATCTCGATTGATGATGAGGGTCATTTGTAGCCAGGTTAACACATATATATTTTATTAAAAAAACAAATTAAGTGATATTTATTATAGTCTCGGTGATAACATACGAACACCTAAAAATAGAAAATAAATACTCTAACAGTCAATCAGCAAGCAGTCAAGGGATATATATATGTCTAATGACCACCATTTGTTGGAGATGAAACCCAGTATCATGGTGGCTAAAAGAGGGATTCAGAAAAATGTACAGTTACGATTACTCTTAAGCTTCCCCCAAACCTCAGATTAAGGGGAAAATTACTCTTGTGAAGATGAGCACCCTCCCAAAAATTGAAGACGAAGTAGGTTAATTTGTTCAGGTATGAGGGCATCCCACCCCATTCACCTTGTGTTTGTCCCTAAAAAGTCTAGCGACTAAGGTTACCTCAAACCACAGACACCACCAAGGGGGACATGGTCGTAGACAGTACGTTGTGTGGGCAGGATACCTGATTCCCTGACTCAGATTTGATATCCCTGAGGGGATCCCCAGTACACATATTACCTAATGAAAATGAAATCGAAGGTGGGACACCTCCTCTCACACTCCAATGTTGTCTCATATTTAACTATTTTTTAAGGGGAATGGTCCCAGATGATATGAGTGCAGCAAGAGTTTACTCTCATTAATGACACTAATCTCAATTCTGTGATCTTAGGTAGTTTACTCACCTTTGTTTAACCTAAGATCCTAGACTAGACTAATCTATGTGTATGCTTAAAAAAGGGTTTTTGATTACTTTTATTAAGCATTGATTTTATGTGAACTTGTATTAAAGTCTTCATAGGGGTGTTGATGTATGGATTTAAGTGTGACTCTGACACAAACCATGCAAGAAAAATTCTTTCATACTTTCATTCGATGAAAAAGAGCTCTTACAAGGAGATGTTATCTATACATTGTTTCAGTAACAAACATCTGAATGCAGTAAACACAAACACAAAATGTAGACATACAATTCTCTTTAACAACTAATTCAATATATACAGAATCAAACCAGTTAAAACATAAAGCTAAACAAATTTTTATTTTTTCTTTTCTTTCTGAAAATAAACACACTTAATATATTTTCCTAAAAAGAAAAATCATCATAGAAGCAGCCAACCAAACACAGTGCACAGTTGCAGATCCCTAAGAAAGACTACAAAAAACTTCTCAACCCAAGAATCCATAGAATAGGATGGATGTCAAGATATTGGTTGACTAAGGCTTCTCAGAAGAGGAAGTAGAGCATTAATAGCAGGACTAATGCTCTATCTAAGAGCGTGGAAAACATTCTAACTCACTATATTGCACAGCCAGGGTGAATTACAGAGACAGAATTTGTAAAAAGGGTCAGCCGTGGTCTAATCAAAGGCTATGCATAGCAAAGAAGGTTGGGAATCATACTGCATGGTCAAACTAGGAACTAAGAAGAATAGGAAGGCCTAGAAAGAAAGAGAGATATGGGAACCCAAATATCAAAACCAGGAACTAAGTAGTAGTCCCCATCGGAGTCACAAATTCTGCTATAGGGTTTATTGCATGGATGGTTGTAGATAAAATACCCTCTCGGGTCTTCCTGGGACCCAGGGCATATTGTTTAATATTAGCTATAAATGTCACAAAGAAACACACATATATTCATATTAATCCATGATTGAGAAAGGAAATGGATAAGGATTATCTCAGTCCTTGGTGTAGTCCTATTAGAGATGTCAATGTGGAAAAGTGGAAAACCTCTTTGCGAGCTCCTAGATCAGAACCTGTAGATAAACAAGACAAAGTGTAATATCCATAGCATATGAACCTTGACAATCAAAACATCAATATAATAGAATATAAGCTAGCATGCATCTATTCTACTTATCAATCACAGAATCGAACCAACATGTAAAGAAATACAATATCGACACCATTAAGAAGACAAAACAAAAAAAAATCTATATTATTATATATAAGAAGAATTATTACAATCATCTTGGCTAGATAAAGCCTCCTTGTCCTTCAAATTCACTCTCTCTCTTTCTCTCAACTTCTTAGCATCATAACAATACTTAATCTTATCAAACTTTCGAAAACCATTCAATCTCCTTTACAATGACCGAGCCTCCAATTTATAGATGGAGAGAGGCTCATCCTTGCCAATTCTTTCATGATTTCCAATGAGGAAAAAGCTTGGATGTTTCGTCACTTGATTTCTATTTCCCTTCGCAGGAGACTCCATTAGGAATAAAAATTTCCTTAGTTAGGCCTGAGGCCGATGTTTCCTACTTTTCGAGCTGACATTTGAGTGAAAAGTGGAGTGTTAGTCAGTCAACTCATGTTTTGACCTCCGAAATCTCATAAATATCTAGTAACGATTCCCTTTAGGAAAAACATACCATTAACCGAGGTATTAATGCTTTTGTATGAGAGTTAGAAAGTGTTATAACTCCTTATTTTTGTTTTTGGGGTGCATTACCCTAGAAAATAGGTCTGTAACTTAGGTCTTTCTTCCAACCAATGTGTCTTTCTCCTCTGAGCTAATTAGGAGGTCATTTTCCTATATAACACCTATATTTTTCAACATATGGGTAATAATAAAGGAAAACCAAGTTGTTCCAACTAAATTGTCTCCAAGATACTTCTAAGTGTTGAGATTGCAACAAGATGATGGAGCTTAGTGAAAAGAGTCGCCTTCACTAAGTGGGCTCGCAGGCTATTTTTGGCGCAAGTCTATTTTTAGACTATGTCTATTTTTAGACATATGGATCATGTCTATGGATTGCAGGTTGTTGTTTATGGATGATTGATCAAGTTGGGAAAAAATAGATGGACTTCTATTTTTTATGAAAGTGTGAGTGATCACAGTGTGAGTGATCAAAGTCTATTTTTAGACTGGCTGTCAAAAATAGAAAAGTCAAATATTATTATCTCACAATAATATTTGGACTATAAACTTAATCTTATTCTCTTGGAGCACTTCAGTTTGAGCTACAGAGGTGGCACATGCAGCTGTCAGAAGGAAATACACTTTTCTTATAAGTCAGTTGAGTTGTTGCATGCATGACTTCAATTAGAACTCAATCAGTTGAGTTTGGTGGAGTTGATTGTGGAGTTGATGGAGTTGTGTTCAGTTTAGCTTTGTTAAACTGGTTGTATTTAGTCTAATTGGCAAAATAGACTAGAGATGAGTTGGGTGAATTAGTTATTAATTAATTCACAAGTTATTAACTCGTAATACAACTAATGAATACATCAGTTAACTCAGTTGCATGTCAGTGCATGTTTAGTTCAACAGGGACAGGTGGTAGAGAATCAGATTGCTATTAATTGTGACTATAGTTGTGCACCAGATCTTGCACAATCAAGGGATTGAGTATGCCAATGAGTTTGCTCACGTATTTTCCCACATTATAGCTTGTTCTCACGTCCAACAAAGTGTGAGTGACTATTTTTCAGGTGAAAAACGAGTTTGGTGAGCCATTCTCATCAGTTCTTGAGCAGGTATTGAGCAGTGGAGGCAGGCAAGCAGTGGAAGAGATTTGGAGATCAGATCTGAACTGTATTGTGTGTAACAGAGGTGGAGAAACTTGTGAGAAGTATTATGTTGTGTAATGTTACATGACTTAATCATTAATATACAGATAGTTGGGGTTTTTAGCGAGATGCTTTCCCCGGGATACATACTGTGTTAATGTGTGAATGCTCTTGATGTTTTATTATTATTGATGCTGCTATATTGATGATCAACATAGAGGAGCTTATGTATTGTGTATGTTTTCCGCAATAGTACATGATCAGGATAATCTCCATTGAATATGTGTTAAATTATTCAAAATTTCTACATGGTATCGGAGCTGTTGATCATTAGATCTACTATTCAGGAAGTGTTTACATTCTATTTCTTCAGGCAGAGTCTGTAATCGGGCCAGGTAGCCTCTGGATTTATCCTTCCTTTGGAAGGTGAGATATCTGGTGAATGCCCATACAGTCAATCTCTGTACGAGAAATATTGTGTTCTCACGAATTCTAGATCGGAAGCGGTTGAGTTGGAGCTGGTTGAAATTCGAATTTGCAGCAGTATTGTTGAAAATGTCTTTCAATGGATTGCAAATGTTATTCCAAAGCAAGAGCGACCTGGCGCTCAAGGATAAACTCAATAACAGTAAAGGTGAGAATGGATCTTCAGCAAAGGTATATGATGAAGAGAATTGTGCTTTGGCTACCAAAGCAAAGAAAGGGAAGAGCAAGAAAGCTTCTCAGTCTGGTGCGAAAGGCAAGAAGCAGGATATGTCCAAGGTGAAGTGTTTTCACTGTCACCAGCACAGACACTATGCCACAAATTGTCCGCAGAAGAAGAAGAACAAGCAAGCTACTGGATCTGCAGGGGGAGAGGCCTTAGCTTCTAAGTTTGAGCTTGATTTTTCATTGATCGTGTGCTTGGTTTCAAGTGTGATGGGATCAGCGTGGTTCTTGGACAGTGGTGCGTCTTTTCACATGACGGGAGATAGAGATTTGTTCTCTGATCTAGAGGACAAAGATCTTGGAGTGCACATCGAGATGGGCGATGATGGTAGATACAGTGCGACCGGTATCGGTACCATTTCCTTTGAGAGGGAGTCTGGTAAACCCTTTGTATTGAAGGAAGTCATGCATGTTCCAAGACTGAAGAAGAATCTCATCTCAGTGGCGATGTTAGAAGACAAGGGGTATGATGTTGTTTTCAGCGAGGGAAAGGCCTTCCTGCGCAACAAGACAACTGGTGAGACCTGGAAGATAGGGGTTCGAGTGAGGAACCTTTAACAGTTGCATGTAGATGGATGCGCAGCAATGGTAGGCAAGGAAGAAAGATTGGTGACCCGGGATGATGGCGAGTTGTGGCACAGGAGGTTGGGTCACCTTCACCATGGAGCCTTGAAGATACTGCAGCAGATCACTACAGGGCTTCCTAAAGGCACACTTGTGCAGTCAGATCAGTGCAAGGGGTGTACTTTGGGGAAGTTTGTGAAAGCCACCTTTCACGAGAAGGATAGTCGCGCCACGACGATCCTTGAGAGAATTCACACAGACGTGTGTGGACCTTTCTCAGTTGCTTCGACAGCAAAACACAGGTATTATGTGATTTTTGTTGATGATTTCTCTCGTAAGTGTTGGATATTCTTCATGTAGAAGAAGAGCGAGACTTATTCAAAGTTCTGTGAATTCAAAGCACTAGTCGAGAAGGAGTCGGGGAAGAAGGTGAAGGCTCTTAGGAGCAATAATGGTGGTGAATACATCTCGGACGAGTTCAAGGATTTCTGCAAGACAGAAGGGATTCGTAGAGAGCTCATAGCTCCCCATAACCCACAGCAGAATGGGGTAGCTAAGCAGAAGACCAGAACGATTGTGGGTGTTGCACGGGCAATGTTGCATGATTAGGGCCTACCCCTTCACTTGTGGGCGGAAGCATGCAATACAACAGTTTATGTGCAGAACCGTTGTCCTCATAGGATACTTGGCATGAGTACACCTGAGGAGACTTATTCTGGTAAGAAGCCTGATCTTTCTCATTTGAGGATTTTTGGTGCTAACGTTTACATGCATGTGACGAAGGATGCCAGGAAGAAGTTGGAGCCGACCGCAGAGGTTGGGATATTTTTGGGGTACACTGATACGCCCCATAACTATCGTGTCTATTTGCCATATAGTGGTAAAACTATTGTGCGACGGGATATAAAATTTCAGGAGGAGAAAGCCATGAAGTGTTCGCTTGAGAGGGAGCTACACTTGCATGCAGATGAGGAGCTATTAGTTCCTAAGGATGAGCTTCAGGACGTGGATCAGCCACAGGACGAGGTTCATGGAGTGGAAGAGACCACTCATGCAGCGCCAACCATCAGACGGTGAAAGCGCTTGACAGAAGCTGAGCGACTGGCTCAAGATGCAGAGAAAGTTGTAGGACTACCTACAGCCCAATGCAGGCAGAGACAGTCACTTGATCGGTACACTGGATACATGGCTCTTATGAGCAAGTGTGTTGTGACTGAGCCATCCTCTTTCGAGGAAGCTGTGGAGGATCCCGCATGGGTAGACACCATGGTGGAAGAGTATGATTCTATTGTCAGAAACAGTGCATGGGAGATTGTTCCTAGACCAGAAGGGAAATCAGTGGTGGGTTCGAGATGGATCTACAAAGTTAAGCAGGCAGCTGACGAGAGTGTGGAGAAGTACAAGGCAAGATTTGTTGCCCGAGGCTTTTCACAGATTGAGGGGATCGATTATGAGGAGACCTTTGCACCTGTCGCAATGTATTCTTCCATACGGACAATTCTTTCTCTCTCAGCACAGATGGGATGGCACATTCATCAGATGGATGTGAAGACTGTGTTCCTCAACGGAGTCATTGAGGAGGAGGTGTACATTTAGCAACCCGAAGGCTTTGAAGTCTTCAGCAGCGAGTCGCATGTGTGCAGGCTCAAGAGAGCGCTGTATGGGTTGAAGCAAGCACCACATGCTTGGTACACACAGATAGACAACTATTTCACAGGACTTGGATTCTCCAAGAGCGAGGCGGATCCGATCCTATACCAGATTGTGGTGGAGGGTAAGTTGCTTATCATTGTACTGTATGTTGATGATTTGATTCTAACGGGTGATGAGCTGTTGATACTGTCATGCAAGAAGGATCTTGCTACAGATTTTGAGATGAAGGATTTGGGCCTCCTTCACTATCTCCTGGGATTGGAAATATGGCAGCGCAGTGATGGACTGTTTGTTTCTCAGGGCAAGTATGCTCGGGAGATATTGGAGAAGTTCAACATGCATGGCTGCAAGCTTGTTGATACTCCTCTTCCTGGAGGTTGGAGGAAGGAGGATGCCATTGTTTATCGACAGTTGGTGGGGTCGCTGATGTATTTGGTCAATACACGACCTGATATATGCTATGCAGTTAACCAACTTTCACAAGCTATGGTTAAGCCTACCAAGCTCTTCTGGAAGGCGGGCAAGCATGTATTGCGCTACTTGAGAGGCACATCGGGATATGGTTTGTGGTACAGACAGGAGGATGAGGTGAAGCTATGTGGCTTCATGGATGCAGATTGGGCAGGGAGCCCAACAGACAGAAAGAGCACATCAAGAGGGGTTTTCAGTATTGGATCGTCAACAATTTCTTGGTACAACAGGAAACAGAGATCCGTGGCACTCAGTTCAGCGGAGGCCGAGTATATGGCGGCAAGTTTGGCTGCATGCGAGGCTATATGGATGAGGAAGATCCTAGTTGGTTTGTTCGGTTCTCATTTGGATCCTACTGTGATTTACTATGATAACCAGAGTTGCATTAAGCTCTTGGCTAATCCTATATTTCATGATAGATATAAACATATTGACATCAGCTACCATCATATCAGAGATTGTGTGTAGCGGAGGATCATGTTACTTTCATACATTCCAACGGAGGATCAGGATGCTGATATTCTGACGAAGGCTCTCACCAGGAGCAAATTCGAGTACCACCGAGGCAGGATAGGGGTTGCTGATAATCCATATCTTGTCGAGAGGGAGTGTTGAGATTGCAACAAGATGATGGAGCTTAGTGAAAAGAGTCGCCTTCACTAAGTGGGCCCGCAGGCTATTTTTGGCGCAAGCCTATTTTTATACTATGTCTATTTTTAGACATATGGATCATGTCTATGGATTGCAGGTTGTTGTTTATGGATGATTGATCAAGTTGGGAAAAAATAGATGGACTTCTATTTTTGATGAAAGTGTGAGTGATCACAGTGTGAGTGATCAAAGTCTATTTTTAGACTGGATGTCAAAAATAGAAAAGTCAAATATTATTATCTCACAATAATATTTGGACTATCAACTTAATCTTATTCTCTTGGAGCACTTCAATTTGAGCTACAGAGGTGGCACATGCAGCTATAAGAAGGAAATACGCTTTTCTTATGAGTCAATTGATTTTTTGCATGCATGACTTCAGTTAGAACTCAATCAGTTGAGTTTGGTGGAGTTGATTGTGGAGTTGATGGAGTTGTGTTTAGTTTAGCTTTGTTAAACTGGTTGTATTTAGTCTAACTGGCAAATAGACTAGAGATGAGTTGGGTGAATTAGTTATTAATTAATTCACAAGTTATTAACTCATAATACAACTAATGAATACATCAGTTAACTCAGTTGCATGTCAGTGAATGTTCAGTTCAACAGGGACAGGTGGTAGAGAATCATATTGCTATCAGTTGTGACTATAGTTGTGCACCATATCTTGCACAATCAAGGGATTGAGTATGCCAATGAGTTTGCTCACGTATTTGCCCACATTATAGCTTGTGCTCACGTCCAAAAAAGTGTGAGTGACTAGTTTGCAGGTGAAATACGAGTTTGGTGAGCCATTCTCATCAGTTCTTGAGCAGGTATTGAGCAGTGGAGGCAGGCAAGCAGTGGAAGAGATTTGGAGATCAGATCTGAACTGTATTGTGTGTAACAGAGGTGGAGATACTTGTGAGAAGTATTATGTCGTGTAATGTTACATGACTCAATCATTAATATACAGATAGTTGGGGTTTTTAGCGAGATGCTTTCCCCGGGATACATACTGTGTTAATGTGTGAATGCTCTTGATGTTTTATTATTATTGATGCTTCTATATTGATGATCAACGTAGAGGAGCTTATGTATTGTGTATGTTTTCCGCAATAGTACATGATCAGGATAATCTCCATTGAATATGTGTTAAATTATTCAAAGTTTCTACACTAAGAAGGACAAGAAAAAATGGGAAGGAAAGGGAAAGAATATGACAACCGTTGCACATTAGTACAAAGATCCAAACAACTAATATAATCATTACAAAATTGGCAATCACAATGAAGCTAAGTGTTGGAAGCTACATCTAGAGCTAAATCCATATAATTTCGAGAATAAGTCCAATAAGAAGACATGTGAGGCATGGATTCAAGTAATTACATAGAGATAAGCTTAGATGTAGATAAAATATTATTTTGTTCATAGAGCATAAGTAGGTGTATCCAAGTATCCTCCATCCCAAGGAAGAGAAGGAAATGGCTAAACTCTTCTATATTGAAACATATATAAAAAGGTCAAAGGTGGATGTTGTATTCAATTCCAATATCATAGTAGAAGATATAGTCACCACACTTGAATTGGAAATTCATGAACATCCTCACCCATATCCATCGAGATGAGTAAATAAGGATACAAAGCTCAATGTCATGAAGAAGTGTAATATCACATTTTTATTAAGTGCAAAACTATATTGATGAAGTGGAAGTATAAATAGTACCACTTCATGTGTGAGGTGTAGTGTTTGGAAGCCCCTACATGTATTTAAGGGATGCAATATTCACAAGGAGAGAAAACCAATATTGCCTCATCAAGGATGGGAATTCATTCATATAAATCCTCACAAAGATAATTATAATATTACTTTGGTAAGTGCTAACCAATCCATGAAATTTATTAGTTATAATAGGAACTTTGTATTACTTTTCTTAACTGAGAATTAGCTAGGAAATGAATTGGCAGAAAAAAAGGCATCCCTAAAGAGATGCACTAAAGAGCACAAGAAATAGTTACATGACCATTTAAAATCATACAAATATTTTTTCCGAGATATTAAAGGGGTAACACCTAACATGGAAGTGGAACATGAGACATAGTTGTTTCATGATTCCCCATTGCAAAGTATTAGGTTGTACAAACAATCCATCCTAGAAGTAAAGAAGTGGAGAAATAATTTCCATAATTAGTGGAGTAAGTAGTGATTTGACCAAGTACCCCACCTTGTGGGTCACCTATTATCATATTACCCAAGAAATATGGGACTCAAAGAATGTGTATCAAACATAACACACATAATATAGTTGTCCATACTTCCATTAGTAAGTTTCCTTTTGAAATTTGTTTTGGGTAATTTTCACCTTCTCCCTTAGATGTTGTATATGTATAACAAGGAGAAGTGACGGAAGGCACTACAAGAGAAGAATTAAAGGTGTAAAATATTTTTGAAGAGATTAGGAAAATTTTGAACAAGTATCCTACCTAAATGGAGAGGTATGATATAAATCAATCGTATATAATTTGTCATCTATTTTGGTACTTTTTGTGTCACAAAATTGGAGTTGCTAAATTCTAGGACCCATTTGAAGGGCAACCACTTTTTATGATAAAAAATTTTAGCATAGCTCCCAACCTCTCAATGTTTCTCTACACTTAAATATTTTTCTAATCACATGAACATCACTTAAATCAATGTCTGTATGTGGAATTTGTGCCTCATGTAAGCTAATCTATCTAGTTGCTCAACATGCTAGTAATTGGATGTCATGTTATCTTTCGTTTCTCACACATGTGGAGTTAGTATCTGTGCACGTTAAAGGTCATTGTAAAGGGTCTAATATAGTAAAAATAATTAAGGTTTAGGCATGCAAAATTACTAATCATAAACCGTAAATGGATATTAAGAAATTTTAAATACTCAACCGCTTGGAAAGGCAGGGATTCTATTCTTATTGTATTAAGTACTATTCCATAGGAGATCATAGCATTCATAGTGGGATATTAAGGGAGAATAGAGGAAGAAGGAGATCCTATAGTAGCCATATTGGAAAAAGTTTCCATTTCATATCCATAGTGGGTAACCCTTTCTTTGTACTCACATTTCATAATTAAGAAGAAAAGTTGAGCATAGGTCTCACCTTCTAGCTAATTTTTTCTTGTATTAAGCTTTATAAACAACCATGGATATTCCACTAGAATAATTCTTCACAAAAAATATGATAACTTAACGAAATATTTAATATGAATGCTAACTCCCTTTAGATATCATATTATTTATTTATTATTTTTATTCTCAAATGAATATATTAGTTAAAATGTGAGAAACATGGAACATAAAAAATACACACATCATCCATTATAGAAACAATTTTTTCGTTGGGAAACCCTTATAGGAGAAAACCTAGTTAGAAGGTGAGGTTACTATGCTCACTTTTCTTTGGTATGGAAATATGCATGTACAAAGGAAGAGGTTATATCTATATATTTACTTCATATTTATGGCCTATAAGGCTGCTATAGAAATTTATCCTCCTCTGTTCTACTCTACAACTTCCCACTCCTAGTTGTTTTTCTTAACCATGGAACAAAA
Organism: Pinus tabuliformis; assembly: GCA_031772625.1. Taxonomy (NCBI): domain Eukaryota; kingdom Viridiplantae; phylum Streptophyta; class Pinopsida; order Pinales; family Pinaceae; genus Pinus; species Pinus tabuliformis. Next base: position 727,142,731 of record CM062809.1, on the reverse strand, counting down.
TACAATATCATAGAATAAAAACTATGCTCCTCCTAGAAGCCCATATTTAACATAACCTGATAACCAACTATGGGTAAAGCTTGACTCCCTCAACCCTCAACTAGTGTTACAAGTTTAAACCTTCTATAGCATTCTTCAAAGTCCACATGTGGCTAGCCCTATTTTCATGAATACTGAGATGTTGATATGGTATCCTCTCATACCATGGTGGTCAATGTGGTAAGGAAACTTATGTGATGCATAACTTTTGCATACAAACTACTATTTATGTGATTCTTACATCATATAAAAATCTCTTTGAGTGTAGAACAATGTCAGAGGGGTTGGCACAAGCGAGAAAATTTTGAACCCAAAAAACATCATTTAATGCCTCAAAATGGATTATAGAATATTTTCAATCTCAATTCTACAAATTGGGAACCACCTTTAAAATGAACACAAAAGATGATTCATCCATTTTTTTCCAGTTTGAAAGTATTGAGATAGATGAAAAATAATATAATGATCCAATCTAGATCATATCAGGTTTTCCCATGGTACACCTTGTATTCATTGTGTGAATGGTTTGTCATTTCTTGTCTCTTTAATTTTAGTTTTTCAACATTTTTTTTTTGTTAAGTTATAAATATTAAGTTTGTAACTTTTATAAAAATATTGCATGTTTAAAAACATTGTAGAACATTATAAGATCTATTGTGAAGAAATGTTACTATGGAATGTTCCTTTTGTTTTGGAGATCACTAGTGAATTAAGGGCTTTGAGTAGCCCTATTCTTAATGTAGTCCTTTGGAAAATGTTTTTCCTTCCTCTAAGCCTCCTTCTGTGGCCAAATTTTTAGAAAGAAAGAATGAGCATAATTCTCTAATACAACATGAATATAAGTATGGTAGTGACACATCTAAATTGAATGCGCATGCAGTAAAAAATTTAGGTGAATACTTTTCCGTCAATAATTATCTCAGAAACTTAGAAACCCGCTTTGATAAATCAACTTCCACTAGAAAATTTTCAACCCCTATGATTACATTGAATTTGAAACAATGGTCTACCTACACATTTTTTCCTTATATTGTTCTAATCTATGTAGGGTGATTTATTCAACCACATTTCAATAGGTAAGTCTAGGCGCTTATGCCAAATAGATTGTCTAAGAGTGACCATATTTCTAGGATTAAAAGAAGCACTCAATTGTTATAGAGAAAAATATGAAAATCCCTAGAACTAAGCACCACTTATGTAGTTTTTGCATATTGCATAGACCTAAAAATAAAGTTCAACAACCCTCTGACCATTACATTTAACCTAGGATCATACCCAAATATAAGATTTCAGGTTTGTTGAATCCAATCATTTAAGGAAAGCTCCAAAATACTCCACCCATGAAAGTTCCTAGTTAGTGCTTTCCCTTCATATTCTAATTTTTAGTCCACCTAAATGGTGGCTCCAAAATTTGTCCTTTTTGGGACCCCCTTTTATGTGCACTTTTTCCTTTTATTTCCCTCCTCCTCAATCAATCCCCATAATCTAGATCAAAGAAACCCCACAATCAGTCAACCCTTTTGACACAATGACCTTCCCTATAAATCCCTCTCTCATCTCTAATAAATTTGTTTGAAAAAGGATATGTTGCTCTTTTTTATTTTAGGTTTTCTTTCCCTTGGGACAATTCTTATGAGATTGAAAACTTTAAATTATTTTTCGACCTACTTCTTGTTGTACAATGGTGTCCAAGCTATTCTCCATTATTTCCACAATTAATTCATGATCATAAGTATTGACATGTAAGCTCGACCTTGTACCTATAACTTCACGAGGATTAACATGCCCTTTAATTATTCAACCAACCACATTTGTATCTATTTTGGAACCTTTTTTTATAATTCTCCTTTGTCATGTTGACATGCACAAGGACCATTCAACAATAAATATCTTTTATATTGACCCCGATTAGAGACAAAACTTTCTCATTCTTAGAGGGCCCTCTAAATAATAGTCAAAAAATTGGATCTTCTTTGACTCCATGACAAAAACTCTACTTGTAACATCAATTAATATAGTCATTTAAGAGCTTTGTCATCAATTCATTAGTTTAAGATGAAGGAGATGTGTAATTCATGATTTTTACACATGGCATTCATGTGGTCATGTGTCCACACACACATATAACCAACATAGATCCATATTAAATCTAGATCTATCAAGTGCCGAGATGGATCAAAATTCTCAAGGTGCAAACATTTCTTCAAGCCTTACAATCAATAAGATGTTTACACCTTAAGAGATTTGATCCCTCTTGACACTTGACATATCTGTGGTTAAGATGGATTTATGTTGGTTTTATAATATTTGCAAATACAACAATACCATACAAAATTATTTTATAATATTTGCTAATATCATGTGCTACCAAATACTATACAAAATTATTTTATAATATTTGCAAATGCCATGGGCTATACAAAATTAGTGTTCCAAGAGGTGCTCTATAGCCCATAATGAGGGAGATGTTGTTGTGTTTGTAAATAAGTGTAAACATTTAAATATTGGATTAATTTTTAAAATAAAAGAAAATCATAATTGCACCGAAGGTGCCCTTTTGACATTTGACATTTTCCTTTCTATTGTTTTGACATGGGCCAACTTTAAATTAAGAAAAAAAAAATTACACATCTTATTGTAAAATGAACTATTTTTCTAAATAAAATTAAAATTTGTTTATATATAAATGAATGTTATAAATAATAATGAGCAAATTATCATGGAGGAACTTATTAGAATTGGAATAATCTCAAATCCCAAGAAAATTGGTGGGCGGGGAGCCATGTGGTACAAATCTAATTTTTTAAATTGATTAAAAGTCAACGTAACCTAACAAACATTGTAATACACTACAATCCTGGATAAGAATTAAGGCTAAGCATATGGTGAGCATACTCCTTTGAGAATCAATCTAGGCACAAATTTAATTTTTTAAATTTATTAAAAGTAATGGACCATTTTGCTAAATAAAATTGCTTATATATAAATGAATGTTATAAATAATAATGGAGAAGTTATCATGGAGGAACTTATTATAATTGGAATCAACTCAAATCCCTATGAAAATGAAATTTTTGAAATTGGTCACTCAAGGCATTGTCTACCTTTTTCATCTCCATTTGACATTTGTCCATTGTTATTCTCACATGGGTCAACGTTAACTTAAGAAAAAAAAATTACACATCTTAATAATGAGGAACTTATCATGGAGGAACTTATTAGAATTTGAATAGTCTCAAATCCCTAGGAAATCGATGGCTGGGAGCAACATAATTTTTTTTAATTTATTAAAAGTATTGGACCATTTTTCTAAGTAAAATTTGCTTATATATAAATGAATGTTATAAATAATAATGATGAAATTATCATGGAGGAACTTGTTAGAATTGGAATAATCTCAAATCCCAAGGAAATTGGTGGGCGGGGAGCCATGTGGTACCAATCTATTTTTTTAAATTGATTAAAAGTAAACGTAACCTAACAAACATTGTAATACACTACAGTCCTGGATAAGCATTAAGGCTAAGAATATGGTGAGCATACTCCTTTGAGAATCAATCTAGGCCCTCAATTAAAAAAATAAAAATAAAAAAGTCAAAAGATCCTCATCCACCTTAAGTTGAAATAAAAAGCCTTCGAAATTAAATTAAATTAATATATTTTTAAAAAATAGACATTTTATTACATTATCAGAAATTCAACAAAATTTTCATTAATTTTAAAAATAGAAAAATTATTTATTTAGATAAGCATGTGTATCAAAATTTTCATTAATTTTAAAAATTAAAAAATTATTTATTTAGATAAGCATGTGTATTTTGGAATGGTTTTCAGAATTTTAATTTAATTATCAATAATTATTAGGTGGATGGTAAGGATTTAACCTGGATGAAATATTATATAATTTTCATAGTAGTATACATAAATCAATGATTGAGATTTATCTCCAAAGTAGTTGTTATCACTGGCAAAATTTCAATGCTAAATGTCTGCAAATAAGAACATGAAGCCTTTTAGCGGTTTCACAGTGCTACATGTTTAGGTGGTTTTGTAGCGCGCTACGAAATTGGGGATTTGTCCTAATCCATAGCGGCCCTTTCACAGCTGTCATCTTTATCAAAATCCATTGGGCTTTGCATCAACAGTTGTCAGCTTATAAGGTTTTTAGTATCCTGGCGGATGGTGTTTCATTAGGTTTATCTGGAGCATTCTTTCTTTGGAAGAAGCCTTCTGTGGTAATCAGCGCTGTAAACAAAGTGAATGCATCAAACATTGAAAACATTATTCCAGAGCTCTTTGCAGAGAACCTTATCCGGGGAAGAGGTCTATTTTGTAGGTCATGTATGAAATCCCAGATGGCATCACCTGGGCATACTGTATGTAGCTGCTGAAGATGCTGTAGATTTACTGATGGCTGGGTTTGCATTCCGTCTCAGGATTTTGTATGCGAAGGACAAAAGTCTGATAAAGAAACAAGGTATTTTTGGTGTCCTACCAGTTGGAAATCTACAAAATACCAATTGTGTTCCTTTGGAGAAAGAGTTTCTACTTCGTAGCCAGCATTCGAGCATGTTAAATGGATTGCAGGGGTTTGCATCCAGTTTATGGGCCAATTGTGCGGCTTGCCAAAAGATGGATTTGTTCGCATATGTTTTCTGGAATTTTGGCAGATGAAGCGGTGGAGCTATTGGTTGCATATCTATTTGTCAGGCCATTCCCATTCTCTGTTCCTTGTTCACGAGTGACAGGCCTCTTAAGGTTTTTGCGCCCTGTTGCTTATCATGACTGGGCCTTATCTCCTTTAGTTGTTGATGTCAACGGAGACTTAACAATTGGAGGTTGCCAATGCGGGTACTGGTTTTGTTAAGACTGTTCATCTTCTGAAATCCCCAAAGCTTGTTTTCATGAAAAAGATTTTTTGAATCATCGCTATCATGCCAAGAGGTGTCTGTATCTCGTAGTGATTAAAAAGCATCTGAGCTCGGGTTCTGTTGTTAAGAACATTGGTTGGTCAACTTTTCAAGATGATGCCAGAAAACCAATTTTGATTATACATCCAGGAGAGATGGACAATGACACTGCAAATGAATTTGTGATACGGATCATTCCAACAGTATTAGCTGGAGTATTTGACATTTCGAAGCTGGCCCTTGGTCGCAATAATGTTCACGATTTCCAGCAGGGAGGCATGGCACAACCTACACCTGATTACAATGCGAGTATCTTGGAAGATATGTTCATCGAGGATCATAGTGCATTCCTCAAAAAGAACATTTCTGGATCAAAAACTTTTGTGGAAGCATTATTATTACTTACAGTTTGGGCTAGACAGAGAAATTCTATCAATGGACCTGATTGTTTGAATGGATTCATTATATCTATAATTTTAGCATACTTAACAACAGAAGGAGGTGGAAAGCGCATCACAGGCCAAATGACAGGGTTTCAGGCCTTTCGTGTTGTCATAGACTTCATTGCAATTTCCAGTACTTTAGAGAAGGGTATTTTCATGCAATCTCAGTCTGTTGGCAATGTGTCATTGGAGCTAAAGAGAAGGCTTCTACAATTCTTTGACGTTGTAATATGCGTTTCAATTGGATATCTTAACCTGGCATTTCGAATGACCAAGAGTGGACTGGTTGAGCTTGTGGATGAGGCAGCACGTACCCTGAGATACATGAACAAATGCAAGGACAAAGGATTTGAAGAGGTGTTCATGACTAGAGTAGACTTCCCTGCAAAGTTTGACTACCACGCGAGAATCATTCCAGTGGATAAAGATCATATGAAGGCACCAAATATATGCATGGACAAGGAACACTCGAGAGTCTATGAAAAACAAGTTGAATTATTACTCTCCAAGTGCTTGGGTGATAGGGCACGTCTTGTTCGAGTTCTTCATAGAATCATTCCTAAAAATTGGCATATAGATGAGGGACTTGCATGTTTAGGAAAAGTTCCCCTTCTTGTTGGCATATTGATAAGTGATTTTGAGAAAGTTGTTCGAATGATTGATGTGGGTCCAAGCGCAGACAATAAAATTGAGTCTGCCAAGTTCAGGAGTCTTGGAGAGGTGCAGAAGCAATTGCAGTGGCCAATCCTCCAACATGTGAGGACTTCAGGTATTTGAAATCATCTGCTCTGCAAACTTGGCTGCTTGGGTACGAATTTCCAGAGAGAATTATGGTGTTTATGGAAGAAAGAATTCATTTCTTGTGTAGTCAAGAGATTGCATCCTTGCTTGAAGATTTGAAAAACCTCTCTTCAAAGTCCTTTGGTATTGATATCTTTTTCCATATAAAGCCAAAGAATAATGATGGAAATTCCCAGATGTAGGAAATATTCCAAACAGTTAAGACACAGTGCATTGTGGATCCTCCGGTTGTTGGTTAGATTGCAAAAGAGGCTCCAGAAGGACCACTTTTGTAAAAGTGGGAAGAAGCATTGAAGGATACAGGATTTCATCTAAGTTGACATTGGTGGTGGCTTTTCAGAGCTGTTTGCAGAGAAGTGATGAGACTGTGTAGGTTGAAATTACACAGCAGTTTTGTAGCGCGCTACGAAATTGTTGTAGCTGCATGTTTTAGTTAAGCCAATCAATTATGATTGACAAATCATCATATCTTTCTGAAAGGTGTTGTCTTCACACATGAAAAATGGCCAGCGCATCGAAGACGTGGTAGCCTGTTCTATTTTGAGTAATCAGAGATTAAAGGCATGCTTCGTTGGATTCGAATAATGTGAAGCACATCAAAGACCGACAAATAGGGGCCTATGTTTCAGGGTAACAGAAAAGATGTGTTATTGAAGACAAACATGGAGCATTAAAGGTTCATCACAACCACCGCCAGAAAGAGAGCAGATGTCAAAGAATGAAGTTCATTGTAATTAAAGCCATCAAAGCTACCGCTGTAGTAATCCACTTGGCAGAGAATGAATTTTGATTGTAATAAATGATGTGTCCAGCATGATGTAGAATTAGAATCTTATTTGTTTTAGGTTTCTAGAGCTGTAAATTAGTAGTAAGTGGCTTTTATTAGTTAGTTTAAAGGTGAATAGGTGTCATTAGAAAGGGACTTCGAGTTCCCCTCAGATGAATCGGAGTCAGGTAGAAGAACTTTATAAATAGCTGAAACAGAAATAAACAAAGGATTGGATATTTTGAAGACTGTTTTGGCTTGTGTGTAAATAGAGTTTTAGTAATACAGAGGACTGTTTTTCTTCTCAGGATTCACAATGGATCTTCTTGTTCAAATGTGTGATGGTATAGTTTCTTTAATGTTCTTTTACAGTTTGGTAAATGCATAATCACTCAGAACTCATGGATCATGCTCTGACTTCCTGTATGCCTTTGCAAACTGTGGTTTCATGTAAGTTATGTTTGAACATTTAGATGTAAAGTGCCCTGACTTCTATGAAAGATAGTGTTGTTGTTTACTGAGATATTAGTGACTCCATAAGCCCAATGGGAAGCAATTCTGTCCAGCCAGTATACTTGTTTATGTGTCTTATAAGAGTTAGCCATCTTGTCATTAGTCTACGTTCATAACCTTTGAGAGAGCCCTCTCAGACTAAGGAGGCTAAGCCTTAGTCAAAATCCTGGTTTGAAATAGTTACACAAAGTCTTGCTGATTGGCAGCCTTCAGTGCTTGATTTTGTGATAACATTTTGGTGCGTCTGCCGGGAGACTGAAGATTATTCATTCCCGAAATTATGAAGCTGAACTTCTGAAGGTAGCAGGAGCTCAGAAGGTTTTTGAGGCTGCAAAACTACCTTGGCAACTCCATTGATGAAGAATTCGAAATTCATAGGTTCATGGTGATTCCACTGGAGTTATGAAGGACCCAGATGCTACCATTATTATTTCAAGGTATGCATGCATAGATTTTTCAGGAATTCATGGTTTCCCAAATCATTTTCCCAAGGATGCATATTTTCTAAGCAATGGTCCAAAATTCAACGGAGAAGATTTGAGTTTAACTTTGAAGCATATATCAGATTTTTGTGAATTTTCACAACTTCTTAGAGTTAAACATGAGGATGTTTGCATTATGTTATTCTATGATTCACTTCAAGGGAAATGTAAACAATGGATTGAAAGCTTTCCTATCAAATCCATTAATTCATTTCAAGACTTATGGCTTATGTTTTTGGAGGAATGGATAGATAGGTCAGAGGTGGTGGCAAACTCTCTTTCAATTCAAGGTTTCAAACAATGGAATAATGATCATAGTAATGGAGAAACAAATAAATATTTTTCTTTGTCCTTGTCCTCATATCTAAAATCCTTTGACTGCAAGGCAGAGGATAAGATGAGATTTTTGGATGAATTTGCTGAGGACATTGAGAAAGAAATTGAAGGTTTAGAAGGTCAAATTCAGGCATATAGTTTTCATAATCATGATCATTATTTTTAGCAGCTTTCTATGGCAGAACATAAGGAGAGAGTATTGTTTCCTTTCTCTTTTACGCTTGAGGAAATACACACTGCTGTTGAAGACCAGTTTGCACAGCCGGAAAGTTACAAGAAAAATAAAACTGATCATGTATTCTGGGATCCTATAGCTGATCACATGAAAGAGTTTTACTCTCTAGTGTTTCAGTTTTCCTATAAAGATCAGAGACAATTTCAGTGGCAGCGGTTATCATACTATCATATTGGCTCTGAACTCCGATGCAGACAAAGAAAACAAATATCAGATAAAACAGAGGATTGGCTACATTGGAAATTTCATATTGTTTGAGCAGAAAGAAGTTGAAATTGTTAGGGTAGGTAGGTAGGTAAATGCAAATAAGCTCAAGGTTGACTGAGCATTTTTTTTAGTAGATGTAGATTTCTTTTTCCTAATAGCGGTCAGCAAGCTTAGGCCCAAGAAGCTGGAAGAAGATGTTTGTCAAATAAATTTTATAAGGCACTGGAACTGCAGGTTCTTAGTGTACCACAAGGGCACACTATCCCAAGTGGAGCCACTATTATCACTGGCAAAATTTCAATGCTAAATGTCTGCAAATAAGCACATGAATCCTTTTAGCGGTTTCGGAGCGCTACATGTTTAGGTGGTTTCGTAGCGCGCTACGAAATTGGGGATTTGTCCTAATCCATAGCGACCCTTTCACAGCTGTCATGTTTATCAAAATCCATTGGGCTTTGCATCAACAGTTGTCAACTTATAAGGTTTTTAGTATCCTGGCGGATGGTGCATCTTCCGGGAGACTGAAGATTATTCATTCCCGAAATTATGAAGCTGAACTTCTGAAGGTAGCAGGAGCTCAGAAGGTTTTTGAGGCTGCAAAACTACCTTGGCGACTCCATTGATGAAGAATTCGAAATTCATAGGTTCATTGTGATTCCACTGGAGTTATGAAGGAACCATATGCTACCATTCTTATTTCAAGGTATGCATGCATAGATTTTTCAGGAATTCATGGTTTCCCAAATCATTTTCCCAAGGATGCATATTTTCTAAGGAATGGTCCAAAATTCAACGGAGAGGATTTGAGTTTAACTTTGAAGCATATATCAGATTTTTGTGAATTTTCACAGCTTCTTAGAGTTAAACATGAGGATGTTTGCATTATGTTATTCTATGATTCACTTCAAGGGAAATGTAAACAATGGATTGAAAGCTTTCCTATCAAATCCATTAAGTCATTTCAAGACTTATGGCTTATGTTTTTGGAGGAATGGATAGATAGGTCAGAGGTGGTGGTAAACTCTCTTTCAGTTCAAGGTTTCAAACAATGGAATAATGATCATAGTAATGGAGAAACAAATAAATATTTTTCTTTGTCCTTGTCCTCATATCTAAAATCCTTTGACTGCAAGGCAGAGGATAAGATGAGATTTTTGGATGAATTTGCTGAGGACATTGAGAAAGAAATTGAAGGTTTAGAAGGTCAAATTCAGGCATATAGTTTTCATAATCATGATCATTATTTTCAGCAGCTTTCTATGGCAGAACATAAGGAGAGAGTATTGTTTCCTTTCTCTTTTACGCTTGAGGAAATACACACTGCTGTTGAAGACCAGTTTGCACAGCCGGAAAGTTACAAGAAAAATCAAACTGATCATGTATTCTGGGATCCTATAGCTGATTACATGAAAGAGTTTTACTCTCCACTGTTTCAGTTTTCCTATAAAGATCAGAGACAATTTCAGTGGCAGTGGTTATCGTACTATCATATTGGCTCTGAACTCCGATGCAGTCAAAGAAAACAAATATCAGATAAAACAGAGGATTGGCTACATTGGAAATTTCATATTGATTGAGCAGAAATAAGTTGAAATTGTTAGGGTAGGTAGGTAGGTAAATGCAAATAAGCTCAAGGTTGACTGAGCATTTTTTTAGTAGATGTAGATTTCTTTTTCCTAACAGCGTTCAGCAAGCTTAGGCCCAAGAAGTTGGAAGAAGATGTTTGTCAAATAAATTTTATAAGGCATTGGAACTGCAGGTTCTTGGTGTACCACAAGGGCACACTATCCCAAGTGGAGCCACTGTTATCACTGGCAAAATTTCAATGCTAAATGTCTGCAAATAAGCACATGAATCATTTTAGCGGTTTCGTAGCGCTACATGTTTAGGTGGTTTCGTAGCGCGCTACGAAATTGGGGATTTGTCCTAATCCATAGCGGCCCTTTCACAGCTGTCATGTTTATCAAAATCCATTGGGCTTTGCATCAACAGTTGTCAGCTTATAAGGTTTTTAGTATCCTGGCGGATGGTGTTTCATTAGGTTTATCTGGAGCATTCTTTCTTTGGAAGAAGCCTTTTGTGGTAATCAGTGCTGTAAACAAAGTGAACGCATCAAACATTGAAAACATTATTCCAGAGCTCTTTGCAGAGAACCTTATCCGAGGAAGAGGTCTATTTTGTAGGTCATGTATGAAATCCCAGATGGCATCACCTGGGCATACTGTATGTAGTTGCTGAATATGCTGTAGATTTACTGATGGTTGGGTTTGCATTCCGTCTCAGGATTTTGTATGCGAAGGACAAAAGTCTGATAAAGAAACAAGGTATTTTTGGTGTCCTACTAGTTGGAAATCTACAAAATACCAATTGTGTTCCTTTGGAGAAAGAGTTTCTACTTCGTAGCCAGCATTCGAGCATGTTAAATGGATTGCAGGGGTTTGCATCCAGTTTATGGGCCAATTGTGCGGCTTGCCAAAAGATGGATTTGTTCGCATATGTTTTCTGGAATTTTGGCAGATGAAGCGGTGGAGCTATTGGTTGCATATCTGTTTGTCAGGCCATTCCCATTATCTGTTCCTTGTTCACGAGTGACAGGCTTCTTAAGGTTTTTGCGCCCTGTTGCTTATCATGACTGGGCCTTATCTCCTTTAGTTGTTGATGTCAACGGAGACTTAACAATTGGAGGTTGCTAATGCGGGTACTGGTCTTGTTAAGACTATTCATCTTCTGAAATCCCCAAAGCTTGTTTTCATGAAAAAGATTTTTTGAATCATCGCTATCATGCCAAGAGGTGTCTGTATCTCGTAGTGATTAAAAAGCATCTGAGCTCGGGTTCTGTTGTTAAGAACATTGGCTGGTCAACTTTTCAAGATGATGCCAGAAAACCAATTTTGATTATACATCCAGGAGAGATGGAAAATGACACTGCAAATGACTTTGTGATATGGATCATTCCAACAGTATTAGCTAGAGTATTTGACATTTCGAAGCTGGCCCTTGGTCGCAATAATGTTCGCGATTTCAGCAGGGAGGCATGGCACAACCTACACCTGATTACAATGCGAGTATCTTGGAAGATATGTTCATCGAGGATCATAGTGCATTCCTTAAAAAGAACATTTCTGGATCAAAAACTTTTGTGGAAGCATTATTATTACTTACAGTTTGGGCTAGACAGAGAAATTCTATCAATGGACCTGATTGTTTGAATGGATTCATTATATCTATAATTTTAGCATACTTAACAATAGAAGGAGGTGGAAAGCGCATCACAGGCCAAATGACAGGGTTTCAGGCCTTTCGTGTTGTCATAGACTTCATTGCAATTTCCAGTACTTTAGAGAAGGGTATTTTCATGCAATCTCAGTCTGTTAGCAAAGTGTCATTGGAGCTAAAGAGAAGGCTTCTACAATTCTTTGACGTTGTAATATGCGTTTCAATTGGATATCTTAACCTGGCATTTCGAATGACCAAGAGTGGACTGGTTTAGCTTGTGGATGAGGCAGCACGTACCCTGAGATACATGAACAAATGCAAGGACAAAGGATTTGAAGAGGTGTTCATGACTAGAGTAGACTTCCCTGCAAAGTTTGACTACCACGCGAGAATCATTCCAGTGGATAAAGATCATATGAAGGCACCAAATATATGCATGGACAAGGAACACTCGAGAGTCTATGAAAAACAAGTTGAATTATTACTCTCCAAGTGCTTGGCTTTATTTACAAAATTGACCAAAACTAAGAATGGCACCTTTTTCTTCAAATCAGTGAGCTAGTTGACCTAGTTGTATCTTCAAATTTGCAACCTCCTTCTTTAAGGCTTTGTTTTCAGCTCTCAGGCTCATGTTCATTTTTCTGATGAGTTTAGCTTGCTTGAGGGCTGGAACCGTCCATGTATACACATCAGCCACTGAATCTACCTGACCCACTAGGTTTTTGCTACCTTTTAACACAGCTCTTCGATAGTTGACATATCTAACTGCAAGCTCCTTAGTAACATTCTTCACCTGGGCAACTTCATCTTTTGCTGCTCCCGCTTGGTTCTTTATGGCTATAACATTTCCTCCTTGGGTAATAATAACCTTTCTGTTCTTGTCTTTATGCTTGACTGCCTCCACTATTTTGGTCAATACTTCAATTACCTCTGTTCTAGGCATCTTTATAGCTATCTCTCCTTTATGCACTTTCTCAGCTTCTCTAACTTGTTTCCTTGTAACCGGCCTTCGTGGTTTGAACATAAACTCCTCACTAGGTTCATCAAACCTTAGTCTCTTCGAAGCTTTTGATTTCTTAGTGCTCTCAGGTGATGATTGAGTCAAATCAATATGCATAGGTTCAATATACTCTGTTTTAGCAAATCACTTAAGCTGGCCTTAATGTAAATATACTCTGTTTTAGCAAAAACAGCAGTTTCGTAGCGCGCTACGAAACTGCTGTAGGTGCTGTTTTATGATGAAAACAAACAATTTAATGATGAGATCAGCAAATTTTTGAAGGAAACGCCTAAGGAACATAAGGGAGACCACTTGAGGCTATCCTAGCTATTCAGAGAATGACAAGTGTGACTTTTTGAAAAGGTGAAATATTTTGTCTTTAGTGAAAGCTTTGATAAAGGTACTTTATTACCGGTTGTTAGGGTTCTGATAGGAAATGCATACGGAGATTTTGGTTTATACACCTATTCAATCAACAAGGCTTCCAGCACATTGGGGAATATGGTGATGCTTGTAGTTTTTGAGGAATTAAAGGGCTGGGAACATGTTACTTAATTTGTGAAGAATGATAGGAGACAAGGACCGGGAAAACAGGGGACTTATCTTGATGATTAATGAACCATCAACGTATCCAGTATCCAAAGCCAGCTTGTTCATTGCATTCTCCTCTAAGCTATCTTGGCCAAAACAGAAAGAAGACAGGTGTCAAGAATCAAGAAGGAATCATGCTACGAGGAGGACAGAATTTGAGTTTTGATTAAATTAGGACTCTTTGTAATTACAGTTCAACACTTAATGTATTTAATGAATTAGTTAAACAATAGATAGGAGTAGTTAATAGCAGTCTTCGAGCTCCCCTCATGCTGGAGGAGGAAGCTCAAGGTGGTTAAGAATGTATCCCTATATATAGATCAGACTTGGATGTAATGGGGGTTGGATGTTTTTGGAGAAGACTGTTTTGGTTTATGTATAGCAGATTTCAGTAATGCAAATGACTATTGTTTCTTCTCAGGATTCACAATAGATCTTATTGTTCAAATGTATGATGGTTTATTCTCTTTAATGTTCTTTTACAGTTTGGTTAATGCATAATCACTCAGAACTCATAAATCATGCTCTGACTTCCTGTATGCCTAGGCAAACTGTGTTTCATGTAAGTTATGTTTGAACATTAGATGTAAAGTGCCCTGATTTCTATGAAAGGATAGTGTTATTGTTTACTGAGATATTAGTGACTCCATAAGCCCAATGGGAAGCAATTCTGTCCAGCCAGTACATTTTTCATGTGTCTTGTAAGAGTTAGCCATCTTGTTCAATATCAATAACCTATGAGAGAGCCCTCTCAGACTAAGGAGGCTAAGCCTTAGTTAAAAGCTTGGTTTGAAACAGTTACACAGAGTCTTGCTGATTGGCAGCCTTCAGTACCTGATTTTGTGATAACATTTTGGTGCGTCTGTCGGGAGCCTGAAGTCTATTCATTCCCGAAATTTAGAGGCTGAACTTCTGAAGGTAGCAGGAGCTCAGACATATTTTTGAGGCTGCAAAACTACCTTGGCGACTCCACACATCAAATAATAAATCGGAAGGTGACTCCACTGCTAGAAGATCAGTAGCTTGATGAAGTTTCAAGATGAATTCCATTGCAAGAATGAATGCCAGGTATGCTCCTATGAATCGGTCTCATATCCCTGGTTTTCCAAATCCTATGCCAAAGGTTGATTGGTTAGATGATCTTCCAATATTCAAAGATGAAAAGAAAGACAATGCTGCTCTTCATTTGGTTAGGTTTCATATGCATGTACGCAATCTTAAGGTTCAGTTTCCTGAGGATTGTCTCATGAGGATGTTTATGACCACTTTAGAAGGAAAAGCATGGTCTTGGTATAAAAGTTTGGAAAATGGTTCATTATATTCTCTTGCTGATTTCCATGATGTATTCTATGAAATGTATAAAGAGTGTCATCCCTCCTTATTGCTGGTCAAAGATTGTTGTAAAAATTCTACGAGTTTTATTCAATATTTGGAGGATTGTTATGATGATGATGAATTTATGGATGAAGAAATTTTAGAGGCTCTTCATAACAATGCATTTCAGCACCAAGAAGAAAGTATAACATCTCATGAAATGCAGCATGAAGATCAGCAGGGGTTTACTTATGAAAATCATATTACATCCTCTGAGATTGATGTAGAGATGCAGCGGATTTGTCAGGCTTCAGATCATTATGAGTATGAAATTGATTGCAAAAAGCAAGAAGAAGTACTGGAAAATAGCTTTTATAGCCCTCAGGCAGAGGAAAAGGTTGTTCAATTTTGTAATTCCTTGCAGCAGCTTACTTCAAATAATGATCACAATAGTGAGGAAAATTACATTGTCTATGAGAATCATGCAGAAAGGCAGTTGGATAGCACATCAAAGGAATTTTGTGTGGCTGAGGATCAGTTGTCTGAAGAGATAGAATGTTATGATGATTATCAAAATAACCATGTTTTCTTTGACCCTATAAATGAATACATGGCAAAGTTTTGCACATCAGTATTTCATTTTCATTTGCATTATGAAGATCATATACATTATAAGTTGATTTGGTCATCTCACTATCATGGTTATTTTGAGGTTGAATGCAATCAAGAGCCTCCCATATCAGAAAGGACAATTGATTGGCTTTATTGGAAATATCATGTTTCTTGAGCTACAAGTGGAGCTTGTAGCTGATAGGGTAGGTAGGAATGTGCAAATAAGCTCAGGGTAGGTTGACTGAGCATCTGTTTCAGTAGGTGCAGTTGGAATTCTTCATTCAGAAATAATTAAAGGCTTGAGGAGCAAATTGGGCAGAAGTTCAAAGTTTTCTTCTAAAGGATGGATAGCGGCACTGGAGCTGCAGGTTCTTAATGTACCACAAGGGCACACTATCCCTAGTGGAGCCACTGTTATCACTGTAAAACTTCCTTAAAAAGTTTGGACAACTTACATGGTTTCTCAATTCTTGTATCAGTCATTGTCAAGTCATGGTCAAGTCATTTTTATGTTTTAAAGTCTAAGTCATAGGGTTAGAGTCTCATGTCCATCTTCAAATAAAGTGCCTTCAGTACCTGATTTTGTGATAACATTTTGGAGCCACTGTTATCACTGGAAAAATTTCAATGCTAAATGTCTGCAAATAAGCACATGAATCCTTTTAGCGGTTTCGCAGCGCTACATGTTTAGGTGGTTTCGTAGCGCGCTACGAAATTGGGGATTTGTCCTAATCCATAGCGGCCCTTTCACAGCTGTCATGTTTATCAAAATCCATTGGGCTTTGCATCAACAGTTGTCAGCTTATAAGGTTTTTAGTATCCTGGCGGATGGTGTTTCATTAGGTTTATCTGGAGCATTCTTTCTTTGGAAGAAGCCTTCTGTGGTAATCAGCGTTGTAAACAAAGTGAACGCATCAAACATTGAAAACATTATTCCAGAGCTCTTTGCAGAGAACCTTATCCAGGGAAGAGGTCTATTTTGTAGGTCATGTATGAAATCCCAGATGGCATCACCTGGGCATACTGTATGTAGCTGCTGAAGATGCTGTAGATTTACTGATGGCTGGGTTTGCATTCCGTCTCAGGATTTTGTATGCGAAGGACAAAAGTCTGATAAAGAAACAAGGTATTTTTGGTGTCCTACCAGATGGAAATCTACAAAATACCAATTGTGTTCCTTTGGAGAAAGAGTTTCTACTTCGTAGCCAGCATTCGAGCATGTTAAATGGATTGCAGGGTTTGCATCCAGTTTATGGGCCAATTGTGCGGCTTGCCAAAAGATGGATTTGTTCGCATATGTTTTCTGGAATTTTGTCAGATGAAGCAAGGGAGCTATTGGTTGCATATATGTTTGTCAGGCCATTCCCATTCTCTGTTCCTTATTCACGAGTGATAGGCTTCTTAAGGTTTTTGCGCCCTGTTGCTTATCATGACTGGGCCTTATCTCCTTTAGTTGTTGATGTCAACGGAGACTTAACAATTGGAGGTTGCCAATGCGGGTACTAGTCTTGTTAAGACTGTTCATCTTCTGAAATCCCCAAAGCTTGTTTTCATGAAAAAGATTTTTTTAATCATCGCTATCATGCCAAGAGGTGTTTGTATCTCGTAGTGATTAAAAAGCATCTGAGCTCGCGTTATGTTGTTAAGAACATTGGCTGGTCAACTTTTCAAGATGATGCCAGAAAACCAATTTTGATTATACATCAAGGAGAGATGGACAATGACACTGCAAATGACTTTGTGATACGGATCATTCCAACAATATTAGCTGGAGTATTTGACATTTCGAAGCTGGCCCTTGGTCGCAATAATGTTCGCGATTTCCAGCAGGGAGGCATGGCACAACCTACACCTGATTACAATGCGAGTATCTTGGAAGATATGTTCATCAAGGATCATAGTGCATTCCTTAAAAAGAACATTTCTGGATCAAAAACTTTTGTTGAAGCATTATTATTACTTACAGTTTGGGCTAGACAGAGAAATTCTATCAATGGACCTGATTGTTTGAATGGACTCATTATATCTATAATTTTAGCATACTTAACAACAGAAGGAGGTGGAAAGCGCATCACAGGCCAAATGACAGGGTTTCAAGCCTTTCGTGTTGTCATAGACTTCATTGCAATTTCCAGTACTTTAGAGAAGGGTATTTTCATGCAATCTCAGTCTGTTGGCAATGTGTCATTGGAGCTAAAGAGAAGGCTTCTACAATTCTTTGACGTTGTAATATGCGTTTCAATTGGATATCTTAACCTGGCATTTCGAATGACCAAGAGTGGACTGGTTGAGCTTGTGGATGAGGCAGCACGTACCCTGAGATACATGAACAAATGCAAGGACAAAGGATTTGAAGAGGTGTTCATGACTAGAGTAGACTTCCCTGCAAAGTTTGACTACCACGCGAGAATCATTCCAGTGGATAAAGATCATATGAAGGCACCAAATATATGCATGGACAAGGAACACTCGAGAGTCTATGAAAAACAAGTTGAATTATTACTCTCCAAGTGCTTGGGTGATAGGGCACATCTTGTTCGAGTTCTTCATAGAAGCATACCTGAAAATTGGCATATAGATGAGGGACTTGCATGTTTAGGAAAAGTTCCCCTTCTTGTTGGCATATTGATAAGTGATTTTGAGAAAGCTGTTCGAATGATTGATGTGGGTCCAAGCGCAGACAATAAAATTGAGTCTGCCAAGTTCAGGAGCCTTGGGGAGGTGCAGAAGCAATTGCAGTGGCCAATCCTCCAACATGTGAGGACTTCAGGTATTTGAAATCATCTGCTCTGCAAACTTGGCTGCTTGGGTACGAATTTCCAGAGAGCATTATGGTGTTTATGGAAGAAAGAATTCATTTCTTGTGTAGTCAAGAGATTGCATCCTTGCTTGAAGATTTGAAAAACCTCTCTTCAAAGTCCTTTGGTATTGATATCTTTTTCCATATAAAGCCAAAGAATAATGATGGAAATTCCCAGATGCAGGAAATATTCCAAACAGTTAAGACACAGTGCATTGTGGATCCTCCGGTTGTTGGTTAGATTGCAAAAGAGGCTCCAGAAGGACCACTTTTGGAAAAGTGGGAAGAAGCATTGAAGGATACAGGATTTCATCTAAGTTGACATTGGTGGTGGCTTTTCAGAGCTGTTTGCAGAGAAGTGATGAGACTGTGTAGGTTGAAATTACACAGCAGTTTCGTAGCGCGCTACGAAACTGCTGTAGCTGCATGTTTTAGTTAAGCCAATCAATTATGATTGACAAATCAGCAAATCTTTCTGAAAGGTGTTGTCTTCACACATGAAAAATGGCCAGCGCATCGAAGACGTGGCAGCCTGTTCTATTTTGAGTAATCAGAGATTAAAGGCATGCTTCGTTGGATTCGAATAATGTGAAGCACATCAAAGACCGACAAACAGGGGCCTATGTTTCAGGGTAACAAAAAAGATGTGTTATTGAAGACAAACATGGAGCATTAAAGGTTCATCACAGCCACCGCCAGAAAGAGAGCAGATGTCAAAGAATGAAGTTCATTGTAATTAAAGCCATCAAAGCTACCGCTGTAGTAATCCACTTGGCAGAGAATGAATTTTGATTGTAATAAATGTTGTGTCCAGCATGATGTAGAATTAGAATCTTATTTGTTTTAGGTTTTTAGAGCTGTAAATTAGTAGTAAGTGGCTTTTATTAGTTAGTTTAAAGGTGAATAGGTGTCATTAGAAAGGGACTTCGAGTTCCCCTCAGATGAATCGGAGTCAGGTAGAAGAACTTTATAAATAGCTGAAACAGAAATAAACAAAGGGTTGGATATTTTGAAGACTGTTTTGGCTTGTGTGTAAACAGAGTTTTAGTAATACAGAGGACTGTTTTTCTTCTCAGGATTCACAATGGATCTTCTTGTTCAAATGTGTGATGGTATAGTTTCTTTAATGTTCTTTTACAGTTTGGTAAATGCATAATCACTCAGAACTCATGGATCATGCTCTGACTTCCTGTATGCCTTTGCAAACTGTGGTTTCATGTAAGTTATGTTTGAACATTTAGATGTAAAGTGCCCTGACTTCTATGAAAGATAGTGTTGTTGTTTACTGAGATATTAGTGACTCCATAATCCCAATGGGAAGCAATTCTGTCCAGCCAGTATACTTGTTTATGTGTCTTATAAGAGTTAGCCATCTTGTCATTAGTCTACATTCATAACCTTTGAGAGAGCCCTCTCAGACTAAGGAGGCTAAGCCTTAGTCAAAAGCCTGGTTTGAAATAGTTACACAGAGTCTTGCTGATTGGCAGCCTTCAGTGCTTGATTTTGTGATAACAATAGTTATGCCTTTTTTTATGATTTTAATTAAATTAATTAATTAAAAAATGATATATGAACAAGTGTCATATGAAATGAGTTATGATTTTTTTTTGGCATGTAGTATTGATAAACCATAATAATGACCCATGATATTATAACAAAACCTATTTGAAAATTAAGAATCTGCATGATAAAGTAGGGATAAATATATTTAATTAATTTTTAATATCTATCCCTTTTTGAATTTGGTCAGGTTAGGCATTGTTTGCCTTTTCATCTCCATTTGACATTTATGTGTCTTGTTTTGACCAAATTTAACTTAAGAAAAATAAAGAATTACATGTCTTATTGTAAAATGGACCATTTTGCTAAATAACATTTTCTTATATATAAATGAATGTTATAAATAATAATAGTAAACAAATCTTTACTAGACAAAATTTAAATTTAAATTTAAAACTAGCATTAATGTCTTGAGGAAAATGACTCCAAATGAATTTGAAATTTTAAAAATGAGATAGCTAAAATTCTAAAACAAGCCACCTTTATGTTGATTGCAAAATATCCTAGAATATGAATTTCACTAGATTGAAAGATGTTGTTTATTTAATATCAATATCAACACACACTAACTTTAGTCATTTTCTTTGTGTAATTACATTTTTATGTGACCTATGGTAATGTTTCTCCTCATTACTTTTCATGTTATAGCTTGGATATACTATATATATAAGATTTTGACATAGTGGTATAGCTTGGATATAGTATGTATATAAGATTTTGACATAGTGGTATGATTGGAAAAAAATGATTTAGCGAGGTGGTTCGAGCAACATCTGTGAGATAGGCATCGACACAAGTGAGACTATTGCAATCTTGAACACAGTTCCTCCCCTCCATCCTCCGCTCTTTATGTTGTTATCGTTCCTTTGCTGCAACATTTTTGCAGTAACATCATAGACATGTTCAATTCCTTCCATGTACATTTGCATCTTTAGGGGAAATTGATAGTATACATATCACATTAAAATATATAGCATATAAATAGTAGCTATAAATTAAGATCCACTTTACTATATAAATTAAAACAAGTGTTGCAAAGCAACTTAGTCCTTGCCCCTCAAGTTAAAAATTATGTTATGGTAAAAATTGCATAAAAAATTCTCTCCTTGTGGGATGACAGGGTGGTTGTCTCACTGGGATGTTATCCCATCCACCTAGTTTCAAATCACTGGGGGATACCATGGCCTATCATAGTAAGGTTTGAAGGAGCTAAACTATGTGTTTTTCATATATGTGGCTTTTCAGGAGGTTGCTAGTTCCCCATCAAACATTTTTCTTTGAAATAAAAATGCATAAAAAATTGTCAATGGTTCTTAGCATATGTGGCTTGCAGGCTATTACATATATCTCGGGACCCCATGAACCATTTTTCTTTGAAATAAAAATTCATAAAAAACTATCTTTGAAATAAAAATGCATAAAAAATTTCCAATGGTTTTTAGCATATGTGGCTTGCAGGCTATTGCATATATCTTGGGAGGTTGCTAGTTCCCCCTAAACAATTTTTCTTTGAAATAATAATGCTTAAAAAATTGTCAATGGTTCTTAGTTTGAGTGGTAGAGATGGTGGTTTTTCATAAAAAATTGTGAATGGTTCTTAGCATATGTGGTTTGCAGGCTATTGCATATATCTCAAGAGGTTACTAGTTCCCCATGAACCATTTTCCTTTGAAATAAAAATGCATAAAAAATTGTTAATGGTTTTTAGCGAGTGGTAGAGATGGTGGTTTTCCATCCCATCCACTTGTGTTCAAGTCTCCAACAACACCCATAGCTCATCATAGTAAGGTTAGAAGGATAGACATCCAGTTGGAGTTTAGGATTTGGGATTAACTTTGGTGGTCTCTAGATGCATCAGTCCTAGGCACCCATGGCTTTAATAGTAAGAATGGTGGGATTGAAACTTGGATGGTATCCAGATGTCTCAGTCCTAGGCACCCATGGCTCGCCATACTACCAATGGAAGGATAGGCATCCTGTTGCAATACGGGATTGCAACTTCGGTGTAGGCACCCATGGCTCGTCATAGTAAGAATGGAATCAGAGTTTGGGATTGAAACTTTGGCGGTCTCCAGATGTCTTGATCCTAGGCACCCATGGCTCGTCATAGTAAGAATGGAAGGATAGCCATCCTGTTGCAATCCGGGATTGCAACTCCAGTTTTCAATTTTTGGTGGTCTCCAGATGTTTGGGTCTTAGGATAAACTATGAGTTTCCAATATATGTGGCCAGCTGTCGCATATATCTTGGGAGGTTGGTAGTTCCCCATCTTTTTTTTCCTTAAAAAAAATCACAAAAAATTATAACCTTCATGGGTCAATGCTACCTACATTAACAATGGTTCATAGGCAATGGAATCCTATATTCATGTTTTGGAGGAAACTAATAAATTGAGATGTGAAATGGCCATGTTTGACACATGGAATTGCATAAATTTTGGTGGGTAGTAACCATTAGTAAGTCTACACATTTACAATTTTACTCCTACATAAGTAGCTAAGAAAACATAAATAACAGTGAGAAGTAATTTTTGATAAAAATATTTATTTACATCTTATTTCTATTCAGTTTTTATGCATAGACTTGCTTAAATTATTGTGGGAAATATGTTAAATATTTTATTTACTTCCTTCAAAGCTTAAGAATAAAAAATAACTATACAAATATCTATATACGATGCATGAGTATTGCAACTATATTCATAAATTATGGCATAAAATATGTGAGGAAATTCTCCACATGGCAACATCATGTAGAAAGGTTGCAATAAAACCCTTAAGTTATGGTCCAATCAAATGTTTGAAAATTAGTTTTTTAATAATATTGATTTTTTTTTCAAAGTTAAACATTATTAATTGTATTGGTCAATGCTAAACTAATAGTAGTCAACAAACAAATCTGGCTTTGGAAGAGACTAAAAATGATTCTATAATGATATTTAAATTTAATTAATAAGCATGTTAAAAACTAAATACTCACTATAAACTTACAATATAACAAGATTTTTAACCATGGATATTCACTGCACTTTATCAAAGATATTATTAACTTGTAAATAGATCTTCTTACAATACCATGGGCCAATACCATAGCTTATCAATACCACATGCCAAAAAACCATTATTTATTTCACAATCAAAATATTTTACAGATATTTTAATTTCATTTAATTTTATAATAATAATTTAATTAAACATAAAAGTAAAAAGGTTATAATTACTTTTCAAATATATCTAGATTCTTTATCCTCATTACTACTAAAAATATTATGTGGATATTCCATATAGATTAATTAAAAAGTTTTCAAAAAATTAAAAATGAGAATGCTCTTATAAATGTGAAATTTATATAATATAAATAATATTATTAAAAACCAATATATATCCATGTTAACTTAGGATTTACCTAGTGGTGAGATGAACAAATATCTAAAAGTGCAAATCTTTACTAATTTTGCATTCAAAACAAAGTTTTGCAGCCTGAAAGATTTGATACCTCTTGACTCTTGGTAACAAATTAATAAAAAGTGAATTGCTTATATTTTTACATTGAACTCAATTACTTTTTTACATTGAATTGGGTTATCTTTTCTATCATGTTTTGATTCTTTAGACATATATTAAATGAAACAATATTTTGTTTTGATATTAAAATTTACAAATAACCCCATAGTCCCTAATTATTTGTTTTTGAAAATGTATCATGATGTAGTAACTCCCTCCCTATTAATATTGAATTTTATTTATATTTCAACATGCATATTCATTTTAATGAATCTCAATTAGGGGTTACTTTGCTAAAGCATGCATTTTCAAAATGGATCATGGATGTGCAGAGATTATAACTTTGTCGTTACCCTTAAACTAGCCATTCAAACTGGCAATTTGATTAAAGGTTTTTTTTTGTTTTTCAATTGATTGGTGTGATGACCCCGTAAATGTAATTATCTAAAAAGTTTACTGCAGTAAAAACTGAATGATATTGAGAACTATTTTCTTTTGAAGAATAATCTGTTGATTTGAATTATGCATTAAAGTAATGTTTAAAGAATTACTCAAGAGCATTGAATTTCCCAAAAGGGGAAACAGTTACTGAAACTGAAAAAAACCACCTTCCTTAACTGGAAAGGTCTCCAGGAAAAAGGAAAGGGGGTGGATAGTTTCTCTTTGTGCTGTAGAGATAGACAAAAGAGAAAAAGAAAAGAAAAGGGTAATTGTTTTGAGGACTAAGTCTAGTAAGGACCAGATAGTCCAGCACACAGTGCTGGCTTACTGAGGATAGTGATCCGGTAAGCAGAAGCTTGGGGGGAGACTCAGGTCTTGAGAGACTGAGCTCACGGTTGGGTGGAAAACAAGCGGTACACAGCTATTCTGGCGGAAGAAGTGTTCCAGACTCAGCTTACCAGAGGGAATCAGGTAAGTGCCAGAACCTTCATATGCCTGGATATTTATAGTTAGATGTGATTATCTGAGCAATTGATTATAAAGATTAAGAAGTGACTTACAGAGTAAATAACCTAGCTGTAGAAGTAAGAGCTAGTATGTCTGAGAATCACTACCTGAGGTTAAACTATCAGTATTAAAGATACTGAGACTGTGTAGCTCAGAGGTATCAGATTAGAAAGTGGTCTACCTAAGTAAACCAGAAGACAGAATGCAAGTGTACCAGTATATGGCCAAGGCAGTTAGACCATAATATTCTGTGCAGGAAAGAAATGTAATCAGGGTAGCCTAAATTTCCAGAGTTGAGAATGCCTAAATCCTTTAAGGTGACAGGCGGACTATTATTAAATAAGTCTGTTAACCCATTGAATGATTACACGTTGAGAGAGAGACTGATCACAGAAAGAATTGAAACCCTCGTATCATTAGTAAAAACTGAGTTGCGTTGACAAGCAAGACCATCACGGTCGCTAACAGTAATACAAAGATTATAATATCTGTAGATGCTACGCTAGAGTAAGGCAAACAAGAAAATAGAGTTATGGTAGAGCATAGAGCTAACCGGTATAGCCGTGGCATGCAGGACTCATTCAAGTCCAAGTAATGAAAGGAAAGAAGTTAGCAATAGATTAAGAACCCCTGCCGCGGGTATTCAAGAAGTATTATATCACTGTGTGTGGTATTCAAGAAATTTTAACCACGATGTGAGGAAAACAAAGATATGAGACCACTGTGTAAACCATGCCGAGACGGCATAACCCATGCATTAAAATTACATAAAAATGCTTTAAGAACAGTAACCACTCGCATGCATTATGAGATTAGGGAAATATGTATCCCGCAAGGCCACAAGAGTGACGGCTGCTCAGAACAAGCTAGAATATCAAAACATCTGATGTCTAAATTAAATAGCTACCTAGATTATACATTGCAGAGCTCAGGGTTCGAATGGGTGAATCTTGAACCGTCGACCGATTCTCTATGGAGACAGAGAATGCTCAACGAGGAAACCCCATTCTATTCATTCAAACCCTTTACCTCGGCCGGCCAAACATCTACAGGATCCAGATGCTAGCCCGGTGGGGTATTTCACACATAAACAAAACAAAATATCGGCAAACAGAGATAGCTGTAAACGTGTCTGTATATATATATTTTCTCGGCTATGAGATTTAACCAGTGAGATATTAAAAAGGAAAACTTTATGCATATAGAACACGGCGAAACGGCACAGACATCCGTGACAGAGAATCAAGCCATTAATTGAGAAAATACATATATGCATTAAATCAAAAACTGAACCATAGGAATATACAAATAAGCCAGCCGCTGGTTCGAGCCAGGGTTGTAGATAATTTAAAGGAGATGAGTCCATAGTCAAGTCTTATACAGCAAATACAAATATGGAGAGCGGTATAGTAAATCCCCGCCTCGATAGTAACCATACGTCTATAAACAAAAAGAAACAAGTTCCAAATCTCGGAAGAGTTAACAGCGTAGGTTCATCAAGACCTGCGACCAACCAAGACAATGGGGTTGGGGTCTCTTCGCCAGTACCAAGGGCAAAACCCTGGTAAAATCTGAAAGCTATGACAGAAGGGAAACCACCATAACAAACTTCGCAGCCGGATAAATACCTGTGGTTGAGCTCGGCGGGCTTCAACTGGGTTGTCACCTCTCCACGTTGTTGAAACCTACAACCTGTCATAGCCATGACGAGAAATTAAACATTTATGAAGTAATGTTAAAGTAAATAAACTTGTAGAGCCTTTGAGAAAGAGTAGTATACCTCACAGCGTCGGCCATGGTGTCTTTGGAGCTGGAGCTCTTTCGGATGGCGCCAGAACCTGTAATCACGGAGGTCATGGCGCGGAGAAGAAGACCAATCCATACAGCAGGAAACAAGGAACGAAAGAATGGCAAGGAAAACCTCGATTAACCCGGAGGCACCAAATATAAACTATGCTGCCGGTAAAGAAACGTGGAACCCTTCCAGCCGTAGATTTCTTCAATCAAACGAGCACCGTCGATGATGGCACCCATACCCAAAAGCCAGGCACGGGAAGAGCCCAAGCACAGTATTCCAAGCCGTGTTCACGTGAAACGTCCGGCACATTTCAATACCCTTGCCAGATGTCCCGCGCAGGAGGCGCCAACAGTTGGGCAGAGTACAGCTATGCTCAGCTCGGACATTTAACATAAGGGCCTCAAACCATGAGACTGATAAATTAACATGCTTATGCATTAACTGCCGAGTAGGTAAGGTAACATCAAGCATAGCTGGTCTTAACTTTAGCGCCTGCCACATATATACGTTGCCTTGGTTAGGCATGTATATATTGGTGGAGGCCATAGGTTGAACATATATTATTATAAACAGCAGTTAACCATTATTGTATGCGTAATAGTAATATACTAAATAAAAAAAAAAAAAATTATGTGTATATGTAAAGTTGTGGGAACGTGACAAATTGGTATCAGAGCAGAGGTTACCATACTGTGGCCTCTGGGAAATGGATAAGTGTTAAAATGAGAAGGTCATTAAGACAATAATAATCTTGTTGAAATGACAGAATTGTCCAGTTAGCTCACAAGTTATATGTTGCATGATCAGACAATGGCAAGTAATATGCAAGGTTCGGGTAGCGCACCGCATAGGCCTGCAGCTAACCGGGGACCTGCAACAAATTTTGGAGATAATGCAGGATTGTGGGTACAGCTGGGTGAGGAGACCCGCAGCACAAATCTAGCCATACTAGAAACTGTCCAAGAACTGAAAAGGGAAATGGCCCGGCTCCGAGAGGATAACACACGACTGACAATGGAACAGGAAAGAATTTTGAAAAGTTTGTCTGATAGACAAAACCCGCCATTAGCTCATCCCAGCGCAGAACAACAGAAAATGACGGAGGAGGAACAATATCATGCAGAATCTGAAATTCCTGAGGAAGGAGAGGACCAATCTGATAATGCATCAGAACAGCAGACCTCAAAGCGTCAAAAGGTGGAACTACAAGGCGAATTCCGAAAGATTAAACCCCCGCATTATGATGGGGAACAAGAAGAAGCAGCAGAGGCTTGGCTAATCAACATGAATAAATATTTTCAGTTATATGAATATGACCATAATTTGAAGGCACGGTTGGCCATCTTCCAGTTACAAGGGAAGGCAACATTGTGGTGGGAGGAAGTAAAAATCGTTAAAGGTGTAACTGAACGAACCATAACATGGGAAAAGTTCCAGAGATATTTTAAAGAGAGATACTTGACGGAACGGTTTTATGATGAAAAGGCGAAGGAATTCCATGATCTGCGGTTGGGGCAGCAGACTATGGATGAGTTCATCAATCGTTTCACATCCTTGCTTCGCTATGTACCCTATCTTAAAGAAGAAAAAGCCAAGGTACAGCGATTTGTCAGTAGTCTACCTGTGTATATGAGGGAAAGGATTGAATTTGACAATCCTAGAACCATGGATGAGGCAATTCGTAAGGCCAGAATCTGCTATCAGCAGAGCAAACAGAAAGGAGACAATTCCAACAGAAAATGGAATGACAAGAAGAATAATAAAACTGTTGGAATTCATAAAGGGAATCGAAGCAGCGGAATCAAAGGAAACAGCAAAAATCAGAATAGTAGAGCAGCGCCAAGAAGTGCATTCAAATCCAGGTCCATCGGTGAAACCAGAATGAGTGAACAACCCGCTAAGATGGACACTGAGGGAGTAACCAGACCTCCAGTGCAGTGCTGGGGTTGTGGTGGACCGCACTATGTCAAGAATTGTCCGCAAAGGAAAGGAACTGACCAGATATCCCAGATTCACGAGGCATCCACCGTGGGTGACGTGGGACGAAGTATGCCAAGAATTAACGCAGCCTTGGATGATCGCCAGGCAGAATACCAGCCCACCATGATAGAGTTTGAAGGTAAAATTTTAAACCTTTCCATTTCTGTTCTAATAGATCCTGGAGCTACTTTAAGTTACATTAGTCCAAAGATAGTTGAACAATGTAAATTGCAGCCTGAAAAATTCAGGAATCCTTGGCTGGTACAGCTAGCTACAGGAACCAAAAGACGAGTAATGGCAAAGGTAAAAAGCTGCCCTATAGTGGTAGCAGGACAGCCAGTAGTGGCAGACCTGAATATACTTCCCCTCGGGTCCTATGATGTTCTAATTGGAATGGACTGGCTGGAAAAGCATTGGGCTTTAGTAAACTGCAAAACAAAAGCTATACGATACAAGGATGATGCTGGAATAGAACAAGAAATGCAGGGAATTAAACGACCAGTTCAAGTCCGACCAATCACTGCATCTCAGCTGGCAAAATGCATTCGAAATAGATGCCAAGTGTATGCAATTCAAGTGGGTTATGCAGAAACCAAGAATAAGGAGAATCCACTAGAACACCTTCCAGTTATAAAAGAGTTTGCAGACGTATTTCCAGAAGAAATTCCTGGATTACCTCCAAAGAGGGACATAGATTTCACCATTGAGTTAATACCAGGAGCTGCTCCAGTTTCACGGACACCCTATAGAATGAGTGTGCCAGAATTGACCGAATTGAAGATGCAACTACAAGAATTGCTGGATAAAAATTATATCCGCCCCAGTGTGTCTCCATGGGGAGCTCCGGTGCTATTCGTCAGGAAGAAGGATGGAACTCTTAGAATGTGCATTGATTACCGGCAATTAAACAAGCTTACTATTAAAAATAAATACCCATTACCGCGGATCGATGAATTATTTGATCAAGTCAAGGGAGCGACAGTATTTTCCAAAATCGATCTGCGATCAGGATACCATCAGATCCGAATTAAAGAAGAGGATATCGCTAAGACAGCCTTCCGAACTCGGTATGGGCATTACGAGTTTGTAGTGCTGCCTTTTGGATTGACTAATGCACCTGCCACATTCATGTGTTTGATGAATAGTGTGTTCCATCAATTCCTAGACAAATTTGTGTTAATATTTATTGATGATATTTTGATTTATTCTCGTTCTAAGGAGGAGCACGAGGAACATCTTCGGATGGTACTACAGACTTTGCGAGAACATCAGTTGTATGCCAAACTCAGTAAGTGTGATTTTTATAAAGAAGAAATCCAGTACTTGGGGCATGTAATTTCAAAGGAAGGAATTGCTGTTGATCCTGAGAAAATCAAAACTATACTGGATTGGCCAGTGCCAAAAGACGTAGCAGATATCAGATCCTTCATGGGATTGGCGGGATATTACAGAAGGTTCGTGGAAGGTTTTTCAAGGGTGGCATACCCTATCACATCTTTGCAAAAGAAAGGGAGGACATTCAGATGGAGTTCTGAATGTCAACAAAGTTTCGAGAAGCTTAAGCAATTACTCACATCTGCTCCTGTTTTAAGTATAGCTGATCCAAACAAGGACTATGTGGTATGTACCGATGCTAGTGGAGAAGGCGTTGGAGGTGTGCTAATGCAAGAAGGAAAAGTGATCGCCTATGAGTCAAGAAAATTGAAGGAACATGAGCAGAAGTATTCTGCCTATGATCTAGAATTAGCAGCTGTTATACATGCGCTTAAGATGTGGCGACACTACCTTCTCGGAAGGAAATTTTTGCTGCTCACAGATCATCACAGCTTAACAAATTATTTTAGCCAGCCCACACTAAACGCAAGGCAAGCTCGTTGGGCAGATTTCTTGAGTGGGTTTGACTTTGACATTCGACATCTGAAGGGTAAGGAAAATCGGGTAGCTGATGCCTTGAGCCGAAAAGTGCAATGCTTGTATGAAGTTACATTCAGTGGATGGGAAAATTCCTTGCTGGAAAGGATAAAAACTACAGCAAGCCAAGATACTGAATACCAACAGACGAAGCAGAATATGTCACTCTCCAGTGAGGGAAGTCCACAAGACTATGAGGTTAACAAGGACGGAATGCTGTTGTACAAGAAGAGATTGTTTGTACCAGATGACAACAACCTCAAAAATTTAATATTGAATGAGTTTCATACCAGCCACTACGCTGGTCATCCGGGATACCAGAAAATGCTGACGGCACTTCGGAAGGAGTATTACTGGCCAGGTATGAAAAAGCATGTGGCTGAATATTTAGCAAGATGTTTGGAATGTCAGCAAATCAAGACAGAACACCAGCACCCGGCAGGATTGTTGCAACCCCTGCCCATCCCTGAATGGAAATGGGAAATTATATCAATGGATTTTATAACTGGGCTGCCCAAAACAAAGAGGAACAATGATTCTATCATGGTAGTAGTGGACAAGCTCAGTAAGGCAGCACACTTCATTCCGGTGCAATCTACCTACCGAGCAGTGCAAATTGCACACGTCTTTATGCAAAATATATTCCGACTTCATGGACTACCAAAGACCATAATATCAGACCGGGATGTGAAGTTTACATCCGCATTCTGGAGAGCATTATTTGCAGAATTAGGTACACAGCTAAATTTTAGCACTGCTTACCATCCCCAGACTGATGGGCAGACGGAGAGAGTAAATCAGATGGTGGAAGACATGTTGAGAGCATGTGTTATGCAAAAACCGACGCAATGGGAAGACTATCTACACCTAGTGGAATTTGCTTACAACAATGGATATCATACATCCATTCAGATGTCTCCATTTGAAGTCTTGTATGGACGGAAATGTCGGACACCTTCAAATTGGAGTGGCCCGGAGGACAAGTTAAGGTTGGGACCAGAAATGCTCAGGGAGATGGAGGATATGGTCAAAAAGGTGCGAGCCAACCTGAAGGCCGCTCAAGATAGGCAGAAAAACTTTGCAGATCGAAAAAGAAGGTTTAAAGAGTATCAGGTGGGCGATCATGTTTATATCAGAATTCAGGCAAGGAAAAGTACCTTGCAGTGGAGCAGCTGCGCTAAACTTGCACCCCGATACTTCGGACCTTTTCAGGTCTTAGCAAGGGTTGGGCCAGTAGCTTATCAGCTAGCCCTACCAAGCCACATTAGAATACATAATGTCTTTCATGTATCCATGCTTAAGAAATATGTCTATGATCCTAAGCATGTGATCAAGTGGCAAGATATAAGGGTAAGGACTGTTTTTCTCTATAACTAATTGAAAATGTATCTGTAACAAAACACTGACATTGTTATTGATTGCAGGTCGAACCGGAAGGAGAAGTTCGGGTCGAGCCGCTGAGCATTCTCGACCGGAGAGAAGTGCAGTTGCGGAAGCGGGTTATTACCCAAATTAAAGTGCAATGGCAGCACTATGGGCCAGAAGAGGCCACTTGGGAGGACGAAGAGCTGTTTCGGAAAGCCTATCCAGAACTGTTTGGAGACACTAGACATCGGGACGATGTCCAATCTTAGGAGGGGGAGATGTGATGACCCCGTAAATGTAATTATCTAAAAAGTTTACTGCAGTAAAAACTGAATGATATTGAGAACTATTTTCTTTTGAAGAATAATCTGTTGATTTGAATTATGCATTAAAGTAATGTTTAAAGAATTACTCAAGAGCATTGAATTTCCCAAAAGGGGAAACAGTTACTGAAACTGAAAATAACCACCTTCCTTAACTGGAAAGGTCTCCAGGAAAAAGGAAAGGGGGTGGATAGTTTCTTTTTGTGCTGTAGAGACAGACAAAAGAGAAAAAAGAAAGAAAAGGGTAATTGTTTTGAGGACTAAGTCTGGTAAGGACCAGATAGTCCAGCACACAGTGCTGGCTTACTGAGGATAGTGATCCGGTAAGCAGAAGCTTGGGGGGAGACTCAGGTCTTGAGAGACTGAGCTCACGGTTGGGTGGAAAACAAGCGGTACACAGCTATTCTGGCGGAAGAAGTGTTCCAGACTCAGCTTACCAGAGGGAATCAGGTAAGTGCCAGAACCTTCATATGCCTGGATATTTATAGTTAGATGTGATTATCTGAGCAATTGATTATAAAGATTAAGAAGTGACTTACATAGTAAATAACCTAGCTGTAGAAGTAAGAGCTAGTATGTCTGAGAATCACTACCTGAGGTTAAACTGTCAGTATTAAAGATACTGAGACTGTGTAGCTCAGAGGTATCAGATTAGAAAGTGGTCTACCTAAGTAAACCAGAAGACAGAATGCAACTGTACCAGTATATGGCCAAGGCAGTTAGACCATAATATTCTGTGCAGGAAAGAAATGTAATCAGGGTAGCCTAAATTTCCAGAGTTGAGAATGGCTAAATCCTTTAAGGTGACAAGCGGACTATTATTAAATAAGTCTGTTAACCCATTGAATGATTACACGTTGAGAGAGAGACTGATCACAGAAAGAATTGAAACCCTCGTATCATTAGTAAAAACTGAGTTGCGTTGACAAGCAAGACCATCACAGTCGCTAACAGTAATACAAGATTATAATATCTGTAGACGCTACGCTAGAGTAAGGCAAACAAGAAAATAGAGTTATGGTAGAGCATAGAGCTAACCGGTATAGCCGTGGCATGCAGGACTCATTCAAGTCCAAGTAATGAGAGGAAAGAAGTTAGCAATAGATTAAGAACCCCTGCCGCGGGTATTCAAGAAGTATTATATCACTGTGTGTGGTATTCAAGAAATTTTAACCACAATGTGAGGAAAACAAAGATATGAGACCACTGTGTAAACCATGTCGAGACGGCATAACCCATGCATTAAAATTACATAAAAATGCTTTAAGAACAGTAACCACTCGCATGCATTATGAGATTAGGGAAATATGTATCCCGCAAGGCCACAAGAGTGACGGCTGCTCAGAACAAGCTAGAATATCAAAACATCTGATGTCTAAATTAAATGGCTACCTAGATTATACATTGCAGAGCTCAGGGTTCGAATGGGTGAATCTTGAACCGTCGACCGATTCTCTATGGAGACAGAGAATGCTCAACGAGGAAACCCCATTCTATTCATTCAAACCCTTTACCTCGGCTGGCCAAACATCTATAGGATACAGATGCTAGCCCGGTGGGGTATTTCACACATAAACAAAACAAAATATCGGCAAACAGAGATAGCTGTAAACGTGTCTGTATATATATATTTTCTCGGCTATGAGATTTAACCAGTGAGACATTAAAAAGGAAAACTTTATGCATATAGAACACAGCGAAACGGCACAGACATCCGTGACAGAGAATCAAGCCATTAATTGAGAAAATACATATATGCATTAAATCAAAAACTGAACCATAGGAATATACAAATAAGCCAGCCGCTGGTTCGAGCCAGGGTTGTAGATAATTTAAAGGAGATGAGTCCATAGTCAAGTCTTATACAGCAAATACAAATATGGAGAGCGGTATAGTAAATCCCCGCCTCGATAGTAACCATACGTCTATAAACAAAAAGAAACAAGTTCCAAATCTCGGAAGAGTTAACAACGTAGGTTCATCAAGACCTGCGACCAACCAAGACAATGGGGTTGGGGTCTCTTCGCCAGTACCAAGGGCAAAACCCTGGTAAAATCTGAAAGCTATGACAGAAGGGAAACCACCATAACAAACTTCGCAGTCGGATCAATACCTGTGGTTGAGCTCGACGAGCTTCAACTGGGTTGTCACCTCTCCACGTTGTTGAAACCTACAACTTGTCATAGCCATGATGAGAAATTAAACATTTATGAAGTAATGTTAAAGTAAATAAACTTGTAGAGCCTTTGAGAAAGAGTAGTATACCTCACAGCGTCGGCCATGGTGTCTTTGGAGCTGGAGCTCTTTCGGATGGCGCCAGAACCTGTAATCGCGGAGGTCATGGCGCGGAGCAGAAGACCAATCCATACAGCAGGAAACAAGGAACGAAAGAATGGCAAGGAAAACCTCGATTAACCCGGGAGGCACCAAATATAAACTATGCTGCCGGTAAAGAAACGTGGAACCCTTCCAGCCGTAGATTTCTTCAATCAAACGAGCACCGTCGATGATGGCACCCATACCCAAAAGCCAGGCGCGGGAAGAGTCCAAGCACAGTATTCCAAGCCGTGTTCACGTGAAACGTCCGGCACATTTCAATACCCTTGCCAGATGTCCCGCGCAGGAGGCGCCAACAGTTGGGCAGAGTACAGCTATGCTCAGCTCGGACATTTAACATAAGGGCCTCAAACCATGAGACTGATAAATTAACATGCTTATGCATTAACTGCCGAGTAGGTAAGGTAACATCAAGCATAGCTGGTCTTAACTTTAGCGCCTGCCACATATATACGTTGCCTTGGTTAGGCATGTATATATTGGTGGAGGCCATAGGTTGAACATATATTATTATAAACAACAGTTAACCATTATTGTATGCGTAATAGTAATATACTAAATAAAAAAAATAAAATTATGTGTATATGTAAAGTTGTGGGAACGTGACAATTGGCTTGACCTATGTGATGAAAATATTACATCATGCCCTTGTTTGTAAAATAACGTTATATTTTAATTATAAGGTATTCTTATTTTTAAATCTTCTGGAATTTCGTTGAAATGTTTTGATTTCTTGATGCAATTCTAGTTATCATGTGATTAAGTTTTTATGTATTTAAATGGGAATGGAGGAATCTCTACTTATGTGTATAGGACATAACTATTAACAAATCTACTACATCAATATTTTTAACACTTATTTTAAAACTTAGAATCTAGATTATCATATCTATTATTGTGTTGTTAAGTCCTTACATGTTCACTTCACTTTGTTATTACAAGATGCATTTTTTAATGATAGGTTAGAAATTGAATTAGGATAAAAGTTTTTTCTCTCAAATAAAATATATACATAATTTAACTTTATTTTAATGTGAGATGCACATTGTGATTATTAAAGAAAAAAATATTTATAATTTTATTAATAAAAGAAAAAATACAATGTAATAACATTTAATCTATTTTTTTAATTACTTTTTAAATTGAGGTTCTGTTATATTTTATTGTCATTATTTAATTTAATGCTTTATTTTACAAATAGTCCAATATTCTCTTCCATATTGAGCTAACATTTAAATATTTACACACATTTACAACTATTTCATCTCCCCAATATTACCAGTTTTTTAACACAATGAAATATTATATCAAAAAAATTACAATACAACAAATTTAATTGAATCAATTTATTATGTTTATTACATTTTTATTTGAGACTACATTAATTTTTTGTTTTTAAAGTTGTTTTTTAATTTAATACTTTATTTTATGAAAATTATAATATTTCTTTCCTATTAAGTTACAATTTAAATATTTACACTTCATTTACAATTACTACAAATTAGTTAAAGTGAATTTCTTATCGTTTTACATTTACAAGATTATGGTGGTTTCTTCATAGGTTAAGTAAGATACCATGGGCTTCCATCACAAAAAAATATAATATTTTGTTTAGAGATGTGATTATTTCATATAATGGTCATAGCACCCAAGATTCTAAAAAATTGTATTTGAAGCAGTATCATAAAGTAATGACCCCTTGCTAATATCGACTTTAAATTTAAACACGATTTATTTTATTTATATTCATTTTCATAAATCTTAATTTTGAGTTGCATTTGCATTGCATTAAACTAGTGATTTGATTAATGATTTTTTTGTGTTTCTAATTGATTAGGTTGATTTATATGATGAAAATATTGCATTTGTATTTTTCAATTGATTTGCGTTGACATATGTGATGAAAATATTGCATCATGTCTTTGTTTGCAAAATAAATTTGTGTTTTTATTATATAGTCTTATTATTTTTTTTAACAAATTTCTTTAATTATCTTATTTAAATTTAGTTAAAATTTCTTAATCTCTTGATACAATTCTAGCTCACTTGTCATTATGCTTTTGTGTATTTAAATAAACTTTAAAAAAATTCTACTGATCTATGTAGGAAATCACTATTAACAAACCTATTACTTCAATATTCCTAATACCTACTTTAAGTCTTAGAATCTAAAACACCATGTCTATGATTGTTTTGTCACATTGCACGACGCATCTTCTCTCTATCGTTACGAGATGCTTCCTTTTGATGATATGTGAGAAAAGTGTATTAGTATACAAGTTTGTTCGATAATTATAGATTTATTATTTTACTAATGATATATTAAAATGATTTTTTAAATAGATAAGTATGGACAGAAAATCTTATGGTTGATATGTGGTAAATTTATTTATAACGTAAGGTGGTAATCACTGAATTTTTTATTATTATTTTAAATAGAACCCTAATTTATTTATTTTAAATTAAAATAATAATCAATAATTCACATATTATTTTTTTATTTAAGAAAAGTGTGTACAATTTTCTTAATACAAATTAATAATAAATGATTGGTTTTTGTTGAGAGTGTAATATTATTTATTTATGTTTTTTGTTTTGTAATATTATTTATTTTTTTATTATTTTGAAATATAAAAGTTAAAAGATAAAATTAAATTTAAAATATGGTAGAAATGTGTAACATAATGTAATGTAAATATTTTAATTGGGTGAATATAAAATATAAATAACAAAATAAAAAGATGAAAATTATGGAAATTTTGGTAAAATTTTGATAAAATCTAGAGGGGATTTTTGTAAATCCAGGCTATAAACTTCAAGATTTTGGGTGCCTCAAAGGTTTCTGATAGTGCTGAATCCATTTCCACATCATGTTTAAGAAAAAAAATCTCCATGGTATTGACCCATGGGTTTAAGAATCCATGGTATTAACCCACGGTATTCATGTGGAATATAACTTATTTCAAGGGGAAATTAAACTAGCCTAGATCCATCTTCTTTTGATGTTATATTTAGATACATAATTAGTTGTAGAAAGTTACGACATTGAATCTATGTAGGCTATAAAGGTAAAAAATAAATATTGATAGCTAGGCATTTATCTGAGGTGGGGCAAATATTACGAAAAATATAATTATTGCATTTTATCCAATATTTTCCCTCAAACTCAATTATAAAATTAGAAAGGGTAAATTGTGATATTTAAATTGAGGTGTGACACAAAATATTAGGTAAAATGTAATAATATTACATTTTAATCAATATTTCCCTTCACTCCTCGCCACTTTTATTGGGCGGGGGTGGTAATAAATATTAGGTAACATATAATATTGTAATCTTACATTTTATCCAAGGTTTCCCCTCTCCCAATTCACTTTTTATTAAAAAAATTCTTTATATTTGAGGTTCCTAAGTAAACTTAACTCCTTTAGAAACATTTAATCCCAATATGGTAGAGATGTTATAATATTTCACATTTTGACTTGGTAAAAACAAAATAAGAAACATAAAATTAATAATTATATTTATATTAACCATAATTAATAATTTAACCAGCCTATATCCATATTAACTCTCGATCCATATTAACTCTCGATCTACCAAGCGCTAAGAGGGAACAAATCCCTTGATATGAAAACCTCTTTTAAATGAAGAGATTTGATCTCTCTGGGCGCTTGGTAGATCAAGAGTTAAGATGGATCTAGGCTGGTATAGATTTCACATTTATAAATAGAATATTCTTAGAAATTTTTTCGTTAACATGTTTTATAATTTTATAATTTAATTTTTAAATGTGATATACATAATATTGATGATAGATCATTATATATAAATATATAACTTACATTTTTTTTTAATTATAAATATTGAATTTGTATATGTTTATCAATTAAATTTAAGTATAAAATCATGAATTATAATCATTACGAATATGAATCATTATTTTAATTTATATGGTTGAAGGGATTACTCCCCTCTCTTCCATATATTTTATGGATGCTACAATATCTCTTCTTGAAAATTCAAATGTTTACACTCATTTATGACTATTATTTAGTAATTAAATTTAAATTTGAAATTTTGAAATATAATGATTACAAATATGAATTATTATTTTAATTTTTATGTTCAAATAAATCTTTATATATGTATTACATTTTTATTCCTTTTTCTTGAGAAAAAAACAGTAATTTCTATTAATGAAAATAAAAATTACATTCTTTAGACACACCGTGTGTGTATGCAATCTTGAACTAAGAAATGTTTGATACAAATATCACGGCACATGGTCTGAGTGAAAAAAACCCCATGAAAATGAACCCCAAGAAGCCCTTGATAGGCAACCATTACATACAAAAATCTATCAATAACACCCAACAAAATAAAGGGCCAATATACAATCTCAACTGAAACCTCAAAGGTGGAAATTTCCTAGGTATTATTCTACCCACACAAAGCTCCTAACTTCAATGAAATTAATAAGATTTGGCCACTTGATGATGACATCTATATTCATGGGGTCTATCTTTATTTTTCTTCCATGGATCACATAGCCCAAATATAACAGTAACTACTAAGAAAATTTACATTTCTTAAGATTTTCCAATAGTTCATCATTTTCCAAGGTCTCTAGTACCTATATAAGATGTCATATGTGGTATTCTTAGATAGAGATATAAACCCATATGTTATCCAAGTACATGAGGGCCCTTAGTATTACAACAACAATGCTATAGCTCCCAAGGGTCTCAACTTTAATTGTTAACACATGGTTTGTAAAAACATAAGAGGGTCTAGCACTGTATCCGCAATATGAACTATCTCTTCCTTTT
This sequence comes from Pinus tabuliformis, assembly GCA_031772625.1. NCBI lineage: Eukaryota > Viridiplantae > Streptophyta > Pinopsida > Pinales > Pinaceae > Pinus > Pinus tabuliformis. Next base: position 727,103,909 of record CM062809.1, on the reverse strand, counting down.
GTTTATTTTTATGTAGGTCGAAATATTGAAATGAAAGCTATAAGTATAGAGACCATGCTGACTAATTTATGCTATAGGAAAATTATAATTGCATAAAATAACTTGTTGAAAGGAAAATGACACACAAACCTAGGATACTTGTAATAAAGGAGCACACACTTGCACACCTATACACTTTTTGCAATGAAATGAAAGCACAACTTACACACGTCTATGCTAACTTGCAAGGAAAGAGAAACATACTGCTGGAATGAAAGCCTGTAAATTGCAATCCCTAATTTGCAGAAAAGCATATTTTTAAAGAAAACCAATCAAAGGAATTACAAGATCTCTATACCTCCAAGTTTCATTATTAGGTTCTAGGAGTGTTGTAATATACCAAAGAAGATAAATCATAAATTATTTGCAAATCTATGAGAGTTTGGAAGGTGGGTTACAAATTGCTATAAGAGTCCCTATTTTTCTATTGGAGACAATCCAATGAGCAAGTAACCAAGAGAAATGTGAGTTGGAGAGGTAAGGAAGATATGGATAAATTGGAAAATGATAAAATAAACCTCTTAAAAGAATCACAACATTTCCAAGTTTAGCCTAGAAAAACACAAATCTATGGGTTCCCTATAGCTGCAAAACATGTTACAGTGCACGAAAACAACAAACAGTAAACAATGAACAATAAATGAGTCTTAATAAATGAAATGTGGCAAATGCAAAGTGAAAATGTCATTTAACTAATGTAACTACTACCAATATTATAACCAAGTGCTCAAATAAGAAGCAAGAAAATATTGTTCATGAAAACTTCCTAGTTAACCATGCATGAATTCTATAAATAGAAGTAACTATTATGAATGCTTTGTGAAAGTAGAAAAATGTTAAATATTAACATAAATAATACAATAGGGATATGGAGCACCTACGGTGGTCCCTAGCCCATGAAATCTCAAAACCCTTATAAGAAAGCCAAACTAGGATCTGAAATAGGATATCACTTCCACTGGCTAAAAGATTTCATGTACATTACAAAGTTACAAAATTCTCTTGGAAACAATAATATAGACTTTTATGTTATTCTTCACACACTTTTCTACATGTCTATTGGGCTATTCAAGCCTCCTATTTATACAATGAGTAGGGAGTAGCCTCCTTGAGAGTAGGACTACATTTCCATCGAAAAATCACTAGAAAAGGGGATATTTCTTCCTAGGCTACTTCACAACAACAATAAGAAGCATTAGATTCCCTCACCCATACAGGAATTAACACCTACCATATGGGGATTAACATTAAAAATTATATACGATTAGTAAAAGATGAAATTTAAAAGAAGTCTAAAACAACAGATGGGGATAGCACGAAATTTATTAGGTTGGACTAAAAGGACAACTTTCAAGAAAGGAAAAATCATAATCTTAAAAGAAGGGAGTGGAAACATTCCTCAACTCCTTTAAAAAATTCCTTTTGGGACTAAAATCCTATCTAAATGGAGAGGTATTATCCGAAATAGATCACATATAAATTTTCATATATTTTAGTACTTTTTGGGTCACGAAATTGGTGCTATTGACTTCTAGGACCCATTTTAAGGAAAATGATTTTTTTGGATAAAATTTGCTAATATAGCTCCCAACCTCTTGATGATTTGTCTACACTTCAATGATTTTCTAATAACACAAACATCACCTCAATTAGTTTTTATATGTCGAAGTTATGCCTCTTATAAGATGATCTATCTTTTTGGCCAACATGGTACTAACTAGATGCAATGTTAACTTCCATTACTCACACATGTGGAGCTAGTCATGTGTGCAATTTATAGATCATTCTAGGGGGTTTAGAACATTAACAATAATTAGAGTTTAGTCTTGCAAAAACCCTAATCCTAAACCCTAAATGTTGATGCAACAATGCTAAATGCTTAACTTCTGGAAAGGTAGGGTTTCATTCTTATTGCATTAAGTACTATTCCATAGGAGATCATAACATTCATAGTGGGATATTGAGGGAGACTATAGGAAGAAAGAGATCCTATAGTAGCCATATTGAACACAATATCCATTGCATATCCATGATGAGTTCTCCTTTTTTTTTAGTCACACTTCATAATTAAGAAGAAAAGAGTAGAGCGTAAGTCTCAACTTTTAGCTAAGTTTTTCTTGTATCATGCTTTATAGATTGCCATGGATATTCCAGTAGAAACGTTTTTCAAAACAATCTGATAAAATACTAAAATATTTATTATGAGTATTATTTCCATTTATATATCATATTCTTTATTTGTTTGTTTTATTCTTAAATGAATAAATTATTTCAAATATGAGAAAAATGGAATATAAAAAAATACACGCCATCCACAAAAAACACAATTTTTTCCCTACGAAACCCTTATAGGAGTAAACCTAGTTAGAAGGTGAGGCTACTATGCTCTCTTTTCTTTGATATGGAAATATGCATGTACGAAGGAAGAGGTACTCTCTATATATTTACTTGAGATTTATGGCTTGTATGGATGTTGTAGAACTTTAGCACCTTATGTTCTACTATCTAACTTCCCACTCCTAGTTTATTTTCTCAACCAAGGAAAAAAGTAAAATAACATAGAATAGAACCCCCATTACCCCTAGCAGCCCAATATTTAACATAGCTTGAAAGCCAATTTGGGGTGAAGCTTGACTCCCTCAACCCTAAATTACAATTACAAGTTTCGACCTTCTATCGAATTCTTCAAAGTCCACATGTGTCTAGCCCCATTTGCGTGAATAATGGGGGATGATGTGGCATCTTCTCAAACCATGGTGGTCAACACAGTATGTTAACTTGTGGGGGGCATAACTTTTTCATCCAAAGTACAATTGATGTGATTCTTCCATTATTCAAAAGTTGTTTGAGTGTTGAATAGTTCCATAGGGTCTAGCACAAGTGAGAGTTTTTTGAACCCAAAAAACATCATTTAATTCTTCAAAATGGATTTAGAATTTTCTCAATATGAATTTTCCAAACTAGGATCCACCTTTAAAATTACCATGCAAGCTTATTCCTCCAATTTTTTTCACTTTGAAATCGTTGAGATAGATGAAAAAATATATAATGATCCAATCTAGAGAAAAAGGATGAAGGCATCCCAAAGGAAATATGCTTGAACGATAGCAAATATTTCTCCCAATGAGGAAGTTTTTGATCATCAATCTAATGATGTTGAAGGAGAAGACCTAAATGAGAGGTCAAGAAGATTAGAAAGTAAGCTATTGTTCTATGATGAATGTAAAGAAATAGATCATTTATATCCTAGTTGTGCATGGATGTTATTAGAAGATGCCTCTCTAGAAGAGGGAAGAATGTCTCATGGTGAGAATGAAGAGAGATATCATGACTTGTCATCCATAGGATAAAATAATAATATCCCTGGTAGTGATGAAGAAAAGGATGAAAGTGAAATATATCTTGGTCATGGGTATGTTAGTAATTGTAGTAAAGAAGAAAAACATTTAGATCAGAAGATAGTAGCTGCAAGAATACAAGCTTCAGAATGATAGTTTGAGCAGAACAAATATTGATTTAAATGCTCAACAAGGAGAAGTTAGAAGGTTGAATGAGATGCTAACATTCATGGTAGGATATTTAATGAGACTAGAGGAAGAAGGAGATCCTATATTATCCATATTTAACACAATTTCTATTGCATTCATGGTGAGTATCCCTTTCTTTGTAGTCACATTTCATAGTTAAGAAGAAAAGATTAGAGCATAGGTCTCACCTTCTAGCTAAGTTGTTCTTGTATTGAGATTTATAGACTACCATGGATATTCCATTAGAATAATTCTTCAAAAAAACATATCTTAAAATATTGAAATATTTACTATGAGTATTAATTCCCTTTCGATCTCATATTAGATATTTATTTATTTTATGCTTAAATTAATAAATTATCTAAAATGTGAGAAAAATGGAACATAAAAAAAATAAGCATGTCATCCACAACAAACACAAAATTTTCCCCAGGAAACCCTTATAAGAAAAACCCAGTTAGAGGGTGAGGCTACTATGCTCTCTCTTCTTTTGTATGGAAATATGCATGTACAAAGGAAGAGGTATTATGCATATATATATATTTACTTGAGATTTATGGCTTGTATGGATGTTGTAGAACTTTAGCACATTATGCTCTACTATATAACTTCCTACGCCTAGTTGTTTTTCTCAACCATGGAACAAAATAAAATAGCATAGAATGGAACCCCCAATCCTCCTAGGAACTCGATATTTAACATAGCTTGAAATCCAATTAGGGGTAAAGCGTGACTCCCTCAACCCTGAATTACAATTATAGGTTTGTACCTTCCATAGAATTATTCAAAGTCCACATATGGCTAGCCCCATTTTCATGAATAATGGGGGTTGATGTGGCATCTTCTCATTCCATGGTGGCTAACATGGAATGATAACTTGTGGGGGGCATAGCTTTTGCATCCAAAGTAAAATTGATGTGATTCTTCCATTATTCAAAAATTGTTTGAGTGTTGAATAGTTCCATAGGGTCTAGAAAAAGTGAGAGTTTTTTTAACCCAAAAAACATCATTTAATTCTTCAAAATGGATTCAATATTTTCTCGATCTGAATTCTCCAAACTAAGACCCACCTTTAAAATCACCATGCAAGCTTATTCCTCTATTTTTTTACACTTCGAAATCATTGAGATAGATGAAAAACAATATAATGATCCAAACTAGAGAAAAAGGATCAAGGCATCCCAGACGAAAGATTGCTCAAAGGATAGAAGAACTTTCTCCCAATGAGGAAGCTATTGATCATCAATTCAATGATGTTGAAGGAGAAGACCTAAATGAGAGGCTAGGAAGCTTAGAAGGTATGTTATTTTTCTATGATGAATGTAAAGAAATATGTCATTTATCTCCCATTTGTGCAAGTATTATTAGAAAATATCTCTCAAGAAGAGGGAAGAATGTCTCATGGTGAGAACTAAAAAAGGTCTCATGATTTCTCACCATACAAGAAATTGAGAATATCCCTCTTAGTGATGGATAAAATGTTGAAAGTGAATTATATCTTAGTCATGGATCTGTTAATAATTACGATAAAGAAGAAAAATATTTAGATTGAAATATCTATTTCAGAAAGAAGCTCATCTCTTCTCTGAAATGATCAAGGAGTTTGTAGAGGCAAACCAAAAATAGGAGTATCTATAAGAATATGAGATTAAAAATGATGGTTTGATCAAAAAAATTATTGATCTAAATATCCAACAAAGAGGGGTTAGAAGACTGAAGTAGATGCGGACCAATCAACTCAATGAAAGAGAAGCCCACTATGATAAACTACAAGCTAAATTAGTCTCATTGAGACATGAATTAGAGGAGGCTAATCATCAACGGTCTCAATATCATAAGATTAAAAAGGGCTTCAATGAAGTTTTGAGTCTCAAGAAAGAAAAAATAGAAGGAGAAAGTAATCAGGCTGAGGGAACTACGAAATCCAACAAAAATAAAGGAAAATAAATTGTTGGATAGCAACGACAATGAGCAAAGTAGAAACAACGAGAAAAGAAAAAGAAACTATAGAATGTTTCTCAACAACAACGAGGAAAAGGGATGAACAACCATAATAAACAACAACATCAAAGGGAAGCTATAGGTAGCCATCCAAATGGCTAGGAGAGGAAACAACAAAAAAGAATTGCCTTTGGTGACAAATTAAAAAGTCATGGAAGACGCTTGAATAAACAACAAATATTATTTCCCCCTCAAGTACAAAGCCCTCAAAGAAAGGTATCGTCATATAATATGCATGTAAAAGAGGAAACTCAACCATTTGAGATGAAAAGATACAAAATAACACAATAAAGTGAGTTTTTATTCATCGCTTTGTGTAAAGGAATAAACATGCAAAGGAGTGAAGGGAATAAGCAAAGATATGATCCTTCCCTCAAAGAAAACCAGAGAAGAATTAAAAGGTACGATCCTCTTAATTTTGTAGTAAAATTCTCTGAGAATACCAATTGCATTAAGCGTACGATTCATGCCAACAAGGAAGCAAGAAGATAATTTGATTCTTCTTTGCAAAGGAACCAAAAATCCAACGAGAAGATTTGGGTGAAGAAATCTAAGATGAAGGAGAAGTGTCATCCATCCCTTTGTATCCAAGATAAATTCTAGGAAGGGATGTGTAAGAAGTTGGAAGGTAAATCTTTTGTCATGACTCAGACTATGAAGGTTTGGATGAAAAAGGAGGAAAATCTACTAAAGGGAAGTAAACCCCCCATTTCTCTTCATTAAAGAAGGGAATGGCTTCAAGTGAGAAGCCAAGACAATAAGATGTAGGTATCAAAAAAAAATCACATAGAGGTGCATCTAAATGAAAGAGGTAAGACATAGTGCCCTCGTTGATTACAACAATGAATTGTTTTATTTAAAATATACCAACATTACATGAGTGAAGAGGAGTTGCAGAAAAAGTCTAGAACGAAAAGAGGCCCAAAATTAAATCAGGTCCACAACATTAGTCTCCATGCGAGAGCAAGAGGTATAAATAAAGAGTAGGAAGGCATAAGAAAAGAGATCAGAAAAGGGAGAGAGATCATTGGCTTAGGGGGGTTTCTTTATTAGCAATAGCAGGAAACAATCTTTACTCTATAAAATATTCATTTCTGAGGAAATGAAATGTTTACATCTTGGGTGAAGTACCCTTATTTCATTTACGTTGTGAATTTGATTATGCCTAGCAATTTTGGGTTCATGAACATGATTGGTACAAGATTTGCATGTTCCTTAGTTGTCAATTAGTATTGTTATGTCAATTGGTAGTGTTTGGTTCAAGTGGGGTAACCTTTTGTATAAATGCATATCTCTTTTTGAGAAGAATTCATAAGTCTAATTTTCCTGATGCACTGTCCAATTTGTATCAATTTCTTGGTTTAATTGGTGTTGTGTAAGCAACAAACCCTACTTGTAGAAGCATGGTCTTATGGGGAGAAGAGTTTAACATGATCAAGTGAAGTGAGCACATATTTTGTAGTAGTAGAAAAAGTGAACAACAAGCCAAAATGAATTTGCATTAGTTGGTATTTGTAGCAACAACGCTATCATGTGCAGTTATGATGGATACTTAGATTCTTTGGCAAAAGAGAGGGCCACACAACCATAAGGTGTTCAAAATTGGATGAACAAACAAAGAATAGATAATATGTGTTGAGGTGCAGCATATCATATATGTCTAGTTCCCAAATTATCACCAACAAGTACAAGGAGGCACAAGCACATGCTTACTAATGCTTGGTTTTGTAGGTATATTTGCCCATGATGATGTGGCTGACCTTGAATAGCAGACTTAAAGTGCCTCATCAAAAATATTTCAACCCTTGAGAAGAGAAGTCTAGAAAGCAGAATGAACCTTGATAACTCGATCCTCTGAGTTTAATTAAAGAGGGGGAGAGAAAGCAATTTTTAGTCCTTTGCCATTGATGTCAAAGGGGGAGAGAAAGATATTGGTGCCTCATGAAGGGATAGAAAGATCAATGACAACCAGTCATGTAGGGAGTGAAATATCAATGAAAACCATTAAACAACCATTCATTGCATAACATTATGTTTGTTGAATGTAGCATGAGGAGTGGCCATCAATCTATAGAAGTGATGTGTTTCAATCAATGCCAAAGGGGGATATTTTTGGATAATTAGCATTGTTAGGATGGTAGGTGGCATTAAGTGTGTTGGCACTGATGTGAACCATGATATAATTGATGTTCAAGGCATAGTGTATTTGAAATTGATGTGCATGGAGTGTTTAGCTTAGGGGAAGTTTTGTGGTTACTATACTCTTTGTTGAAAATGCAACAAGATGATGGAGCTTAGTGGAGAGGAGTCGCCTTCACTAAGTGGGCCCACAGGCTATTTTTGGCGCAAAGTCTATTTTTAGACTATGTCTTTTTTTAGACATATGGATTATGGTCTATGAGTTGTAGGATGCTATTTGTGGATGATTGGTCATGTTGGTAAAAATAGATGGACTTATATTTTTAGACATATGGGTGGTTTCTATTTTTAGACTCCTAGGCTAAAAATAGAACAGTTGAATATTATTAGCTCATAATAATATTTGGACTATAAACCTTATCTTATCCTCTTGGAGCACTTCAGTTTGAGCTACAGATGTGGCACATGTAGCTGTCAGAAGTAAACATGCTTTTCTTGTGGGTTAGTTGAGCTATTGCATGCAGGACTTCAGTTAGAACTCATGTGGTTGAGTTTTGGTGGAGTTGATTGTGGAGTTGATGTAGTTGTGTTCAGTTTGACTTGGTTAAACTAGTTGTATTTAGTCTAACTACAGAATACACTAGTGATGAGTGATGTGAATTAGTTATTAATTAATTCAATAATTATTAACTCATAAAGCAACTAAAGAATACATCAGTTAACTCAGCGCATGGACAGTTCAGTGGAGATAGGTGTTAGAGGTTGAGATTGCTATTAGTTGTGACTATAGTTGTGCATGAGATCTTGCACAATCAATGGGATTGAGTAATGCCAATGAGGATTGCATGGTTCAGCCAAGGAAATATGAGTTTTCTTCAGCCATTCATCATTATTCTCATGCAGGATTACGCAGCGGAGGCAGACAAGCAACGGAGGAGATTTGAACCTGTGATTGATTCAGATCTGAGCTAGTTTGTGTGTAACAAGTAGAGATAGCACTGAGTACTTGTGAGGAGTATTGTGCTATGTATTGTTACATGTTCTCAATAATTATAATATACAGATAGTGTGGGGTTTTCAGCTGTATGCTTTCCCCGGGTTACATACTGTGTTAATGTGCGCATGCGATTGATGTTCCATTGTTTTTAATGCTACAAAATTGATGGTCAACGTAGAGGAGGTTATGTATTATGCATGTATTCAACAATAGCCTTGTATAATTGGGATAATCTCTGTGAATAAGTGTCATATTATTCAAAATTTCTACATGGTATCAGAGCTAGATGATTTGTAGAAAAAGTTTCTACATGGTATTGGAGCAGAGTTGATCATCGGATCTATTATTCAGAAAGTGTTTACATTTTATTTCTTCAGGATGGGTCTGTAACTGGGCCAGGTAGGCTCTGGATTCATCCTTCTTTTGGAAGGTGAGATATCTGATAAAAGCCCATACAGTCAATCTCTGTACGAGAAATACTTTGTTCTCACGAATTTTAGATCAGAAGCGGTTGAGTTTTGAGCTGGTGGAATTTGAATTTGCAGCAGTGTTTTCTTGGTGTCAAAGTTGAAATGTCTTTCAAAGGATTGTGATTAGAGTATGCTCTTGAAGGAAGCTCAAAATATATTGCATGGAAAGACAGGATGGAGGCAGTGTTAGATGACAATGGGCTGAAGGAGTTCATAGAGGCTGAGGTCCCAAAGCCAACTGATGCTGCTCACGTTGAGGTTTGGCAAAAGAAGACAACAAAGTGTCGAAGGATTCTATTGGAGGGCGTGAAGGATCACATTGTATCCAGCCTGCATGGAAAGGCTTCTCCATACTTGATGTGGAAAGCGTTGACAGATTTATTCCAAAGCAAGAGTGACCAGAGGAAGTTGGCACTCAAGGATAAACTCAAAAACATTAAGTGTGAGAATGGAGACAGTATGCCCAAGTATCTCACGAAGTTCACCTAATGCCGAGATGAGCTGGGAAGTGTGGGGGTGACTGTCGATGATGAGGACTTGGTGAGATTGGCTCTCCTTAGTCTTTCGAAGATTTGGCATTCCTATCAGGACTCTGTCAATGGTCAGGAGAAATTTCCAGGATGGGAGAGACTTTGGTCAGATCTTGTGCAGGAGGAGATCAGGCGGAATACCAGGGACAGATCTTCATCAAAGGCACCTGATGGAGAAAATTGCACTTTGGCTGCCAAAGCAAAGAAGGGGAAGGAGAAGGGTTCTCTTTCCGAATACGGTTCTTCCAATGATGGGAAGAAGGTTGACAAATCAAAAGTGAGATGCTTTCGTTGTCATGAGGTGGGTGATTATGTTGCAAATTGTCCACAGCGGAAATCCAAGAAGGGATACGGGGAAGGATCTGAAGGTGAGGCACTTGCTTCACAGTTTGAACTGGATTTCACACTCTTCGCATGCATGGTTTCATCCATGGTGGGAAGTGGTTGGTTTCTTGATAGTGGAGCTTCTTTCCACATGACCAGTGACAAGAGTTTGTTCAGTACTTTGGAGGAGAAAGATCTCCAGATACTCATAACGATGGGTAATGATGAGAAGTATAGTGTCTCAGGTGTAGGCACGGTTATTTTTTAGAAGGAGCATGGAGCTCGCCTTACCTTGACCAATGTCAAGTATGTACCAAGACTGAAGAGAAACTTGGTGTCGATTGCGATGCTGGAAGACGGAGGCTATGATGTAGTCTTCAGTAAGGGAAAGGTTTTCCTTAGACACATCATCACTAGACAGGTGAAGCAAATTGGTTCACGGGTCAAGACCCTATATGCTCTTGAGGTTCAAGATGCATGCAAAGCCTTGAGCAGCGAGGAAACTGATGGAGACTTGGTGGTTGAGAGGGAGCATATATTACCTCTCAACATGCAGAGCCAGAAGAAGTCTCAGATGATTGTGGAGGAGCCACGATTGGTGTAGCATCTTCAAGAGGTTGTGGAGCAGCCACAACAAGGGAAGCTGAGAGGAGATCGAGTAGAGACATCTACTCATGTAGAGACCTCCAGTAGGGGGAAACTTCGACCCAGGTGGGCTGAGGGATCACATGTAGCCAGACCTCTAGGTAGCAGGTGGGGCGATATAGAGTGATCGTCCCAAGGAGGAGGGGCAGGATCCTTGAGGTACCCAACCTCTTGGATGAGAGCTTGCTATGGGAGCCTCGATGTGGAGTAGCAAGAACTGACTGATTTAGTACAGACAGATGCAGATGGAGCAGCAGAGAGAGCGACAATGTAGGGAATCCTAGGACAGCGCATAGCTAGCAGGCTGCAACAATGCGAGAGGGACAAGTGTTATGCACAGTGCTAGGTGGCACAGAGAAGTGTGCAATGGTGCGAGATGCATGGAGATGTTCTAGTAGCGCAGATGTCAGAGAGGAAGCACTTGTCAGCAGCAGGTAGAGCTTCAAGATCAGAGTATGTTCCTAGCCCAACGGAGTGGTCAGTTGGGACTGTTTTTGTTTCAAGTGTTGTTGGAGAAAGTGGATCGGGCAAATGTGTTGCATGCAGAACATTCCAGAGTTGCAGGATAGGGGTTGCAGATAATCCATATCTTGTTGAGAGGGAATGTTGAAAATGCAACAAGATGATGGAGCTTAGTGGAAAGGAGTCGCCTTCACTAAGTGGGCCCATAGGCTATTTTTGGCGCAAAGTCTATTTTTAGACTATGTCTATTTTTAGACATATGGATCATGGTCTATGAGTTGCAGGATGCTATTTGTTGATGATTGGTCATGTTGGTAAAAATAGATGGACTTCTATTTTTAGACATATGGGCGGTTTCTATTTTTAGATTGCCAGGCTAAAAATAGAACAATTGAATATTATTAGCTCATAATAATATTTGGACTATAACCATTATCTTATCCTCTTGGAGCACTTCAATTTGAGCTACAGATGTGGCACATGCAGCTGTCAGAAGGAAATACACTTTTCTTGTGGGTCAGTTGAACTATTGCATGCAGGATTTCAATTAGAACTCATGTGGTTGAGTTTTGGTGGGGTTGATTGTGGATTTGATGGAGTTGTGTTTAGTTTGACTTGGTTAAACTAGTTGTATTTAGTCTAACTGCAGAATACACTAGTGATGAGTGATGTGAATTAATATTAATTAATTCACTAATTATTAACAACAATGTAAACTTTGAAACGGGAACTATAAACTCAAAACGGGAACTCTGGCCCAAAAACCCCAAAAAAGCATAAAAAACAGTGCTAAAAACGAAAAGTGTGTATACTAGAACGATTTTTTTTTTTTAGGTGCCAATTTTGAACGTGTTTTAAAAATGGCGGTGACTACGAAATTTACTACGAAATTTTCGTGCAAAATATAGCTTCAAAACAAAAGTGATGCTACTAGAATAACGTTTTTTTTTTTAGGGTCAATTTTCAAACTTTTTAAAAAATGCTAATAAAACCAATTTTTTATGTCTCAAACAAAGTTAATTTTTAAGGAAAAAACACATTAATGTTTCTGGTAGAATATCATTTTTATTTCCTAAGTATAAATTTAATATGTTTTCAACCACACCATGCTAGATACAAAAGAAATTGAAATTTTTTCAACTATAAAATTAAAAAACCATGACATTATGAACAAAGTATATCACTCAATGAAATCAAAAGTCTTTATTTGTATATTGAATAAAACAGACATTATATCTCTAATTTAATATTGCATTGTAGATATTTAAACAATAAAATTTATCATAGTTAAGACATAATCCAACAACATAAAAATGCTTCATAACTTCTCATTTAACAACATATGGAAAGCATTAATTTTATTTGAAGATATGATGCATACATTAGTTATATAATCTGTCTTAAACAATTATTCAAAATCACTCATATTTTCTTGCACACCATCACAATTCACATCTTCAGATGAGTGACTGGATGCTGACGAAGATGTTCCATATTCTTTTCTTTCATCAACTAGTGCCCCATCTGAGTCCACATGCATGCCCAACATTCCAGGTTTCAAAAGTCTTCTAGATCTACGACTGGTTTCAGCAGACTCCGATGTCAACACTATTCTTTCTGGTAACAACCTTTTCAGAATCTCTATCGTCTTGAAGCGAAGAGTTCCTCTCTTTGTTAAATTGAAGTCATAAACAAGTATGTCAACATCCTCCAGTTGTAATATGTCTGTGCGGCGGCAATTTATATTTGTACCCTTTCTTTTTCTTTTTCCACCATTTTTTTTATCAACTACCATCTCTGGCTTATACACACCATTGAATGGGTGTGTATTTGTGGCATACCAATGTACTTCAACACTTGTAACATCCTCATTTTCTGTAAAGACCTTTATAACTTTAGCAACCCAAAATGGATAGCCTTTGGGATCTCCATCTGCTAGCACTGCAATCATGCAACCCTCCTTAATATCATGTACTGAACCCCTATAAAGGTCTTCCATGGCTTCACGTTTTGCACGAGATCTTCTGGAACCAATATACATCTCTCTTTCCATTGCCTGTGAAGAATTAATAATACCTTGAGTTTTTTGTTGTTCAAGAATGTTTACTTCCTCTTGTTCATTCAACACATTTTGTGGCCAAATAAATGGATTTTTCAAAGGTATATCTTCATTGGTTGTTGTTGAAATGATATCACTTTGATTATTGAAAAATGACTCCCACCAAACTGACTCAGCAATGTCAAAGTACTCATATGTATATCTAATACATTTTTTAATTTCTTCTAGGCAATCAGAATAATTTATATGTCTATTCTCTCTGCGTGCATTCTGAACTTCACCTACTGATTGTAATAACAATATTTTTGATGCAAATATTGGACGATCTGGAATGAACTTCAAAAATTGCAAACCTGATGACGGTGCCCATTCTGTAGTAGTTGAAAACTTCTTGCCCCATATTAGTGTTTTCCCATCAATTTTTTTTATACGAAATTGATGTTGGAAGCTAATATCATTAAGTTGTTCAATGCATTTCCCCTCACCATATGATCCTAGAATAAACCTTCGCATTCAACAGTTTCTTCCAACACTTCAAAAGCAGGCTCTGGCATGTATGATTTCTTAATACATTCAATTAGTAATGGCAAGCTCCCAACTTCCTTCCTCCTCAATGTGACTGAAAAACGACTGAACATCTGATCAATATGGTCATGAGTGTGCCCAACAAGAAGGAAACCAACCTTTACCTTTTGAAAAATTCTCAATTCAACAAGCATGTTCAGATACCAAAAAACAACCTGATTTTTGTTTTCACGACAAGTGTTGTCCAATTGTAGATACAAAACTTCAGAAAGATTACCAGACCAATGAGAAATCACATCGTGAATTATGGTTATGGTCAGATTTGCATCATTATGAATATTTGGAGCTGTGAAGTACAACCTTGGCAACATTTTCCCATTGAAGACCATACAACCAACCAAGTGAAACTGAATAAAATTTTCCTCTTGTACATTTTTGGGTGTGCGAACAAAATGTGGTAAAAGTGTTTTCTTCTGGTCCATACCATCAATTATCAAACCCAAATATTTATTTGGATTATCATAACACTTCTTTCAATGCTTGTACAACTTCTTCCTTTCATTTGTTTGTTGTTCGCGATGCTCCTAAGTTCTTTGACAATTAAATCTACACAACATAAAAGAAATTCATTAAGAAATATGTTTTCATAGTTGATGACTATACAGTTTTGAAAGTAAAAGTTATGAACACTTACCTCTTTCTGAGCCTTCACATTTGTCCCTTTTTTATTTAAGAGAAGCACATGTACTCCAAATCCCCATCCTTGTCTTCTTAGGAATACGAACATTATTGAATTCTTTCTTCCATATCTTCACAAAATATTGATATGTAATAAATTGGCCCTATCGCTCAGCACTTTCTGCATATTCTTTGTATAAGTTGTAGATTTCTCGTCTTGAAAAATTATCTGGAATATGTATTGTCTCTCTATTTGGCATACACTCTCGATGCTTTGAAAATAAATCTTTCATCCATGACATTGCAGTATTTGATAATGGCCCAAACTGTCTTTTATAACGTACTTCTGAATAAAATGTGGGATCCTTTTCCAAATTTTCTTGAATTCTCGAGAGACGAAAATTCCCAATTGAATGAAACATTTTGAAAGATTTTCTACACAATAATAAATTCCTAATATGATAATCATAACCTGACAATGTAGATTGCATGCAGCCAACTAAATATGAGTTTTGCATGCTTTTATTCATTGACAAATATCTCTTCCTGCTTTCTAATGCAAATGTGAAATCCATACATTTCAAGCAATTTTTTTGGCAACATTCACTTGAAATGAGAGCGCTGATAGAACTTCTTCTCGTCAAATATTTTGCTCTACCCCTTGTATAACAAGAATAGTTTGCATTGATATGAAAAGGTCTGCTCCTACTCCTCGATACAATATTTCTTGGCAACATCTCCATCATTGGATCATCACTGCTGCTCTCATCCCGTTCTTAATTACTGATGCTCTCATAGTCCTTAGAATGAGGACTAAGAGGAGATTGTGATACTCCAATCTTTTGAAAATCATCATCCCGCGCTTCATCACTGCTGCTCTCATAGTCCTTAGAATCAGGACTAAGAGGACATTGTGATACTCCAATCTTTTGAAAATCATCATCCCGCGCGTCATCGTTGCTGCTCTCATAGCCCTTAGAATCAGGACTAAGAGGACATTGTGATACTCCAATATTTTGAAAATCATCATCCCCCGCTTCATCACTGCTGCTCTCATAGTCCTTAGAATGAGGACTAAGAGGACATTGTGATACTCCAATCTTTTGAAAATCATCATCCCGCGCTTCATCACTGCTGCTCTCATAGTCCTTAGAATCAGGACTAAGAGGACATTGTGATACTCCAATCTTTTGCAAATCATCATCCCGCGCTTCATCACTGCTGCTCTCATAGTCCTTAGAATCAGGACTAACTGGACACTTTGACACTCCATTCTTTTGAAAATCATCATCCTGCGCTTCATCATCGCTGCTCTCATAGTCCTTAGAATTAGGACTAACTGGACACTTTGACACTCCATTCTTTTGAAATTTATTATCACATTCATCATCACTGCTGCTCTCATAGTCCTTAGAATCAGGACTAACTAGACACTTTCACACTCCATTCTTTTGAAAATCATCATCCCACGCTTCATCACTGCTGCTCTCATAGTCCTTAGAATTAGGACTAAGTGGACACCGTGACACTCCATTATTTTGAAATTCGCCATCATGCACGTCAAAACTACTGCTCTCATAGTCTTCAGAATTAGGACTGAGTGGACACCGTGACCCTCCATTCTTTTGAACTTCACCATCACGCTCTTCAAAACTGCTACTCTCATATTCCTCAGAATTAGGACTAAATGGACATCGTGACACTCCATTCTTTTGAACTTCACCATCATGTTCTTCATCACCGTTGCTTTCATAGTCCTTAGAATCAGGACTAAGTGGAAGAATTGAATTTCTATTCATAGTGGAAGAATTCCCGCTATATTCATCAATATGAATAGAGTTGTTACGCGATGAAGATGTTGATGGTGTATAAACCGAAACTTCACCATCAGAACAATCCATCCCTTTCAAACAGAAGATGTTGAATGATACAAATGGAGTCTCCTAAGAATATTATATAGCTTAAAGAATGAAATATTCCCTCCAAAATTATTCCCTCCAAAAATTTTCGCGAAAATATTTCCCTCCAAAAGTTTGTTAGATTTATTTACCTTCATTATTTTATTCTGCAATTCATTAAAAAACATAAACTAAATTTTTTTATGAAATCAATCACTGAAATTCAAATTGTAGAGTACAACTTCTATATTAATTATTCTAATAGTTAAAGTATATAATATTTACTAAACAGCTAATTTTTTTTTTTAATTTTTATAATATATTCTAAAACAAATTAATCCCACATTCAATCCATTGTAAAATAACTCTACAATATTCGCTCTATAATAATTTAAAACAAATTATCCCACATTAATCGTACAGAAAAACATCTTCGTAATTTCACTTAGATATTAAATTTCGTTATCACTATTACTTACCTCACATCCATGTTTTCTGAAGTTCGTTGAAAGACATGAATTTGTGGAGCAGCTATATTGCTATCAACAACATATTCAATGAAGAATTATCGCAATTGAAAGGTAAGTTCAATTTTCTTTTCAAACTTTTCATATTAAATTAATTTAACGTCGAAGAAGATTTTTTTTTTTTTAAATTAATAATTTTTCCAAGCCAAAATAACAATTATGTCAATCGTGAGCATGGTGGGCCCAATCAAACTCAATCACCCAATAACCGTGGGTAGGCCGTCATCGTGCCCCCTTCCCCCAACCCATTACCGATCTTTCCCATTCACCCATGCTCCCTTCCCCCTTCTATCCTACCCATGCGCCAGCCCTTGCCACCCCCAACTCCCATTCCCCTCCAATCTCAACTCCTCCCCCCCTTCCTTAACTCCGGCCCTATGGGCCCCACCACCTAACTCCTTCCCCCTGCCCCCTCTCCCTCCACCCCCTTCTGCCCCCCTAACCCGCACCCTACACCCCCCTTATGCCCCTACCCCACCCCCCATTCCCCCCCCACCCTACCCCACCCCCCCATTCCCCCCCCCCCCCCACCGCCCCCGTACCCTACCCTTCCCCCCCATCCCCCCCCCCCCACCGCCCCCTACCCCACCCTACCCCACCATTCCCATCCCCCCCGCCCCCCTATCCTACCCCCCCAATTCCCCCCCCCCGCCCCCTACCCTACCCTACCCCATCCCCCTACGCTACCCTACCCCCCCATTCCCCTCCCCCCCCGCCCCCCTACCCTACCCCCCCATTTCACCGCCCCCCCTACCCCCCCATCCCCCCCCCCTCGCCCCTACCCTACCCACCTTACCCGCCCCATTCCCCCGTCGGCCCCCTCCCCGGCCCCTCCCCCTCCCCCGCCCCCTCCTCGGCCCCTCCCCCTCCCCCGCCCCCTCCTCGGCCCCTCCACCCACGCCTCCCCGACCCCTCGCCCTCCCCCGCCCCCTCCCCGGCCCCTCCGCCCACCCCTCCCCCTCCCCCGCCCCTCCCCGGCCCCCTCCGCCCACCCTCCGCCCGCCCCTCCCCAGCCCCCTCTGCCCACCCCTCCATGGCCCCCTCCGCCCACCCTCTGCCCACCCCTCCCCTTCCCCCGCCCCTCCCCGCCCCCTCCACCCACCCCTCCCCCGCCCCTCCCCGGCCCCCTCCACCCACCCCTCCGACGCCCCCTCCCTGGTCCCTCCGCCCACGCCGCCCACCCCTCCCCCTTTCCCGCCCCCTCCCCGGCCCCTTCACCCACCCCGCCCCCTCCCCGGCCCCCTCCGCCCGTGCAGGGCCACCCCCGGGCCGCCCCGCCCCGCCCGACCGGCAGGGGGTCGATTCTGGGAATCGACCCGCCGCCGGTCGGGCGGGGCGGGGCGGCCTGGGGGTGGCCCTGCGCAAGCGGAGGGGACCGAGGAGTGGGAGTGTGGGCGGAGGGGGCCGGGGAACGGCCGGGAGGGGGAGGGGTGGCGGAGGGGGCCGGGGAGGGGCGCGAGAGGGGGAGGCGGAGGAGTGAGAGGTGTGGGCGGAGGGGGCCAGGGAGGGGGAGGGGGAGGGGTGGCAGAGGGGGCTGGGGAGGGGCGGAGGAGGGGGAGGCGGAGGGGCGGTGGAGGGGGCTGGGGAAGGGGAGGGGGAGGGGTGGGGTGGGGTTGGCCGGTTAGGGGCGGGGCGCCGGGTAGGGCGGGTGCGCCGGGTGGGTGGGGTGGGCTGGGTGGGCGGGGTGGGCCGGGGCGCTGGGTGGGCCGGGTGGGCGGGGTGGGCCGGGCCGGGTAGGCCGAGTGGGGATGGGGTGGGGCGGGGCGGGGTCGGCCGGTTAGGGCCGGGTGGGCCGGGTGGGGCGGGTGTGCTGGGTAGGGCGGGTGGGCAAGGTGGGTGGGTTGGGCCGGGTGGGCGGGTGGGCGGGGTGCCGGGTGGGCGGGGTGGGGCGGGGCGCCGGGTGGGGATGGGGTGGGCCGGGTGCGGGGGTGGGGATGGGGTAGGATAGGGGGAGGGGGGTGGGGGAATGGGGTAGGGTAGGGTAGGGGGGGGCGGGTAGGGTGGGTGGGCCGGGTGGGCGGGGTGGGCCGGGGCGCCGGGTGGGGCGGGTGGGGATGGGGTGGGCCGGGTGCGGGGGTGGGGATGGGGTAGGATAGGGGGCGGGGGGGGGGGGGGGGTGGGGAATGGGGTAGGGTAGGGTAGGGGGGAGGGGTAGGGGTAGGGCAGGGGGAATTGGGGGGGTAATGGGGGGGGGGGGGGGGGTAGGGGGGGAATGGGGATGGGGTGGGCCGGATGGGGGGATTTTGGTGGGGGGGGGTAGGGCAGGGGGATGGGGATGGGGATAGGGTGGCCCGGGGGGGGGGGGGGGGGGGGAATGGGGATGGGAATGGGGTGGGCTGGATGGGGGGATTTGGGGGGGGGGGGGGGGTAGGGTAGGGGGGGGAGGGTTAGGGCAGGGGGGGGTTAGGTAGGGTAGGGTAGGGGTGAATGGGGTAGGGTGCGAGTGGGGAATAGGGGGGGTAGGGGGGGAGGGTAAGGGTAGGGTGCGGGTAGGGTTTAGGGGGGGGATAAGGGATGGGGGGGGTTAGGGGGGGTAAGGGGTAGGGCGCGGGGATGGGGGCGCAGTGTGTGGGGAGTGGTGGGCGCAGTGGGGAGGGTCGGCCGCGGGGAGGTGTTGGGGGGTGTAGGGGGTTTGGGGGCGGGGGATGGGGGGGAGGGGGTTTTGGGGGCTGGGGTGTGGGCGACGGTAGGGGGTAGGGGGAGGGGGGGGAGCTTAGGGGGTTGTGGGGGGCGCGTGGGTAGGGGTTCGCCCATACTTGCCTAAATGTCTACTTAGCCTCATTATCCCTCACCTGACCTCCCGCTCGCCCATCAACCCGCCTGCCCGTTAGAGGTGGCTGGGCAATTCTGATTATACAAATAAAAAATTTATGGTATATTTTTGTTATTAATTTAAGTTAATATGTTTTTTTATTTACTAATTTATGTGTTTTTTTTTTAGGAAAATGGCATCAAGGAAAATTTCTGTGAATCTTTCTGGACCAAAGAGTCTTAAAGGTGTATCTTCAAAAAACATTGGTGAACGAACTCCACCTGAGCTCACGCCTACAAATATTTCAAGTGCTTCAAGTGATAAGAAGCTAATCTTAGATTGGAAAAGTTCAAAAGAGGTGAAATTTCCATCAAGAGTCTGGTACGTGAAAGAAAGAGAGAGCACAACTGTGAATATATATCTATACATTGATATACACCAAAATAATGAAAATTTGGAGGTGATGGGAAGAGTCATAGATATGTGTTCGGTACCAAACACTGAAGTTGTTTACGTACTTACAAAAGCTCCCAAGTCACATGAAAGGATTAAATACCGACTATCATATTCATTATATGACACGAGAGAGGTATCTACAAAGTTGTGTAAACAAATCGTAAATGAGATGACACAAAACATCGTAAGTATTGTTATTTGTATTTGTATTTTGCGTTTTGAAAGTGTCTCGCTATATTTTTTTAACTTTGTTGATATTAACATATGATATTTTGTTTGGCAGAATTTTGTTGAAAGTTGTCCAATTAGGTTGGGAGGCATTCATTTCATACAACATGATATCATGAAAGTTGTCAGCCATTTTTAGTCAGTGTTAGAAGAAGATATGGAAAACATGGAAAATGTAGTAATTGATGATGCTACAAAACTACATCCAAAGAATCAGAAAAAAAGGCCTCTGGTGGATAAATCTAGCAAGGGTAAACAAGTTACTTTTGAGGACGATGAAGTTGAAATTGACAATGAAGAATATGTTGCCATTACTGAAGATGACATTGGAACTGAAGAAGGTCGTAAAAGACCAAAAGTAATAATGCCCAAGAATAGATCTCTTGAGAATGTTATGACGAAAAAAAGTAGAGTTGAAGATCTTGAAGTAGTCATTACCAGCAGTCAAGAACCTAGTGAAATTTCAAAAGAAAGCAGAGAAATCATTACACCAGGAGCTGATTTAGATGATGGCATAATCAAAACAAAACAAAATTCCATTCGACAGAATTTGACAAAGAGAAACTTAATTGATGGTGGTCGTACATTTTAGTTAAATGTCAGACAAACCTGTAAGGCAAGTGAAGGACAATGCCAATATCAAATCAGAAAGCCACATCATCTGCATGTTCACAACTTGAAGACATTGATGAGGTACAATCCATATGCTCATGTGGTTAGTTATGTGCTTCTTGTTGATCCACTTCAAGTTCCCAACAAAGAAGCATTTGATAAGTCAAAATGTTTTGAATACAATTATTATGTGCTTGGGGGGAACCATTCTGTTGAAGCTCAAAGACAATTGATGGAGGAATATCCTAATAACCCACGTTTTGAAACAATGAAATGTGTCATTTATGCTGGTTTAAATGAAACAGAAGCAAAGTTAGTGGCATTGTATCATAATTCAGATAATGAATATAGGATGTCTATGACTTTGATCCAAAAGGTTAGATTTATTCATAGTGAATTCCTAGAAAAATGTGGTGGGGATAAGATAAATATTACTGTAGATTTCCGAAAGGAATGTTGTATGGAAATAGGCTATCAAATTGAAGAGAAAACCAATTCAAAAGGTGGAAAAGATAGCAGATATAGCGATTTATTCAGAGGTATTGATAACATTTTCCAATTGGCATTTAGAACTGGAGATATTTGGAATTTGATTGATGACATTTTTAGCATGTGGGAAGACATTGGCATTAAAAACCAGAGGGTCAAAAAGTCTAAGCCATTGATATGTAGCAACAATAAATTAGCTCCTGAACTGAACCAACGTCCAGACGATATGACCATCACGCCTCGGAGGGCGATGCAAGGAGTGAAAGATGAAAAAATTTTCAAAACAATATTATCTCGTGTGAGGTCAGGGGAATTATCATTGGAAGAAATGTCTGAAGAATTTCAAAAGTAAATTTGCTGAATTATTTTTACTTATTTCCAGGATTATAGTTATCTTTTAAATAAAACATGTTGTTATTGGTAGTATTTGTTATACATATCATTATATTAAATTTTTCTTACTTTATCTATGCAGTCACAAAGTTTACATGAAAATTCAGGAACAAATGGTTAAACTGTTGAATGAAGATAGTTGGGATGATGTTGTACGTAACTATCCAGATTCAAGTTCTACATCAACATTAAAAGCTTTTTATCTTGCATTTAAAAAGGTAACTTGATTTATACATTCAGTTTTAATCATCTGTGTACTATTTTTAATTTAAAACTTACACATACATTTGTTTGTTTGGTAAAAGATGAAGAAAGAAGATAATGGAGCACCAGACAGTTTCAAGACTTTTATTGAAAAAAATAAAGATTGAAAGACTGAGAAAGCAACGTATTAAGAATGTTGTACTTGATCCAACTCTTAATCATTTTATTTAGAATGGGCTAAACACTATTCAATATCAAGTAATACAAGGCGACTGTGAAGACATTGCTAAACTCGTACCAAAAAGGGATTATGCCCTGGTTATTGTAGATATTCCCCATGGTTTCAATATTCCAAACATTTACTATGATAGTGACCCTTATACTTATCAAGCTTTTAATAAAGTGGTGGCAGGATTTATGGAAGTGACGTCATCACCATTATGGAGATTTGTGACATTTCATTCAGACACACAATTGGCAATGGTATTGTCAAGCTTCAAGGGGAAAACAAATTCAAGGATACAGCTTACATGGTAAGATGTTTAAAGGTATATTTGATTAATGTTGAAAAATTCATTTATGTACAAGTTAATTAAACTTTTACTATTTTATGTTACAGGCAAAAGTCAAATCTTCTTAACAATGAAAATCAACAATTTATAAATGACTGTGAGTTCATTCATATTGATAGTTGGGCAAAAGATGATAGCCATATGTCTATGATTTTTAATCGGGTGGAGAGAAAGAGTCATAGCCAAATACTGACTTATGATGTTGCTGTGAGAAAACTAACATATGAAGACAAAGAAACGAAAGGAGAGATAGTTAACATTTATCAGAAACAACAATTATTGATTAACTATCTTATAGACATATGTTCAAATGAAGGAGATTGGGTTCTGGATTTATTTTCTCGCTCAGGTAGGTTTTGACTCTGACATTTCATGAAAAGAATAATCAATGAATTAAAGTTGTTATGTGTTCAATACTTGTAATTTGTGATTTTCACATTGATTTTTAAGTTAATTATTATTTTTTGAAAAAAAAGTTGTTATTATTATTTTTTTGACATGAAATTCATAAAAAAAACTATTATTTGACCATTTCTAGTTAATATTTTTGTATAAAAATTTTGATTTTGACATGTTAATTCTAGCAAAAAATTATCAAAACGTTTAGTTTTTTTGTTATATTTATGTTAAAAATGGTTATTTTTATGTCCATTGTTAAAAAATGTTGTTTTTTAGAAACAATTATTTCATGTGGATTGAAAAATTAATTAAGGATGTATAAATATGTAGATTATCTAAAATTCAAACTATCGACTTTCTAATTTAAAAACGCAAAACAATAAAAACCCCCCTAAAAAAAAATTAAGATAGAGAACAAGAAGATATGAATAAAATGACGACTTCAAAAACTATCAAATTTAGAAAATAATTTTTCACATTTCACACACTAGAAAATTAAAAGTCAAAAAATAGGTCTTTTAAAAAAAAGGTGTGATGCAGAATACTCATTTTTTAAAATCAGCATGAAAATCACTACCATTCTAAAACTTGATTTCATCCTTGAACATGAAAAAAAATTAAAGTTCCAAAAACCATGTTCTAAAAAAACATGTGTATTCTGCATCACCACTTTTGAAAATCGGGTCATTTTTTTGCTATCTCTACGAAACAGGTAACAGTGTCAGTTCCCGTTTCAAAGTTTACATTTTTTAACTCATAAAGCAACTAAAGAATACATCAGTTAACTCAGTGCATGGACAGTTCAATGGAGGCAGGTGTTAGAGGTTGAGATTGCTATCAGTTGTGACTATAGTTGTGCATGAGATCTTGCACAATCAATGGGATTGAGTAATGCCAATGAGGATTGTGTGGTTTAGCCAAGGAAATACGAGTTTGCTTCAGCCATTCATCATTATTCTCATGCAGGATTGTGTAGTGGAGGCAGGCAAGCAGCGAAGGAGATTTGAACCTGTGATTGATTCAGATCTAAGCTAGTTTGTGTGTAACAAGTGGAGATAGTACTGAGTACTTGTGAGGAGTATTGTACTATGTATTGTTACATGTTCTCAATAATTATAATATACAAATAGTGTGGAGTTTTCAGCTGTATGCTTTCCGAGGGTTACATACTGTGTTAATGTGCGCATGTGATTGATGTTTCATTGTTTTTAATGCTGCAAAATTGATGATCAACGTAGAGGAGGTTATGTATTATGCATGTATTCCACAATAGTGTATAATAGGGATAATCTCTGTGAATAAGTGTCATATTATTCAAAATTTCTACACTCTTTGGTAGAGAATCATCATAATAGTAGGATAAATGAAAAAGCCATAAATCTTATAACTATAGTGGTTATATAGCTTAGGATTTGAAATCATTTTTGCTCAAATAAATTAGCTTAGATGTTCCTAGAAATGGAATAGGTGGATAGTTCTCAAACAGAGATTTCCAACAGTATGCTAAAGTTTGAAAAAGGCTTCTTGGAACAAAA
Organism: Pinus tabuliformis; assembly: GCA_031772625.1. Classification (NCBI taxonomy): domain Eukaryota; kingdom Viridiplantae; phylum Streptophyta; class Pinopsida; order Pinales; family Pinaceae; genus Pinus; species Pinus tabuliformis. The sequence goes on along the minus strand of CM062809.1, from coordinate 727,079,448 downwards.
GAAATGACTGGTCAAAGTGTGCAAATCAAAAGGTCAACGAAAAGGGTTCCATGCCTCAAGGTTCCGCATCTCCCTTGTGTTTCATAAGAAATTTCTTTATTAATGGAATTTTGGACTTAGGAGGATTTGGAGTAAGGTTAGGACTTATCCATAGTCGTAATATTTGCAAATATCATGTGCTACCAAATACCACACAAAATCATTTTATAATATATACAAATGTCATGAGTTACCCCGTTCCATACAATATTATTTTCTAATATTTACAAATACCATAAGTTACCCCAACAACAAACGAAATTATTTTATAATATTTAAAAATACTATGAGTTACCCAATACCATACCCCCTTACAAAGATGCACACACTCTACCACTCTTTGGATTTGAACATGTAAAACATGTATTACTTTAAGAATTTGAAATTTACATACAACTTTTGTCACGCCACAATCTTCAAAATAGTTATTTTGTAAAAAAAAAAAAAAACACAATTATAATTATTATTAGTTATTATTTTAATTTTAAATTTCTTTACATTACCTTAATAATTAATATATTGCATGACAATTAAAAAAGACAGTAATAATGGATCCATTGTAATCCTTGGATTTTCACAAAGTGAAGCATCTCATATGTTTATAAACTCTTAAGTTTTAGCTAGGATAACTATGATAAGTTAATTAATATTTCAAATTTGGTTAGTTGTAAAGGAAAACCTAATATAGTGATTTTCAATCAATATTAATGATATGATCTTATGTTTAATAATTCATGAAGCGATGACTTAGAACACGTGAATAATTATTGTTACCCATAAATAATTATAGCTACCCACAGACGTTAGTGGGTAAATATTTCTAACGATCGCGTCGATTTGTTGAGAGCGCATCTCATGTGTAGCATGGTCTTATAAATGCCACAACGATCCATTTAAAATGTTTGATACAGTCAAGTGTTCGTGATTGCTTCTGAAAAACCCTAATCCCTAAACCCTAAACGCGTGGTGATCTGGTGTGATAATAAAGATGGAAAATGAAAGGAATGAAGGGAGTGGAGTGCGAGGGGAAAATGAAAGGAGTGAAGGGAGTGGAGTGCGAGGGGAAAATGAAAATGGTAGTGGAAGGGGTAGAAGATGGAGTCCCCCAAGGCGAACACGTCGCAATCGATTTCGCAGTATAAGTAGAGAGAATATTGAGCAAGTTAGACGTGTTCTTTTTAGGGATATAATCAGAGAAGCAAGTGAAGAAGAATATCGAGTGAGCAACGTGGCATTGGAAAATTTGCGGCGTTTGATAATTAATGAACCGAATTCAAATTCAAATGAAAATGAGATTGAGAATAGCTGCTCCATTTGTCTGGATGAATATGAAGGTGGAGAGGTAGCCCGTGAAATGCCATGCCGCCACATCTACCATGAGAGGTGTCTATTCTCATGGCTCCGATCGAGAAACACGTGTCCTCTTTGTCGTTATGGCATGCCCCCTTCTTGATTATAATTTTATTAATAAAATTAATATTACACTATAACAAAATATAACAAATTGACTTGATTCAATTTATTTTTTTTTAATTGAGGTGATGTTATGTTTTTTATTATAATTTTTTGATTTAGTATTTTATTTTACCAACCATCCAATTTCTTTACTGTATAATTCCTCATATTTTTTGTTTTATGTGTTATTCTTTTCCATTTTATAAAATTTTATTTAAAATACTTTTATTCAACAAGAAAAATTATGTACGTATATATTTTCCTTTATACCAAAAGTTTTTGTTTTTACTCTATCCATTAGGGTTAGTAATGTACTCATTATCACTCTAGCTATACGTGCAGCTAACACCAATTAAAGCAGTCATCGCTAGAGGCTTTGAAGAAAACGTGGAAAGCTAAAAGTTTGAAGTCCAAACCTCTCATCTTATCCAAAATTTTCTTATGGAAAATGGTATTATTGATAATAATGGTATGGAAACGTATACTATTAAGTGAATTAGCATATTAAGTTATTGGGTTTTAAGAGTTGAAATATTTCATTAAGACTTAAATTTGTCATTGAGGCATTTAGCATATTAAATTATTGGGTATTATTAATAGTTGAAATATTTTATTAGGACTTAAATGTGTCATTGAGATATTGGAATTTGGATGAATATGATCATAATAATGATTTTTTATATATATTAACAATTAAACCATTTCCAAACTCTGAACTTTGATATTATTACCAAAAAAACACCCTCCAAATAAAAATATAATAGAATTTATTTTCCAATCTTTTAGATTAAAATAAAACATATTTTTATTTTTAAAATGTATCGTTTACTTTTATCTTTATTTTATTTTAAATATGATTTTATTTATTTATTTTTAATTTGGAGTTTAAATTATGAATTATTTATTTTTAATTTGGAGGGTGTTTTTTTGGTAATAATATCAAAGTTCAGAGTTTGAAAATGGTTTAATTTAAATTCTTACAACATGCCATTTGTAAGCTAAGTTGCGATTTGCAACCTAAGTTAAAATCCATTGACTAAGTTGAAGTTAGATGGGCAATAGAAGTGGCTACTAAGGATTGAATTTGATGATCAAATTACCTATTACAAAGTATTTTATTTATAAAAATATCTCAATGGCGGCTGATTTTCTAGATCATGCATGAAGTTGTGGCTACAATTAAATTCTTCAATTAAATTAAATTAAATATAATATTCAAATATCATGCTTTTCAATGGCACCAAATAACTTTACATGTGTGCACAATACATATTATAAGTGTGCTGCAAATAAATTAAGGTGTTTACACATTACAAATTACAAGCATGCTTTTCAATGTCAGCAAATAAATTAACATGTTAACACATACTTAGATTTAAAGAGTTCATCGAAGATAATTATTAAATTTATCTTTTTTCATTTTCAATGTGAGATTATACAATTTTATTTCACTAATTGTGTTAGTTTACTTGTTGGTTATTTCACTTGTTAGTTTACTTTTTATTTTTGTTCCCATGGATACAAGTACTTGTGATTAGAGATAAGTATCAAATACGATGTTTAAAAAAAAAAATTAAAAATTAAAAAATAATAATTATTAAGTGAAGTGAGATTTATTATATGTGTTGTTGGTTAGATATAACATATTTAGTTTTTGATTGATTTGTTATTAATTTTTTTTGACTAAAAAAATTGAAATCTATCTAAAGTTTAACACTATGAATCTAAATTTATTATTTTTAAATAGATTTATTTATATTTATCTCAAATACCATGAGTAGAAATGTCTCCCCTTTTATCGTGTAATGATGGCAAGAATTGAATTTTGTATACTTTATCATTAATTACTATATATTGTTTACTAATTACAATAAAAATAAATAATTTGAAAAAAACATTATCACGAATTATTTGTAATCACTTTACACTAAAAAATGCATTGACTTTTTATTTTAAGAAAATATTTCTAAACTTTTATAATTTTCTAAAAAAATATCATAGTAAATCGATTTTTCCCAAAATCACTATCGATCAATTCACACATCACTTAGTTTCAACTAATAAGAACCATATCTCACATTATCAAACACAATTGTATTACTTAATATTATCAATAGTTGTTAAGAAAATTGGATAGATCTTTTTAATAAAACCATAAATTAAATAAAAATAATGCACAATTGTATATTAACATGGGCCCTCGTTATTTAAAAAAAGAAAGAGAATCTTGATAGATTTTTTTTTAATTGTTTTTAGTAAGAATAGAACACTAGCACATAAATTTTTATCTTCTACTTGATACAATATTTTCATTATTCTTACATAAAAAAAATGTCAACTTAATATAACTAATTTCTAATAATGTTTTAATTTTTTTATAATTTCTTCAAGTTAAATTTTTTTGGTGTACATGTTGCTACTTGTCAATTTAATATAACCAATTTTTAGTAGTGCCTTATATTTTTCATAATCTTTTCAAATTACTAATGAGATGAATATTGATAATTTAGTAATACAAAACTTAAATAATGTAATTTTATATAAAATAAATTTGATTTTAATGAGTTAAATAATAATCTAAATATATAGTTGATAGAAATATACAATTTATAAGTGAATGAGGGATGGATTTAATTTTTATATTTCCTTACAGTTTTAATATATACAATTCTATATGTGAATGAGGGATAGATTTATATTTTTGTCTCTGCTTGTAGTTTATCTTAGTTTGGAAAAGTAAACCTAGTATAATTTTTTAAATATTTATTATTTTAACTTAATTTTGATATAAAAATTTATTATATTGTTAGATCTAAGACTTTTGTGATGAGTTTCACTTTTGAATAACTCTTTTCACAACAATGACACCAAAACAACCTCCTAAAAATAAACTTTCAAACTATAGATTGACCGATACATAGCCTTACATTGGTTTCTTAAACATATGACATAAACAAGCATTAAAATGTGTCCACTTTACAATATCACAAAGGATAATGCTAATGAAGGCATAGGTGATATTCTCCAATCATTTTGATGATAGCTGAAGAGGTCAACAAGAAATTGACTCACAATCTTTTGACATAACACAAATTTCTCGGCTACCACTTCACTCTCAACAATCAAATCTGCAAACATATCATTGTTGAAGGCCTCCCTAAACATTACGGATGGTGTCCGATCATCGAGGAGAAGCCCGAAGAGTAGAACTCTGCGACAAGCTCCGACGTCCTTCACTTTTGTTCAGGTCTAGTTTAAGTCCTTTGTCTCGGTCTCTGTCTGTGTCTGGGTCTGGTATAGGGTATATGTTTATGTCGGTTTCTCTCAAGTTCATATACAGGTCTATATTTGCTATGACTCTGATAGTAGGATTCGTAAAGGCGCTGTCATAGGTCCTCTGTCGCCCCTGCGAGGGAAGTTTTTGAGTTTCACAGCCCCTGCGTGGGTTATTTTTGCTTGGATTGAAAACAATGTTGTGGTTTGTGGTGTTTTGATGACATTCTGGTTGGAAATGCTACCCCTGCGTGGGCTAATATGGAGTTGCGAGCTGATAACCCACAGAGCCACAGTCGGCCTTGGGCAACCTGACTTTCTGTTTGTAATGTTTTCCTGTACATAACATAATAGAATAGCATAGATTTACTGAGAAAAACATTGACTTAACACACTCAATGTGTTATTTTAAACGCTCTTGTTGAACAGAAAGACCCCATAATGTATTGTAACCGTTTACTTTTTCAAATAATGCATTGAGTGTGTTTTAAATCCCTTTGTACGCTCTCTGAAGCAATGAAATATGTAAAGAATGTATCTTCCAAAGTAACTTACGAATTGAGGGGAATATTAGAGGAAAATTCTCGTAGGTCATTATTTTATATTTAATAAGTTAAACAAATAATGATTAATGTAGGAAGCATATTCATCAACTTGGCTTCCTTTTCTTTGGTATTGAAGCCTACTCACCTCAAATGCAAGGTGTTCCCAACAAGGTTTCTTAATCTAATCTTGGTTTGAGTGGGAGCTTATGTAGAATGAAAATATATTGTAATGAAATGACATGCACAATAATAATTGAATTGGAGTATGAACTTGAAGCATTTCGTTTTGGCTTATAACATGCATAAAGAAGCATGGATTTATGAGTATATGGATAAATCTAGCACTTGGATGCCTAGAATTGTTGACTACTTGATTCAATTCACTATATTTGGAACAAGGAGGGATGCAAATAAAGAAGTGGGTAGATTCTTATCATATCATTTACTTAGGTATAAAATGATAATTACTTGGTTTATTTCATTGTATGTGTAGCTCAAGAGATATTGATGATGAAATAGATTTATGTTTCATACCATTAAGCATACAATTGTAAGTATAGTTATGGAGTTAGATGTATCAAAAATGTAAATGGGCATATAGTTGTAAACACACCCCTAGTTTCATAGTTCACCAATGTAAAATCTAGATGTATACTAAGGTGATAAGGGGCATATCATATTTTCAAATACCTTGTTAATGAGCATTAAGGAGGATATGTGTTTATCCCAAGTCAAGTGTAAAGGGTGGAATGCTGGGTTAATCTTGGCTTGGTCATAAAGTAGTTAGGATAATCTCAATACAACCAATAAGAGGTTTATCATTCATTATTGATGGGCTTATGGAATTGGGTAAAACATGATATTTCCTCATGGTATTTCATATGAGGAAGTCTATTCAATTGCAAAAATATTATACCATGATGTATCTAACATTGACTTAACATCCCCGGATGAGGGTGTCAGTACGTCTGCAAGTGAAGGGCCACATGGCCAACATGTGTCGCCTCATGACCTTCAGCGGAATTCATTACCGATTGCTGTCGAGGAATAAAGTTCTGAAACAATTGCACAGGGCCTTCAATGCAACACAAGGTGAATTGGTTTGGTTGCAGAGAGCATTTATGGCTTCCAGGAATCGAGAGAATGTTGAGAAGCTTAAATTGGGAGAAAGAATGGGGCAGGTCCATACTCAGAGTAAGGAGCACGCCGCGAAGCTTTGTGTTGGCTATCTCTTCCTCCAGGAAGCAGCCTCGGCTGTTACAACCAGTTTACAAGAGGTCAAGGGACATTTCGAGCTCGTATGCCCTGTTGATAGCGGTGTGGGTGATAATGTGCTTCGTTCAAGATCTGGTGGGAGAGAACTATTCTCTGTTAAGCGGGGGAAACCTTTAATTGACGCTCTGTTTCACTCCGCCAGCATCACTGCAAATATGGTCAGAGCAAGGGAAAGGATGCCTTGTAGACGCGGCACAAGTCGAGGAGGCTCATCACGCCATCCTGCTGCAGATTCCCACCACCATTGCTGTTGTTGTTACTGCCACAGAAGGGCAAGGGCTACTCCCATACAGGCTGCTCAATTCATGGACACGGGCGGCCCCAATGTAGGACCACCCTCTCTTCCAGCGTTTGGAACTGCCGTTTTCACCCTCGACAGCTCGAGGAATAATTCATGCATTAATGCACACATCTTAGTCTTATTCATTGAGGACACTCAAGAAGGTGAGGGCGGTTCGGGCAGCAAGGAGGCGTTATTAGATGAGCAATCGGAAATCGTCGAGGAAAAAACAGAGAGAATCCCTGAGCAGACTCCCATCCAACCTCAGAAGCAGGAGGCGTCAACCTCCAAGAAAGCTGCAGTGGAAGAAAAGGAAGGCCTCCCTGAACATTACAGATGGTGTCCGATCATCGAGGAGAAGCCCGAAGAGTAGAACTCTGCGGCAAGCTCCGACGTCCTTCACTTTTGTTCAGGTCTGGTTTAAGTCCTCTGTCTCGGTCTCTGTCTGTGTCTGGGTCTGGTATAGGGTATATGTTTATGTCGGTTTCTCTCAAGTTCATATACAGGTCTATATTTGCTATGACTCTGATAGTAGGATTCGTAAAGGCGCTGTCATAGGTCCTTTGTCGCCCCTGCGAGGGAAGTTTTTGAGTTTCACAGCCCCTGCGTGGGTTATTTTTGCTTGGGTTGAAAACAATGTTGTGGTTTGTGGTGTTCTGGATGAAATTCTGGTTGGAAATGCTGCCCCTGCGTGGGCTAATATGGAGTTGTGAGCTGATAACCCACAGAGCCACAGTCGGCCTTGGGCAACCTGACTTTCTGTTTGTAATGTTTTCCGGTACATAATATAATAGAATAGCATAGATTTACTGAGAAAAACATTGACTTAACACACTCAATGTGTTATTTTAAAATGCTCTTGTTGAGCAGAAAGACCCCATAATGTATTGTAACCGTTTACTTTTTCAAATAATGCATTGAGTGTGTTTTATAGATTGAATTTTTTCTTCTAGAAGGGGTTTCCCAAAAAAAATTGTTGTCCAATATGTATGTATGTATGTATATATAATAAAAATAAAAATATTAATAATAATATTCTCTCATTGATTAGTATAGAAGTGTAATTGGAAGAAACATCTCCATTTACACCAGCAACACTCTCAGGCCAACTCAAACAACAACATACCATATCCATCAACAAAAATATAGCGTCGGAATCAACAGGTACATGGTGACAAAGTCAAAACAACAATATGACAATATCCCTCAAGTAACATCATAATCACCTCATCAGATCAACAAACGCATACTAATCAAACTCCCCTTGAGCATCATCATCAACCTACAATCAAAACCTTCGTGTTGAAGGGTACACGTCATGGACCATGGGATTGACACTTGACCAAAATATTTGATCAAAATTTATAGGGCATTATAAGCAATTTACATGGGTATGACATCAATGACTCCATGGACCTAAAATTTACAGCTTTCACCTAATGCAATGTGGCTACATTAATGACTCCATAAGGCCACTCATGGCTTAAATGAGTGATATGTAATGGAAAATAGAGACTCTTTATATTAAAACCAAGGAAAGATTTGTATTATGGTTGAATAACTCTTTTCACAACAATGACACCAAAACAACCTCCTAAAAATAAACTTTCAAACTATAGATTGACCGATACATAGCCTTACATTGGTTTCTTAAACATATGACATAAACAAGCATTACAATGTGTCCACTTTACAATATCACAAAGGATAATGCTAATGAAGGCATAGGTGATATTCTCCAATCATTTTGATGATAGCTGAAGAGGTCAACAAGAAATTGACTCACAATCTTTTGACATAACACAAATTTCTCGGCTACCACTTCACTCTCAACAATCAAATCTGCAAACATATCATCTCAAGACATATATCAGTGTATTTATGATCATCACATAAGTCTTTTTCCTATATCTTTTTCCTACAAACAATCATGTCTTTAATACCTACAACACATTCATTAGTCATTGCAAACACATCAAATCACTGTGATCTTTTTGTTCTCTCAATCAAATTTGTATGTCCAAAACTTAGTGAGTTTTAAGAGTAGGTCTCAACACATATATTATTTCAACAAACAATATGTTTCTGTGATTTATTCAGAGGGTGCACCTAGTATATCAAGCCTTCTAACTGACTTCCCACTTCATGCCATCGATCTGTCACTGTAGAGATATCTCAATCATATATATAGATAAGAGAGAATGTGATATGCATGCCAATTTTAGTTTTGTTGAAATCATCATCATCCATACAAATAAGTTTTCCATAGTTTGATTTCCTCTTCATATATGCTCTAGAAAACCAAAGATCAGACCATACATCTACAAATTCAATTCATATTGGCAAACATCATTTTTTCTTACATTTTGCCAAAAATAAATGTTGTTCCAATCAAGGCGTTAACGAATTCATTAATATCAACAATATATGAAATATATTGACCATATACATATTCAAATATCTATAAAATTTTAAATAACCCCTATCCCAATTGCAATGCACTAGACACTCTACCATTTGATCAGAATGAGAGCTCACAATTATGTATAGAAATGCTCATACTTAGTTGGATCTGTGATGTTATGTGTATACCTTTGCAATAAACATTAAAATACAATATCGATTCCTGCAATTTTATTTCAGTTCTTTGTATATGAAATGTGAAACCACAAAATCACTTCAAAAATATGTGTGTAATACACCATAAGTCAAATTGCATAAATCGATTATTCTATCCACTAACAAACAACACACTGCCTGAATTGTTCAATTGTACATGGATCTTGTTAATTATCATTGAATTATCCACAAATGATTCATTTAATCGTGAGCTCACATCAGTTTTTTCAACTGTCAATAAATCATATCAGAAAACCGAAAGTCAATGAAGAGCCAAAATAATTTCTAAATTTTGATGGATTTGATATAGGAAAAAAATTGTGCACATAGTCAGCAAGTCTTTAAAGTTTAGTAAACCCAAATAAAGTAATTTATTTGTCACCTATGCATAGCGTAGAGGGCATGGATTTTCAACCTATTGAATGATCAATTCACACCTGTAGGAATTGTAGAATTGATCTGCCATATGTACACTTCTTTCAACCTCCCGCATATTAGATCTGCCTCCTCAACATTCTACAATAAATTAGACAATGCACTATCTTTTAGCTCTCACGCTTCATATTTTTTTCCTTACGGAAAATCATAAAGAAAATAGAAAATACAAATTAGATCGGTCTCACAAATATGTTGTCCATATCAAATTGATATCATCAGTGCTTCAAATTTTCAACCATGTGTTGCTCCTATTCCAGATCTTCAACTTCAAGTTCAATGCATCCTCAGATTTCTCAACCGTTACTACAAAAAACATTCAGATCTATCCCCCTTGTGCACTCTCCGTACCTTCAACACCTACACATTCCCAATCAATGCTTCTTCAAAACTATCCCAACACAGAGCTCGACTTCTGGCCAATTTCCCATGACATCTTCGAAATCCGTACCACCCAACGTCGCTTTGGACTGTATCTATGCAATTATGGTTGACCAAATCAAACGTGGCCAATTTTTTCCAACATTCATATAATTTGGACGATCATATAAATTTGGTCCATAACTATCCAATCTTGCATTCTTAGTAAAACTAATAACAATTACTATGGTAATAGTTGTTGATTTTCCATTTTGAGCGGATCACACATACAAAAAAGTTGATCATGTGACCAAATCAAAACCCACTAGCCACATGTGATAACTAATTAATCTAAGCATTAACCACCACTCTCATAAAAATATATTTCTTTAAATGATTAAATGCACGCCAAAAACATATTGAAATGAAACAATGTACATAATCAAATTTATATGACAGACACCATGTCCTTAAAAACGCGCATGTGTGTATCAAAGGATAGAAACAACTATGGTTTAGTGCTCAAGGTATGCACACATGCATTTTCATTTGAAAAATTGGACCACAAGATTTTAACACCACTTAACAATAAATTCCTCATGCACACAACATATTGGTAAAGGTTTTACTTAGCCTGCAACTTCTCTGAATCACACTCCTAAAAGTGTCATCGACTCATCGATCTCTTCCCTTTACAAGATTTTTTCTATAACTATGCACCATAAATCAATTATGTTACATTATTATGAGACCCACATCATAAACAACATCTGAATCCATTGACTATGTATGTGCTCAATCTAGAAATCAATCCTTTAGAGTTCGGAGTACTCCGCTGATTGCAGAGATTGTGCACACATGCCTTTCCAATTTGAATCCCTTCTAGACTGCAAGTATATGCACAACCATTCTTCATATTTATTATGCAATTCCCTCTAGTCACACTCTATCATTCAGACTAGCATTGGTCTCAAAGTATTCCAACAATCTTATCTATTCCATTATTAATTTTGTGGGATTCTAACCATTATTTTATTTTGATGGAGGTACTAACAGGTGCTTAAAATGTACATATCAAATTTAGCTATATATTATCCAAGGATGAAGGATTTGTAGTAGATTGATTAATTGAACCATTTATAAAATGGATCAAATATGAGCTATCAAACAAAGTCTTTGAAACAATTTCTATTGAAACTGAACGAAGCTCATTTTCTTGGAGGATGTCCCCTTGAAGTTATATGCATTGTGCTTCATGCTCCCCCTAAGGCTGAGCTAGCCTCAATTTTCTTTTTTCTCCTCTTGAATGTTGTTGACTTTTAGAATTGAGATCTACTTATCTTTATTTCTTCTAACGAGAGCTTCTCTTCCTTCACTTCTGTTGATGTTGTTTCTTCTTATGGTTATATTTGGCTTTGTTGTTGATGAAATACTTTACAGTTTATATGTCCCTTCCTTTCTTGGATTAAGAAACCTCAGTATTCTTTTCAACCTTTTGATATTGAAATAGTTGTCTTCTAGTTCCCTCTAGGTCACTTCTTAGACTGGTTGGCTCAACCTTTATCTTTTCATATTTATCAACCTTTTCTTTAAGATGGATGTCCATTAATTCTTCAACTCCTATTGTATTTTCTAGTTGGTGCTTCAGTCAAATAATCTCTTCTTTAAGTTCATGCTCCCTTTCAGTATCACAGATATTGAATGATTTCATTTGGATGTTGTTTTCAACTGCAAGTTTTACTACTAGAGAATTATCCTTAAAATGTGTCTCATTATTTGAGCAAAAACAATCCTTACCTTTGTTAGCATAACGTGACCCACCTTCTTCATAGATCCAATGTAATTTTTCCATTTCCTTGGTTGTTTGACAATATATTTCCTCAATTGAATCATGATCTAATAAACCCTTCAATATGATAATTTTTGGCTTCTTCAATATGTTCATCTTGCAAACCATATTCAATTGATAATAAAATGTTCACATTAATAGATATAAAATATGCCTCCAATCACACCTTCCATAATGGATAATTCGTCCCATCAAGAAATGAAACTCCAGCTTCTACAATCCTATCCATGATCTACCTTCCAATGATGAAGCTTCACAAGAAGGCACCAAACTATGATACCAATTGTTGACATCAATGCCAACTAACAAAGTCAGCAAGTGAATCACTGCAACAAACCAAACACTCATCACAATCATAAGGAGGACTACAATCATACGGTTGACATAAAGCATATAAAAAATAGTACCAAACAAGCATATGCATAAGTAATCATTACTTCATATCCTCGTTCTCCACATAAAAGACTAGTTGAATTATATTGAAGCTACCATCTGCAATTGTTGTGAACTACTTTAGATTTTCTACAAAATATCTACATAGCATGCATACTCTTCTCCTATCTCACACTTTCTCAACGCATAGAACAACCAACCATTCTAATAATGAGCTCTCTCCAATATATAGATGATTTGAAGTGATTAAATCAATAATGACCAAAGAGTACCGAGATCAACAAATCTCTATTCCTACACTTAGGGAATGATCCGAGATTTTGAACATATATTCATCCTTAACTTGATCTGCATGTATATCCTTGAAGGTGCAACCATATTGGAAATATTGCTTGAAGAGAAATCTGCATATTGGAAAGAGATGTATGTGTTCAAGGGAAGTTCATGAGGTTTGAAGTGCTAATTTTATTTATGGTCTATTATCATTTTTAGCTTGTCATATTCATATTATCAGTCACATATGTGTTGTTGTTAGCCTTGGAGTAGTTTCGATGTCAAGTTACTATTGATATTTTTGATGATATGACAACGATGTAGTTATTCTTATGCACATTGTCTAGATGTGATGGAGGATAACACATTCTGGGGGAGCATTTTTGCTTCCAAATGGAGATTTTTGTGCATATATTTGACAATGATTTTATGCAGGAAGATGTTGAGAAGAATGTTTGTTGCTACTTCCACATATTGTTAGCAGGATGAGGTAGTGTGCATAATGACATAGTTAGTATATTGTTAGTGCTCATACTACTAGATCAATTTATATCATGTATTCTTGAGCATGTGAAGCTACTACGAAGATCATATGATGTTGTGTTGGAGTTAGCTCATCTAGAGTATGCATATTATTGTTCATGTCTTCCATATCTAGAATTATGATGCTTGATGCTACTAATATGTTTTTCATTTGGATGGTTAAGTTGTGATGAGCTTATGCATTTATGGATTTGGATTAGAAATATTTTTTGATGATGCGTGGAGAGAGTATGTTTTCTCTTAAGTCTTAAGAAAATATGTAAGTTGCATATGATGTTTTGGTTTGAGAGATTGACATGTTTTTATTGGTTGAGCACTGCGGCTCTTTCTATATGTGGAGAGAGTGTGTTGACCTTGATGGCATGAAGCCAAGGAGATGATGAGTTTATGTGCTACTGATGATGTTATATTGCTAGACCTTATGCTACTATTGCTTAGTGTTTTTGTTTTTTATGCATTGTTTATTTAGCCACACATTGATGATGTTGGAGAGATTATTGTTTGTTTCATCTGTTACTAGTGTTCCTTATGCTGCTAGTTGTTTTCCTTCTTCTGCCTAATTAATGATATGTTGTTCATGGATGATGAATATGTATATGTCATTGTTTCTATGTTTTTCTATTCATGTTGTTGTTTTCAGATGATGATGTTGGAGATGTATATGTGGAGCATGGTTTTTTCTAGTGATTCTATCATGACATTGTTGCAGGTGTTGGTGGGATCCTTCATTGTTAAAAATATGTTGAGAGTAGCCAAGCACTAGCATATTCTATGTTTTGTATTCCTATTGTTGCTATTGCATGTAGAACTTATATAATTATTCATGGAGATATTGTATTTGATGCACATGCCATCTATTGTATTCTTTTTTATGCTACTATATGAAGCATGTATTGTTGCTTATTGGTGTCATGTACTAATGTTATACCATTGTATTGGGCATGCATAAAGGAGAGCATGATTGTGTGAATTTCTAAAATACACATATCATTATCCTTTCATATTTTTAGAAGGGAGGTGAAATTGAAAGAGGAAGAGAAGAAAATGGAAGAGGAGGAAGGGGTAGAAGCTAGAGTCCCCCAAGGCGACCACGTCACAATCGAGTGCACAATATAAGGAGAGATAATATAGAGAAAGTTAGATGCGTTCTTTTTAGGGATATAATCAGATCAAAAAGTGAAGAATATCGAGTGAGCGACGTGACATTGGAAAAGTTGGCGCTCTTGATAATTAATTAATCAAATGAGAGTGAGAATGAGAATAGGTGCCCCATTTGTTTGGATGAAAAAACATATTTGAAGGTGGAGTGGAAGCCCATGAAATGCCATGCCGCCACATCTACCATGAGAGGTGTCTATTCCCATGGCTCTGATCGAATAACACATGTCCTCTTTGTTGCTACCGCATGCCCCCTTCTTGATAACATGTACTTCATTTTTAAATGATTATAGATCTATTAATTTATTAATATAATTTTATAATTTTATTAAGAGTGATATATTAAAATGAATTTTTAAATAGATAAGTATTTATGGAATATATTGTGTTTGATATGTCAAAGGTTTATCTACAATGAAGGAGGCAATCATGTGTGGTTATTTTTTTTTTCTAGTGAGATGAGTTTAGTTGGTTGGTTTTTTTTTTTAATTAATCTATAATTTAATGTATGAATATTATAATATTTTTTTATATTGAGTTAAAATTAAAATGTTTATATTTATTTATAATAACTACAATATTTTTATTTAAAAAAAAAATAGTATGCAAATGTGTTTTTGAGTTTAAAACTTAAGAAAGGTTTTTAGAGATATTTGATTCCTGTGGATTCTTGGTAGATATATAATGAAGATTTGACTTTATAATTTTTATATAGATTAAACATTTATAACTAGAAATATTCTTAGGAATTTTTCTTTAACATGTTTTATAATTTTTATAATTTAATTTAAATGTGATAATATGATTGATGATAGAATAGTATATATAAATATAAAACTTAGAATTTTTTATTATTATAAACATTGAATTTCTATATGTTTATTCATTAAATTTAAATATAAAGTTGTGAATTATAATCATTAAGAAAATGAATCATCATTCAATTTATTACATTTTAAATTGAGTTAACATTGTCTTTTTTTATTATAATTTTGCGATCAAATGCTTCATTTTACAAACAATCCAATATCTCTCCTATGTTGAGATGACATTTAAATGTTTACACTCATTAATTATATGCTCTTAAATAACATAGCTATAAATATGAATTATTCTTATTTAAATTTATTTTAATGTTATATGTAAATTATGATTTTTTGGAAAAAAAAAAGTGACTGTAATTTTATTAATAAAATTAAATTTACAATATAAAAAATTGGCTGGATTCAATTTATTATTTTTACTGTTTTTTTTAATTGATCCAATCTAGAGAAAATGGATGAAGGCATCCCAAAGGAAAGATTATTGAAGGATAACAAATCTTTCTCCCAATGAGGAAGTTGTTGATCATCAATCCAATGATGTTGAAGGAGAATACCTAAATGAGAGGTCAAGAAGCTTAGAAGGTACACTATTGTCCTATTATGAATGTAAAGAAATAGGTCATTTATCTCCTAGTTGTGCATGCGCGTTATTAGAAGATACCTCTCAAGAAGAGGGAAGAATTTATCATGGTGAGAACAAAGAGAGATATCATGATTTCTCATCCATAGGAGAAAATAAGAATATCCTTGGTAGTGATGAAGAAAAGGCTAAAAGTGAAATATCTCTTGCTCATGGGTTTGTTAGTAATTCTAATAGAGAAGAAAAATATTTAGATAAGAAGATCTATTTCAAAAAGAAGACAATCTCTTCTCTAAAAGAGATCATGGAGCTTGTAGATACATAAAAAATAAGAGTAGCTACAAGAATACAAGCTTCAAAATGATGGTTTGAGAAGAAAAATTATTGATCTAAATGTTAAAAAGTGAGAGGTTAGAAGGCTGAATGAGATGCTTACATTCATAGTGGGATATTGATGGAGACTAGAGGAAGAAAGAGATCCTATAGTAGCCATATTGAACACAATTTCCATTGCATTCTTGGTGAGTGCCCCTTTCTTTGTAGCCACATTTCATAATTAAGAAGAAAAGAGTAGAGAATAGGTATCACCTTCTAGCTAAGTTTTCCTTGTATCAGGATTTATAAACTACCATGGATATTCCACTAGAACAATTCTTCAAAAAAATAATGATAAAATACTGAAATATTTATTATGAATATTAATTCCCTTTAGATCTCATATTATTTATTTGTTTATTTTATGCTCAAATGAATAAATTAGCTAAAATGTGAGAAAAATGGAACATAAAAAAATAAATATGTCATCAGACACAATAAACACAATTTTCTCCCTAAGAAACCCTTATAGGAAAAAACCCAGTTAGAAGGTGAAGCTACTATGCCCTCTTTTATTTGGTATGGAAATGCGCATGTACAAAGGAAGAGGTACTCTCTATATATTTACTTGATAATTATGGGTTGTATGGATGTTGTAGAACTTTAGCACTTAATGCTCTAGTATCTAACTTCCTACCCCTAGTTTATTTTCTCAACCATGGAACAAAATGTGGCAGCCCCATTTTTATGAATAATGAGGGTTGATGTGGCATCTTCTCATACCATGGTGGCCAACATGGAATGTTAACTTGTGGGAGGCATAAATTTTGCATATAGAATGTAATTGATGTGATTCTTCCATCATTCGAAAGATATTTGAGGGTTGAATAGTGCCATAGGGTCTATCACAAGTGATTTTTTTGAACCCAAAAAAATCATTTAAGTCTTCAAAATGGATTCAAAATTTTCTCGATTTGAATTCTCCAAACTAGGACCCCCTTTTAAAATTATCATGCAAGCTTATTCCTCAATTTTTTTCCACTTCAAAATCATCGAGATAGATGAAAAAAAATATAATGATCCAATCTAGAGAAAAAGGATCAAGGCATCCCAAAGGAAAGATACTTGAAGGATAACATACCTTTCTCACAATGAGGAAGCTTCTATTCATTAATCCAATGATGTTGAAGGAGAAGACCTAAATGAGAGGCCAGGAAGCTTAGAAGGTATGTTATTTTTATATGATGAATTTAAATAAATAAGTCATTTATCTCCTAGTTGTGCATGTATTATTAAAATATACCTCTTAAGAAGAGGGAAGAATGTCTTATGGCAAGAACGAAGAGAGATCTCATTTTCGCATGCATAGGAGAAAATGAGAATATCCCTGGTAGTGATGAAGAAAAGGCTAAAAGTGAATTATATATTAGTCGTGGGTCTATTAGTAATTCTGATAGAGAAGAAAAGGATTTAGGTCAAAATATTTATTTAAGAAAGAAGATAAGCTCTTCTCCAAAATGATCAAGGATTTTGAAGAGGTAAACCAAAAATATTAGTTGGAAGAGTATGAGCTTCAGAATGATGGTTTGAGAAGAACAATTATTGATCTAAATGTCCAACAAGGAGGGGTTATAAGACTAAATAAGATGCCGACCAATCATATCAATGAAAGAGAAGCAAATTGTGAGAAACTACAAGCTAAAGTAGTCTCATTGAGACATGATTTAGAGGAGGCTAATCATCAGCTATCTCAATATTAGAATATTAAAAAGGGCTTCAACGAAGTTTTGAGTCTCAAGAAAGAAAAAGGAGAAGGAGCAACTAATTAGGATGAAGCAACTACGAAGTCAAACACAAATAAAGGAAAATAAATTGTTAGATAACAACATCATTGAGTAAAGTAGAAACAACGAGAAAAGGAAAATAAACAATATAATGTTAAGCAACAACAACGAGGAAAAAGGATGAAAAACCCTAATAAAAAACAACATCAAAGGGAAGCTCAAGGTAGCATTCCAAATGGCTAGGGGAGGCAACAAAAAAAAAGAATTTCCTTTGGAAGCAAATCAAAAAGTCATGGAAGACACTTGAATAACCAACAAATATTGTTTCCCCCTAAAGGAGAAAACCCTAAGAGAAAAGGAATCATCATAGAATATGCATGCAAACGAGGCAACTCAACCATTTGATATGAAAAGACACAAAATAACACATGAAAGTGAGTTTGCCTTCATGTATTTGTGTAAAGGAAGAAACATGTAAAGGAGTGAAGGGAATAAGTTAAGATCTAATCCTTCCCTCAAAGAAAACTAGAGAAGAATGAAAAGGTATGATCCTCTTAATTCTATAGTAAATTTCTCTAAGAATACTAGTTGCATTAAGTATACACTTCATGCCAAAAAAGAAACAAGAAGATTATTTAATTCTTCTTTGTAGAAAGAAAAATTCCAACAAGAAGATGTTGGTGAAGAAAGCTAAGATGAAGGAGAAGTGTCCTCCAACCCTGTGTAACCAAGATAAATTCCAAGAAGGTATGTATAAGAAATTGGAAGGTAAAGCTTCTGTGATGACCTAGTCTATGAAGGTTTGGACGAAAAGAGAGGACAATCTACTAAGGGGAATTAAACCCCCTATTTATCTTCATTAATGAAGGGAATGACTTCAAGTGAAGCCAAGAGAGTTAGATGTAGGCATCAAAATATATTTCATATAGAGGTGCATCTAAATGATAGAGGTAAGATAGAGTGACCTCGTTGATTACAACAATGAATTGTTTTATTTAAATTATATCAACATTACATGAGTGAAGAGGAGTTGCAACATAAGTGTGGAATGAAAAGAGGCCCAAAGTTGAATCAGGTCCAAAATATTAGTCCCCATGGAGTAAGAACGTAGAAGTAAAGAATAGGAAGGCATAAGAAAAAATATCATAAAAGGGAGAGAGAGCATTGGTCAAAGGGGGTTTCTTTATTAGTAGTAGCAGGAAACAATCTTTACTCACAAAAAGCGTCATTACTTAGGAAATGAAAGCTTTACATCATAGGTGAAGTACCCATATTTCATTTATTTTGTGAATTTGATTATGCTTAGCAATTTTGGGTTCATGAACATGATTAATACAAGCTTTGCATGTTCCTTAATTGTTAATTGGTATCTCTATGTCAAACGGTAATCTTTGGTTTAGGTGGGGTAACCTTTTGTATAAATGGACATCTCTTTTTGAGAAGTCATAAGAATTTTCCTGGTGCACTGTCCAATTTGTATCAATTTCTTGGTTCAATTGGTGTTGTGTAAGCAACAATACATACTTGTAGAAGCATGATCTTAAGGGGAGAAGCATTGAATATGCTCAAGTGAAGTGAGCAGATATTATGTAGTAGAAACAACAATGAAAATCAGGCAAAAATACATAGTTATTAGTTGGTATTTGTAGAAACAACAATACCATATGTAGTTTTCATGGATACGTAGATGCTTTGGCAAAAGAAAAGGCCAATCAGTCATAAGGTGTTCAAAACCGAATGAACATTCAAAGAAGAGATAATATATGTTCAGGGGGAGCATATGATATATGTATGGTTCCCGAGTTATCAACAACAACTACAAGGAGAGACAAACACATGTTTACTAATGCTTGGTTTTGCAAGTTTCTTTGCCCATGAAGGTGTAGCTAATCTTGAATGACAAACTTCAAGTACCTCATCAAAAATATTTCAACCCTTGAGAAGAGAAGTCGAGAAATGAGAATGCACCTTGATAATCCGATCCTGAAACATTAATTAAAGAGGGGGAGAGAAATAAATTTTTTGTCCTTTGCCATTGATGTCAAAGGGGGAGAGAAATATATTTGTGCCTCATGAAGGGAGAGAATGCTTACGAAAACGATTTATGTAGGGAGAGAAATCTCAATGAAAACCATTCATTGGATAACATTTTGTTTGTTGAATGTAGCATGAGGAGTGGCCATCAATCTAGAGAAGTGAGGTATGCCAAGGGGGGATATTGTTTTATAATTGGAATTATTAGGATGGTAGATAGCATTAAGTGTGTTGGAACTGATGTCCACCAGGCTAGAATTGATGTCAGAGGCATAGTGTGTTCGATATTGATGTGCATGGAATGTTTACCTTAGATGGAGCCTTCTGGTTACTATAGTCTTTGGTAGAGAATTGTCATAGTAGTAGGATAAATGAAGAATCCATAAATATTATAGCTATAATGGTTATATTTCTTGGGCTTTGAGATCATTTCTTTTCAAAAAATTATCTTAGATGTTCTTGGAAATGGAATAGTTGGATAATGCTCAAAGAGAGAATTCCAATGGTATTCTGAAGTCTAGAAAAGGCTTCTTGGACCAAAAGATATGACTGGTCAAAGTGTGCAAATCAAAAGGTCAACAAGAAGGGTTCACAGCCTCAAGTTTTTGCCTCTCCCTTGTGTTTCACAATAAATTTATTTATTAATGGAATTTTGGACTTAGGAGGATTTTGGAGTAAGGTTAGGACTTAGGCATAGTCGAGCTTAGTCAGAGGTTAGACTACACAACAAAGTTTGGCAATAGTACAAAGGACCAACACTGACCCTTGACCTGTGAGGGAATAGCTACAGGTGGCAAGGGTGATAGGTGGCACCACTTGGAGTTGGCCACGTGATCTCAATGATGTAAACATAGGGTGATGTGGAAACACGGGAAGAGGACACATGGCATGTGTTTATGACATTTTCAGGTGGCCAAGTGGGCCAAATCTAGGTGACATGTTGATCTTAGTTTATGTCTTTTATGCAATGGATCGTGATAACAAAAGCAGATAAACTTCAGTAATTTTTGTAGAAATTTAATGGTTAAAAGTGGACAAACTACAACATCAAACACAACAAATTGATAATAGAGTTCACCCCTCTTGGGCCACGTCTTTGGGTCTAGCTTCCAATAGTGGAATTTTTATTTATATGATCAAATTTTGAATACATCATCATACATGGTTCAATATGCAAAAATTACACTTGCATTGCATCCAGAATTCCCCAAAACCCCTGTCTAGTCTTTTCTTGAGCTCAAAAAGATTGAAAAATAAGCAATATATGACCATTTCTCCAATATGGTTTGTAAACTGCTCTCCAAAAGTGCATGACTCTGCTAAATTGGCAACAAACTTGTTTCATTCCAATTGATTTTGTGCTTAGGTTGGAATCCCATAGGTCGCGAGTTTGATCCACACCCTTCGACAATGATTTCATTGTTTTAATTATATATATATATTAAACATTGGGTTGCTCCATAAACCACACACCTGGTTACATGGGGCCACATGGGATAGAGGGGAATGAGCTAAAGGCCACACACTCTCACTGGCCCCACTCCTGGTCTCGTGGCTATCATATGGCCTGGGCTTGGGTGCGAGTATGGTGCCACATGCCCCAACCACTATCTCCCCATCGGTGGTTGCATCTGTTAACATAACAATGGGCCATTGGCCTCATATTCATGACTACCTCCTACTCGTCCTAACCTGGCCCTCTTCCCAGCCATTGCACCAATTAAACCTTAAACACAAGTGGGTGACCATAGTTAAGAAGGATCGCCTATGGCCCAACAGTTTGGAACTTTTTTCACTCGTTGGAGGTTGGGCGTTTGAGCTCGGTGGAGGTTTATCGATCCGTTGAACAAATTTTCAGTGCCAAAACAAGGGACATTCAAGGTCTCTCATAGGGCCACATGGCACCCTCTGATTGGCCCACATGGTGACTTATGATTGGTCGACCACTTCAACCATACATCCAATAACCGCACACCATGTGCCCTCATGGGATTGGCCCAAATGTCATCCATACCATCTATTCAACCTACTGATGTCATCACCACCTCATCGTACAGTCTACACAATCAACCCTGCAAGTAGATTTTTTTTATTATTTGCCAAAAACTCCAAAACGCGATAAATTCCTCATACAGTGTTGGATTGAAGTGATTCAAGCACCATTAGAATTAGAACAGAAAGATATATGATTTGGCACCATTTTTAGGAGATTTTGAGAACTTTCATTTTTGAGCATATTTTTTATCCCTTGGATCACATGTGGCAACAACCAGGATGGACCATGTGGCCTTGATGACATCATCATGATGAAAGCATGATGTAAACTGATGATGTGGCAAGTTCTTGAGGTTCATTCTAGGGAGTTGGTTTGGTGAAGTTTTCCTTTGTATTTGGTTTTCAGTGAAAATCAAAATAAAATGACCCTAATTTGGGCCTTTAGTTGAGTCAATACTTTAGGCTAGTCTATAGGTTACTTGTTCGAGCAGGTTTGCCGAGATTCCAAAGGAGTGGACACCCTCGACCCTTCAACTCCCGATGCCCATTATCGAGTTAATCATTTTTTCTAGTTGGCACATCGTTCTAACACCTCGAGCACATGACAACAAGTTTTGAAGGTTGTAGGAGTTTTCACAGGAAAGAAAGTTAAGCACCTTAGGAAAGTTAAACATTTTTTCAAGTTTTACAATAAAAAAGACGTTTTCACCTTAAGAGATTTGATCCCTCCCTGTGCTTAATAAAAGTTTGTTTAAGATGGATTTATGTTAGTTTTATAATATTTACAAATATCATGTGCTACCAAATACCATACAAAATTATCTTATAATATTTACATCATAAGGTATTCCCCTTTGAAAAGAATTGCCCAGGTGACATGGTGTACGACTCTGAACCATCAGTTGAATTTTTAGACATTTGAACCATCATCTGTCATCCGATTGATCCTCCATCACGGTTTAAAGTTTCAACTGAATAGGATAGATAACATCATCTACTGTCCGATTGAACCTCCATCACAGTTTACAGTTTCAACTGAATAGGATAGATAACATCTGACCCATCCAGTATGGTGTGCTTAACCTTCCATTTGTTCGGGTTTCTGAAACAGTTGTTGGAAGGCCCTTGTCTATAGTTATGGTGGCTTTCAGAGTTCATTTTTTCATTCTTGTCGTGCCAACAATGTAGCTTTGGCTCTCGACCATTCATCTGTCTTTATTCTAGCTCCATTTTCTAGGGTTTCTGAAATAGTTGTTGCAGGGCTCCTGTCCAGAGTTATGGTGGCTTGCAGAGTGCATTTTTGCATGCTTCTGGTGCCAGCAATGCAAATTTGGTTCCTGACCATTCATCTGACTTTATTCCAGCGCTTGCAGAGAAATGTTTTACTAGTTTCATGATTGACTTTCTCATTGGCGGGGTGTCTGTTGCAGTATCCAAAACTGCAGCTGCCCCCTATTAAGGGTGTCAAATTATTAATACAAAACCAGGATGAAATGTTGAAGTCTAGACATCTTGCTGAACCATACAAAGGGGTCGGGGATTGTTTTGCTAAGACAATGAAGGATAAAGGTATCATTGCGTTATGAAGAGGAAACACTGCAAATGTTATCCGATATTTTCCCACTCAGGCTTTGAACTTTTCATTCAAGGATTATTTTAAGAGACTCTTTAATTTCAAGAAAGACAGGGATGGTTACTGGAAACCTCGCCTTTGATGGTGCAGCCGATGAATGTCCTCTCCTTTTTGTTTATTCTTTGGACTAAGCTCGAACGCAGCTGGCTAATCACTAATGATAACAAGGCTGCAAAGAAATGAGGGAAAGGAGGGGAGAGGCAATTTAATGGGCTGCGTTCACCTTTCACGGTAAGAAAACTTGTTTTGCTTCAAATAAAATAGTGATTTCTCACCTATTTTCTTTATTTGATAACAGTTTTTCATTTGTAGCTTCAAACACTCCAGCCTTTAATTTTTTAAACTTTATTTTCACCTGATTATAGTGAGATTTCAGCAGACGAAATTGTGACCTAGGTAGAAATTATTAATATTTAATTAATGGTTGGTGAATAACAAAATCAATTGGTTACTGTCTCTTTACTGCTTGGAACCTGGGTCTTTAACTAACTCGAATTTATAACTAAGGATGGCTCGATTACACACAGACAGTTGCAAGTGATATTTCAGATTTATCAAAATGAAATGATAAAAAATTCAACGACTTTGCATTTAGGTGTATTTCTATTATCCCTTTTGGTCATCTGTAAATCCTTCATTTTTCCATTTGTCTAACCTAATTTGATTTTCCGATTCAGTAAATGTCGAATCATTACTGTAACTATCACTCTATTCAGTCCCATAGGCATAACTGGTGAAATCCCACTGCTTCCCAGAATCCCGTGTCTCTCATCACTTCAGATGCAGCAGGGCAAAAGGCAAGAGGGACTCATGGCATCCTCTACTGTGGTGCAAGTCATTAGCTGCAAGGGTGAGAACAGAAAAGAAAACTTATACATATATGAATTAAATTCTTTAGGTCAAAGATTCTCATTTATGTAGTTAGTTATAAAGATCATCTAACCTGCTATGAACTACATATCAGCTGGTGTAGTACGGGAAGCAGGGCAACACATATCTATCCAACAAATCCAAGTGGCTCCTCCCTAGGACAAAGAAGTACGAATCAAAATCACTCACACTTCTCTCTGTCATACTGATATTTATTTCTGGAAAGGAAAGGTACCACTCTCGTCATCTCATTTTTCATTCATTGTATTGAAGGTTCAGTTTCATTATCCCATTTTTCATTCATTTTATTGAGGGTTCACCTCCATCTTTGGTTAATGTAATGTATTTAAACATTGCAGGATGGAGGAGCTTGGTTTCCAAGGATTCTGGGTCACAAAGGTGTTGGGTATGTTCATTTTATATATGATATTTCAATTGCATAAGGGTAATTGAAGTGTATTTATAGATGTGTTACGTCTTTAAGTCGATACATGGAATTGACCCCCAAAAAATGTGTGACTCACTCACGCAGGATTGTAGAAAGTGTGGGAAGTGAAGTTACAGAGTTGAAAGCAGGCAATCATGTGATTCCACAATATATGGCAGAATGCAAAACGCGAGCTCTGTCATCAAGGAAAGAACAACATCTATCAAGTTTTTAGACTTCATGAGCAGAGTTGCTTACACTGACAAGAAAATGCTGATTCTATGTCAAGGGAAAACCCATCTGTCATAAATTTGGGCTATCCACATTCAGTGAATATACAGTGGTGCACGCATCCTATGTAGCGAAAGTGAATCTTGAAGCTCCATTGGAAAAGATCTGTTTGCTTGGATGTAGAGTTTCGATAGGTAGTATAATCATACATTCTCCACTAAAATACACCTAGATTTGAGATCCTTGCCCTGCAAAAATATAGAAAAGTAAAATGGTCGATGCATCATAAAATGGGGCCTAGTTTTTCATTTCAGGATTAGGAGCTACCTGGAATGCTGGGAAGGTGAAGCCCAATGATTCAGTAGCAATCTTTGGATTGGGCACCGTTGGCTTGGCTGTAATTTTTCCTAAATATCTCAAGCAGCAACTATACATACACATATTTACATAAAGATTTGCTCTTGTGCCGCAAAAAGTAGTTTGCATTCTATGTCTTTCTAATTGCTGTCTACTAGTGAATCCTGTGATGTTTAGGTTGTATAGGGGGCTTGAATAACTGAAGCTTCCAGGATGCTTGGAATTGACATCGACCCATGAAAGGAAGAAATATGTGGGTTGGAAACCATACACAGTAATAACCTCTATTACTAGAGTGTATATAAACCAGAATGCTTTGGGTTGATTCCCTTTAACTTTTGCACATGGGTATGGTTGTTCTGAAATTAATAGCTGCCATTTTCTTTCCTAACAGCTAAACAATTTGGGGTCACTGAGTTTCTTAATCCATCCGATTTGGATAAACCCATTCAAGAGGTAATCTGTAAAGTCTCCAGCACTAGTTCTTTTGGGTCTATAAGACTGGATTTAAGGGCATGAACATTACTGATGCTAATAACATGTTGGGATTTAATGAATACTGCAGTTGTTATGAGTGTGGAAATCTTAATGGGACCTGTGTTTGTTGATGTAAAACAATAGATGACGAGGCGTTAATTAAAAATATGGGCCTATCCCTTTTTCTCACTAAGTAAAATGCATTGCTGATAGCAGGTGATTACAGAGATGACTGAAGGAGGAGTATATTCAAGCTACGAATGTGTTGGAAGAGTCGAACTTATGCTCTGCGCACTTCAATGCTCTCACCGGTCTGATTTTTTGTATCCTAAATGATTTGTTACGTTTTGTATGTTAATTGCAATTATTTTTCAATGATCCAACTAGAAGTTTACAAGAACATAAAAGACTAATTAAGTTTGGCTTCCTCTGTGATCACAATTTCGTTGGGCATGTTTTGTGATTTTCGTTGCAGGTATGGGGAACAATAGAGATATTGGAATCTTGACCATGCACCCATGGGGTACATATCTCTCTTTTATGATTACTTGGCAGAGCTCTAGAATAGGCCGACTAGGCCCTTACCTAAGCAAAGAAGCCCAATTCCAATGAAATCAAAGTAGCCCAATTCCCATATTCAAATGGGCTTAAAATTTCTAGGAGCAATAATTGCATTAAAAGGGTGACTCCCCATTCTCAGAAACACCGAAAGCCAACCAAATGGAGAATTTTTTTTCATTGGCTTCTTCAAGTCTTTTATTATCTCAGGCCATGTGAAGCCAGACACGCATTGAAAATACTGCACAACAAGTTGAATCCTATTGTAATTTGTACCATCGCTACATGTACTGATTGCCTTCTCATGAAAATCCTATTGCTAAAACCCACAATACAGAGACCACCGGGCCTAAGACTCATTCATAATTGGTTGTCCAGATTTCGTTTAGGAATAGAATTTTCAGGAAATATGTAGATAAATATTTTGATGCAATTGATATCAAAGCTGATAGAATATTACTCCTTGTATATGTAGGTAAGGGTAACCTATCAGCTCAAGCATCAGCTCCATGATATATAATTCTTGATGTATTCTTTGTTGATGAAGTATAAGATGAATTTTCCAAAAATGAAAGAAAGGCATGCTTAAAATTAACATGCCTAGAGATTCTAGAATGGAATATGAGCTCTAGCGCATATTGATGAGTCTAAAACCATTGCTTATAAAAATTTTCAATGGGTTTCCCCATTCCTCCTTTGGTAAAATAATCACAGAGACTGAGCCATGGAATCAGGTTGTGGCATTGCTCTACCAGTTCTGCATTGAATATTTTGGGCAGATCATATACATATATTTTCCTTCCTTTGCATTGTTTCTAGCTTGGATCCTTCATGCCTGCAGGCATTGAAGCAGACCTAAAGGCCTCCATTTGCATTTTCACTGCATCCAGAGAAAATGTAGCATTATTTGCATTAGTTTTCTTGTTTCCCGTTATGGCCCATTCACTAGATCCATTTTCAAATTTCTCCTGCGATGAAATATCAATATGGGTAGTTGGTCTCTCTTGTTTCAGAGCCACTACTCCATGCCCATTAACAGACTCATTTAGCAATGGTGATGCAACGTTCAAGCCATGATTCACCACCCTGAGACCTTGAATCTCATGGCCACCAAAATTAAACTTATCATCAAACAAATTACTTGATCTGGGAAACACGTAGTGCTGACAGAAACACAACATACATTCAACTTGCGGATCGAAAAATAGAGATGAAGAACAAATGCAGGTAACAGGGTTGTCATAACCCAAAGACATATAACAAGCATTAAGAATAATGGGGGCAACAACAACACTCTCCATATTATAGCCCCCATACACTTCATCCCCAATCCTGATCCTTCCACATTCCTTCTTCTCTTTCTCTGCTTCACCATGGCTACAAACCCACGGATCAACAAATCACACACCACGTTTATTACAGCAAGAGTACCCTCTTTATCTCACTATCAAAACTAGATCTTGAAGAGACAAACACCAAGTCAGTTCAATATAGGTTTCATCTCATGTTAACACTACTTAAAAACTATGACTGTTCGACCTTAGGAAAACGAATGTTTATTGCGATTTCTAAATATTTAAACTGCAATGGGAATTATAACAATAGTTTCCACTGACCCAATCTTTATGCTGGCAGTTCTCCATTTTTTATGTAGTATTTTTAACTGTTGCCCTAGCAAGAACAAAGGTAAGTGGAAGAGGAGATTGATTATTTTCTCCAATAACACCTAATTGAAAATTTGCATTGGGTTTTATTGTTTTAATCTCTGCATGCAATTATTTCCTCTGGTATTACTAATATTTACCTATCCCATAGTATGACTTGTAGGACTGATCGGTGGTTGGCACTGTGGATTCTCTATTTTTGCTGGGTTCACATGGATACTCTGGTCCATTATATGTTCTCTATATGGCTTTAGATATACAGTTTTGATAGTTTGTATCTCTTTAATGCTGTAGCAGTTAGTATTTGTATATACTTAGAATGTTGAACATGGAGACATTTGAAAAGGGATATTTTGAACATCGAATTATGTACTGGTTTTTCAATATAATAAAAAATCCATCAATTTTTCTTTCCTGAGAAAAAAGCCTCCTCTTTTAACTAAGGTTATGTGATAATCCAACAAATATTGGCCAATAGTGTGGGAGTCTAGGGTTAAGGCTATGAACACACCGAGAAGTGATGCATGACGCTAAACCCTAGGATGTAGACTGAATAAACTCCTAATCATGTGGATGATCGAATGAGCATGAGGCTCAAACCTAGGTTGTAGACTTAATAAACTCCTAATCATATGGATGATTGAATGGCATCGGCATCAAAACATAGAAGGGTCACCATGCTAGGGAACTAATGAAAGGAAGGTTGCATGTCTAGGTAGATGATAAATGCTAAAGATCGATGGGTTAATTTATCTATGTAAGCAAGGGTGGTCATATAAGAAGGGGAAAGAAAGGGAAATACAACATTCTCAAGAGAGATATGTTATGCTAAACACCACTTAAAGAAATATAACTGAAGAGGACCACTTTAGATAACGAGATAAGGGCATGTATGGAGAATTCCTAAATGGAAGTAAGTCAATCAATATCGATGTGTGAATTTTATTAAGAAAAGAAAAATAATGCATATATATTTGAATTAATAATGTTACCTACTTGAATGAACCCATGAGTAAATGTAAGAAATGGTGGTCATGTAAGAAGGGGAAAGAAAGGGAAATACAACATTCTCAAGAGAGATATGTTGTGCTAAACACCACTTAAAGAAATATAACTAAAGAGGACCACTTTCGATAGCGAGATAAGGGCATGTATGGAGAATTCCTAAATGGAAGTAAGTCAATAAATATTGATGTGTAAATTTTCTTAAGAAAAGAAAAATAATGCATATATATTTGAATTAATAATGTTACCTACTTGAATGACCCCATGAGTAAAGGCTCCCTGAAGAAGTTTCAAAGCAAAAAAATCTAAAAATGACATTTTGAAGGGCTTGGAAATAATGACATAGGTGGCTTATGAATTATGGTTTGTATGAGTATGTACAACGAAAATTAAAAAATAAGGGTTTCTTTAAAAATACTAAATCTCAAAATTCAAATTCACTTTTGCATACTAAATTTGAAGAGGAGGACGTAGTCCCAAATCTTTATATGTTCATCATAGACATATTAACTATGGGAATTTTAGTTAGTAAGTCTAAAGGCATGTATATAAAAAACTCATCTTCAAGAATATGTGTATGCTCAATAGAATGTACCCAACCCCACCAATTAAAATATTAATAGTAAAGACAAATCTTATGCTACTAAAAATTTGACTTTATCATGGACATGCAATTACATTTGATATGGACCACATCTTCCATTTGTATTTAAAGGTATCACATGTGAATTTCCTAGAGGAGAGAAGATTTGGATAATTGAACGGACTGGTAGTGGCAAATTCACACTTGAAGTACTAAGGGTGGTCATATAAGAAAGGGGAAAGAAAGGGAAATACAACATTCTCAAGAGAGATATGTTATGCTAAACACCACTTAAAGAAATATAACTAAAGAGGAACACTTTCGATAGCGAGATAAGGGCATGTACGGAGAATTCCTAAATGGAAGTAAGTCAATCAATATTGATGTGTAAATTTTCTTAAGAATAGAAAAATAATGCATATATATTTGAATTAATTATGTTACCTACTTGAATGACCCCATGTGTAAAGGCTCCCCGAAGAAGTTTCAAAGCAAAAAATTCTAAAAGTGACATTTTGAAGCACTTGGAAATAATGACATAGGTGGCTTATGAATTATAGTTTGTATGAGTATGTGCAAGGAAAATAAAAAAGAAGGGTTTCTTTAAAAATGCTAAATCTCAAAATTCAAATTCACTTTTGCATACTAAATTTGAAGAGGAGGAGGTAGTCCCAAATCTTTATATGTTCATCATAGACATATTAACTATGGGAATTTTAGTTAGTAAGTCTAAAGGCATGTATATCAAAAACCTCATCTTCAAGAATAGGTGTATGCTCAATAGAATGTACCCAACCCCACCAATTAAAATATTAATAATAAATACAAATCTTATGCTACTAAAAATTTGAATTTATCATGGACACGAAATTACATTTGATATGGACCACATCTGCCATTTGTATTTAAAGGTATCACATGTGAATTTCCTAGAGGAGAGAAGATTGGGATAATTGAATGGACTGGTAGTGGCAAATTCACATTTGGAGTACTAAGGGTGGTCATATAAGAATGGGAAAGAAAGGGAAATACAACATTCTCAAGAGAGATATGTTATGGTAAACACCACTTAAAGAAATATAACTAAAGAGGAACACTTTCGATAGCAAGATAAGGGCATGTATGGAGAATTCCTAAATGGAAGTAAGTCAATCAATATGGATGTGTAAATTTTCTTAAGAAAATAAAAATAATGCATATATATATTTGAATTAATAATGTTACCTACTTGAATGAACCCATGAGTAAAGGCTCCCTGAAGAAGTTTCAAAGCAAAAAAATCTAAAAGTCACATTTTGAAGGGCTTGGAAATAATGAAATAGGTAGCTTATGAATTATAGTTTGTATGAGTATGTACAAGGAAAAATAAAAAAGAAGGGTTTCTTTAAAAATACTAAATCTCAAAATTCAAATTCACTTTTGCATACTAAATTTGAAGAGGAGGAGGTAGTCCCAAATCTTTATATGTTCATCATAGACATATTAACTATGGGAATTTTAGTTAGTAAGTATAAAGGCATGTATATCAAAAACCTCATCTTCAAGAATAGGTGTATGCTCAATAGAATGTACCCAACCCCACCAATTAAAATATTAATAATAAAGACAAATCTTATGCTACTAAAAATTTGACTTTATCATGGACATGCAATTAGATTTGATATGGACCACATCTACCATTTGTATTTAAAGGTATCACATGTAGATTTCCTAGAGGAGAGAAGATTGGGATAATTGAACAGACTGGTAGTGGAAAATTCACACTTCAAGTACTAATTTTTATTGTAGAACCCACAAGAGGGAGAATTTTCATGGATGGAGTTGACATCTTAAAGATTGGACTCCATGATTTAAGATACAAACTAAGAATTATCCCAGAACACTGAATATTATTTGAAGGAACTATGTAAAGCAATCTGTACCCACTCAAAGAACATTCCTACGATGAAATTTGGGAGGTAAGTCCTATTAAAATGAATGAGTTTTGATTTCCATGGTATGTCAGAGGCTCTTAGAAATATAACCTATCATTTTGCAAGATAGAAACATTTCACTTTTTGTTGAGATCAAATATAAATAAGCTTGCCACAAGAAAGCATGTCACTATTCTAGCTCTCACCAGATTCCATTCTTCTCTTTTTAAACAATGTCCTCTCCTATATTATGTGGTTCTCTATGCTACTCTTTCCTACGCTCTTGCCTTACAACGTTCCCATTGCAACATGTGGTGCAACTGCAAGTTGTAAATCCAATGGATTACCCAATACCACATAAAAAAAAGAAGTTAGTCTCGAGGGTTAGCTCAATTTGTCGAGTTCTTATCGCTAAAGCACCTTGTTAATGGGAAGTCACAGGGTCAATTCTCCTCGATTCCCTCAAGGTTAGGCTATGATAATAAGTCAATAGAATGTGATCCCTTCAGGTAGATCTACCTAAATATTTCTTTGGAAAAAATCCACACAAAATTATTTTATAATATTTGTAAATGCCATGACAAAAACCCTAGTCATAACATCAATTAATATAGCCACTTGAGAGCTTTGTCATTAATTCATTAATTTAAGATGAAGGATATGTGTAATTCACAATGTTCACACAGGGTGCCCATGCAACCACCCATGCATGCACACACACAACCAACATTGATCTGTATTAAATATAGATCCATCAAGTGTCGAAAGGGATCAAATATCTCGAGGTGCAAACATTTTTTCAAAAATTTCAATTGAAAATACGTTTGCACCTTAATATATTTGATCCCTCCTGGCACTTGATAGATGCGTAGTTAAGATGGATTTCCCCTCTTGACGCTTGATAGATGTGTGGATTTTCCCTCTCAACATTTGATAATTTATGGTTAAGATTGATTTTTGTTAGTTTGTAATATTTACAAATATCATGTGATACCAAATAGCACACAAAATCATTTTATAATATTTACAAATGCCATGGGTTACCCATACCATACAATATTATTTTCTAATATTTGAAAATACCATGGGTTACCCCAACAACAAACGAGATTATTTTATAATATTTACAAATATGATGAGTTATCCAATACCAAACCCCTCTACAAAGGTGAACATACTCTACCACTCTTTGGATTTGAACATGTGATTTCTTAAAAGACAAAACACTTTGTTAACCATTAAAGCTAATATAATTATACATAGCCAATTTATATATAATTAAATACATTAAATTCACCATTAACTAACCTAAATCCGTGTGTAAAGAAACATGTAATTCCTTAAAACTTTGGAGTTTACATAGAGTCTTTGACCCACCACAATATTTAAAGTAGTTGTTTTGTAAAAAATAAAAAAAACACAATTACAATTATATAACTTGAGTGGGCTTAATGGTTAAGAGCATGTATTTCCTCCTAAGAAGTCACCAAGGGGGGTAGAGTATGTATATGTAGAGTATGTATGGCTTTGTAGACTTAGCAGTCAAATTACAAAAGAACAATAATAATACATTGAGTGTAATCCTTTGATTTTAACAAAGTGAAGCATCTCATGTGCTTATTTCTAAATTGAAACTTATTTTAGAGTGGAAAAAAAATGTGTAATTTTTCATTGTTTAAATTATGTATGAAGTTGACATAGATCTTTAAATAATTTATTTAAATAACTTGTTAAAACAATTTTGAAAATAGAAGGTTTAAACATCTTATTCACATATTTTTTACTTTAACTATCTTACATGAAATTATATTAGGCCACATGGACAACTAATTAAAGATGCATAACATATTCTTTTTTCTCGTTTTATTATAGCCTATATTGCTTTTCTACTTTTCTATTTAGAGAATATTTTATTTTTATTTTAAGAGGAACACGTGTCAACTCCCAGTTGAGCATAGACATATTTAGTCATAACTTTCACACTGGTTCGAAAATGAGCCTATTGGCTTAATGATAAATCACTTAAAATTTCAACTTTGGTTAGTTGTAAGGGAAAGTCTAATCTAGTGATTTTAATCCATAAATAATAAATTCAATAATATGATCATATTTTAATAATTCATGAAGCAATGACTTAGAACATGTGAATAATTATTGAGCAGAGAGGCTCATTTTACAGCCTAGTACCTAGTATGATGTGTAACGTTGTTTGTCATGAAAATTGAATTGAAATTTTGCTCATGTTGACCAAAATAAAAATAATAAAAAATCTAAAAAAATAAAAAATAATAACTATACAAAACATTTAAATAATTATACAAAATATTTAAGTAATATCGGCTCCTTAAAAAATTATATGTGAAAAAAATTAAATATCATATTACATTTCTATTTTTTTTAAAACTACACTAATGGTTATCCACAAAAGTAATGAGCAATTATTTTTAACTATAACGTGGATTTGTTGAGAGCGCATCTTATGTGTAGCACGGTATTATAAATATCGCAAGCATTCTTTAAAATTAACGATACAGTGAAGTGTTCGTGATATTCTGATATTCTCATCCACCCAAAACCCTAAAGTAAAGTGAAGGGAAGGTGATATTCTGATCGACAAAAACCCTAAACCCGTGGTCATCTCCTGTGTTTCACCAAACAGATCGTGTTACGTAACTTACAAACATGGAAAATGAACGGAATGAAGGACGGGGAGTAGGAGGGGGAAGTGAAAGAGGAGTAGGAGAGGGAAGGCGCAGAAGCTGGAGTCCCCCGAGACAACCACGTGTGAATCGAGTGCGCAATGTAAGGAGAGATTATGTTGAGTTCGTTAGACGTAATGGGTTTACGTATATAATGGAAGCAGAAACCGAAGGATATGGATTAAGCGACTTGGCCCTCGAAAATTTGCCGCGCTTCGTCATTAATGAATCCAATTCAAATGAAAATGAAAATGAAAATGAAATTGAGATTCAGAATTGTTGCCCCATCTGTTTGGACGAGTTTGAAGGAGGAGAGGAAGCGCGTGGAACGCCATGTGGCCACATCTTCCATGAGAGGTGTTTATTCACATGGCTCCAATCGAATGATACATGTCCGATGTGTCGTTATCGTCACCCCATGTCTTTTTTTCAGTAATAAGTTAGAAAAGTGAATTAGTAAATTGGCTGAGATTTTATTATGAATGGTTTAGTAATTTCTTTTTATATCAATTACTAATTTTTATATTTAGTTTTATTTTATTTTTATTTAATTTTCATTTTTATTATTTCTATTTCCATGATTTATAATTTTTCACTATATTTTTAATTTAAAATAACTTATTATTATTATTTGAAATATTTTTTAATAAATTTAATTATAAAAAATTATATATATTAATAAAAATTTAAAAACACATATAAACATATATATTGAAGTATATATATTTTAATATAAATAATATTAATTAACATATGTTGTGATATGCAAGTATGTTAAAAGCCATTAACTAAGTTGAAGTTAGATGGGCGATGGAAGTGACGACTCATGATTGAATTTGATGATCCCATTACAAAGTGTTATTTTTATATCTGAGGTTATAAACTAGCATTTGCACCACATGTTGCAAAGGAAACGTCGTAAGACAATGATATAAAAAACAACATAGAAGAAAGAAGTCAAAATTTTATGCAAATGACATAAGAAACAACAACATAGAAGAAATAAGTCAAATTTTTATGCAATTTTGTTTCTTTACTGGTGTTTATTTTTTATCATCAACAAATGGCTAGATCATCTATTCATATTACCAAGAACCTTCGCGTTTGAGGGCGTTGCCACAATGACACAAAGCTCATTCTGATGATCACCGGGAAGCGAATTCTTGTGAGAGATGCAAATTGTTTCCATTGTTTCTCGAATGGACTTTGTTCTTGCACTGATTATTGTAATGCTAATTTCAAATCGTCTCATAAAAAATAGTGTGATTGCAAGCATAAGCAATTACTTGCCTTTTGTGACAAGCATATGTTTGATAGAGAAAAATGGAAAAATGCAAAAGCAGAGGGGATTAGTAAAATATTTGATGTCTAATCTAGGGTGCATACATAGCATCGGTGTAATCTAGGGTGCATACATAGCATCGGTGTAATCTAGGGTGCATACATATAAAAAACATACCTAGATAGTTAGTGAAATTTTCATAAGACAGATTGAATTTCTCCCTGATTCATTTCTTCATATCGGCCATAATTTTACAAAAAATGTCGAATAGGGGTTACATTGAGTATAGTATTGCTAGAAATTTGCATAATGCAGTGTTGTTGGGTGGTATGCCAATGGTGACACGTCATGTGATCATATTTCATTGATATAGATGGTATTTCGAGCATAATTATTTAAGGTTACGTGTAGAAGATTTCAAGAGAAGATATGCATGGCAGGTTCAAACTACCCTAACATAATTCACCCAAAAGATACAAAATTTATCTGACAAATTGAATTATCTTGGACAATGTGATTGTTACATGAGAAGGCGTGCATTGGGCTTAAGATTGTAAAATATCTCATAACATTTTCCAATATACTATAAATCTGTTGGCATTATGTTTCTGGTATGGCTATATGTTACAGATGTTGTACTTGATGGCAACTTCCGTGGCAAGGCTCTCAATTTATTGAAAATTAAGAAGTACGCAGGAAAGCAGTTCAGAAGGTGCGTACCCGCAGGTACACCATGCAGGGACCGCGTCCAGAGACGCAGGCCAGCCGTTCAGGAGGTGCGTCCACCCAGTGCACACATTTCAAGGCAGAGAAAAGCACACGTGGGGGTTTCTTGTGTTTTACTCTTGGTATCTAGCCGACGGTATTGTGTTATTATGGTGTCGGCTCGTGGTATTGTTCCATGATTTGAGGAGGAGCTTGCCTATATAAAGCAAAGGAGATCACTTGGCTAAGTATCTTTTGCAATTGAATATCTTTAGATCTGAAATATTGGGTTATGGTCTTAAAAGCTTGATCTATATGAAAAGGAAGTTGAAGGCGAATCTGTGAAGGGTGATCTTTCGAGCGCATGATCAGATCTGAGTATCTGTGCCACTCTAGTGGACTGTCTATTCAGCCCTAATCAGAAGGTCGCAGGTGTCTAACAGGAGATCTGCGTGGGGACGCAGTGCCGTAACTGGAGACCTGCGTGGGGACGCAGTACAGTAACAGGAGACCTGCGTGGGGACGCAGAGCGACTAAGGTTCAGGTGCGTCCCTGCAGCAAAAGGACGCGACGCGATAGTATTTCTGGGTGCGTCCCTGCAGCAAAATATGCGGCGCGATAGTACTTCTGGGTGCGTCCCTGAAGCAATAGTACGCAGTGCAGTTGAAGGAACAGTGCGTGGGCACGCAGTGTGGCAGAAGGATCTCTGCGAGTGTACGCAGGAAAGCAGAAGGTGAAACTGCGTCGCGACGCAGGCCACAGAAGGGAAAACTGCGTCTCTGTCTTAAGATGTTCTGTTGATTGAATTTTTCTGTTGATCAGGTGTTCTGGGTTAGTTCTCTTATTGCTGATCTGATATCTGTAGTGGACTGTAACTTTTATGTACTTGATGATCATTTGATGCTTTATGAAAAGAAGTAGGGGGTTGTAGCTCCCTTCCAGGAGAGACTGGAAAACGAGAGAGAGAGAGTTGTAGCTCTCTGTAGGTTGCAGCCTGCGCACTGGTAAAGGACTGCACCAGTACAAAACCATTGTAAAAGAAGTTTCTAAGTTGAAAGAAGATAGAGACATATTGCAGCAGGTGGTTTTCACCCACATTGGGTTTCCACCTTACATCTTGTGTTCTTTGGTGTGACTATCTGTTTTTCTTTGTTCATGCTCATTATTTTATGGTACTGACATGCAAAAATAATTCAAAGAACAAATAAGAAAGATTGATTAAAAGAATTAGATAATACTGATTCACCCCCCCTCTCAGTATTATTTCCAACAATTGGTATCAGAGCAGGTCCTTCAGAGAAGCTTGATCGCTTGAAGGTAGATCGTTCATCATGAGCAACTACGAGAGAGAAGCATTAATCAGGCCACCGGTTTTTGATGGGACAAACTTCAATTATTGGAAGGTAAGAGTTACTGCCTATCTTCAATCTCTTGGTACAGAAGTTTGGGACATCGTAGAGACAGGCTATGTTTTTCCTTCAGCTACTCCTACAGATGCAGCCGAGAAAAAGAAGTATGAAACAAATGCGAAAGTAGTCAGTACTCTACTAGGATGTATATCTCAATCAGAATTCATGAAGGTAATGCACTATAAATCCGCAAAAGAGATATGGGACAAAATTGTCACGAGCTATGAAGGAGATGAACAGGTAAAGCGTGCTAAACTTCAAACTCTCAGAATTCAGTATGAGACTCTCAAAATGTATAATGATGAAAGTGTGGCTAACTATTTTCTTCGGGTAGATGAGGTTGTTAATTGTATGAAAAATTTGGGTGAAGAAATAAAAGAGGCTATTATGGTTGAAAAGGTTCTAAGATCATTGTCCCCCAAGTTTGAATCTAAAGTATCTGCAATAGAAGAAAAGGAAAATCTACGAATTCTTACTATGTCCCAGCTACATGGAATTCTAACTGCTTATGAAATGAGAAAGGGAGGTTCATCAGACAGAAGAGAAGCTGCTTTCAAGGCATCAGGCAAAGGAGATTATTATGAAGCAAGCCACGTCCCAGAAGAAGAGGAAGAAGAATCAAATTTTGTCATAAATCTTCAAAGGGGTTCTGGAAGGTTCAGAGGTAAGTTACCTTTTAAATGCTTTGCTTGTGGAAGAGTAGGTCATTATGCTGCAAAATGCCCTTATAGGGATAAAGGAAATGAACCTGCTAGATGGAACAAGAAACAAAACGCAAATGAGAAAAGATACTACACTCATGAAGATAGTGATGGTCTATCAAACAGTGATGAAGATGAACAAGGTAATGAATATAAGTTGTTAATGGCATTTGAAGATGATGATTATATGGATGCTGTAGATGTGGATAACCTTTATGATGAAATTACTAGACTCAAGAGATGTATAGAAGAAAAGAACATGATCATTGATACTCTACAATTTCAAATTGATGAAAAGGAATAACATATTGAAAAATTAGAAGGTGAAATTGTTGGTCTTAGAAAAGAGATTGAGAAAACAAAAGCTATTAATCTCAAGTTTGTCAAAGGATCTGAAACTTTGGATGAGATTATCAATGTGCAGCGGTCTCCTCTAAACAAGACAGGTCTGGGCTATAATGAAGAAACTTCTCAAGCATCCACCTCAAAAAGTTACCTTGATGCAGCAAGAAGAAATGAGCAAAAGAACAATGAAGATCAACAGGTAAAGCAGGAACGAATTACAAATAGAAACTATCAAGGGCAATCCATCTTAAGGGTGAACAAAAGCTACAACCAGCCACAGGTAAAATCTTCTCAGTTTGGTTCAAGAATAGATGAAAATAGAAACTACAATCAGTTGGCTGGTAGATTCAATAACCGCAGAAGTTTCTTCAATGGACAATGTTTTTCTTGCCATAAATTTGGTCACAAAGCAGCTCAATGTGTTGCATATAAAACGATCATGACTAGGGAAGCTCAAAAGCAAACAAGTATGACAGGGATTACAAAAAGGACTTATAACAACTTTTCGGTTCTTGAAAATGAAGTTGAATGTTCTATTTGCAATAACTTTGGTCATGAAGACTCTGAATGCAAGAGCAGGTTTCAGCAGAAAAAGGAACAAGCCTCAAGCACCAAAACATGGAGAATAAAGGAACCTCAAACAGAAAGATGTGGGATAGCATTTTATGCAGAGGGACAGGAAAATCTATGGTACATTGACAGTGGATGTTCGAAACATATGACAGGTGATAAAGAAAAACTCGAGTCTTATTCTGCTCTAGAAAAAGGAAAGAAAGTCTCTTTTGGAAATGATACTCCTGCAACTATAAAAGGAAAGGGCATTGCTCAGTTAAAAGGAAAGGTCAAGGCTGGAAATGTTTTGTATGTTGATGGATTAAAGCATAATCTTCTAAGTGTCAGCCAGATGTGTGATCAAAGAACCGAGGTTATATTCAGATCAAATGGATGTCTTGTTCGTGATCTTGATACAGGTAAAACAGTTATCAAAGGCAAAAGAACTCCAAATAATCTGTACATATTTGAAGAAGGACAACAACAATGCTATCTGAGCAAGGATGATGAGCACTGGTTATGGCATCGGAGGTTGGGGTATCTAAGCTTTTCACAAATAAGGAAAGCATGCAAATATCAGGCAGTTCGCGATCTTCCAGATATCAAAATTCCTGACAACACCATATGCAAATCATGTCAGTTTGGAAAACAAACCAGAACTAACTTTCCAGAGAAGGAAGGATCTGCTAGCATGCCTCTCGAGCTAGTACATACAGATACATGCGGTCCATTCAGGAAAAGAACACCTAGAGGAGAAGAATACTTGATATTATTTATTGACGATTTCTCCAGGTTTGTCTGGCTAGGACTTATGAAGCACAAAGATGAAGCATTCGAAAAATTCAAATCCTTCAAATCCTTGGTTGAAAATGAATCAGGTCACAAAATTAAGTGTCTCAGATCCG
Organism: Pinus tabuliformis; assembly: GCA_031772625.1. Classification (NCBI taxonomy): domain Eukaryota; kingdom Viridiplantae; phylum Streptophyta; class Pinopsida; order Pinales; family Pinaceae; genus Pinus; species Pinus tabuliformis. The sequence continues at coordinate 727,039,103 of CM062809.1, read as the reverse complement.
ACAGAGGTGGGGAGTTTACTTCAAATGAATTTTTCGATTTCTGTGAAGAACATGGGATAAGAAGAGAATTCTCTACAGCTAGAACTCCTCAGCAAAATGGAGTTGTGGAAAGAATGAACAGAACAGTCCAACAAATGGCTTGTGCTATGCTTGATGAATGAGGAACTCCCGCAACTTTCTGGGGTGAAGCTGCACATGCTGCGGTTGTTATTCTCAACAAAACAAATGTCCGGGTGAACAGCACTCAAACTCCTCATGAGCTCTGGAGTGGTAAGACTCCTTCGGTAAAGCACTTCAAAATCTTTTGGAGCAAATGCTATATCAAGAATACTGATGAGCAGCTTGGCAAACTTGAACCTAGAGCAGATGAAGGCATTCTTCTTGGTTACTCTCCACATAGCAAAGCATACAAATGCTACAATAAAAGACTTGGCAGAATTGTTGACAGCATTGATGTAGTGGTTGATGAGAAGGGATACATTCCTAGGCAAGTACATCATGAAGACATAGAAGAAGATGAAGGCTACCCTCAAAGACAGAATGATGAAGAAGAAGAACCTCAAGAAGAACCAGAGGAGCAGACAAGAATAGAAGAGAAAACCCCATCCAGATATGTTCAGAAGAATCATCCAGAATCTCAGATTGTAGGGCAGAAAGAAGTAGGTGTACAAACAAGAAGAACTGTTGCAGAAGCCTCAAGATATTTGGCATTACTCTCCTTTACTGAACCACAAAATGTGAAAGAAGCATGCAAAGATGAATGTTGGGTGAAAGCAATGGATGAAGAACTTGAGCAAATCGAAAAGAACAACACTTGGGAGCTGGTTCCTAGACCAAAGGATAAGAATGTTATCGGAACAAAATGGGTCTTCAAAAATAAATTGAATGAAAATGGAGAAGTAATTAGAAACAAAGCCAGACTTGTTTGTAAAGGATATGCGCAACAAGAAGGAATAGACTTTGAAGAAACCTTTGCTCCTGTTGCAAGACTTGAGGCCATCCGAATGTTCCTTGCTCTCTCAAGTTTTCAAAACTTCAAAGTATTTCAAATGGACGTGAAATCAACCTTTCTTAATGGAGACTTGGAATAAGAAGTGTACATTGAACAGCCAGATGGGTTCATTCTTGGAAATGATCCAAATCTTGTATGCAGATTGAAAAAGGCTCTCTATGGTCTCAAACAAGCTCCAAGGGCTTGGTACTACCGTTTGGACAAATATCTTCATCAACAAGGTTTTTCAAAAGGATCCGCAGATAGCAATCTTTATATAAAAGTTGAAAATGACAAATTGCTAATACTTGTTGTGTATGTAGATGACATTATTTTTGGGAGCAATGAAGAAGCTATGAGTCAAAGCTTTGCCTCGGTCATGCAGAAAGAATTTGAAATGTCTTTGCTAGGAGAACTGACATATTTCCTTGGTTTGCAAATCCAACAAAAAGAAGGAGGAATCTTTTTATCTCAAACCAAGTATCTCAAACAAATTTTGAAGAAATATGGCATGGAAGATGCAAAACCAGTATGTACACCCATGGTCACAGGATGTAGCCTCAGTGCAAATGATGAATCTGCAGCAGTACACCAACCAACCTACAGATATATGATTGGAAGTTTACTTTATTTGACAGGTACCCGACCGGATATCATGCATGCAGTTGGAATAGTTAGAAGATTTCAGGCAAATCCGAAGGAGACTCATCTTCAGGCAGTGAAGAGAATTTTCAAATATCTTCAAGGGACTCAAAATTATGGCTTATGGTATCCTAGAGATACAGATCTTACACTTCATGCTTATACAGATGCAGATTGGGCCGGAAGCGTGGATGACAGGAAAAGCACAAGTGGTGGTGCGTTCTTTATGGGTTCCAGACTGATATCTTGGTTCAACAAGAAACAGAGTTCGATTGCCTTGTCTACAGCTGAAGCGGAATATGTTGCTGCTACATCTTGTTGCACCCAACTCCTTTGGATGATGCAGACTTTGCAAGATTTTCAAATCACTTGTACACCACCTATCCCCATCTTATGTGATAACACAAGTGCAATCAGCATCTCAAAGAATCCGGTTATGCATTCAAAAACCAAGCACATACCAATCAACTACCATTTTCTCCGGGAACAAGTACTTGAACAGAAGGTCAAGTTGGAGTATGTTCCTTCTAAGGAACAAGTTGCTGATATTCTCACCAAACCATTGCCCAGGGACACTTTTGAATACCTCAGGCAAAAGCTGGGGGTTGTTGATGCATCATCTTATTGTTGAACCTTTCTGATTGATAGTACAGGTTCAGGGGGAGCATATAATGCATTGTTGGCATTATGGAGGATGGTCAGAAGGAGATCTTGGAAATAGCTGCAATATGTCTCTATCTCTTTCATGGTGGATTATGGTTCTTTATTGCAGATCTGGTTCATATTCAGGGGGAGCATGTCCTTAGGGGGAGCATACCCCTTTTCCCTTGATGTCAAAGGGGGAGAATGAAGCTGAAGTTTGTGAGGTTGCCATCAATTCCAAAGGGGGAGATTGTTGGCATTATGTTTCTGGTATGGCTATATGTTACAGATGTTGTACTTGATGGCAACTCCCGTGGCAAGGCTCTCAATTTATTGAAAATTAAGAAGTACGCAGGAAAGCAGTTCAGAAGGTGCGTACCCGCAGGTACACCATGCAGGGACCGCGTCCAGAGACACAGGCCAGCCGTTCAGGAGGTGCGTCCACCCAGTGCACACATTTCAAGGCAGAGAAAAGCACACGTGGGGGTTTCTTGTGTTTTACTCTTGGTATCTAGCCGACGGTATTGTGTTATTATGGTGTCGGCTTGTGGTATTGTTCCATGATTTGAGGAGGAGCTTGCCTATATAAAGCAAAGGAGATCACTTGGCTAAGTATCTTTTGCAATTGAATATCTTTAGATCTGAAATATTGGATTATGGTCTTAAAAGCTTGATCTATATGAAAAGGATGTTGAAGGCGAATCTGTGAAGGGTGATCTTTCGAGATCTGCGTGGGGACGCAGTGCAGTAACAGGAGACCTGCGTGGGGGACGCAGTACAGTAACAGGAGACCTGCGTGGGGACGCAGAGCGACTAAGGTTCAGGTGCGTCCCTGCAGCAAAAGGACGCGGCGCGATAGTATTTCTGGGTGCGTCCCTGCAGCAAAGTACGCGGCGCGATAGTACTTCTGGGTGCGTCCCTGAAGCAACAGTACGCAGTGCAGTTGAAGGAACAGTGCGTGGGCACGCAGTGCGGCAGAAGGATCTCTGCGGGTGTACGCAGGAAAGCAGAAGGTGAAACTGCGTCGCGACGCAGGCCACAGAAGGGAAAACTGCGTCTCTGTCTTAAGATGTTCTGTTGATTGAATTTTTCTGTTGATCAGGTGTTCTGGGTTAGTTCTCTTATTGCTGATCTGATATCTGTAGTGGACTGTAACTTTTATGTACTTGATGATCATTTGATGCTTTATGAAAAGAAGTAGGGGGTTGTAGCTCCCTTCCAGGAGAGACTGGAAAACGAGAGAGAGAAAGAGTTGTAGCTCTCTACAGGTTGCAGCCTGCGTACTGGTAAAGGACTGCACCAGTGCAAAACCATTGTAAAAGAAGTTTCTAAGTTGAAAGAAGATAGAGACATATTGCAGCAGGTGGTTTTCACCCACATTGGGTTTCCACCTTACATCTTGTGTTCTTTAGTGTGACTATCTGTTTTTCTTTGTTCATGCTCATTATTTTATGGTACTGACATGCAAAAATAATTCAAAGAACAAATAAGAAAGATTGATTAAAAGAATTAGATAATACTGATTCAGCCCCCCTCTTAGTATTATTTCCAACAAAATCAAGGCCAAGGAACACTAATGTAGGGAATGATAAACATGCGTAGAAGCTAGGACATTCATAACATAGTAAGAAGAGAATTCCCTATGGGGTCCTCTAGGTCAAACCCATTTCTAATTACATGGCCATGCACCTCGTTTCCTTGTTGCGGAGCTTCTAGGCCAGCACACGCACCAAGTACACTGGAAAAGGTAACATGATCCGCCTCTATAGTTGTCCATTGCATCCAGCCATAAAGCCTTAATGCCTCTTGACAATACCCATTTTTAGTATATCCAACAATCATAGTATTCCATGACACCACATCACGTTCAGGCATTTTGTCAAACACTGTCCATGCATCCGCTACATATCAATATTTACTTGTTCGACTTACTCAGAACTAGTCACTGAAGCTAATCATATAGTGCAAGAACTCCAACCCTTACTACTCTTAACATAATATTAGTTGTTACTCCTCTGAAGAGGGCATGGATGCCCTCTTGGCACACAATCTGTTGAAAAGCATGGATGGTGTTGCTATAACTTGTTTCTAGAAAAAGAGCTTGACATAAAATTTTATGTGAGATCCATCATAGTTGTTAGAAGTAACATCACAAGCTCAGAACATGAGCAAGAATGTAGATTTTATGTCATATTTCTTACTTGTATAATGTCTTCAGCATGTCGTGTACAAGACAAAGAAAGAATGTCAATGTTGTTGCGAACTCCCCAAGATGCAATAGCCTTCAAAGTACAAACAACAGAAATAAATCAAATTACAAACCTTGTCATAATCAAATCACATGATGCACAATAAACTTTAGCACAAAAATAGACTAGTGCCCTGCAATTTGTAAGGTTACATTTATTTCATGAGATCAAAGCTTGAACTATCTAATATTAGAAGAGCGAGGGTTACCACAATTAGCAAATGCACAAATTAATTTATTTGACATTTTGATTTCATGTTAGTTACAAATTGCATGCTTTCAGTTTATAAGGTTTATCCTAAGGTCCTTGATGGATGCCAATACTGTCTTCTGACATTGCTTGATGAACATTTGACAAAGGATGAGAACAATGATGTAATTGAAATTCAAAGATTATGAATAAATAAGGAAGACCTTTATATAAGGGAAATTAACTCAATATGTTCATTTTAAAGATATGCTTTCACCAATATTAATATTCATTAGGTTAGGGACAAATACAAAATTAGCATTAGGTTTCTAACATCCAAATGGTCTCACCATTGTTTGAATTAAGCACTCCTAGTGATAAAAAGAGTGAAAATATGTTAAAAATTGGATTCTATAAGCTTCTAGAGGGCATTATGTTGTCAAAGATTGCCCGAGGTGAGAATTAATCAAGTGTCGGATACCCAAAAAATCAGCCATTGGATTTAGTAAACTACAAGTAAATCCTGTTCAAGGTGTAAGATCGAATTTACCATAATGAGCATAGACAAACTAACTAGTGGACAGGTAGTCAAACAAACTATGTGCTTCTAAAGGCATTATGTCGTCAAATATTGCAGATGCCCCAAGGTGAGAATTAAACAGGTGGATGATACTAGAATTTGAATGTGTAACATCAAAGTTCCAAATGGCTAGTTTATAAAGAGAAAATTAGTAAGAAAGGAGCAAGGTAATCTTATATAATTTCATTGGCTTCACATTTGAACATTATGTTGTTATGAACCATGATACCGTAAATTCATATATTAATTCAATGGATTTCATTAAACAATGCCTTATCCTTGAACAAAGTAATAGAAGAGTACTGCCATTTCTGTGGAAACTATATATGTTCTGAACCTTCTTTCTTGATAAGTTGATGTCGGATAAATGACCTGATGGCTATTTATTTCTGTGAATGTTGTCACAGTTTGCTTCTGATATTTTTTCCAGTTGATAGGCAACTTTCAAGACTTTTGATGACTGCAAAACACAATTTCATGACCAACACACAACTAAACAAAGCAAAGCAAACTGTGTGAAAGGCAAATAATGTCGAAGGGAAAAGAATAATCTCTAAAATCAGTGAGAATCTATGCCTATGCAACCTACAAAATTTGTACGTGCTTAATATTGGCATAAATTCTACACCAATTGGGCTTCACACAGACATTTTTCTCAACCCATATTTAGGTAACTCTTACATTTCCGAAATATTCATTGATGACTCTTCCCTGGCCATTATTCATTAATATTTGACTTGAAAACCTAGAAAAACAGTGAATTTTGACCCATCAATTGCAACAAACAACTAAACCATTCAACATTCCGAAATATTCATTGATGACTCTTCCCTGGTCAGTGTTCATTAATATCTGACTTGAAAACCTAGAAAAAACAGTAAATTTTGACCCATCAATTGCAACAAAAAACTAAACCATTCAACATTACCCAATCGTAGTTCTATGTGCTAAAAATGGAATTGCAACATTAAAACAATTCCAGTCAGTCATGACCATGGACCCTCTGTCTAAAAAAATTATAACTATATTGGCAACTAACACAGTAATATCCATGCTTGCAATTACTTACGTGTTTATCTATATCACTTAGTGTCAGAAGATCAACATGAACTTGAGTGGCACACATTCTAAACAATGGACCAACAAGAGTTGCACTGTTTTTGACACGACACACTATATCTTGATCCTTAATCTCTGCAACCTGCAATCAGATCACTTAGCAGATATTTAACACTAGAACTCTATCTATATCAAGATAAGATGTGCAAATGTTCCTCTGCTAGGATATTCACAAAAATAGTGTCAGAAGAGCATAGTTATTTAAGGTTGCGTGTATAAGATTTCAAGAGAAGCTATGCATGGCAGATTCTACCTGCCCTAACATAATTCACCCAAAAGACAAAATTTATCTGACAAATTGAATTATCTTAGACAATGTGATTGTTATATGAGAAGGCATGCATTGGGCTTAAGATTGTAAAATATCTTATAACCTTTTACAACTCAGTCTGACCATATCCCTTTACAAGATTAGTCCATGACACCACATCTCTTTTAGGCATTCTATCGAATAATTGTTGTGCTGCAGAATTGTGCACAAAAGTGCACAAATTCTTACGAATTCTAAGAATGATGTTAAAATTGAAACAAGGAAGGGTGCAACCATTTGGTTTCCATCTGTATAGAGGCCCTTTTGGGCCATGATCCATTTTCCTTTGAAAACATTACATTTTCCTGCATCTTTCTTTGGACCGATCTGAATTGTCTCTAAAACCTTGCATTCATTCCTTTTAATATCTTGAATTTAAGACATTTTCTCTATGCTACTTCTTGTGTTTAAACTGTCGTTGTCAAAGAAATAGTGACTGGTATGGGACCATTTTTATTGTACAGGCAAGAAAAAAAAGAAATTGGGTTTAGGAGCTTCAAGGCCATCAAATATTGAACTGAATGATCGTCAGGGATCATATGTACCCACAACTCTTTCAATCAAGGAAGATTGTTAAATTGAGAGAGAAGACATTAGAACAAAAGGGAAGGAAGACAGCCAGTGCCATATCAACAACGATTTCTTTATGTGAAAATAACTTTGACTTACAAATCATAAGGCCTAAATTATCCATATCTGATAAAACAATTTGCAGAGTAATATGGCAGCTTCATTGACTTGGGAAATAAACATGCCACTGAAAAATTTGAAGGAATGGTGGAAAATTAGCAAGAAAGGAGCAGGGTAATCTTATATAATTTCATTGGCTTCACATTTGAACATTATGTTGTTCTGAACCATGATACCCTAAATTCATATATTAATTCAATGGATTTCATTAGGGATATTCTCTGAAACAATGCCCTATCCTTGAAGCAAAGTAATAGAAGAGTACTACCATTTATGTGGAAACTGTATATGTTCTGAATCTTATTTCTTGATAAGTTAATGTCAGATATATGATCTATTCGCTATTTATTTCTGTGAATGCTGTCACGGTTTGCTTCTGATATTTTTTCCAGTTGATAAACAACTTTCAAGACTTTTGATGACTGCAAAACACAATTTCATGAACAACACACAACCAAACAAAGCAAAGCAAACTGTGTGAATGGCAAATAATGCCAAAGGGAAAAGAATAATCTCTGAAATTAGTGAGAATCTATGCCCATGCAACCTACAAGATTTGTACGTGCTTAATATTGGCATAAATTCTACACCAATTGGGCTTCACATAGACCATTTTTCTCAACGCATATTTAGGTAACTCTTACATTTCCGAAATCTTCATTCATGACTCTTCCCTAGCCAGTATTCATTAATATCTAACTTGAAAACCTAGAAAAAACAGTGAATTTGACCCATCAACTGCAACAAAAAACTAAACCATTCGACATTACCCAATTGTAGTTCTATGTGCTAAAAATGAAATTGCAGCACTAAAACAATTCCAGTCAGTCATGACCATGGACCCCGTGTCTAAAAATATTATAACTATATTGGCAACTAACACAGTAATATCCATGCTTGCAATTACTTACGTGCTTATCTGTATCACTCAGTGTCGGAAGATCAATATGAACTTGAGTGGCATGCATTCTAAACAATGGACCAACATGAGTTGCATTGTTTTTGACATGACACACTATATCTTGATCCTTAATCTCTATAGCCTGCAATCAGATCAGTTAGCAGATATTTAACACTGGAACACTATCTATATCAAGATAAGATGTGCAAATGTTCCTCTGTTTTCAAAGCCTTAATTTATATTAGAGGAGGGAATGACCAATGTCTTTTTATTTGCATTTTTGTTATACACTAAAAGAACTACTAGTACCTTTTATCCACAATTTCTCTATACAAGGAGCATAGATTTAAATTTCCCAAAAAAAAATAACCTGTTACAATTTTACAAAATGTTAAAAGACACAACAACATGAATACAGGATATGCCAGCTTCCTTTTAAAAGCTTTGCATATGAAATGGAGCTCGAAACCAGATCTGCATAATCTTATATAATGTGACCATGATCTTGCAACTGATGCATGAACTCCCTGAACTCCCTCTCCTGAGTAACAAATTTGGCTAAAGAAAACTTCCCAGCACTTTTATAGGCATCTATAACTTCCTTGAACGTGAATTCGTTTGGCTGAAAACCCTTCTGTTTCATTTTGTAAAACATTCTCCTAACACCGTCTACCAACCCTAGCTTCCCATAGCTAATTGTCATACTTGCATAAGTAATTGTATCTGGTTCAAGACCTTTGGCTTGCATGATCATGAACATGTTTTAAGCTTCATTAATCCTCCCAGCACTACCAAGTGCATATATAACAGCATTGTAAGAAGACACATCAAAATCCAACCCAGAAGCTCTCAGTTCATCACAAGCTTCCAAAGCTTCAGCATGCATCCCCACTGCAGAAAAGATTGTCAGCTATTCTATTTCATTCCATCGGTTTACTATTCATCACCAATTTTCCTTCTGTTACTTCACAGATTAGCTCACACGCCTGCGGTAATGCCTCTACTTATGCCAATGGAATTACTTTTTCGAGCGATTTGAATAGGTTAATGGGTGATCTAATGAAGAACGCACCTCAAACAAGGTTCAACACTTCTTTCTATGGCAAAAGTCCTAACAGAATATATGGCCTCCTCCAGTGTCAAGGTAACATATCTAGCCAAGACTGTTCAATCTGTTCACAAGAAGCAAATGATAGTGTTATACAACTTTGTGGAAAAGACGTCGGTGCTCGAGTATGGTTAGAAAGATGCTTCCTGCGATACGAGAACTTTAACCTTTTTTCAAAGCTAGACACCAATGGGACTTATCTGGTTATGGTAATTCAAATTAGTACAAGTAATCTATACAATTTCAAGACCACTACTTCAAATCTGCTTTTCAACATGTCTGATGAGGCCTGCAATTCTGCAAATAAGGGATTCACTCAAGGATCAGCTACATGTTCTGCCAATGGTACCGTTTACAGTTTAGTTCAATGTTGGAGAGATTTATCCAGAAAGGACTGCAGATCTTGCTTTCAACTACCAATGAATAACCTCCACCGATGTCGTTCTCTGAATGGAGGAGCCCAGGCACTATTGGGAAGCTACAGGGTTCGATATGAAATATACACTTCTTTTAACACTAGTACTATTGGAAATAGTGCTAGTCCAATTTCATTCTCTAACTCCTCCCGGCCAAACCCTTCTGCCCATATGACTCAGGTGACTCAGGCGAATGGAGCTTCACACACCACGTCAAGTAATCCCTCATGGCCACATCTAATTTTATGATTTCCTTGCTTTTGGGGATTATAGAAATTGATTGTAACTTCAATGTCTGTAAATAACAGTACAATGCATTACATGATTTGCTCTACAGAAAATTCTTTGGGGATTGTGGCAGGCGTCTTAGTAGCGTTAATGGTCTTCTTGTTTGCCCTGAGGGACAGACTGAAATCTTTCTTTTCACGGAACCCAGTAACATGTCAACAGAATGAAGGTAGAATCAGCGGAATTTATCTCAGATTTTAAGAATAATTGACCTTATTCTTGTTTATCTTATTCTGAACTTATCTTGATGGCAGATTTTAAGAATAATTTTCAAAATATTCTAAATCTATCATCTAGAAATAAAATTGAATCTATAACCACGCATCTCTTTAACACAACCCATTCTTTATGTTATCTAATGAAATTAGATTCTTATTTACCTCTTCTTTTTCTATGTAGAAAAACATGTTATTGATCCCGAATCGACACTAATTGAACATGAGCAAATTATTTTCACCTTAGAAGCACTCACAGAAGCAACAGATAATTTTCATGAAAACATGAAGCTTGGAGAGGGAGGCTTTGGCCCTATATACAAGGTATTTACCTACCCACTATTGTTTGCAAGTTTAACGCTATCACTTTACATCATCTTCCAGATAGAGGAATAGGAACAGGGATTTTTCCATGGTTTGTTGATGGACTGATTCTTCCAGGGAATAACGAGAGACGGAAAAGAAATAGCAGTGAAGAAGTTGTCTGTAAGGTCTGGACAGGGCAAACGAGAGTTTATGAATGAAGTGAAGCTTGTTACCCATGTTCAACACCGAAATCTGGTAAAGCTGCTCGGATGTTGTGCCGAGGGTCCCGAAAGGTTGCTTGTTTATGAGTATTTGCCAAACAAGAGTCTTGACACCTTCCTGTTTGGTATGTCATTTTGAATTTTGTTTCATGTATGAGGGAAAGATGATCAATTTTTCAATAATTAATGAGATTGATTATGTAAAAGGTTTTGAAAATTACTATTCTTTGAATACAAATACAAATCCAGAGAAGAAGAGACATCTTGATTGGCAAAAACGCTATAACATCATAATGGGAATAGCTCGTGGTCTTCTTTATCTTCATGAGGATTCACAGTTGCGAATAATTCATAGAGACATTAAAGCAAACAACATTTTGCTTCATGAAAGGTTGAATCCTAAAATAGTAGACTTTGGGCTAGCAAGACTCTTTCCTGAAGACGAGACTCACATCCAAACAATGGAGCTTCACTTCATTTAGTTTTAACTAAGTTTGAATCCCTACAGTCCTAATCATTAGTATGGTTCTTATGTCTCTAATGGTTTGGAATCTTGAAAATATTTCTCATTAAAATTATTTTATGGATTCTTTTAAAACCAACTCATTCAAATCAAACCAATCCAAGTCAATCTGAGTCTGAGTCAAAACTGAGTTAATAGGTGGCTGAGTCAATGTCCAAGTCTGAGTTTTAAAACTATGATATAGATGAGTTTATTATTCGAGGAAATCCAAAACAATTCATGATGTGGCGTTAGAAGATGCTGACAAGTGAAGATTGCATGAAGGACAATGGTAGGTAGTTTGCAAGTTGTAACTACAATGTTCCTTGTACAGAAGGTTTTCACCTTAAATATTTTGAAGAGTTCAAAGCAAAAAAGCAGCTGCCATCCTACTTCATGTTTCTTCACATTAGTTAGTGATCAACTATTTGAGCCAGCCATAAGCATATAGAGGGTTCTATATATATATGGAGAGCATCCTATGTTTGGCAAATAACGAGTGTTAGCATTCAGTACCTTTCAAAGTGTGTCCAAGTCCTGGGCACGCATATGGTAGAAAAAAGATACGAATACAACAAGAACAATTCAACAAAGAATGTGTTGGAACAAGTACACACTACAACAGGTACTACACGTCTATACTGCCAAATGTAGCAGCCTTAAAAAATCCATATATCATTGATTTTTGGCAACACAAGGGTATGTAGATGACAACACAATAGTGGAGTGGACTAGAGGGCACACCAATATTTTTATAAGCTTCCAGCATTAAGGGTGCATGCATGCACCGGCAACAGATACGAAGGGATAATGTTATCCTCGGGATTTGCATGCAATACACAATTTGCATGTCCTTTCTCAATTAAGTAAAAGGCATGAAGTTGCATGTGTTAGCTTAAGTCTTATTCAACAATTTTCTAATTTTTAGTTTAATTCTAAGTTCATTTAAGCTCATGCAGTCTAGAATGTAGGGGGCGTGTTTGCATAAATCATCATTAATTGAGGCGATATTGTGCATGTATGCAGATTCATTGTACCTCTTCTTCTTCTTCGGCTATAAAAAGAAAGGGAGGAGCATATGTTTATTCATTCAGTTTTTAGTTGAACAGTTAGCAGTTCATTGTTTTCTTGTAGTAGGTATAATTCATGCTCAAGAAACAAGAAAGTGAAAACAGGATTTTACAACCTTCATACTCTCTATCTACGAAAGATGCTATTCTATATAAAACAGAATTGCCCTTTTTTTAAACAAAACCACTCACAGTTGGTAACAGCATCCTGACATTATAAAACTAAAGCAAACAGTTGAATATGAAGATCGATATGATGTCTGACACAACTAAATCAACTTGCACCTGTAATAAAGTAACAAGTCATTGTTGTTCCAAAAGCTAGAAGATGCAGGCCCCCTGAGCAGAATATACGCAACTCAGATGAGTACACACACTTCAGAGCAGAGGATATCAGTACACTTACTTTCAGATTGCACAAAATAAACAATGGCACAAAAGAAAAATAAGTGAAGAGACAAGCAAATTTTACCTAGAATATAATTAATTTACAGTGAGAGTCTCACTTTCTCAGGGAAAATTTTACAACGAGAAAATCTGACATATTATTAAAAATTACAACCAACAATGTGGAGAGATGCGAAGACGCTAGAGCTGACCTGAAAAGCTCAAAAGTAAGACCTAATTATATAGGAACTTCACATTTCCAAGGTTTCTGGCTTTGGAATGCAAGGGCGTCAGTTGATGTGATGATGTATTTTCTTACTTGATGTCACCTTTTCTCGCTTGAGTACTAATTCGTATACTGTTTTGGTGTCATTTCTTGTAGTTGTCTATTGGCTTGTGCTTGTTATCTATATGAAGTTGCATTATCTATCAAAGCAACACATCCTGTGCTGAGATTTCGTTCAGATTAATGTTTCTTCTACCCCCTGCTCCAAACAGTTAGCCTTAAACTCACTGCCAACTCTTTGGGTTTTTTTGCAGGATATATTCATCGAACTGCTCCAACCGTGCTCGCATCTGCCCAATAATATGTTCAGAAATTGCTCTCAAACATTTAGGCAACCACTGTTCCATCTGATCAAACCACTCTGTCAGGCTCTCATCCTCCAAATTTTGACGACTGCATTCAGCGCTTGAAAGAATCTTTTCGACAAGTTTGCCGCTGGACGAAACCAGACTGAGGTGACGCAGGGTTTTGAATCACAGTTTTCTGTTTCTTGGCGACGGTTGCTTCTCCTCTTCTACGGCCGGCCTGAGATCTGAGAGTACAGCACAAGGCTGCACTGGCTACGCGGCCCTCAGGAAGAAATAAATGTTTCGTCACTGCGAAGACACGTTTCAGTTCAGTCACTGCGAAGAGTCTCATCGCCAGAAGGCCTGGCCTTTCATGGCCCATTGCCAGATCCTCCCTTTCGTCACTGCGAAGACACGTTTTGGTTCAGTCACTGCGAAGAGTCTCATCGCCAGAAGGCCTGGCCTTTCATGGCCCATTGCCAGATCCTCCCTCTCTGTCTTCCAGCTGGTGGAAAAAATAATATTTTTCTATGAAAAAATAGATTAAATAAACGGCAGAAAACACCCCAATCGTCTAACACACATAATCAATGGCCCAGGATCGCACACGTCACATTTTAGGGATGTCTTTCTGAGAAGGAACGCCTTACTACGTAAATTATGGCTCCAATTAGACCATGTATTAAATTATGGCTCCAATTACCTTCTTCAATTACATTAAATATTCAACCTATCATGCTTTTCAATGGCACCAAATAACTTTACATGTTTACGCAATACATATTACAAGTGTGTTTTTCAATGGTAGCAAATAAACTAAGGTGTTTACACAATATAGATTACAAGCGTGCTTTTCAATGTTAGCAAATAAAGTAACATGTTTACACATACTCAGATTGCATCGAAGATAATTGTTAAATTTATTTTTTTTCATTTTCAATTCGAGATTATATCGTTTTCTTTCACTAATTGTGTATCTCAAATTAACTGATAAAAAAAAAGAATACATAGCTGGTTGGTTATTTCATTTGTGTTAGTTTATTTTTTACTTTTGTTCCCATGGATATAAGTATTTGTGATTACACATAAGTAACAGATGCGAAGTTTTGATTTTCTTAAAAAAAAATTAAAATAATTAAAAAAAATAATTATTAACTGAAATGAGATTTATTATATTTGTTGTTGGCCAGATATAACATATTCAGTTTTTGATTGATTTGTTATCAATATTTTTGACTAGAAAATTTAAAATTTATCTAAAGTTTAACATTATGAATTTAAATTTATTATTTTTAAATAAATTTATTTCTATTTATCTTAAATTGATTAATTGAAATGTCTACCCTCTTACTGTGTAATGGTGGCAAGACTGACTTTTATGTATTCTATCATTAATTGTATTATATCACTAATTACTATGTAAGATAAATATAAATAATTTGAAAAATAACATTATATATTAATTACTATCTATTATAAACATAAATGGTTTGTAATCACTTTACACTAAAAAATGCATTGACTTTTTATTTTATGAAAATATTTCTAAACTTTTATAAAGTTTCTAAAAAAATATCATAGTAAATTGATTTTTCCCAAAATTACCCTCGATCAATTCACACACAACTTAGTTTCAACTGATAAGAACCATATCTCACATTATCAAAGACAATTTTATTACTTAATATTATTAATAGTTGTTAAAAACCTTTGATAGATCTTTTTAATAAGACCATAAATTAAATAAAAATAATGCACAATTGTATATTAACATGGGCCCTCGTTATTTAAAAAACAAAGAGAATCTTGATAGATTTTTTTTGAATTGTTTTTAGTAAGAACAGAACACTAGGACATAAATTTTTATCTTTTACTTGATATAATATTTTCATTATTCTTACATTAGAAAATGTCAACTTAATATAACTAATTTTTAATAATGTTTTAATTTTTTTATAATTTATTCAAGTTAATATTTTTGGTGTATATCCTATTGCTTGTCAATTTAATATAACCAATTTTTAGAACTGTCTTAAATTTTTCATAATTTTTTCAAATTACTAATGAGATGAATATTGATAATTTAGTAATACAAACTTAAATAATGTAATTTTATATAAAATAAATTTGATTTTAATGATAAGTATGAGTTAAATAATAATATAAATATACAATTGATAGAAATATACAATTTATATGTGAATTAGGGATGGATTTATGGTTTTATATTTCCTTACAATTTTAATATATACAATTCTATATGTGAATTAGGGATAGATTTATATTTTTATATCTGCTTATAGTTTATCTTAGTTTGGAAAAAGTAAACCTAGTATAATTTTTTTTAAATATTTATTATTTTAAAATAATTTAGATATAAAAGTTTATTATAGTGTTAGATCTAAGACTTTTGTGATCCATAATGTAGACATCATTAGGATTGGGTGAACGTTTCTAGCCAACTAATGTATGTTTCAAACCAACTAATGTGATTCATCCTCAGGACGAAGTTTATTATAGTTATAAATACTTAATTTTGAACTAAATAAGTATAAAAGCATTTTACAATTTAAAAACTTCACAAATTTGGTAATAAAAATGACATGTTTTCCTAAAGGTAGGAGTTATTATACCCATGTTATAATGTTAACATTATAGAATTTTTTTTTGATTGGTTAATTGGATTGAAGCCTTATTCTGTAATCATGGTTTTGTCACAGATTGGGGTTGATAGAATTGCAATTTAGGGTGATTTGCCACATCTCCTCGCTCTTGCTACTAGCAGATTGTGCACACAAACCAAAAATCCTTGTTGATTGCATATTGTGCAAAAAAACAAAAAATCAAAATGTTTTTAAAAGATGCTTCAATATAACTTCTCCTACATACCTACATATGATGACGATTGTTTGCATGGCTCCGTTGGTCTTTTCCCTTCTACGCATTCAGGATCATCAACATGTTGACATTTGAAATTTCTACTTTCAACTCAAAGCGAGTTGTATGTTATTATATTCCAAATCCCTTTGTACGCAAATATGTAACCTATGTATCTTCCAAATTAACGTACGAATTGAGGGGAATATTAGAGGTAAATTCCCCTAGGTGATAATTTTATATTTAATAAGTTAAAAAAATAATGATTTGATTATTCTTTTCATTTCTTAATTATGCATTAGATTTATAAAAATATAAAATTTTAATACATTTACTATAAGTTTTTAAATTTTAATACATTTACATGAACCATTTTGAGTAAATCATGAAATTACAAGAAAACAAATTTCTGTCCGATGAGATTTGTGAAGCTTGAAAGGTATTCTAAATATATTGTGCAAAATATTTGCTATAGGAAATGGGGTATTTTAAATATTATGTGCAAAGGCATACTTAACAAAAATTCCAATCAAATTAAACCCCAATGTTATAATGTATAAGGTCGACTTTGTTCCTCCATTCATATATGTTGTCGACTTTGCTTCTCCATTCATATATGTTTTCATTGGTTTTTTACTCTAACTTAATTATAATTAAACAAAACAAGAGTATCTAGAATGAAACCTTTTTTTAAATGTGGAAATTAATTCATACTTTTCAAAATTCAATAATTAGACTAAGTGGCAGGAAATTCTAGCTATACGGTCGTGTTTCATATTATTACAAGTAAAAGACAATTATTTTTATAATTTATTAATATTGAATTCTAGTTAATTAAGTTTATTTTAATTCATTTGGAAGAATGATTGTTATCTTCCCCATATGTATTTAATTCCTTCAAAAGACATAATGAGTTTTGTTGTAATGGTTTTGAACTTTGTTCTTGAGTCTTATGTGACTCATGGTATAAACATGGAGCTAAAGAGATATTGAAATAGATTTATGTTTCATACCATCAAATTCTCATGCATACAATTGTAAGTATATTTATGGAGTTAGATGTATCAAAAATGTAAATGGGCATATAGTTGTAGACATACACCTAGTTTGATAGTTCACCAATGTAAAATATAGATGTATACTAAGGTGATAAGGGGCATATCGTATTTTCAAATACCTTGTTAATGAGAATTAAGGAGGATAGGTGTTTATCCCAAGTCAAGTGTAAAGGGGGGAATGTTGGGTTAATCTTGGCTTGGTCATAAAGTAGTTAGGATAATCTCAATACAACCAATAAGAGATTTATCATTCATTATTGATGGGCTTATGGAATTGGGTAAAACATGATATTTCCTCATGGTATTTTATATGAGAAAGCCTATTCAATTGGATAAATATTATACCATGATGTATCTAACAATGACTTAACACACTCAATGTATTATTTTAAAATGCTCTTGTTGAGCACAAAGACCCCATAATGTATTGTAACCATTTACTTTTTCAAATAATGCATTGAGTGCATTTTATAGATTGAATTTTTTCTTCTAGAAGGGTTTTCCAAAAAAATTATTGTCAAATATGTATGTATATATGTGTGTATGTATAATAAAAATGTTAATATTAATAATAATATTCTCTCATTGAATAGTATATAAGTGTAATTGGAAGCAATATCTCCATTTACACCAACAACACTGTCAAGCCAACTCAAATAACAACATATCATATCCATCAACAAAAATATAATGTGGGAAACAACACATACATGGTGACAAAGTCAAAACAACAATATGACAATATCCCTCAAGTAACATCATAATCACCTCATCAGATCAACAAACACATACTAGTCACACTCCCCTTGAGCATCATCATCAACCTACAATCAAAACCTTTGTGTTGAAGGGTACACCTCATGGACCATAGGAGTGACACTTGACAAAAATATTTGATCAATTTTTTTAGGGAATTATAAGCATTTCACATGGGTATGACATCAATGACTCCATGGACCCGAAATTTACATCTTTCATCTAATGAAATGCGGCTACATTAATGACTCCATAAGACCACTCATGGCTTAAATGAGTGATATATAATGGAAAATAGAGACTCTTTCTATTACAACCAAGGAAATATTTGTATTATGGTTGAATAACTCTTTTCACAACAATGACACGAAAGCAACCTCCTAAAAATAAACTTTCAAACTATAGATTGACTGGTACATAGCCTTACATTGGTTTCTTAAACATATGACCTAAACAAGCATTACAATTTGTCTACTTTAGATTATCACAAATAATAATTCTAATGAAGGCATAGGTGATATTCTCCAATCATTTTGATCATAACTGAAGAGGTCAATAAGAAATTGACTCAGAATCTTTTGACATAACACAAATTTCTCAGCTACCACTTTACTCTCAACAATCAAATCTACAAACATATCATATCAAGACATATATCAGTGTATTTATGATCATCGCATAAGTCTTTTTCCTATGTCTTTGTCCTGCACACAATCATATCTTTAATAACTATAACACATTCATTAGTCATTGCAAACACATCAAGTCACTGTGATCTTTTTGTTCTCTCAATCAAATTTGTATGTCCAAAACTTAGTGAAGTTTAAGAGTAGGTCTCAATGCATATATTATTCCCACAAACAATATGTTTCTGTGATTTATTCAGAGGGTGCACCCAGTATATCAGGCCTACTAACTGACTTCCCACTTCATGCCATCGATCCATCATTGTAGACATATCTCAATCATCATATGTATATATATATATATATATATATATATATATATATATATATATATATATAAAGAAAGAGAGAATGTGCTATGCATGCCAATTTTAGTTTTGTTGAAATCATCATCATCCATACAAATAAGTTTTGCATAGTTTGATTTCCTCTTCAGATATGCTCTACAAAACCAGAGATCAAACCATACATCTAAAAATTCAATTCATATTGGAAAACATCCAATTTTTTTATGTTTTCCCAAAAAGAAATGTTGTTCCAATCAAGGTGTTAGCGAATTCATTCATATCAACAATATATGAATATATTGACCGTGTACATATTCAAATATCTATAAAATTTTAAATAACATCTATCCCAATTGCAATACACTAGACACTCTATCATTTGATCCAAAATGAGAGCTAACAATTATGTATACAAATGCTCATACTTAGTTGGATCTGTGATGTTATGTGTATACCTTTGCAATAAACATTAAAATACCATATCGATTCTTGCAATTTTATTTCAGTTCTTTGTATATGAAATGTGAAACCACAAAATCACTTCAAAAATATATGTGTGATACACCATAAGTCAAATTGCATAAATTGATTATTCTATCTACTAACAAACAACACACTTCCCGAATTGTTCAATTGTACATGGATCTTGTTAATTATCATTGAATTATCCACAAATGATTCATTTCATCATGAGCTCACAACATTTTTTTCAAGTATGAATAAATCACCCAAAGTTAATGAAGAGCCAAAATAATTTCTAAATTTTGACAGATTTGATATAGGAAAAGAAATTGTGCACATAGTCAGCAAGTCTTTAGACTTTAGTAAACCCAAATAAAATGATTTATTTGTCACCTATGCACAGACTAGAGGGCATGGATTTTCAACATATTAAATGATCAATTCACACCTCTAAAAAGATCTGCCATATGTACACTTCTTTAAACCTCCTACATATTAGATCTGCCTCCTCAACATTCTACAATAAATTAGACAATGCACTATTTTTAGCTCTCATACTTCATATTTTTTTCCTTATGGAAAATCATAAAGAAAATAGAAAATACAAATTATATCGGTCTCACAAATATGTTGTCCATATCAAATTGATCTCACCAACGCTTCAATTTTTCAACTTCAAGCTCAATGCATCCTCAGATTGCTCAAACGTTACTAAAAAAAATTCAGATCTATCCCCCTTGTGCACTCTCCATCCCTTCAACATTTACACATTCCCGATCAATGATACTTCAAAAATATCCCAACACACAGCTCGGCTTCTGGCCAATTTCCCATGACATCTTCGAAATCGTTATCACCCAACGTCTCTTTGGACTGTATCTATGCAATTATGGTTGACCAAATCAACACGCAGCAAATTTTTTCCAACATTCATATAATTTGGACTAGATCATATAAATTTAGTCCATAACTATCCAATCCTACATTCTTGGTAAAACTAATAACAATTACTATGGTAATAGTTGTTGATTTTCCATTTTGACCGGATCACACATACAAAAATGTTGATCATGTGACCAAATCAAAACCCACGAGCCACAACATGTGATAACTAATTAATCTAAGTGTTAATCACCACTATCATAAAAATATATTTCTTTAAATGATTAAATGCACACCAAAAACATATTGAAATGAAACAATGGACATAGTCAAATTTATGTGACAGACACCATGCACTTAAAAACGTGCATGTGTGTATCAAAGGATAGAAACAACTATGGTTTAGTGCTCAAGGTATGCACACATGCATTTTCATTCGAAAATTTTGACCACAAGAATTTAACACCACTTAACAATAAATTCCTCATGCACACAATATATTGGTAAAGGTTTTACTTAGCCTGCAACTTCTCCGAATCACACTCCTAAAAGTGCCATCCACTTATCGATCTCTTCTCTTTACAAGATTTTTTCTATAACTATTCACCATAAATCAATTATTTTACATAATTATGAGACCAACATCATAAACAACATCTGAATCCATTGACTATGTATTGCTCAATCCAAAAATCAATCCTCTATAGTTTGTAGTATTCCGCTGATTCCAAAGATTGTGCACACGTGCCTTTTCTATTTTAATCACTTACAGACTACAAGTATATGCACAACCATTCTTCAGATTTATTATGCAATTCCCTCTAGTCACACTCTATCATTCAGACTAACATTGGTCTCAAAGTATTCCAACAATCTTATCTATTCCATTATTAATTTTGTTGGATTCTAACCATTCTTTTATTTTGTTGGATTCTAACCATTCTTTTATTCTGATGGAGTTACTAACATGTGCTTAAATGTACATATCAAATTTAGCTATATATTATCCATGGATGAAGGATTTGTAGTAGATTGATTAATTAAACCATTTATAAAATGGATCAAATATGAGCTATCAAACAAAATCTTTGAAACAATTTCTATTGAAACTAAATGAAGATCATTTTCTTATAGGACCTCACATTGAAGTTATGCGGATTGTGCTTCATGCTCCCCCTAAGGCTGAGCTAGCCTCAATTTTCTTTTTTCTCCTCTTGAATGTTGTTGACTTTTAGAATTGAGATCTACTTATCTTTATTTCTTCTAATGAGAGCTTCTCTTCCTTGACTTCCGTTGATGTTGTTGCTTCTTATGGTTATCTTTGGCTTTGTTGTTGATGAAATATTTTACAATTTGATTGTCCCTTCCTTTCTTGGATCAAGAAACCTCAGTATTATTTTCAACCTTTTGATATTGAAATAGTTGTCTTTTAGTTCCCTCTACGTCAATTCTTAGACTAGTAGGCTCAACCTTTATCTTTTCATATTTATCAACCTTTTCTTTAAGATGGATGTCCATTAATTCTTCAACTCCTATTGCATTTTCTAATTGGTGCTTCAGTTAAATAATCTCTTCTTTAAGTTCATGCTCCCTTTCAATATCACAGACATTGAGTCAATATCACAGATATTGAGTGCTTTCATTTGGATCTTTTTTTCAACTGTGAGTTTTATTATTAGAACATTATCCTTAAATTGTGTCTCATTATTTGAGCAAAAACAATCCTTACCTTTGTGAGTAGAACGTGACCCACATTCTTCATAGATCTAATGCAATTTTCCCATTTCCTTGGTTGTTTGACAATATATTACCTCAACTGAATCATGATCTAATAAACCCTTCAATATGATATTTTTTGGCTTCTTCAATATGTTCATCTTGCAAACCATATTCAATTGATAACAAAATGTTCACATTAATAGATATAAAATATGCCTCCAATCTCACCTTCCATAATGGATAATTCGTCCCATCAAGAAATGAAACTCCAGCTTCTACAATCCTATCCATGATCTACCTTCCAATGATGAAGCTTCACAAGAAGGCACCAAACTATGATACCGATTGTTGACATCAATGCCAACTAACAAAGTTAGCAAGTGAATCACTGTAACAAACCAAACACTCATCACAATCATAAGGAGGACTACCATCATAAGGATGACATAAAGCATATAAAAGATAGTACCAAACAAGCATATGCATAAGCAATCATTACTTCATCTCCTCGTTCTCCACATAAAATGTTGAAAATTGTGCAACAAGAAATGATTGTTGAGAATGCAACAAGATGATGGAGCTTAGTGGAAAGGAGTCACCTTCACTAAGTGGGCCCGCAGGCAAATTATGGCGCAAAGTCTATTTTTAGAGTATGTCTATTTTTAGACATATGGATCAATGTCTATGAGTTGCAGGATGTTGTTTATGGATGAATGGTCATGTTGGGAAAAATAAATGGAATTCTATTTTTGGATCACAGTAGGAGTGAACAGAGTCTATTTTTAGACTGCTAGTCAAAAATAGAAAAGTTAAATATTATTGTCTCATAATAATATTTAGACTATAAACTTTATCTTATCCTCTTGGAGCACTTCAGTTTGAGCTATAGATGTGGCACATGCATTTGTTAGAAGGAAATACACTTTTCTTATGAGTCAGTTGAGCTATTGCATGCAAGACATCAATTAGAACTCATGTGGTTGAGTTCTGTGGAGTTGGATGAGTAGTTAATGGAGTTGTGTACAGTTTGACTTAGTTGAACTAGTTGTATTTAGTCTAAATGGCCAATAGACTAAGTGATGAGTTGTGTGAATTAGTTATAATTAAGTCACTAATTATTAACTCATAAATTAACTGAAGAATACATCAGTTAACTCAGTGCATGGACAGTTCAACAGAGACAGGTGTTAGAGGTAAGTGAAAGGGTGAGTTGTGACTATTAGTTGTGCATGAGGATTTGCACAAGCATGGACTGAGTAATGCCAATGAGGATTGAGTAGTGTGGGCCAATATCAAGGCAATTGTAGCTCATGCTCACGTGATTCTCTTGCAGGATTGTGCAGTGGAGGCAGGCAAGTAGTGGAGGAGATTTGGAGATTAGATCTGAGCTGTATTGTGTGTAACAGGTGGAGATAGTGCTGGATACTTATGAGGAGTATTGTACTATGTATTGTTACATGTTCTCAATCATTAATATAAAGATAGTGTGGGGTTTTCAACTGTAAGCTTTCCCCGGGTTACATACTGTGTTAATGTGTGCATGCGATTGATGTTTCATTGTTTTTGATGCTGTTAAATTGATGATCAACGTAGAGGAGGTTATGTATTATGCATGTATTCTGCAATAGTGTATAATCGGGATAATCTCTATGAATAAGTGTTTATTATTCAAAATTTATACATGGTATTAGAGCGAGCTGATTTGTAGAAGAAGTTCTACATGATATCAGTGTTGTATTGATCATCAGATCTATTATTCAGAAAATGTTTACATTTTATTTCTTCAGGTAGAGTCTATGATCGGGCCAAGTAGCCGTTGGATTCATCCTTCTTTTAGAAGGTGAGATATCCGGTGAATGCCCATACAATCGATCTCTGTATGAGAAATACTTTGTTCTCACGAATTTTAGATCAGAAGCGGTTGAGTTTTTTGAGCTGGTCGAATTTGAATTTGCAGCAGTGTTTTCTTGGTGTCAAAGTTGAAATGTCTTTCAACAGATTGCGATTGGAGTATTCCCTTGAGGGAAACTCGAACTATATTGCATGGAAGGACATGATGGAGGCGCTGTTAGATGATAATGGGTTGAAGGAGTTCATTGATGTGGATGTCCCAAAACCTACTGATGCTGCTCAAGTCGAGGATTGGAAAAAGAAGATAGCAAAGTGTCGAAGGATTCTGTTGGAAGGCGTGAGGGATAACATTGTGTCCAGCCTCCATGGAAAGGCTTCTCCATATTTGATGTGGAAAACATTGACAGAATTATTCCAAAGCAAGAGCGACCAGAGGAAGTTGGCGCTCAAGGATAAACTCACTAACATTAGGTGTGAGAATGGAGACAGTATGCCCCAGTATCTCATGAAGTTCACCCAATGACGGGATGAGTTGGGAAGTGTGGGGGTAACTGTTGAGGATGAGGATATGGTGAGTCTAGCACTCCTTGGCCTTCCTAAGAGTTGCCATAGCTACCAGGACTCGGTGAATGGAAGGGAGAAATTGCCAAGATGGAGAGACTTTGGTCGGATCTTGTGCAAGAGGAGATTAGATGGCGCACAAGAGATAGATCTTCATCTATGCATGATGAGGAGAACTATGCCTTAGCGAGTAAGGCAAAGAATGGGAAGGTGAAGGTTTCTCTTTCCGAATCTATTTCTTCCAATGATGGGAAGAAGGTTGACAAGTCGAAGGTGAGATGCTTTCGCTATCATGAGTTGGGCCATTATGCTACTAATTTCCCAAAGAAGAAATCCAAGAAGGGATCCGGGGAAGGATCTGAAGGTGAGGCACTTGCTTCACAGTTCGAGTTGGATTTCACACTCTTCACATGCATGGTTTCATCCATCGTCGGAAGTGGTTGGTTTCTTGACAGTGGAGCTTCTTTTCACATGACCGGTGACAAAAGTTTGTTTAGTACTTTGGAGGAGAAATATCTCCAGATACTCATAGGGATGGGTAATGATGAGAAGTATAGTGTCTCAGGTGTAGGCATGTTTTTTTTTCAGAGGGAGCATGGAGCTTGCCTTACCTTGATCGATGTCAAGTATGTACCAGGACTGAAGAGAAACTTGGTGTCGATCGCGATGCTGGAAGATAGAGGGTATGATGTAGTCTTTAGTATGGGAAAGGTTTTCCTTAGACACCTCATCACTAGACAGGTGAAGCAGATTGGTTCACGGGTCAAGAACCTGTATGCTCTTGAGGTTCAAGATGCATGCAAAGCCTTGAGTAGCGAGGAAACTGATGGAGACTTAGTGGTTGAGAGGGAGGGTATATTACCTCTCAACATGTAGAGCCAGAAGAAGTCTCAGACGATTGTGGAGGAGCCACGATTGGTGTAGCAGCTTCAGGAGGTTGTGGAGCAGCCACAACAAGGGAAGCTGAGTGGAGATTGAGTAGAGACATCTACTCATGCAAAGACCTCTAGTAGGGGAAACTTCGATCCAGGTGGGCTAAGGGATCACATGCAGCCATACTTCCAGGTAGGAGGTGGGGTGATTTGGATTGATCGTCCCAAGGAGGAGGGGCAGGATACTTGAGGTACACAACCTCTTGGATGAGACCTTGCTACAAGAGCCCCGATGTGGAGTAGCAGGAACTAAATGATTGGGTAGAGACAGATGCGGATGGAGCGGCAGAGAGAGCGACAGTGCAGGGAATCCCAGGACAGCGCATAGCTAGCAGGCTGTAGCAATGCGAGAGGCACAAGTGTTTTGTACAGTGCTAGGTGGCACAAAGAGGTTTGCAATGGCGCGAGATGCATGGAGATGTTGCAGTAGCGCAGATGTTAGAGAGGGAGCACTTGTCAGCAGCAGGTAGAGCTTCAGCATCAGACTATGTTCCTAGCCCAACAGAGTGGTCAGTTGGGAGTGTTTTTGTTCAAAGTGTTGTTGGAGCAAAGTGGACCGGGCAGATGTGTTTCATGCAGAACATTCCAGAGTTATAGGATCGGGTTTGAGAGGAAGCCTTTCTTGTTGAGAGGGAGTGTTGAAAAGTGTGCAACAAGAAATTCTTGTTGAGAATGCAACAAGATGATGGAGCTTAGTGGAAAGGAGTCACCTTCACTAAGTGGGCCCGTAGGCAAATTATGACGCAAAGTCTATTTTTAGGCTATGTCTATTTTTATACATATGGATCAATGTCTATGAGTTGCAAGATGCTGTTTATGGATGAATGGTCATGTTGGGAAAAATAAATGGACTTCTATTTTTGGATCACAGCAGGAGTGATCAGAGTCTATTTTTAGGCTGCTAGTCAAAAATAGAAAAGTCAAATATTATTGTCTCATAATAATATTTAGACTATAAACTTTATCTTATCCTCTTGGAGCACTTCAGTTTGAGCTACAGATGTGGCACATGCAACTGTCAGAAGGAAATATGCTTTTCTTATGATTCAGTTGAGCTATTGCATGCAGGACATCAGTTAGAACTCATGTGGTTGAGTTCTGTGTAGTTGGATGAGCAGTTAACGGAGTTGTGTTCAGTTTGACTTAGTTGAACTAGTTGTATTTAGTCTAATTGGCCAATAGACTAAGTGATGAGCTGTGTGAATTAGTTATTAATTAATTCACTAATTATTAACTCATAAAGTAACTGAAGAATACATCAGTTAACTTAGTGCATGAACAGTTCAACAGAGACAGGTGTTAGAGGTAAGTGAAAGGGTGAGTTGTGACTATCAGTTGTGCATGAGGATTTTCACAAGCATGGATTGAGTAATGCCAATGAGGATTGTGTAGTATGGGCATATCAAGGTAATTGTAGCTTGTGCTCACGTGCAGTGGAGGCAGGTAAGCAGCAGAGGAGATTTGGAGATCAGATCTGAGTTGTATTGTGTGTAACAGGTGGAGATAGTGCTGGATACTTATGAGGAGTATTGTACTATGTATTGTTACATGTTCTCAATCATTAATATACAGATAGTGTGGTGTTTTTAGCTGTAAGCTTTCCCCGGGTTACATATTGTGTTAATGCATGCATGTGATTGATGTTTCATTGTTTTTGATGCTGCTAAATTGATGATCAACATAGAGGAGGTTATGTATTATGCATGTATTCTGCAATAGTGTATAATCGGGATAATCTCTGTGAATAAGTGTTTATTATTCAAAATTTCTACATAAAAGACTAGCTTAATTATACTGAAGCTACCATCTACAATTGTTGTGAATTGCTTCAGATTTTCTACAAAATATCTACATAGCATGCATACTCTTCTCCTCTCTCAACACATAGAACAACCAACCATTCTAATAATGAGCTCTCTCCAATATATAGATGATTTGAAGTGATTAACTCAATAATGACCAAAGAGTACCGAGCTCAACAAATATATATCCATACACTTAGGGAATGATCCTAGATTTTGAACATATATTCATCCTTGACTTGATCCGCATGTATATCCTTGAAGATACAACCATATTGGAAATATTGCTTGAAGACAAATGTGCATATTGGAAAGAGATGCATGTGTTCAGGGGGAGTTCATGAGGTTTGAAATGTTAATTTTATTTATGGTCCATTCTCTTTTTCAGCCTGTCATCATTCATATTATCAGCCACATATGTGTTGTTCTTAGCCTTGGAGCAATTGGATGTCAAGTTACTATGGATATTTTTGATGATATGACAACCATGTAGTTATTGTTATGCACATTGTCTAGATGTGATGGAGGATAACACAATCTGGGGGAGAATTTGTGCTTCCAAATGGAGATTGTTGTGCATATATTTGACATTGATTTGATGTAGGAAGATGTTGAGAAGAATTTTTGTTGCTACTTCCACATATTGTTAGTAGGATGAGGTAGTGTGCATAATGAAATAGTTAGTATATTGATAGTGCTCATACTACTAGAACAATTTATATCATGTATTCTCGAGCATGTGAAGCTACTACGAAGATCATATGATGTTGTGTTGGAGTTAGCTCATCTAGAGTATGCATATTATTGTTCATGTCTTCCATATCTAGAATTATGATGCTTCATGCTACTAATATGTTTTTCATTTGGATGGTTTAGTTGTGATGAGCTTATGCATTTATGGACTTGGATTAGAAGTATTTTTTGATGATGTGTGGAGAGAGTATGTTTTCTCTT
Organism: Pinus tabuliformis; assembly: GCA_031772625.1. Classification (NCBI taxonomy): domain Eukaryota; kingdom Viridiplantae; phylum Streptophyta; class Pinopsida; order Pinales; family Pinaceae; genus Pinus; species Pinus tabuliformis. The sequence goes on along the minus strand of CM062809.1, from coordinate 727,010,877 downwards.
AAGTCTTAAGAAAATATGTAAGCTGCATATGATGTTTTGGTTTGAGAGATTGACATGTTTTTATTGGTTAAGCACTGTGGCTCTTTCTATATGTGGAGAGAGTGTGTTGACCTTGATGGCATGAAGCCAAGGAGATGATGAGTTTATGTGCTGCTAATGATGTTATATTTCTAGATCTTATGCTGCTAGTGCTTAGTGTTTTTGTTTTTGATGCGTTTTTTATTTATCCACACATTGATGATGTTGGAGAGATTATTGTTTGTTTCATCTGTGACTAGTTATCCTTATGTTGCTAGTTGTTTTTCTTCTTCTTACTCATTAATGATATGTTGTTCATGGATGATGAAGATGTATATGTCATTGTTTCTATGTTTTTCTATTCATGTTGGTGTTGTCAGATGATGATGTTGGAGATGTATATGTGGAGCATGGTTTTTGCTAGTGTTTCTATCATGACCTTGTTGCAGGTGTTGCTGGGATCCTTCATTGTTAAAAATATGTTGAGAGTAACTAAGAACTAACATATTCTATGTTTAGTATTCCTATTGTTGCTACTACATGTAGAACTTATATAATTATTCATGGAGATATTGTATTTGATGCACATGCCATCTATTGTATTCTTTTTTATGCTACTATATGAAGCATATATTGTTGCCCATTGGTGCCATGTACTAATGTTATACCATTTTATTGGGCATGCATAAAGGAGAGCGTGCTTGTGTGAATTTCTAAAATACATTTATTATTGTCATTTCATATTTTTAGAAGGGAGGTGAAATTGAAAGAGGAAGAGAAGAAAATGGAAGAGGAGGAAGGGGTAGAAGCTGGAGTTCCCGAAGGCAACCACATCACAATTGAGTGCGTAATATAAGGAGAGATATTATTGAGCAAGTTAGATGTGTTCTTTTTAGGGATATAATCAGATCAAAAAGTGAAGAATATCGAGTGAGCGACGTGACATTGGAAAAGTTGTCGCTCTTGATAATTAATTAATCAAATGAGAATGAGAATGAGAATAGTTGCCCCATTTGTTTGGATGAACAAACAAATTTGAAGGTGGAGAGGAAGCCCATGAAATGCCATGCTGCCACATCTACCATGAGAGGTGTCTATTCCCATGGCTCTGATCGAATAACATGTGTCCTCTTTGTTGTTACCGCATGCCCCCTTCTTGATAACATGTAATTCTTTTTCAAATGATTATAGATTTATTAATTTATTAATATAATTTTATTATTTTATTAAGAGTGATATATTAAAATGAATTTTTAAATAGATAAGTATTTATGGAAAATATTGTGTTTGATATGTCAAAGGTTTATCTACAATGAAGGAGGCAATCATGTGTGGTTATTTTTTTCCTCTTGATATGAGTTTAGTTGGTTTGTTTTTCTTGTTTTTTTTTTAATTAGTTTATAATTTAATGTAGGAATATTATAGTATTTTTTTATATTATGTTAAAATTAAAATGTTTATATTTATTTATAGTAACTACAGTATTTTTATTTTAAAAAAATAGTATGCAAATGTGTTTTTGAGTTTAAAACTTAGGAAAGGTTTTTAGAGATATTTGATTCATGTGGATTCTTGGTAGATCTATAATGAGGATTGAATTTATAACTTTTATATAGATTTCACATTTATAACTAGAAATATTTTTAGGAATTTTTCTTTAACATGTTTTATAATTTTTATAATTTAATTTAAATGTGATAATACTATTGATGATAGAATATCATATATAAATATAAAGCTTAGAATTTTTATTATTATAGACATTGAATTTCTATATGTTTATCCATTAAATTTAAATATAAGGTTGTGAATTATAATCTTTATGAATATGAATCATTATTCAATTCATTACTTTTTAAATTAAGTTAACGTTGTCTTTTTTATCATAATTTTGCGATCAAATGCTTCATTTACAAACAATCCAATATCTCTCCTATGTTGAGCTGACATTTAAAGGTTTACACTCATTAATTATATGCTCTTAAATAACATAGTTATAAATATGAATTATCATTATTTAATTTTCTTTTAATGTGATATGCAAATTATGATTTTTGGAAAAACATTGACTATAATTTTATTAATAGAATTAAAATTACAATATAAAAAATTGGTTTGATTCAATTTATTATTTTTATTGTTTTTTTTAATTGATCCAATCTAGAGAAAAAGGATGAAGGCATCCCAAAGGAAAGATGGTTCAAGGATAACAAATCTTTCTCCCAATGAGGAAGTTGTTGATCATCAATCCAATGATGTTGAAGGAGAATACCTAAATGAGAGGTCAAGAAGCTTAGAAGGTACACTATTGTTATATTATGAATGTAATGAAATAGGTCATCTATCTCCTAGTTGTGCATGCGGACTATTAGAAGATACCTATCAAGAAGAGGGAAGAATGTCTCATGGTGAGAACAAAGAGAGATATCATGATTTCTCATCCATAGGAGAAAATAAGAATATCCTCTGTAGTGATGAAGAAAAGGCTCAAAGTGAAAGATCTCTTGGTCATGGGTCTATTAGTAATTCTAATAAAGAAGAAAAATATTTAGATAAGAAGATCTATTTCAAGAAGAAGCTCATCTCTTCTCTAAAAGAGATCATGGAGCTTGTAGAGACAAACCAAAAATGAGAGTAGCTACAAGAATACAAGCTTCAGAATGATGGTTTGAGAAGAAAAATGATTGATCTAAGTGTTCAAAAATGAGAGGTTAGAAGGCTGAATGAGATTCTTATGTTCATAGTGGGATATTGAGCGAGACTAGAGGAAGAAGGAGATCCTATAGTAGCCATATTGAACACAATTTCCATTGCATTCATGGTGAGCACCCCTTTCTTTCTAGTCACATTTCATAATTGAGAAGAAAAGAGTAGAGAATAGGCATCATGTTATAGCCAATTTTTTCTTGTATCGGGATTTATAAACTACCATGTGTTGTTGGGAAAAGTATCCAATACGGAATGACCCTATCCCACTCTAAGGGTGATAGTACCTCAGCAACAATCAAAGCAAAGCTATTCGAGATTACTTCTTTATGAGATGTAAGAGAGGGGAGAAAGAGATCCACTAACCGTTGTCTTCCGCTAATGATTGATCCAATCTTCTCTCTTTGCTGCTTGCTCCCAGCTCCTTGCTCTTTCACTGGCCCAGCTACACCAAGATCCTGCAAAATGGCAAGAGAGGGAAACTACAAGAAGCATACATTCATAATTGATTCAAGGATTAGAATAAATCAAATATACAAGTATCAATACGCCATTGAGACACATGCATATAGAAGAACCTCAAATGCTTTATTAATGGAAGAAGTAAAGTTCAGGAAGTGATACAACCATAAAAGGCCCAATCCAGCATCACCTCCTAGCAGAAAGAAATCTCCTCTTCACCTCCTTCAAGCAAATCACCCAATAGTTCTATACTCAAACCAACAGCACTTCCTTACATTCACAAGATTCCAGCCTCCTTAGACCTCATGAGAGAGCTCTATATATAGGAGTTTTGGAGAAAGGATGAGTCAGCTTGAGCTTGGCATGGAGCTGACTAGTGTCCTCTCCCACTTCAGTTATTCTTCAGTTCTTGAGTCCACTTGGAGGTTCTTGCTTCCACTTGGAGATCTAGACCCTCTTACTCATCACTAGGTGAATTCTCTGATCCAAGTGTCATTTTGGAAGCTTCCTGGGCATTGACACCTTGAGGAATGACTGTGCCACTTGGCCAAACTCGCCCAGCGCAGATAGCCTTCTTTACAGTTGACATTCAGCACAGGTACAGAGTGGAGCAGTTGACATTCAGCGCAGATGCTCAGTGGAGCAGTTGACATGATCCAGAATTAGCTTGTTTTTGAGTGTTTTCAGGTGGAGAACTGATATTCAGTGTTGTGGTTTGCTGACCTTATTCCTCTAGGGGTAGGAACAACATGTCTAGGGACTTTCGATCCCTTAGATTATTGACATTTCATGCTTCATGCTGTAAGGCACAAAAATGTCTATAACAGTTGCCCCCTAAAGTATGAGGTCGTTTATCGGGTGAAATGCTTTATCAGGAGGATCCGAAGTTCATTCAATGGCTGAGAGGTGACCTGTAATAAAATACAATACAATACATTATTTTTCATTCTGCTTTCATGATCTAGCTGAGGCGGGCATTCCCATGCTCAGATTTATAAATTCATTTTGGTACATATAACAGACGACCGTCTGATGGTAGACTGATAATTCTCCGCTGAAATTATCATCCTTTAAGTAGGATGATCATCTGCTGCAATGATGTACATATCAAATGTCTTTATATTTCCTGAATATATATCGCAGCCCGGATGAATGAAACTAGATCCGGGGTCTTCAAACTCATTCGATCTTCACTCTAAGTACAAGTCGATCCATGTGAGAATTGCGCTAAAGTCGAACATGGAAAGACATCGCTTGATTACCGGTCAATGATGTAAACCGTTAACAAGCGCGAGAGGAATCACCGATAATGATAATTACCCTCAAGGTACTGCAGTACAATTCACGTGGTGTGAATAAAGGACTTGGCGTCGAACACCACGCAAAATCTTCTGGTCGAAGGCCATTGACGTATACCTGTCGCCGGAAGTGAGAAACTTGCCATTGAGGCATGCAAGCTTCAAAGTACTGAGGGGGGTGTTCCTAGATCAACTTCTTGGATAATGAGCTGAAGTTGAAAAGAAGCGATCCATCAAAGGAGGGCCTTAAAGAATCCCACATCAGTGACACAGAACGGAGCTAATGATTTTAGTGGAGGTGAAAACAATCTGTGAAATATGATTCAGGGTGGCGATCATGGGTGGATGAAGGATAATGTATGGCAGTGGATGGGACACGGTTGACTCTTTCTGAACAAAATCTCTTGAACATATAATGACACTGATGCGATGGATCGGTAGCATTACCCCAAATGTGGATGGTTTGGGGAAGACCATGGTGATGAGACCGGTGAATGAAACAACCCAACCCGATGTGATACGGAGGAAAAGTGTCATGTTCAAGAGCGACTTGCTACCATTAAAGCTTTGAGGTTCTCCCAATTTTTCCCCAGTCATTTCTGACCAGTACCTCTTTATTTTTGTCAAGCTTGAGGAGGATAACATATGCTTGTTCTATAACCTGCCCTTCGGGCAAGCCCATCGCTATGTTTTAACGAGTCTAGCGATAGGGAAACTCGTTCTTGTCTAAAGACAAGTTTGTCGCTATTTAATCATTTTAACGAGTCTAACGACAAGGAAAACTCGGTCCTTTTCATTTTTAGAGAGTCTGAAAAGGTACAGAAAGCTAACTCCAAAATTCCTTTTTTGTCATCTAATCCCTTAAGTCCGAAAAAGTATAAAACAATATAGAAGGGATGAGTTTTCGATAACTTTAACGAGCCGAATAAAACAAGCGCTCGACCTTTTTGTGTAATAATCCCTCAGGTCCAAAAAGATTAAAATCTAGAGGAGGGATAGCTCTTCCGGTCACTTTAACGAGCTGGAAGGCCAAAACTCGGCAAACTTTTCATATTTTACGAGTCAGGAGAAAAGAGCTCAAAGAAGACTCATCTTTTGAGGAACGAGTGATAAAGAGGGATAGCAGCAGATTCCAGGTACAGGTTGGAATTTTCCAATTACGGCAGTGTCACAAGGATGGCTAGGTGAAATCACTCTTCGTAGCTGTTCCTCAAAATAGGTAAACAATCATATGGGGGTGAACGATCGGCCAAAAGGAACGGAGGTGGCAGGTGCAAACACGACCAAGGCTTTTTATGGCTAATAAATTTACGATCACAATGGTTATTTACCGAAATAGGTTCATTTTTTAATGAGCTTAAACTCTGGAGGAAACTCTTGCTAACGCTTTTCTATTTTTTAACGAGCATAAATTCCACGATAAAACTGCTCGATTATATGGTCAAATTTTGATTTTTTACCATCACTAGCTTTTCTCTTTTCAAATATAGTACTGCACTTTCAATTGCTGCAAAAAACTTTGTTAGAAATGAATAATATTTGCATGAAAATGAGATTATAACCCTAATATTTCACTTTGAACTACGTAAAAAGCCATAAAAAGGTCTTTTTACCTCTCATTTACCATTTCATTTGCATTTTGTTTGTTGGAGCTCTGGAGGTGCCTCTTCCCCTTTGATTTTCATCAGCTGATTCCGGGAGATTCTGCGGACGATTTTCGGCGCCGTCTGGACTAGGTAGGAGCTAAACCCTAGCTCTTTCTTTTCATGGTTTCATTTTCCAGTTTTAGGCCTGCTTTTCAGTGTTTCTGAGCCCCAGGGGTTTTGCAAAAACGCCCTAACTTCAGCGCAGGTTCCCCTTTCGAAACCTGCGCTGAATGTCAAGCTGCCTTAAGGCAGCCTGACCTTCAGCGCAGGAGGGACACTCTCTGCCTGCGCTGGGCTCAGAAAACTGGGTTTTCAGGTCATTTTTTGATGAATTTTCGCCAGTTTTTCACCAAAATCAGGAACTTACTCCTTCTCTTGTTTGCTTTGCAGGGAACTTTGAACAACATGTCCCTTACATGGCGAGAACGAGAACATGAAGAGGAGGACATGATTGACCTCCATGACCCGGTCACGGTGAACGCGTTGCGGGACTGTGGCCTGCTGAATTTTTTCCGTATCTCTAGTATGAGAGCGCATATTTCTTTGCTGCAGTATATGCTTGATGCTTGGGATCCTGTTAACCAAGTATTCCAGATTAGGGGAAAGTCCATCCCCTTGACCATAGAGGACATGTACTTCTTGACTGGATTGTCAAGACGAGGTGCCCCCATTTCCTTGTCAGGTACAGCCCGGGGGACCGATTCCACCAGAGATTATGTCCGCCAGTATTGCAGGGAAGGTTCTCAGCCGAGCAGAGACGGCAAGATTGTTATCCGTGAGATTACTGATCGGGCTCTCAGGTCCATTCTGTACACTATTGGTAGGATGGCCGGCAGCACAGCTCTACATGTTGCCAACAGATCTTATATGCAACACGCCTTGGAGTGTCTCCAACCGAAAGTATTCAACTGGTGTGATGCAGTACTTGTTCAGATGAAAATTCAATTGACCAAGGTAAAGGACGGGAAGCTGAAGAACTTTGGATTTGGTTCTATTCTGACTGCCTTCGCCTTGGAGAAAATCCCACTGATGCAGCCTCAGTACATCATACTCGACTTGCCTTCTCCGACCGAGCCACGCATGCAGAGGTGGGTTGATCACATGTCTAGGCATGCTGGTCCACCTCAGATTACTTTTACTGAGGCCTTCTTCAGGTGGTTCGAGCGCCAGGAGATGGCGTTTTCCGAGTATCCATATGTGGGTATGGATTTCTAAGGTGATCCGGATTTGGTGCTACCGGATGGCGAACAGTGCGGCGCCATTGGTAAACTTCTTGACCATATTACTGTTTACTATTCTTATTTATAATGTTGCTGTGCTTTATTCTATCAAGACTTTTAATTGTACTCTTGGGTGCATGCAGATATTGGTCCCGTTCGTCCAGCAGTTCGTCCGAGACCGCCAGTTGCCGCCCCGGCAGTGGAGCCTGCTAGGAGAGCCATTATTCGCGACCTTGACAATACTGAGACCCTTACAGCTGTGCAGGAGCAGGTTGAGAGCCTTACTCTCGGCATTCCCGATGTGAGGATTGATGAGTTACCTTTACAGCTGCAGCGACACACTACTGGTGTACCTAGACGATGGACTCGTCTCTTGCGCATGATTGCACAGGCCGTGACGTGCTATCATGAGCACCACTAGGCTAGGGTGCCCCCTAGCATCTTTTGGGTTTTAGGTCATATGACCAATTTTGTCTTGGTTACAGAACATCATGTATGAACTATAAACAGCTTATATGTATTTTGATTTTCGAGTTTTATTCTGTTTGAGTTATATGATCCATATGTACAATCTTTGATGATGTGTCCTTTTTATAAATGTTGCAAATGTCTATCTAACACATAGTTTGCTAATGAGTCGGTTAATGTGTTTAAGTTTTTGGAAATATGTTGATATTGAATTGAATCAAATCGTCTTTCCAAGATCTTAACCCTTAGGAACATGCGATAAATAGCTGGATTGCGAACAAATATATACCATTGAGTTGTAGTATTACGAGCTGTGAGTCTAGCCTGACAATTAGTCGGCGTATGCCACGTGTGATGGCATCAGAGAGTAGTTCTATCAACGCGCTATACTCAGCGATGTTATTCGTTGATTGCCCAATACACATACCTCTGAAACTTACTAACTCGTCGCTTGGATCAAAAATGGCCCAGGCTGCGGAGGATAGGTTCCGCGAACTACGACTCGCTCCGTCGGCATATCCAACACATGTCTCCAGAAGGTTCGACATCTGCAACAAATGAAAAAGGTGGATCACTCTACCAGAACAAATACTTTAGCGAAAACAAAATACAACAAAAGCATGCAAGTTACTATTTAAGCATAGTACCGCTTGAGGTACAACCCGTTGCGGGGCTGCGCCAGTGGAATTCCATCGTAATCCATTAACTCGTAGGCTCCTTTTGCTAACACCCTTTTAACAATATAGGGTCCCATCCATAAGGACTTGAATTTACCTGCTCCCAATTTATCGGATTCTTGGTCATAAAGTAAGACCAAATCACCTTCTGAGAAGACACGGGGTTTGACACTTTTGTCAAACTGGGCCTTGACTCGTTTCTTATGGGCCTTGTTAGCCAAAGCGGCATCACGACGGGTTTCATCCAATTGGATTAATTCCAAGAAACGAGCCTCTTCTTCTGAAGTTCCGGGGAGAAGATCGATTGCGAGTTTAAGCGACGAAATTTCACACTGGATTGGCAAGACTGCTTCCAGGCCATACACCAGTTGAAAAGGTGTGAACCCGGTTGCATTCTTTACCGACGTTCGGTAAGCCCACAAGGCTGAGTACAGGATTAGGTGCCATCTTCTTTTATGAACCCCGATCATCCTTTGCAACATACGCTTCAGGACCTTGTTAATTGCTTCACCTTGTCCGTTGGCTTGCAGATAATATGGGGTAGAGCTGTCGTGAGATAGCCCTAGCTTGGCAGCTAATTCGACCATCATGTGATTGCGAAAATGCGACCCATGATCTGTAACTATAGCCTGTGGTACGCCGAACCTGGCGACTACATGATTGAAAAAGAAAAGGGCAGTTGTTTCACCAGTGTTATCCAATGTAGGCATCGCCTCGGCCCATTTGGTAAAATAGTCAACAACGACTATAATATACCCATGCCCCCGGTCGAGGTGGGGTTACATTGCATGAAATCGATGCCCCACTTGGCGAAGGGCCCAACAGCAACTATCGGCTGTAAAGGTGCGGGTGGTCGTCTGGTTTTGCTATCAAAAATTTGACAAGCATGGCAACTTCTGACTGCGGTTATGCAATCTTTGAACATAGTTGGCCAGAAGTATCCTGCTCGTAAGATTCTTTGTGCTGTTGCATATCCAGACTGATGCCCCCCACACGCGCCTGAATGACACTCATTCAGGGTTTTTTCGGCCTCCTCATGGGTAAGGCACCTCCTCAGAACTGTATCGATACCACGACGGTAAAGTGTATCACCGACGATCATGTAGTCTTTTGCTTGGTATCGTATACGTTTTTGTTCGGAGTGAGAGGTGTTAGGCCTGAATTTTTGGGTTTGGAGATAAACTATGATATCTCCATACCACTCATCGCTTACAGATATCAGAAACAAACTTTCGTCCACGATTGACTCTTCCGATCTTTCATCGTTGGACAACGATGGGAGATCGCATAACAATTCTGCGAAAACTAGAGATTTCTTTGATTTGGATTTTACAAATTCCAGATCAAACTCTTGAAGGATCGCTATCCATTTTGAATATTTGCCCCCCAGCAACTGTCGCGACAGTATATAAGTCATGGGGTTGCAATCTGACAAGATGGTAGTTTTCCGAAAGAGGACGTAATGTCGAAACCTTTGAATCACTTGAACAGCTGCAAGCGCTAGCTTTTCAACATAAGAATACTTACTTTCTCTATCATTTAAGTTTTTACTTAAATAATAAATAGGATGTTCAATTCCATCGACCTCTTGAACTAAAACCATCGCAATGGTCGTATCCGCTGCAGCCAGATACAGGTTAAAATCTCTTTGATAGTCCGGGGCGTACATTAATGATGCTTTTACTAGACAATCTTTCAGAGCATCAAAGGAAGCTTGCGCCACCTGGTCCCAGACAAAAGGTACATCCTTTTTCAAAAGATGAGTATAACCCTTAGCAAGTTCTGTGTAATTTGGAATGAACCTCCTCAGAAAGTTCGCTTTCCCTTGGAGTTTCTGAATCTAAAGCAAATTTGAAGGTGGAGGCAAGTTAATGATTGCCTGAACCTTGCAGGGGTCGAGACGAATCCCATCCTTAGAGACTACAAAGCCAAGTAAACGACCAGAACCGACGCAAAACACACATTTGTGTGGATTGAGTCTTATCTTGTAGTGTCAGCAACGTAGAAATATCGCTCTTAAATGCTGCGGATGATCATTCCGCTTTCGCGAATGAGCCGGAAGATCGTCGAGATAAGGTTGAACAATGTTCTTGATGTCATGGAAGGCATAATTCATTGCCCTCTGAAACGTCTCCTCTGCGTTCTTTAAACCAAAGGGTAATTTTCGTTAAGCGAATGTGCCCCACGGACAAATAAATGCAGTCTTTGACTGGTCCTGTGAGCGGATATTAATTTGATTATACCCGGAAAATCCATCCATAAATGAAAATATTTCACATCCGGCGCATTCATCAATTATCTGGTCAATGAAGGGTGTAGGGTAGTTGTCCTTCGGACAAGCTTGGTTTACATCCCTATAATCGACACACACTCTAATCATCCCTTGTTTTTTCATAACAGGGACAATATTCGATACCCAATCGGTTAGAGGAACCGGGTAGATAAATCCAGCATGGAGGAGTTTTTCAACTTCTGCCTTAATGGCCACGGCTTTCTTGGGGTGCACCTGCCGAAGCCATTGTCTTACTGGTTTGACATCAGGATACATTTTAATTTCATGTTCAACGATACTCGAGTCAATGCCTGGTATTTCATCATATGACCAAGCAAAGACATCTCTAAATTCGCGAAAAAGAGCGTTATATATTTCCAGTTCTGAAGGGGAGCAACCTTTGCCGACATAAATATTCTCTACAACATCTGTTTTAGTTGAGATATTTATGGCTATAGTCTCTTCAATATTGGATAGGTTTTGCTCGAAATCCACCATGTTTACAGTATTTGTTAGGAATTCAAATACTGAAGGGTGATAAAGGTCACTTTGAGTATCTTCTTCATATTCCGGAAGAAGGGAACGATGGTGGTGATCATTCCATGGTGCCCCCTCAATCATCATTGATTGTAAGATTCCTTCGTCAGTCCCATGTACTTTCGACCTATCTACCCAAACGCTTGACGAGCGTTGATTTGGGTTCGCCTCCCATGCTTGAAACATTGATTGCTACAATATTTCTAAAGGGCTTGGTGGCAAAACCATTGAACGATCCATGTCGACCTTCGTGGAAGATATCATGTTGCAGGTTGCTACAAACGGTATATTTCCCATAAAAATAGGAGGTGGTAGCGCGAAAGTTCCCATCAATGTGGGGTCTTTCAATAATCCTACTCCGATATCTTGAATTGAATGGTTGCTCTCATGGATCATGGGAATGCTTCCTGTAACTTGTGAACCATTAGGGAGGAAATTCTATTGGTCAACGATCGTAATCCCTCCTTCAAATGGGAATGCGATCTTCCTAAAATAAGTCGACACAACAGCTGCCATGGCATAAACCCATGGTCTACCCAGTAGGATGTTATAGTCAAGATTTCCATCAATGACCTCAACATCAATTTCTACTGTTTTTCCTCGTAGTTCAACTTTCAAGTTGTTAAGGATACCGTAAGGGGTATAAGTCCTTCCGTCGAAATCTTTTAATGTCGTCGATGATCGAGACAAGGTTGGAGATCCTAAAGTTTTCCAGCAGCTCATCGACATAATACATGTCGATGATCCCTCATCAATAATTGTTCTGTGAACAGTTTTGTTGAGGGCTTTCACTTGAATAAGGAAAGCTAGTTGAGCTGGTAACTGAGGATCATATCCTTTGTGATCAAAGGATACAAGATTGGAATCCTTAGGGTCAACCCCACCAATTGCTGATAACAACGCCTACCTTTGGGTTGAACAATTTTGTAATACCTCAAGAGTCGACATAGCGGATGGCGATTGTGCCAAATCTTCCACTATGTTATAATGCTGCGCCGCTCTGGCACGAGGATTAAATGTCGAATTGTGTACTACACCCTTTGGTGGTTTTATTGTTAATTCAGGGATGATGGGTGGTACAACTTCTGTCGAAGTTGTTGTCGAACTACTCGGTTGATCTTTACCTTTTTCGTTCGACAGCTGAGGATTCCCATAATCTTTGTTCCTTGTCGAAATCAAAGCATCATTCTGCTGTTTTGAAACCGACAACATAAGTACTTGCGACGGGGAAGCATTTCCATTATCAACCAGATTTTGACCTGGGTTGGGAAATGGATCAGTTAACACAGCTGAGGTTTGGGAACTTTTAAAGAACCTTTTTAACTCATCTTTGAATGGGCAATTCTTTTTGTAATGATCCTCATCATCACATATTTGACATGGATAATTTTGTTTCCCTTTCCCAGGAGGGTTTGAAGAATTTTTTCGAGGAGATGATTCACCTTGTTTTTTCTTCTTCCCTTTGTTTTGCTTTTTCTTGCTTCCTGGTTGATTGGTTTCTTTGCCTTTATCTTCCGATACGGCATTTACTTCCGAAGCAAGAATTTCTTCTTTTGCATTTTGATCCGAATTCTTACGGGCTTTCTTTGATGAAGCCTTTATCGATTTCGCGTTTGCCGTGCCAATCACACCGTCACCGGCGTGAGAGTCACTATTGGATTTAGGAGGGGGAGGAATTGAAAATTCCGGTCTAGGGGCATCGGGTATTTTGTCGTAGAGCGTGTCGGACTGAGTATAAACTAAGTCCAAATACTGTGCACGAGCAATAACCTGCTCCTCTGTTACGACTCCCCCCTTGGCCACATCTTCCGTAATAGCCGGAAGTAACGACTTTATGAACCATTCAGCTAATAGCTGATCAGGAACATATGTTTTCACCATCCTACGACGACGACGCCACTCATGTATATGATCAGATATATGGGTAGCAGTTGTCTGCTTGAAGTTGGTTAATATCTTTGTTCCCATTTCATACCTTATCGGTAATTGAAAATGGGTCAAGAAAGTCGTGGCTAGGGAGCTAAAATTGTCGAAAGAGGCTCTTGGCAATTCAATATACCATTTAGCCGCTGGACCTGTCAATGTCCTCTGAAAAAGGCGAAGTCTTATCGAATCGTCATTTAGGGTGTTCGACGAACACCACAGATGAAAAGTCATCACGTGATTCGACGGGTCTTCACCTGGATTTCCATTGAATTTAGGAAGGTCAGATGGAAGTTTATGAGGAATCGCTGGCCACCAAGGGGCATAAGCAATCGGATCGTTGGTTAAACGGTGTAAATCGGGTAACTCTGAAGTTGCCACGAATGGTAACTGTTGATTCAGGTTAGGCGAAGTGTAACCAGGGTACGATGGAATCGCTTGAGCAGTGGGTCTTTGCATACCAGCATAATGTAATTGATGTTGGTATGACTGATACGGTTGGTGGACTTGGCCACTGTAAAGTGGTTGATTTTGACCGTTTTGGATATACGGTTGTCCACTATTCGCAAAGATCTGCTGCTCAGAACCTTGGTATACTTGCTGGAATTGTGGTTGTTGGTATTACACAAGCCATGGTTGTGAAGCCACGTTTTGTTGTGCCATGCTAACCATTGGACCGAGGTGTGGGATAATTGTACCTGTTTGTACTTGTGTCGCCCCACCAGTTGGCGATTGTGGTTGTGACCCATGGTCAAGTGGCTGTTGCATCACAACCAGAGAAATCTGAGGTTGACATGCAACAGGTATCGCTTGAACTTGTGACACTGTTACAATAGCCGGTGTGGTTGGGATGTTCGTCATAGGTACACACTGTTGCATAGAATATACAACCCTTGGTTGTTGAGGTAGCATAGGTACCCAACTACTTGACGCAATTCCAGTATAACCTGAACATTGTTGTGAACTCACGTATGGGTACCCTCCCGGAGGGGGTAATGAAAGGGCATGCTGCCCCCCATACGGTATCAATCCAGAACTCAAGGGGATTGATTGCCCAGATTGACCTCCAAATGGGTCAATTTGGCGAGTTTCAACATAAGAGTTGCCGGGTATTACTCCGGATGAACAAACTGGAACAGACCACACTATCGAAATAGTCCCTTGGTGGACTCCTTCTAGCGGTTGAGAGCTAGTCGGGACAGCTGGTATGCCGGCAAACATCGTTGGAGTGACGACAGGGGCTTCTGCTGTCGCTGTGTCATTTGACACAGTCCTAGATGATGACGGTTGTTCAGACATCTTAAGTCTATCCAATAGATTGCCTAGCGATTCTACAGGAACTTCCACTTGTGGTGGATTAACTTCTGATGAAGGAAATAGAGTGACCCTGACTCCAAAATGAGTTGGAGTACTTGCTTGCGGATCCTCTGCAATTTCCTCTATTGCAATCAAACCCGATGGAAGAGGAAGACCGTCAGGTCCGTAAAATATTTCTGGTGCCGAAGAAGTGGTTGCTTCGACAGCGACAGTTGTTTGAGGAACAAAACTCTCTGGACCGGTTACAGATGGAACTTGTTCAGTTACACAAGTATTTGCCCCCAGACTAGGATCAGTGTTACTATCCTTCTGTGGCTGTTGAACTTCTTCTATAGAGGCAGGGTTTCCAGAAATGTTAGGAGTAACCGGAATCTTAGATGTAGTTGGAACACTTGTTCTAACTTTTAAAGGAGATTTTGAACCGGTTAAACGAGTTCGCTTTCTCCGTACTGTTTTCGATTCCGGAGACAAAGACGGTTGACTCGTAAGCCTCCACGAACGACGGGGTTTCAATTGACTTTCTTCCATGATTGCGGATTACTCGATCAACCAAAATATTAAAAGGGGAAATTTGTGTTTCCGAATTGAATGAATTTTATTAGACGCTTTTAGACACAACTTGCTTTTTCACTTTTTAAGAGTCTAGAAAAAGCTAAAGATGACTCTAGTCTCCTTCGATGTATTAACGAGCCCGAAGTGACAAATGCTCGGATGGAATTTTTCAGTTATAGAGTTTGAAAAAGGCCAAAAGAAACTGCTCTGGAGATCTAGGCAGAGGGTGTGCCAAACCTTTCGCAAAACCACAGAATACGTTTTACGGTACGGGTGGTCGATCTTCGTGAATGTTGTCTTCACTGCATTGCGATCAGTAGGGCGGCCGACACGGCTTCCTATGGATAAAAGTTATATGCCTATAGGGGTCTCCCAATATATACGCGACGGTACGTGGGAGCACAAGTCCGTATTAGTGCCACCGACTCTCAGGAGGAATCACCCACCTTCGTCGAGATCGACAGTCACTACGTTTAACGATGCCGGAACATGTCTCTAGCTTAGACCTCTATGTGTTTGCGTTATGTTTCAAAGCGTTGTTAAGTTCATTCAATATATTTTAAGTTGATCTTTTTAAAGTTTGCCTTTCAAGGTTCACCACGAGATGTTTGATACAAATTCCTAAATGCAGTCTAAGATGAGAAGCAAGCTTTTTCAATCTTTTCGACTTATGAAAATCTTAACTACTGAGGGAAAAGAAAGACAACACCTTTTCACACAGATCAAAGAGCATACACTAATGCACTTTTTCCCTAAATCAACATACAAACTTCTATGCAAAATGCAAAATGCAGGTATTTCTTTTCTCTTTCTTAATGTTGGTGTAATACAAAAAGAAAGCTGTTGTATAACTTTGAATTCAATTTCAAGTGAAAGCAAACAAGCTTGTCCAAAATCAAAAGACACCTTAAGGTTTACTTGTTTCGACACTAGAAATGTATGAATTCAAACCATATGATGAAAGCGAAAGCTCAATCAGCTATGAACAACAAATAAACTAACTCTTAAAAACGACACTTATCACAGATCTAGATCTAAGAGGCCACAGTAAGACTAGTTCACTTTCGTTATGGGAAACTGTAAATGATACAAGAAATACACAAAGAACAAACACAGTTTCTTTATACAACCGAGGCGGAATAGTGGCAAGGAAAGTTGGTTTCAGATAGGTACATTGACTGGTAACAGGCAGCAAAAACAAGGGTGAAAACAGGGCAATAAACAGGAGGGAACCCCAGTAGCACTAGGAAAAACTGGTTCAACGCAGGTAGTACACTGGCAGTTTGACCTTCAGCGCAGGTAGCCCCTTCGGGAACTGCACTGAAATGCAGACTGCCTTCACAGTGCCTGCACTGAAGATTCAAACTTTCGTTTTTCTCAGTTTCCGGGTCACAGATTGCTCAAAAATTCACAGTTTTTGGCCAAATCAGAAGCTATCAGTCAAGTACACACTA
Organism: Pinus tabuliformis; assembly: GCA_031772625.1. NCBI lineage: Eukaryota > Viridiplantae > Streptophyta > Pinopsida > Pinales > Pinaceae > Pinus > Pinus tabuliformis. Next base: position 726,994,327 of record CM062809.1, on the reverse strand, counting down.
AGGGATGAAAAGGAGGATGAAAAGCTATCACTAAGAGCTATTTAGAGTCCTTGTGAATCAGCTCTTCAAATCATAAACATGCCCAGAAACTGAGCTAGAGTACTGCCCTCTACTTTGCATTTGAAAGATCCAAATGCAGTTTGATTCGGTACTCCCTGTGTTTATGAAATGAATAGAAAAAACACAAACAACCAACAAGATACGATCCCCAGCGGAGTCACCAATTTGTTGTTGGGAAAAGTATCCAATACGGAATGACCCTATCCCACTCTAAGGGTGATAGTACCTCAGCAACAATCAAAGCAAAGCTATTCGAGATTACTTCTTTATGAGATGTAAGAGAGGGGAGAAAGAGATCCACTAACCGTTGTCTTCCGCTAATGATTGATCCAATCTTCTCTCTTTGCTGCTTGCTCCCAGCTCCTTGTTCTTTCACTGGCCCAGCTACACCAAGATCCTGCAAAATGGCAAGAGAGGGAAACTACAAGAAGCATACATTCATAATTGATTCAAGGATTAGAATAAATCAAATATACAAGTATCAATACGCCATTGAGACACATGCATATAGAAGAACCTCAAATGCTTTATTAATGGAAGAAGTAAAGTTCAGGAAGTGATACAACCATAAAAGGCCCAATCCAGCATCACCTCCCAGCAGAAAGAAATCTCCTCTTCACCTCGTTCAAGCAAATCACCCAATAGTTCTATACTCAAACCAACAGCACTTCCTTACATTCACAAGATTCCAGCCTCCTTAGACCTCATGAGAGAGCTCTATATATAGGAGTTTTGGAGAAAGGATGAGTCAGCTTGAGCTTGGCATGGAGCTGACTAGTGTCCTCTCCCACTTCAGTTATTCTTCAGTTCTTGAGTCCACTTGGAGGTTCTTGCTTCCACTTGGAGATCTAGACCCTCTTACTCATCACTAGGCGAATTCTCTGATCCAAGTGTCATTTTGGAAGCTTCCTGGGCATTGACACCTTGAGGAATGACTGTGCCACTTGGCCAAACTCGCCCAGCGCAGGTAGCCTTCTTTACAGTTGACATTCAGCGTAGGTACAGAGTGGAGCAGTTGACATTCAGCGCAGATGCTCAGTGGAGCAGTTGACATGATCCAGAATTAGCTTGTTTTTTAGTGTTTTCAGGTGGAGAACTGATATTCAGTGCTGTGGTTTGCTGACCTTGTTCCTCTAGGGGTAGGAACAACATGTTTAGGGACTTTGGATCCCTTATATTATTGACATTTCATGCTTCATGCTGTAAGGCACGAAAATGTCTATAACACCATGGATATTCCACTAGAACAATTCTTCAAAAAAATTCTGATAAAATACTGAAATATTTATTATGAATATTAATTCCCTTTAGATCTCATATTATTTATTTGTTTATTTTATGCTCAATTGAATAAATTAGCTAAAATGTGAGAAAAATGGAACATAAAAAAATAAATATGTCATCAGACACAACAAACACAATTTTTTCCCTAAGAAACCCTTATAGGAAAAAACCCAATTAGAAGGTGAAGCTACTATGCTCTCTTTTATTTGGTATGGAAATGCACATGTACAAAGGAAGAGGTACTCTCTATATATTTACTTGATAATTATGGGTTGTATGGATGTTGTAGAACTTTAGCACCTTATGCTCTAGTATCTAACTTCCTACACATAGTTTATTTTCTCAACCATGGAACAAAATGTGGTTAGCCCCAATTTTATGAATAATGGGGGTTGATGTGGCATCTTCTCATACCATGGTGGCCAACATGGAATGTTAACTTGTGGGAGGCATAAATTTTGATATAGAATATAATTTATGTGATGCTTCCATCATTTGAAAGGTATTTGAGGGTTGAATAGTGCCATAGGGTCTAGCACAAGTGAGAGTTTTTTGAACCCAAAAAAAATCATTTAATTCTTCAAAATGGATTCAAAATTTTCTCAATCTGAATTCTCCAAACTAGGACCCCCTTTTAAAATGACCATGAAAGCTTATTCCTCAATTTTTTTCCATTTCAAAATCATCGAGATAGATGAAAAACATTATAATGATGCAATCTAGAGAAAAAGGATCAAGGCATCCCAAAGGAAAGATACTTGAAAGATAACATACCTTTCTCACAATGAGGAAGTTATTGTTCATCAATCCAATGATGTTGAAGGAGAAGACCTAAATGAGAGGCCATGAATCTTAGAAGGTATGTTATTTTTATATGATAAATAAGTCATGTATCTCCTAGTTGTGCATGTATTATTAGAATATACCTCTCAAGAAGAGGAAAGAATCTCTCATGGCGAGAACGAAGAGAGATCTCATTTTCTCATGCATAGGAGAAAATGAGAATATCCCTAGTAGTGATGAAGAAAAGGCTGAAAGTGAATTATATGTTAGTCGTGGGTCTGTTAGTAATTTTAATAGAGAAGAAAAAGATTTAGGTCAAAATATTTATTTCAGAAAGAAACTAAACTCTTCTCTAAAATGATCAAGTATTTTGTAGAGGTAAACCAAAAATAGAAGTAGTTTGAAGAATATGAGCTTCAGAATTATGGTTTGAGAAGAACAATTATTGATCTAAATGTCCAACAAGGAGGGGTTATAAGACTGCATGAGATACTGACCAATCATCTCATTGAAAGAGAAGCCCATTGTGAGAAAAAACAAGGTAAAGCAATCTCATTGAGACATGATTTAGAGGAGGCTAATCATCAGATGTCTCAATATTAGAAGATTAAAAAGGGCTTCAATGAAGTTTTGAGTCTCAAGAAATAAAAAGTAGAAGGAGGAACTAATTAGGATGAAGCAACTACGAAGTCCAACAAAAATAAATGAAAATAAATTGTTAGATAACAACATCGTTGAGTAAAGTAGAAACAATGAGAAAAGGAAAATAAACAATATAATGTTAAGCAACAAAAATGAGGAAAAAGGATGAAAAACTCTAATAAACAACAACATCAAAGGGAAGCTCAAGGTAGCATTCTAAATGGCTAGGGGAGGAAACAACAACAAAGAATTTCCTTTGGAAGCAACTCAAAAGTTCATGGAAGACACTTGAATAACCAACAAAGATTCTTTCCCCCTGAAGGAAACAGCCCTCAAAGAAAAGGAATCGTCATAGAATACGCATGCAAAAGAGGCAACTCAACCATTTGATATGAAATGACACAAAATAACACATGAAAGTGAGTTTTTCTTCATCTCTTTGTGTAAAGGAAGAAACATGCAAAGGATTCAACGGAATAATCGAGGATCTGATGCTTCCCTCAAAGAAAACTAGAGAAGAATGAAAAGGTATGATCCTCTTAATTCTATAGTAAAATTCTCTAAGAATACTAGTTGCATTAAGTATACACTTCATGCCAAAAAAGAAACAAGAAGATCATTTAATTCTTCTTTGCAGAAAGAAAAAATCCAACAAGAAGATTTTGGTGAAGAAAGCTAAGGTTAAGGAGAAGTGTCCTCCAACCCTGTGTAACCAAGATAAATTCCAAGAAGGGATATGTAAGAAATTGGAAGGTAAAGCTTCTGTGATGACCCTGTCTATGAAGGTTTGGACAAAAAGGGAAGAAAATATACTAAGGGGAATTAAACCCCCTATTTAGCTTCATTAAATAAGGGAATGACTTCAAGTGAAGCCAAGAGGGTTAGATGTAGGCATCAAAATATATTTCATATAGAGGTGCATCTAAATGATAGAGGTAAGACAGAGTGGCTTCATTGATTACAACAATGAATTGTTTTATTTAAAATATATCAACATTACATGAGTGAAGAGGAGTTTCAACATAAGTGTGGAATGACAAGAGGCCCAAAGTTAAATCAAGTCCAAAAGATTAGTCCCCATGCAGGAGTAACAACGTAGAAGCAAAGAATAGGAAGGCATAAGCAAAGATATCATAAAAGGGAGAGAGAGCATTGGCTCATGGGGGGTTTCTTTATTAGTAGTATTAGGAAACAATCTTTACTCACAAAAAGAGTCATTACTTAGGAAATGAAAGGTTTACATCTTGGGTGAAGTACCCTTATTTCATTTATTTTGTGAATTTGATTATGCCTAGCAATTTTGGGTTCATGAACATGATTAATACAAGCTTTGCATGTTCCTTAGTTTTCAATTGGTATCTCTATGTCAAATGGTAATCTTTGGTTTAGGTGGGGTAATCTTTTATATAAATGGACATCTCTTTTTGAGAAGCCATAAGAATTTTCCTGGTGCACTGTCCAATTTGTAGCAATTTCTTGGTTCAATTGGTGTTGTGTAAGCAACAATACATAGTTGTTGTTTGGTCAATTTAGTGAGGTCTAAATTGCTACTTTAAAATGTCAAGCCGGGGTTCGTAAAATGACGAAGTGAAGTGTACTGTATGTACTAGAAAACCATTTCCTTAGTCTTTTGTCGTTTTTAGTTTTTTAATTTAGTTTTTGGATTTATCTTTCCCTAATGTGAGATGATGAAAAGGTGATAAAGCAAGTGAAATATGGATGATTATGGTGATCTCTAAGTGGTTTTTGAAAACTTAAAAGAAAGAAAGCTTTAAAATAACTGCAATGAAATCAATTCTTAAAAAGAAATAAAGACATCAAACAATGAACTGATGACATCGGCCCAGTATCTCTGTTGCTGAATGAAAATGAAAGTGAAATCTACACTAAATTCAATTAAAACTAAGAACAACTAATCCACACTATTTCAACTCTTCAACTCAATCTTCCTTGTGAAAAGATATCATGAAATGTTAAGCAATGTGAAATCTAAAAGAAGTTAAACTGCATAAAAGGAACTAATCATACTACTTTAACTCCCTTGACCTTTTGCCTTTCAGCTTAATTTACCCTGTGAGAAACAATCATGAACAAGTCAAGCAATGTGAGATCTAAAGCAAACTAAATCAAGCTATAATGAGTGATATTCTGGTTCCTAATAAAGTTATTTGATTATAGAAAGAAGTCGTTAACAGATGAATAGCATGATATCTAAGAGCAGAAAATAAATGTACAACTTAAGGAAATGACAGTACTGGAAATCAAACTTCAGAAAACAAGAGTCAGCGACAAAGACAAGATGATCTCGTATGCCAATAGTTACAAAAAGAAAAGGTGAAAAATTGCCCCGAGCTGCCTAAGAAAACCTGCAGAAAACACTGATCAGTTGTAACCATAAAAGAGCAGCAATGAAAATGTAAATCAACAGAAATCAAAAAGCTTTGTTATGTACAGCTAATATACATGATGAAATAAAACACAGCATTTAAATGACAATTGTATAGCTAATATACATGAACAGGAAAAAAAAGTAATGCAAGAGTTAAAGGACAACTGTACAAGGCTTTAGTGAGCAGGGGCCCTCTTCCACTTCAGCCGATTCAACGAATATCTACAAGCTTAAGTTTAAACCAGTCTTCTCATATATTAAACAGCAACGTAAAAGTGTAGTGGGGAAATACAACAACTTCGAATTACATTATAAAAGATTAACTTTTACAGCGTTCATGGACGCGTTATTTATAAGGAAAGAAAGATAAACAAATTAACTAAATCTACGCTATTAACCACGCTGCCAGAGACACGTAAATCCTCTTCAGCCTGGATCTAGGTAACTGTCATCATGTTTATTAAATCTGAGAGGTATGGCTGTTGGATTTACGCTACCAAGATGTCTTCGTGGCTAAGGACTGTGCCACGTAGCTTCACGTGCTCAAAAATAAAGCTATGCAGAGTCGTGCCACCGCTGAACACTTCCGTTGACTATCCTTTGCCCCTTGTTTGACCGCGGCTTTTATGGGTGTGCTGGATGATCTAGAGGGACACGTTCCATGTCCTTGACTCCTGTAACTTGCCCATGTGGCTCATTTATTCAGAGGACACCTATAGCATGGTGTTTGACAAAACGGCTGCGAAATCCTGTGCTGGCTGCAGAAACCTGGGTCTGCTGCGGAAACCTGTGTCGGCTGTGGAAACTGAGAAGCTTCCGCAGCTGTCTGAACAAAATTCTAAACCAAACAACAGTCATTAGCATAGTTAGAAAACCATGTCAAAAGCTCTTTTTTAAACTAAAATACAATTATTTAATCAACTTGGTTGATGAAATGAGTGGAAAAAGAAGGCTGAGAGGGTGTATAGGAAGGTGCAGGTTCGAGGCTCAACATACCCCCACTGTGAAGGTGTTGCATGTCCTCATGCAACCAAAACTTAGTTATTTTCCCTTAATCCATATGCTCTGAGGCTTCTGCAAGAACATCTAGCCCTCTTCTCTTTCTCTTTGATGCTAAAATGGTCCTTGGTTTCCTGACTAGACATTTGAACTTAAGATTAATCAATGCCCTGCTCAACTTTTTACACTTTTTCTTCAGCTTCCTGTTCTTATTTTGCCACAGTCCTAAATGGATCATAGTGTTATCATGGACAATCTTGTCTACCTTACTCTACTCTTTAAGTGCTTCGTTTTCCTGTTTGATGTGCCTATTTAGGACTTCCAATTCAAACACTTCCTGTTTTAAAGACTGTACTTGTGCATCAAGTGGTAAGGTGGTGCTTGGTCTTGCAGCTGATTGTTCCAAGGACTCTAGGTAGTTATATACCTCTTGCTGATTAGGATCTACTTCAGGTGTCTTTCTTGGGATAGGCTCAAAATCAAAATCTGGTGGAGGAGGAAGATTGTCCTCTCTTTCTGGCCGAAAAGGGCTTTCATCACGTGGAGGACTTGACTCAATGTCTGGTTGAGCTGGAGTTTTTTCAGGTGTTTCTTCACCTAAATCAATAAAGTGTTATTGTTTTTCTTGGGTTACACTCTTCTTTCATTTTAGCCTACTGCTCCTCCTCACGTGTGGACTAGTGCTCTTTTCCTGTGCACTCTGTTTTCCCTTTTGTTTCTTTGTTATGGCAGCAGCTTGAAGATGTACTAATATTTCTGCCAAAGTTTGAGAATATTCCTCTATGGATTGTTTAGGGGATGGATAGGTTTCTTGAATGGTTATTTTGCCTTTGTCCTTCTTCTGTTTCTTGTTTTTAGCTCCCTCTTCTTCTTCTTTCTGAATAGTTTCCTGAATGTCTATTGTAGGAGAGTCTTGGGCTGTAATATTCTTTTCTTTCCTCCTACTTCTCTTTGGAATTTTTGGGGAACTGCTTCCAGAGGCTTCAGTCAGTTCTTGGAAGTGGTTTCTTGTCAAAAACTTTTCCCAAGTATCCTTAGTGTTTTTCAACTGATCTTCAATAAGGATTTTTATGAACCCGTGATGGTAAAGATGGGGTTCAATATTGCCTACGTGTTTTTGAACAGTAGAGATCATTTTCTTCAAGCTTGATAACAGAAAATAAGGCAAATTAAGGGTATAACCTTCCATAAAATTCATCATTAGCCTGGCATGATACATGTACATGGAACCAAAACGACCCTCGCATGTGATAAATTTCTGGATAAGTAGTAACAGAGTGGACCATTCTTCTTTTATTGCATGCATAGGGATTCCTTTTGTAAATACAGAGGTATCGATACCTGGGTTTTGGAGCATGATTCTCCATCCTTGATCGTCCACACTTTGTTTTTGAACCGCCTTTCACCTTCTTGTGGGAGACTTGTTGCAGCTGCTATTGTGGCCTCGGTCACTGTAAATTTTAAGTCTCCTATCTCCACTGCGTGTCCATTAAAGGACCGTGCAAAGGCTTTAGTCACTTCTTTGTTATAGCCCCTGAACTTTTGAATGAATCTCAACCACATTTCTTTCTTCAACGACTCCTTCGTTTAAGGATAACCCTCCAGGTATTTTGGTCCTTCTGGTTCAGCTCTTAGTAGTTTTCCCATTCTCGGCTTTAAATTCCGACTAAAAATTCTACTGCGTATGAAGGTTCAGGAAAAAAATGGGCTGATTAAGGGATTCTTAGGGTAACTGGAGTGGCCGTAATCGAAGTTCAGGATGTATGTGGTGACTGTAGCCAGGGTTTGGAGCAAGCTGTAGTGGATGCAGTGGAAATGGAGAACAGGGAATGGTATGAGTACCGAGGGAGTAAAGGGTAAGAAACAGTAACGAGTTCAACATCGAATGCATGCGGGAGTGAAGTGATAAATGGGTAGAATAACGGCTGAGTCCTTTTGGATCGGATGACCTTCGCACACGTCTCAGCACACAGCTGCAGAAATTATGGTGAAGGAGAGTCGTAGTACAGTAGGTCACGTCTCAAAAGTACGGCCAATAAATGGGAGAGTAGTCCATCTCGAGTTTAAATTTAGAATGATCATGGGACCGTTAGAAATGAATAAGGTGTGTGGAATGACATCGTGGAAGAGGAGTGGTATGGGGCTTGCCGTATCAAATCATTGCATTTAGTGAAACTTGCCATGGTTTAATAACTATGCATAATAATGACATTGAATTGTTATTTGGTAGAGATTTTTGATCATACCTTTGTAAGTTTATCATTTATTGATTAAGGCTTCTGACCCATTGTTGTTCTTTGATCTTGAAGATGCCCCATGTCTTTGCTGCACTTGATGATGATGACACTAACCTTTGACTGTGATTTTTTTTTGAAAACAGAGTGATGTCGGCTGCAAAGACAGAGTGATGCTGGCTGCAGAAATCGTTTCTGGCTGCGGAAATTGGTTCTGGCTGCGGAAACGGTTTCTAGCTGCGGAAACTAAGACAACACCCCTTTAACTGCACAAAGATAGTTAGAGAAGAACTAACTAAATAAAATAGTCCTGAGAGGGACTTTTATTGATGGAATGAAATGAAATGAGTGGAATGAGATGGAAATGAAGTGGAGTGAAGATGGAGATGAAAATGAGATGGATGAACTAAAATGGCAAATGAGGTGGAGTGAAGATGGAAAGAGAGAGAGTTTTTTTTTTTTTTTTGGAAAATATAGAGTGTCAGGTGCCCCTGATTTTCCCTCTACATTTTCTATATAAGACTGCCAATCTATGATTGGTTTTCAGGCTTATACAAAAGATTTTTTTTTCTTTTTTATTATTATTTTTTTTTTCAACTGAAAGAAACAAAGACTAGGCTGATGGAGGAGAAGGATTCGTCTCCACCAGCCTCATTGTAGAATTTTCTTGAAACATTTTGACAAATTCCTCTTTTGAGAGTGGCTTATGATAAATTTTCAATCGGTGGCCATTCACAATGAGAGGAGTTTGAAACTCGTCAATGGTCTTGACTCGAACTGCTCCATTGCTAAAGACTTCATCAATCTCATATGGTCCAAGCCAATGAGTCTGATATTTTCCTTTGAAGTCTTTAAACTTGGAATCAAACAGTAACGCCCAATCTCCCTTTTGAAACTTTTTCTCTTTGATATATCTGTCATGCCAGTTAGTTCTTTGGTGCTGAACTAGATCAGTCCTTAAAATTGCATCTTGTCATATTTCATCTAGCTCATTCAGATGCTCCATTCCGTGCTTTTGGGCTTCTGATAGATTCATCCCCAACTTAACTCCCATCTTGAAAGTCTTGACTTGAAACTCAATGGGGAGCAGGACTTCTTTCCCATAAACAAGTTCATAGGGAGAATGTCCTGTTGTATTCCTCCATGTAGTTCTATAGGCCCATAAGGCTTCAGGAAGCCTTTCTGCCCAATCTCTTCTATGTACATGAACAGTTTTGGTGATGATGTTCTCAAGGACTTTGTTTGTAGACACCACTTGGCCATTTTCTTGCGGATGGTATGGAGTAGATTTTATATGCTTGATTTTGTATTCTTCCATCAGCTTCTCCATCAAATTAGATGTTAATTGACTTCCCTGATCTGTTACAATTTCTCTTGGGACACCAAAACGAGTAAAAATATCCTCAAAAAGAAATTGAACAACTGAATTTTCAGTGGCCGAAGGCAATCCCTTGGCTTCTATCCATTTAGTAACATAATCAGTGCAAACCAATATATACTTCTTTTGTTTAGATGGTGGATTAATAGGTCCAATGAAATCTAAGGCCGATTTTTCAAAGGGTTCGATGAGTACCTGTGGCCGTAATGGCATTTCATTTGAAAGAGTTGGTCTCCCAACTCTTTGGCAGCTGTCACACCTCCTGACATATTGTTTTGCATCTTTGAAGAGAGAAGGCCAATAATATCCTAAAGAAAGGATTTTATAAGTTGTCCTCTTGTCAGCGAAGTGCCCACTGCATGGCTCATCATGACATGCCTTGAGGATGTCAGTCATTTCATCTTCCCGAACACATCTTCTGATCACACAGTCTAGCCCTGTTTTGAACAATTCATTAGAAATCCATGAATAACTCGAACTCTCCTGAATAATTCTTCTCCTTTCATTAGGAAATAAATGTGGAGGTAGTTTCCCTATAACCAAATAATTAGCAATATCTGCATACCAAGGAGTTTTAGTAGTTACTGCAAACAAATATTCATCTGGAAACTTATCCTCTACAGGAGAATCTTCATTAGTATTTTGGATTCTAGACAAGAAATCAGCTACCGTATTTTTTTTCCCTGGTCTATCCAACACGGTAATATTGAATTCTTGTAAAAGTAAGAGCCATCTCGTAACTCTGCCATTAGTAACAGGTTTGTTCATTAGATATCTAATTGTAGAATGATCAGTATGGACAAAAGTTTCATAGCCAGTTATATAGTGTCTAAATTTATTGATTGCATGAACAACAGCTAAGAACTCTTTCTCAGTCACAGTATAATTTAACTCAGTGGGAGTCAGATTTTTACTGGTGTAGTAAATGGCATAAGGAACTAAATCCTTTTGTCCCAATACAGCTCCTAGAGCTGTATCTGAAGCATCTGTAGAAATATGGAAAGGAAATTTCCAATTTGGTCCTCTCAAAATGGGTGCTTCAGATATTCTTGTTTTCAAAGTTTCAAATGTAGATTGATAGTCTGGATCCCAATTGAATTCACAGTCTTTTGTAAGTAATTTGAAGAGTGGAGATGCTATCTTGGTGAAGTTTTCAATAAATCTTCTATAATATCCAGTAAATCCAAGAAAACTTCTAACATCTCTTTGACAATTTGGAATAGGTAACTTGGAGATGACTTCAACTTTTGATCTATCAACTTTAATCCCATCTCCCGAAATATGATGTCCTAAAACAATCCCTTCAGTAAACATCATAAAACATTTTTCATGACTTAATGAAAGATTTGTTCCTTTACATCTTATAAGGACTTTTTCCAAATTTTCTAATGCATCTTCAAATGAATTACCATAAACTGTAAAATCATCCATATAGACCTCTACACAATCATGGATTAGATCGGAAAAAATTCCTAGTACTGCCCTTTGAAATGTGGCAGGTGCATTACATAATCCAAAAGGAAGTACTCGGTAGGAAAAAGTTCCCCATGGACAGGTAAATGTGGTCTTGTCCTGATCTTCAGGTGCTACCTGAATTTGATTATAGCCACTAAAACCATCCAAAAATGAAAAACACTTTTTTCCTGCTAAAGTATCTAATACCTGATCAATAAAGGGTAGAGGAAAGTGATCCTTCAAAGTTGCTTTGTTCAATTCCCTGTAATCAATGCAAACCCTCCATTTACCATTCTTTTTAGTTACTATAACCAACGGAGAAACCCATCGGCTATCTGAAATTGGATAAATGAAGTTTACCTTGAGTAGTTTTTGGAGCTCTTCTTTCACTATCTCCCTAAGGTTTGGATTCATCCTTCTCTGAGGTTGTCTAATTGGTCTACTATTTTCTTCGATGTAGATGTGATGAATGCAAGTCTTAGGGTCAATACCTTTCATATCAGTATACTCCCATGCAAATGCAATAGAATGTTGCAAGAGTTTGCTTAACTTTTCTTGTTGTGATCTTTCCAAGTTTCTGTTGATATTCAATGTTTTCCCTGGAAGGATCTCAATGGTGGAACTACCAAACTCTTCCATAGAGAAAAGAGACATCTGTCTAGAGGATAGATACTCAATGTTGGCATCCAATTGAAATTGTGTGTAGTCATATTCTGAAAGTGTTCCAAAGTTTTCTAGTGTGTTTAGAATTTGACTATCTTCACTAATCTCAGAAATGGTAAGGACAGGTTGTATAGTATCTTCATCATCGACCCACTCATCTTCTTCTATTTCTGTTATTGCCTTTGCTGGAGGATACAGATTGAACTTCTTTGTTGAATTACCATCTGAAATATACATATCCCCAGACCTACAACTGATAAAAGCATCAGCTGTCGCTAGCCAAGGTCTTCCTAAAATAAGAGGATGTCCTCCTAGATTACTCTTGGGAGTTAAAATCATGAAATCGACTGGATATTCCCAAGAGTCTAAGGAGACTGGAATGTCTTCTAATACACCATCTGGTTTCATAATTGATTGCTCTGCAAGTTTCAGTAAAGTAGGTGTAAAGAGAAGATTAGGAAGTTTTAGCTATTCCATAGTCTGTCTACACATAATGTTGATAGCAGCCCCTAAATAAATCAGAGTATTTGGAATTTCAATTCCATTGATATGTGTTTTGACAATTGGACTACCGGGATCTATATACTTCTACATGGTAATTTTACCCATCATGATATCTGCAATTTTTCCTACCAGGTGGATTCTTCTTGTGTCTCTTGGTTTCTTTCCTGGTCTTTTAAGGCTCAACTCCTTTATTGTTTTTGCTAGAATACGAATCTCTTTAATGGCTTGTAACAAGGGAATCTTGATACATACATTCTTCAATTCATCTAGAAAATTATAGTTAGGCAACCAAATTTGTTTTTCCACTCCTTTGTCAATTTGTAATCTTTCAGGAAAAGGAGGTGTGGATAAAGATGCAGGTTGCTCAACTATGGGAGTTGTGGGGGTTAACTCTTTTTCTTTTTCTTTTTGAGTGTTTGGGTTTTGAAGAGATGCTTCAGAACCTTTATTGGCTTCAAGAGACTCTTCCTCAAAAATGTCTTGTTTTTGGGCATCTATAGAAGGCTTATCTAAAATTCTACCAGATCTGAGTTGTACATCATTGAGAGGAACAATCATATAGGTAGGAAATTGTTGTCCTTCTACCATATAAGCATTTTGAGGGTTTTTATTATTGGGGTTTGGCAATGGCTGGGAAGGAAGTTGATTTGACTTCTGTTGGAATGGAAGCAAGAGTTGAGAATTTGGATTCTATTGAGAAGGTTGTTGTTGTTGAAATGGTAATGATAATTGTGGATTTTGATTTGGAAATTGTAAAGCTTGTTGATTTGGAAAAGATGGAGGATATTGATAAAATTGAGAAAATCTTCCATAAGGATTTTGCATACCTTGTGCCCATGTTTGAAAAGGATTTTGAGATTAGGACCAAGATTGCCAAGGATTCCAATTTGGTGGGTTTTGAAAGTTCATAGAGTTGTTAAACCCTTGATTTTGTTGCCCTTGCCAAGGTCTCCTTGCCACAAAACAGAGAGACTCAATTGTATTTGGATCTTCTTGAAAGACAGCTTTAAGGCCAGGGATTGAAGGACAATCCTTGGCCTCATGATTTTCTGAACAAATTACACATGTGTCTACAACTTTTGCATCCAAGGGACATTACCTTAGAGCATGTTTTTCTCGGCATTTTGGGCAAAAGATGGCCAAAGCCTCGGCCTCTGCTTTCTGCTTATTATGTATCTTAAGGGTGTCTAGTTGTTCACTAAGACTCCCTAAGATATCAGTTTTGAATTCATCCAGCATATTGCCAATCTCAGCCCTACTTACTGAACCAGTTGCAGATTTATTTTCTCTAATGAGAGAAGGATCTCTAGGCCCCTTTTTAGTTTTAGATTTTCCCCTTGAGAGATGGATACATAGCTCAGATATATCATGGAGTGAAAGTTGAGATATATCTCCCTTCCCCATCATTTTCAAAATATCTATCCATTCATCTCTGATGGCTTTTAAGGTATCCTCATCTACATTACTCATTTTTGCTCTTTTCAGGTTGTATTGGAATCTTTCAAGCAAATCTTCCAAGTTTTCATCTTCTCCTTGCACCATTTTGAATACCTCATCCTTGTGATTGGTGGGCATACAATAGTCCAGGTACCTATCCAAAAATGTTTGTTTCATGTCATTCCAAGACCTAATGGATTGAGGGAGTAACCCCATGAACCATTTCAAAGCTGCTCCTTTCAATGTTGAAGGAAACAGTTTGAGTTTTTGAGAGTCTTCCAAATAATCATAAGTTCGACACATGACCTCAAACTCAAATAGAAATGTTTCAGGGTCCTCATTTCTTATCCCATGAAAGTTTGGGAGGACAGATGGTGAGATGTTTTTCATGGTTGCTCGAGAGTCTTCATCAACTATAGGAAACCCAAATGAGTTATCTACATCTGTATTTCCCCCAATGTTACCTCTACCTTCTCCTTTATTTCCTCCTCCACCTCCTCTACCTCTACCAAATCCGTTTACTCGTTCCTCTGTCATGATAGTTTCCCTAGAGACTTCAGAGTCCTCTGATTCCTCTATTAATGGTGAACGAGGAGGAATTCCTCCGTCTTCTTCCTCAGGTGATTCTACTTCTTCAATTACAATTTGTCCTCCTGTGGAAGGAAGGAAAGGGTCTCTTCCTAATTCAGACTCGATAGATGGTGTGGGTGAGTCAACTACTGCTTCTTGAATTCCAGGGACCCTAGGACTAGGAGTGTGGGTTGGAGATGATGAAGATGTATCTTGTCTATCCCTTGAAGTGGATGGACTTGTAAAAATCGAACTCTTAGCCCTAGCTAAAATCCTTCCCCTAGAATCTCTTGCTCTTTGCATGTCATTTTTATTTTTTCTTCAAGTCGGGGTAATAATTCCTTTTCTGATCTTCCAGGTCACTCTAGGTGCAAGAAGAGAGCATACTTAAGAAAATATTAAACCAATAACTTTCTCTTTTCTGATCCTCCAGATCACTCTAGGTGCAAGAGGAGAGCATAATTTGAGAGGTTATTAATTTTCCTGCCTTGAAATTTTCTTCTTATTATATCTTCTTCTTTTTTTAAGAATTTGGCTACCTAATTTCACTTCCCCGGCAATGGCGCCAAAATGTTTGGTCAATTTAGTGAGGTCTAAATTGCTACTTTAAAATGTCAACCCGGGGTTCGTAAACTGACGAAGTGAAGTGTACTATATGTACTAGATAACCATTTCCTTAGTATTTTGTCATTTTTAGTTTTTTAAGTTTGTTTTTGGATTTATCTTTCCCTAATGTGAGATGATGAAAAGGTGATAAAGCAAGTGAAATATGGATGATTATGGTGATCTCTAAGTGGTTTTTCAAAACTTAAAAGAAAGAAAGCTTTAAAATAATTGCAATGAAATCAATTCTTAAAAAGAAATAAAGACATCAAACAATGAACTAATGACATCGGCCCAGTATCTTTGTTGCTGAATGAAAATGAAAGAGAAATCTACACTAAATTCAATTAAAAGTAAGAACAACTAATCCACACTATTTCAACTCTTCAACTCAATCTTCCTTGTGAAAAGATATCATGAAATGTTAAGAAATGTGAAATCTAAAAGAAGTTAAACTGCATAAAAGAAACTAATCACACCACTTTAACTCTCTTGACCTTTTGCCTTTCAACTTAATTTACCCTATGAGAAACAATCATGAACAAGTCAAGCAATGTGAGATCTAAAGCAAACTAAATCAAGCTATAATGAGTGATATTCTGGTTCCTAATAAAGTTATTTGATTATAGAAAGAAACCGTTAACAGATGAATAACATGATATCTAAGAGTAGAAAATAAATGTACAACTTAAGAAAATGATAGTACTAGAAATCAAACTTCAGAAAACAAGAGTCAGCGACAAAGACAGGATGATCTCATATGCCAATAGTTATAAAAAGAAAAGGTGAAAAATTGCCCCGGGCTGCCTAAGAAAACCTGCAGAAAACACTGATCAGTTGTAACCATAAAAGAGCAGCAATGAAAATGTAAATCAACAGAAATCAAAAAGCTTTGTTATGTACAGCTAATATACATGATGAAATAAAACGCAACATTTAAATGACAACTGTACAGCTAATATACATGAACAGGAAAAAAAAGTAATGCAAGAGTTAAAGGACAACTGTACAAGGCTTTAGTGAGCAGGGGCCCTCTGCCACTTCAGCCGATTCAACGAACAGCTACAAGCTTAAGTTTAAACCAGTCTTCTCATATATTAAACAGCAACGTAAAAGTGCAGTGGGGAAATACAACAACTTCGAATTACATTACAAGAGATTAACTTTTACAGCGTTCATGGACGCGTTATTTATAAGGAAAGAAAGCTAAACAAATTAACTAAATCTACGCTATTAACCACGCTGCCAGAGACACGTAAATCCTCTTCAGCCCGGATCTACGTAACTGTCATCATGTTTATTAAATCTGAGAGGTATGGCTGTTGGATTCACGCTACCAAGATGTCTGCATGGATAAGGACTGTGCCACGTAGCTTCACGTGCTCAAAAACAGAGTTACGCAGAGCCGTGCCATCGCTGAACACTTCCATTGACTATCCTTTGCCCCTTGTTTGACCGCGGCTTTTATGGGCGTGCTGGATGATCTGGAGGGACACGTTCCATGTCCTTGACTCCTGTAACTTGCCCATGTGGCTCGTTTCTTCAGAGGACACCTGTAGCATGGTGTTTGACAAAACGACTGCGGAATCCTCTGCTGGCTGCAGAAACCTGGGTCGGCTGCGGAAACTGAGAAGCTTCCACAGCTGTCTGAACAAAATTCTAAACCAAACAACACTCATTAGCGTAGTTAGAAAACCATGTCAAAAGCTCTTTTTTAAACTAAAATACAATGATTGAATCAAATTGGTGGATGAAATGAGTGGAAAAAGAAGGCTGAGAGGGTGTATAGGAAGGTGCAGGTTCGAGGCTCAATAGTTGTAGAAGCATGATCTTAAGGGGAGAAGCGTTTAACATGCTCAAGTGAAGTGAGCACATATTATGTAGTAGAAACAACAATGAAAAACATGCCAAAATACATCTCTATTAGTTGGTATTTGTAGCAACATAAATATCATATGTAGTTTTCATGGATACGTAGATGCTTTGGAAAAAGAGAGGGCCAAGCAGTCATAAGGTGTTCAAAACCGAATGAACATTCATAGAAGAGATAATATATGTTCAGGGGGAGCATATCATATATGTATGGTTCCCAAATTATCAACAACAACTACAAGGAGAGACAAACACATGTTTACTAATGATTTGTTTTGCAAGTGTCTTTGCCCATGCTGGTGTAGCTAACCTTGAATGACAAAATTCAAGTACCTCATCAAAAATATTTCAACCCTTGAGAAGAGAAGTATAGAAATGATAATGCACCTTGATAATCCAATCCTCAAACATTAATTAAAGAGGGGGAGAGAAAGAAATTTTTTATCCTTTGCCATTGATGTCAAAGGGGGAGAGAAATATATTTATGCCTCATGAAGGGAGAGGATGCTTATGACAGCCATTCATGTACGGAGAGAAATCTCAATGAAAACCATTCATTGGATAACATTCTCTTTATTGAATTTAGCATGATGAGTGGCTATCAATCTCGAGAAGTGATGTATGCCAAAGGGGGGATTGTTTGACAATTGGCATTATTAGGGTAGTAGATAGCATTAATTGTGTTGGCACTGATGTCCACCAGGCTAGAATTGATGTCAGAGGCATAATGTGTTTGACATTGATGTGCATGGAATTTTTACGTTAGAGGGAGCCTTCTGGTTACTATAGTCTTTGGTAGAGAATCGTCATAGTAGTAGGATAAATGAAGAATCCATAAATATTATAGCTATAATGGTTATATGTCTTGGGCTTTGAGATCATTTCTTCTCACAAAATTATCTTAGATGTTCCTGGAAATGGAACAGTTGGATAATGCTCAAAGAGAGATTTCCAATGGTATGCTGAAGTCTAGAAAAGGCTTCTTGGACCAAAAGATATGACCGGTCAAAGTGTGCAAATCAAAATGTCAACAAGAAGGGTTCACAGCCTCAAGGTTTTGCCTCTCCCTTGTGTTTCACAATAAATTTATTTATTAATGGAATTTTGGACTTAGGAGTATTTTGGAGTAAGCTTAGGACTTAGGCATATTCAAGCTTAGTTAGAGGTTAGACCACACAACAAAGTTTGGCAACAGTACAAAGGACCAACCCCGACCCTCGACCCTCGTGCTTCATCATTAATGAATCCAATGCAAATGTAAATTCAAATTCAAATGAAAATGAAAATGAAGATGAGATTCAGAATTGTTGCCCTATTTGTTTGGACGAGTTTGAACGTGGAGAGGTAGCGCGTGGAATGCCATGCCGCCACATCTTCCATGAGAGTTGTCTATTCACATGGCTTCGATCGAATGACACATGTCCAATATGTCCGTCACTGCTTGTCTTTTTTTAATAATAAGTTAGAAAAGTGATTTAGTATATTGGTTGAGATTTTATTATGAATTTTTTAGTAATTTCTCTTTATATTAGTTACTAATTTTTGATATTTAGTTTTATTTTTTTATTATTTAATTTTGATTTTTTATTATTTCGATTTTCATGATTTATAATTTTTTCTTTATATTTTCAATTTAAGGTGATTTATTATTATTATTTTAAAAATATTTTTAATAAATTTAATTATAAAAAGTTATATATATTAATAAAAATTAAAACACACACATATAAACATATATATTAAAGTGTATATATGTTAATATAAATAATATTAATTAATCATATTTCTTAGTTTTTAGTGATGACATTCAACATACAATATTTTATTAGTTGTTTTATTTTTGTGTTGGTTTTTATTATAATTTTTTTATTTAATTCTTCATTCTACAAACAACCCAATATTCTTTTTTACACTCATTTGACCACTACAACATCTCCACCATATTTCTATTTTTAACACAATGAAGTCTTAGATCAAAAACAAAATTACAATATAACAAACTGAATTGTTTTATTGTTATTCTTTTTTATCTAATGCTTCATTTTATGAGTGGACATTTCAAAGTTTGGACTCATTCACAACCACTAGAATAATTTCCCATCATGGATTGTGGAGCAACATTCTATCCAATAATAATATTAAGTAACAAATTAGTTAAGGGTGAATTTCTTATCCTTTTACATTGAATTGCCCTACTTTTTGTATCAAGTTATGGTGGTTTGGTCATATGTTAGGTGAGGATATTATTCACTTCTTATCACAAAAAAAAATTTCTTTGTTTGGAGATTTGAATGGTCCATAAAGTGGTCATGGCACCCAAATCTACTTAAGTTTTGAAGGTGTATCATAAGGTAATGATCTATTGTTAATTTTTTTTTCTTTTGAATTTTAACATGATTTATTTTATGCATATTAATTATCATGAAGCTTCATGAAAATTATATTTGTTTGAAAAGGGCCACTTAAATCTTTTCTTTTAGGGTCTCTCCCTTGCGATAGTTCTTTTTAAATTGAGAAATTTACATTGTTTTTTTACCTTCTCTTTGTTGCACTGTGTTTTGTTAAGGAACTCCATGGTGTAAAGGTCACTGGTTTGAAATTTTGTGGAGCAAAAATACAACCATGCTAAGGGATGGTTTGGCTTAGGCTAGGTGGATCCCAAAGAGATTTTGATGGTTTGGATGCCCCTTGTTTGTGGCTATTTAAGCCATAGGTTAAGTGTTCTAGTCTTCTAAGGGTTCACATGGCCACCTAACTCCTTTGTTTTAGGTTCTTTCCCTTGCATATAATTCTTTTTAAATTGAGAAATTTACATTATTTTTTTACCTTCTCCTTGTTGCATAATGTGTTAAATTTCTAATACTAGTCTACATGTATTTATATCACCATAATATTTATTTTTAGAAAATTATTAAATAAAATTCTAAATTGTTGTGAAATAAAATTGTTGGTATTTAGCCCATGGGGGTAGGGTATATGGTAATAGGTTGTTTTTTTAATGAACTCCATGACATAAAGGTCACTGGTTTGAGACTTTGCGGCTCAAAAATACAACCATGCTAAGGGATGGTGTGGCCTAGGCTGGGTGGATCCAAAAGTGATTTTGATGGCTTGGATGCCCCTGGCTTGTGGCTACTCAAGCCATAGTTTAAGTGTTCCAATGATTTAAGGGTTTACATTACTTAGCAAAAAAAAACAAATCACAACAGTAGGTATACACCCATAACAATTTTTCTTCATCAAAATCCTTGGGGAAATTTAGGTGTAGACCCATAGAGAAAAATACAGAAAAATGCATTGTTGAAGCCTATAACTCAACCACCACTTAAATAACTTGGCCCAAGGAATTCATCCCATTGGAAAATATGACTCCTCAAGAATTCAACATTGGAGAAACTTGGCCTCCACCAGCAACAAATCAACCCTCTCATAGTTTAACATTATGAATTTAAATTTATTATTTTTAAATAAATTTATTTCTATTTATCTTAAATTGATTAATTGAAATGTCTACCCTCTTACTGTGTAATGATGGCAAGACTGACTTTTATGTATTCTATCATTAATTGTATTATATCACTAATTACTATGTAAGATAAATATAAATAATTTGAAAAATAACATTATATATTAAGTACTATCTATTATAAACATAAATGGTTTGTAATCACTTTACACTAAAAAATGCATTGACTTTTTATTTTATGAAAATATTTCTAAACTTTAATAAAGTTTCTAAAAAAATATCATAGTAAATTGATTTTTCCCAAAATTACCCTCGATCAATTCACACACAACTTAGATTCAACTGATAAGAACCATATCTCACATTATCAAAGACAATTTTATTACTTAATATTATTAATAGTTGTTAAAAACCTTTGATAGATCTTTTTAATAAGACCATAAATTAAATAAAAATAATGCACAATTGTATATTAACATGGGCCCTCGTTATTTAAAAAACGAAAGAGAATCTTGATAGATTTTTTTTGAATTGTTTTTAGTAAGAACAGAACACTAGGACATAAATTTTTATCTTTTACTTGATATAATATTTTCATTATTCTTACATTAGAAAATGTCAACTTAATATAACTAATTTTTAATAATGTTTTAATTTTTTTATAATTTATTCAAGTTAATATTTTTGGTGTATATCCTATTGCTTGTCAATTTAATATAACCAATTTTTAGAAGTGTCTTAAAGTTTTCATAATTTTTTCAAATTACTAATGAGATGAATATTGATAATTTAGTAATACAAACTTAAATAATGTAATTTTATATAAAATAAATTTGATTTTAATGATAAGTATGAGTTAAATAATAATATAAATATACAATTGATAGAAATATACAATTTATATGTGAATTAGGGATGGATTTATAGTTTTATATTTCCTTACAATTTTAATATATACAATTCTATATGTGAATTAGGGATAGATTTATATTTTTATATCTGCTTATAGTTTATCTTAGTTTGGAAAAAGTAAACCTGGTATAAGTTTTTCTAAATATTTATTATTTTAAAATAATTTTGATATAAAAGTTTATTGTAGTGTTAGATCTAAGACTTTTGTGATCCATAATGTAGACATCATTAGGATTAGGTCAACGTTTCTAGCCAACTAATGTATGTTTGAAACCAACTAATGTGATTCATCCTCAGGACGAAGTTTATTATAGTTATAAATACCTAATTTTGAACTAAATAAGTATAAAAGCATTTTACAATTTAAAAACTTCACAACTTTGGTAATAAAAATGACATGTTTTCCTAAAGGTAGGAGTTATTATCCCCATGTTATAATGTTAACATTATAGAATTTTTTTTTGATTGGTTAATTGGATTGAAGCCTTATTCTGTAATCATGGTTTTGTCACAGATTGGGGTTGATAGAATTGCAATTTAGGGTTATTTGTCACATCTCCTCGCTCTTGCTACTAGCAGATTGTGCACACAAACCAAAAATCCTTGTTGATTGCATATTGTGCAAAAAAACAAAAAATCAAAATGTTTTTAAAATATGCTTCAATATAACTTCTCCTACATACCTACATATGATGACGATTGTTTGCATGGCTCCATTGGTCTTTTCCCTTCTACGCATTCAGGATCATCAACATGTTGACATTTGAAATTTCTACTTTCAGCTAAAAGAGAGTTGTATGTTATTATATTCCAAATCCCTTTGTACGCAAATCTGTAACCTATGTATCTTCCAAATTAACGTACGAATTGAGGGGAATATTAGAGGTAAATTGCCCTAGGTGATAATTTTATATTTAATAAGTTAAAAAAATAATGATTTGATTATTCTTTTCAATTCTTAATTATGCATTAGATTTATAAAAATATAAAATTTTAATACATTTACTATAAGTTTTTAAATTTTAATACATTTACATGAACCATTTTGAGTAAATCATGAAATTACAAGAAAACAAATTTCTGTCCGATGAGATTTGTGAAGCTCGAAAGGTATTCTAAATATATTGTGCAAAATATTTGCTATAGGGAAAAGGGGTATTTTAAATATTATGTGCAAAGGCATACTTAACAAAAATTCCAATCAAATTAAACCCCAATGTTATAATGTATAAGGTCGACTTTGTTCCTCCATTCATATATGTTGTCGACTTTGCTTCTCCATTCATATATGTTTTCATTGGTTTTTTACTCTAACTTAATTATAATTAAACAAAACAAGAATATCTAGAATGAAACCTTTTTTTAAATGTGGCAATTAATTCATACTTTTCAAAATTCAATAATTAGACTAAGTGGCAGGAAATTCTAGCTATACGGTCGTGTTTCATATTATTACAAGTAAAAGACAATTATTTTTATAATTTATTAATATTGAATTCTAGTTAATTAAGTTTATTTTAATTCATTTGGAAGAATGATTGTTATCTTCCCCATATGTATTTAATTCCTTGAAAAGACATAATGAGTTGTGTTGTAACAGTTTTGAACTTTGTTCTTGAGTCTTATGTGACTCATGGTATAAACATGGAGCTAAAGAGATATTGAAATAGATTTATGTTTCATACCATCAAATTCTCATGCATACAATTGTAAGTATATTTATGGAGTTAGATGTATCAAAAATGTAAATGGGCATATAGTTGTAGACACACACCTAGTTTGATAGTTCACCAATGTAAAATATAGAGGTATACTAAGGTGATAAGGGGCATATCGTATTTTCAAATACCTTGTTAATGAGAATTAAGGAGGATAGGTGTTTATCCCAAGTCAAGTGTAAAGGGGAGAATGTTGGGTTAATCTTGGCTTGGTCATAAAGTAGTTAGGATAATCTCAATACAACCAATAAGAGATTTATCATTCATTATTGATGGGCTTATGGAATTGGGTAAAACATGATATTTCCTCATGGTATTTCATATGAGAAAGCCTATTCAATTGGATAAATATTGTACCATGATGTATCTAACAATGACTTAACACACTCAATGTATTATTTTAAAATGCTCTTGTTGAGCACAAAGACCCCATAATGTATTGTAACCATTTACTTTTTCAAATAATGCATTGAGTGCATTTTATAGATTGAATTTTTTCTTCTAGAAGGGTTTTCCCAAAAAAATTGTTGTCCAATATGTATGTATGTATGTATGTGTGTATGTATAATAAAAATGTTAATATTAATAATAATATTCTCTCATTGAATAGTATATAAGTGTAATTGGAAGCAATATCTCCATTTACACCAACAACACTGTCAAGCCAACTCAAATAACAACATATCATATCCATCAACAAAAATATAATGTGGGAAACAACACATACATGGTGACAAAGTCAAAACAACAATATGACAATATCCCTCAAGTAACATCATAATCACCTCATCAGATCAACAAACACATACTAGTCACACTCCCCTTGAGCATCATCATCAACCTACAATCAAAACCTTTGTGTTGAAGGGTACACCTCATGGACCATAGGAGTGACACTTGACAAAAATATTTGATCAATTTTTTTAGGGAATTATAAGCATTTCACATGGGTATGACATCAATGACTCCATGGACCCGAAATTTACATCTTTCATCTAATGCAATGCGGCTACATTAATGACTCCATAAGACCACTCATGGCTTAAATGAGTGATATGTAATGGAAAATATAGGCTCTTTCTATTACAACCAAGGAAAGATTTGTATTATGGTTGAATAACTCTTTTCACAACAATGGCACCAAAGCAACCTCCTAAAAATAAACTTTCAAACTATAGATTGACTGGTACATAGCCTTACATTGGTTTCTTAAACATATGACATAAACAGGCATTACAATTTGTCTACTTTAGCTTATCACAAATGATAATTCTAATGAAGGCATAGGTGATATTCTCCAATCATTTTGATCATAACTGAAGAGGTCAATAGAAAATTGACTCACAATCTTTTGACATAACACAAATTTCTCGGCTACCACTTCACTCTCAACAATCAAATCTACAAACATATCATATCAAGACATATATCAGTGTATTTATGATCATCGCATAAGTCTTTTTCCTATGTCTTTGTCCTGCACACAATCATATCTTTAATACCTACAACACATTCATTAGTCATTGCAAACACATCAAGTCACTATGATCTTTGTGTTCTCTCAATCAAATTTGTATGTCCAAAACTTAGTGAAGTTTAAGAGTAGGTCTCAACGCATATATTATTTCCACAAACAATATGTTTCTGTGATTTATTCAGAGGGTGCACCCAGTATATCAGGCCTTCTAACTGACTTCCCACTTCATGCCATCGATCCATCATTGTAGACATATCTCAATCATATGTATATATATATATATATATATATATATATATATATATATAAGAAAGAGAGAATGTGCTATGCATGCTAATTTTAGTTTCCTTGAAATCATCATCATCCATACAAATAAGTTTTGCATAGTTTGATTTCCTCTTCAGATATGCTCTACAAAACCAGAGATCAGACCATACATCTAAAAATTCAATTCATATTGGAAAACATCCAATTTTTTTTATGTTTTCCCAAAAAGAAATGTTGTCCCAATCAAGGTGTTAGCGAATTCATTCATATCAACAATATATGAATATATTGACCGTGTACATATTCAAATATCTATAAAATTTTAAATAACATCTATCCCAATTTCAATACACTAGACACTCTATCATTTGATCCAAAATGAGAGCTAACAATTATGTATACAAATGCTCATACTTAGTTGGATCTGTGATGTTATGTGTATACCTTTGCAATAAGCATTAAAATACCATATCGATTCTTGCAATTTTATTTCAGTTCTTTGTATATGAAATGTGAAACCACAAAATCACTTCAAAAATATATGTGTGATACACCATAAGTCAAATTGCATAAATTGATTATTCTATCTACTAACAAACAACACACTTCCCGAATTGTTCAATTGTACATGGATCTTGTTAATTATCATTGAATTATCCACAAATGATTCATTTCATCATGAGCTCACAACAGTTTTTTCAAGTATGAATAAATCACCCAAAGTCAATGAAGAGCCAAAATAATTTCTAAATTTTGACAGATTTGATATAGGAAAAGAAATTGTGCACATAGTCAGCAAGTCTTTAGACTTTAGTAAACCCAAACAAAATGATTTATTTGTCACCTATGCACAGACTAGAGGGCATGGATTTTCAACATATTAAATGATCAATTTACACCTCTAAATCGATCTTCCATATGTACACTTCTTTCAACCTCCTGCATATTAGATCTGCCTCCTCAACATTCTACAATAAATTAGACAATGCACTATTTTTAGCTCTCATACTTCATATTTTTTTCCTTATGGAAAATCATAAAGAAAATAGAAAATACAAATTATATCGGTCTCACAAATATGTTGTCCATATCAAATTGATCTCACCAACGCTTCAATTTTTCAACTTCAAGCAAAATGCATCCTCAGATTGCTCAACCATTACTAAAAAAAATTCAGATCTATCCCCCTTGTGCACTCTCCATCCCTTTAACATTTACACATTCCCGATCAATGCTTCTTCAAAAATATCCCAACACACAGCTCGGCTTCTGGCCAATTTCCCATGACATCTTCGAAATCGTTATCACCCAACGTCTCTTTGGACTGTATCTATGCAATTATGGTTGACCAAATCAACACGTGGCAAATTTTTTCCAACATTCATATAATTTGGACTAGATCATATAAATTTAGTCCATAACTATCCAATCCTACATTCTTGGTAAAACTAATAACAATTACTATGGTAATAGTTGTTGATTTTCCATTTTGACCGGATCACACATACAAAAATGTTGATCATGTGACCAAATCAAAACCCACGAGCCACAACATGCGATAACTAATTAATCTAAGTGTTAATCACCACTATCATAAAAATATATTTCTTTAAATGAATAAATGCACACCAAAAACATATTGAAATGAAACAATGGACATAGTCAAATTTATGTGACAGTCACCATGTCCTTAAAAACGTGCATGTGTGTATCAAAGGATAGAAACAACTATGGTTTAGTGCTCAAGGTATGCACACATGCATTTTCATTTCAAAATTTTGACCACAAGAATTTAACACCACTTAACAATAAATTCCTCATGCACACAATATATTGGTAAATGTTTTACTTAGCCTGCAACTTCTTCGAATCACACTCCTAAAAGTGCCATCCACTTATCGATCTCTTCTCTTTACAAGATTTTTTCTATAACTATTCACCATAAATCAATTATTTTACATAATTATGAGACCAACATCATAAACAACATCTGAATCCATTGACTATGTATTGCTCAATCCAAAAATCAATCCTCTATAGTTTGTAGTATTCCGTTGATTGCAAAGATTGTGCGCACGTGCCTTTTCTATTTTAATCACTTACAGACTACAAGTATATGCACAACCATTCTTCAGATTTATTATGCAATTCCCTCTAGTCACACTCTATCATTCAGACTAACATTGGTCTCAAAGTATTCCAACAATCTTATCTATTCCATTATTAATTTTGTTGGATTCTAACCATTCTTTTATTCTGATGGAGTTACTAACAGGTGCTTAAATGTACATATCAAATTTAGCTATATATTATCCATGGATGAAGGATTTGTAGTAGATTGATTAATTAAACCATTTATAAAATGGATCAAATATGAGCTATCAAACAAAATCTTTGAAACAATTTCTATTGAAACTAAATGAAGATCATTTTCTTAGAGGACCTCACCTTGAAGTTATGCGGATTGTGCTTCATGCTCCCCCTAAGGCTGAGCTAGCCTCAATTTTCTTTTTTCTCCTCTTGAATGTTGTTGACTTTTAGAATTGAGATCTACTTATCTTTATTTCTTCTAATGAGAGCTTCTCTTCCTTGACTTTCGTTGATGTTGTTGCTTCTTATGGTTATCTTTGGCTTTGTTTTTGATGAAATATTTTACAATTTGATTGTCCCTTCCTTTCTTGGATCAAGAAACCTCAGTATTCTTTTCAACCTTTTGATATTGAAATAGTTGTCTTTTAGTTCCCTCTACGTCAATTCTTAGACTGGTAGGCTCAACCTTTATCTTTTCATATTTATCAACCTTTTCTTTAAGATGGAAGTCCACTAATTCTTCAACTCCTATTGCATTTTCTAATTGGTGCTTCAGTTAAATAATCTCTTCTTTAAGTTCATGCTCCCTTTCAATATCACAAATATTGAGTCAATATCAAAGATATTGAGTGCTTTCATTTGGATCTTTTTTCAACTGTGAGTTTTATTATTAGAACATTATCCTTAAAATGTGTCTCATTATTTGAGCAAAAAAAATCCTTACCTTTGTGAGTAGAACGTGACCCACCTTCTTCATAGATCTAATGCAATTTTTCCATTTCCTTGGTTGTTTGACAATATATTACCTCAACTGAATCACGATCTAATAAACCCTTCAATATGATATTTTTTGGCTTCTTCAATATGTTCATATTGCAAACCATAGTCAATTGATAACAAAATGTTCACATTAATAGATATAAAATATGCCTCCAATCTCACCTTCCATAATGGATAATTCGTCCCATAAAGAAATGAAACTCCAGCTTCTACAATCCTATCCATGATCTACCTTCCAATGATGAAGCTTCACAAGAAGGCACCAAACTATGATACCAATTGTTGACATCAATGCCAACTAACAAAGTTAGCAAGTGAATCACTGTAACAAAACAAACACTCATCACAATCATAAGGAGGACTACCATCATAAGGATGACATAAAGCATATAAAAGATAGTACCAAACAAGCATATGCATAAGCAATCATTACTTCATCTCCTCGTTCTCCACATAAAATGTTGAAAATTGTGCAACAAGAAATGATTGTTGAGAATGCAACAAGATGATGGAGCTTAGTGGAAAGGAGTCACCTTCACTGAGTGGGCCCGCAGGCAAATTATGGCGCAAAGTCTATTTTTAGAGTATGTATATTTTTAGACATATGGATCAATGTCTATGAGTTGCAGGATGTTGTTTATGGATGAATGGTCATGTTGGAAAAATAAATGGAATTCTATTTTTGGATCACAGTAGGAGTGATCAGAGTCTATTTTTAGACTGCTAGTCAAAAATAGAAAAGTTAAATATTATTGTCTCATAATAATATTTAGACTATAAACTTTATCTTATCCTCTTGGAGCACTTCAGTTTGAGCTATAGATGTGGCACATGCATTTGTCAGAAGGAAATACGCTTTTCTTATGAGTCAGTTGAGCTACTGCATGCAAGCCATCAGTTAGAACTCATGTGGTTGAGTTCTGTGGAGTTGGATGAGTAGTTAATGGAGTTGTGTACAGTTTGACTTTGTTGAACTAGTTGTATTTAGTCTAAATGGCCAATAGACTAAGTGATGAGTTGTGTGAATTAGTTATAATTAAGTCACTAATTATTAACTCATAAATTAACTGAAGAATACATCAGTTAACTCAGTGCATGGACAGTTCAACAGAGACAGGTGTTAGAGGTAAGTGAAAGGGTGAGTTGTGACTATTAGTTGTGCATGAGGATTTGCACAAGCATGGATTGAGTAATTCCAATGAGGATTGAGCAGTGTGGGCCAATATCAAGGCAATTGTAGCTTGTGCTCACGTGATTCTCTTGCAGGATTGTGCAGTGGAGGCAGGCAAGTAGTGGAGGAGATTTTTAGATCTGAGCTGTACAGGTCGAGATAGTGCTGGATACTTATGAGGAGTATTGTACTATGTATTGTTACATGTTCTCAATCGATAGTGTTTTTCACTATAAGCTTTCCCCGTGTGTTAATGTGTGCATGCGATTGATGTTTCATTGTTTTTGATGCTGCTAAATTGATGATCAACGTAGAGGAGGTTATGTATTATGCATGTATTCTGCAATAGTGTATAATCGGGATAATCTCTATGAATAAGTGTTTATTATTCAAAATTTCTACATGGTATTAGAGCGAGCTGATTTGTAGAAGAAGTTCTACATGATATCAGTGTTGTATTGATCATTAGATCTATTATTCAGAAAATGTTTACATTTTATTTCTTCAGGCAGAGTCTATGGTCGGGCCAAGTAGCCGCTGGATTCATCCTTCTTTTGGAAGGTGAGATATCTGGTGAATTCCCATACATTCGATCTCTGTATGAGAAATACTTTGTTCTCACGAATTTTAGATCAGAAGCGGTTGAGTTTTTTGAGCTGGTGGAATTTGAATTTGCAACAGCGTTTTCTTGGTGTCAAAGTTGAAATGTCTTTCAACGGATTGCGATTGGAGTATTCCCTTGAGGGCAACTCAAACTATATTGCATGGAAGGACAGGATGGAGGCGGTGTTAGATGATAATGGGTTGAAGGAGTTCATTGATGCGGATGTCCCAAAACCTACTGATGTTGCTCAAGTCGAGGATTGGAAAAAGAAGATAGCAAAGTGTCGAAGGATTCTGTTGGAGGGCGTGACGAATCACATTGTGTCCAGCCTCCATGGAAAGGCTTCTCCATATTTGATGTGGAAAACATTGACAGAATTATTCCAAAGCAAGAGCGACCAGAGGAAGTTGGCGCTCAAGGATAAACTCAGAAACATTACGTGTGAGAATGGAGACAGTATGCCCCAGTATCTCATGAAGTTCACCCAATGCCAGGATGAGTTGGGAAGTGTGGGGGTAACTGTTGAGGATGAGGATATGGTGAGTCTAGCACTCCTTGGCCTTCCTAAGAGTTGCCATAGCTACCAGGACTCGGTGAATGGAAGGGAGA
Source organism: Pinus tabuliformis (assembly GCA_031772625.1). Classification (NCBI taxonomy): domain Eukaryota; kingdom Viridiplantae; phylum Streptophyta; class Pinopsida; order Pinales; family Pinaceae; genus Pinus; species Pinus tabuliformis. The sequence goes on along the minus strand of CM062809.1, from coordinate 726,964,140 downwards.
AATTGCCAAGATGGAGAGACTTTGGTCGGATCTTGTGCAAGAGGAGATTAGATGGCGCACCAGATATAGTTCTTCATCTATGCATGATGAGGAGAACTATGCCTTAGCGAGTAAGGCGAAGAAGGGGAAGGTGAAGGTTTCTCTTTCTGAATCTAGTTATTCCAATGATGGGAAGAAAGTTGACAAGTCGAAGGTGAGATGCTTTCGCTATCATGAGTTGGGCCATTATGCTACTAATTTCCTAAAGAAGAAATCCAAGAAGGGATCCGGGGAAGGATCTGAAGGTGAGGCACTTGCTTCACAGTTCGAGTTGGATTTGACACTCTTCACATGCATGGTTTCATCCATGGTCGGAAGTGTTTGGTTTCTTGACAGTGGAGCTTCTTTCCACATGACCGGTGACAAAAGTTTGTTTAGTACTTTGGAGGAGAAATATCTCCAGATACTCATAGGGATGGGTAATGATGAGAAGTATAGTGTCTCAGGTGTAGGCACGTTTATTTTTCAGAGGGAGCATGGAGCTCGCCTTACCTTGATCGATGTCAAGTATGTACCAGGACTGAAGAGAAACTTGGTGTCGATCGCGATGCTGGAAGATAGAGGGTATGATGTAGTCTTTAGTACGCGAAAGGTTTTCCTTAGACACCTCATCACTAGACATGTGAAGCAGATTGGTTCACGGGTCAAGAACCTGTATGCTCTTGAGGTTCAAGATGCATGCAAAGCCTTGAGCAGCGAGGCAACTCATGGAGACTTAGTGGTTGAGAGGGAGGGTATATTACCTCTCAACATGTAGAGCCAGAAGAAGTCTCAGACGATTGTGGAGGAGCCACGATTGGTGTAGCAGCTTCAGGAGGTTGTGGAGCAGCCACAACAAGGGAAGCTGAGTGGAGATCGAGTAGAGACATCTACTCATGCAGAGACCTCTAGTAGGGCAAAACTTCGATCCAGGTGGGCTGAGGGATCACATGCAGCCATACCTCCAGGTAGGAGGTGGGGTGATTTGGATTGATCGTCCCAAGGAGGAGGGGCAGGATCCTTGAGGTACCCAACCTCTTGGATGAGACCTTGCTACAAGAGCCCCGATGTGGAGTAGCAGGAACTAATTGATTGGGTAGAGACAGATGCAGATGGAGCGGCAGAGAGAGCGACAGTGCAGGGAATCCTAGGACAGCGCATAGCTAGCAGGTTGTAGCAATGCGAGAGGCACAAGTGTTTTGTACAGTGCTAGGTGGCACAAAGAGGTGTGCAATGGTGCGAGATGCATGGAGATGTTTCAGTAGCGCAGATGTCAGAGAGGGAGCACTTATCAGCAGTAGGTAGAGCTTCAACATCAGAGTATGTTCCTAGCCCAACAGAGTGGTCAGTTGGGAGTGTTTTTGTTCAAAGTGTTGTTGGAGCAAAGTGGATCGGGCAGATGTGTTTCATGCAGAACATTCCAGAGTTACAGGATCGGGTTTGAGAGGAAGCCTTTCTTATTGACAGGGAGTGTTGAAAAGTGTGCAACAAGAAATTCTTGTTCAAAATGCAACAAGATGATGGAGCTTAGTGGAAAGGAGTCACCTTCACTAAGTGGGCCCGTAGGCAAATTATGGCACAAAGTCTATTTTTAGACTATGTCTATTTTTAGACATATGGATCAATGTCTATGAGTTGCAGGATGCTGTTTATGGATGAATGGTCATGTTGGGAAAAATAAATGGACTTCTATTTTTGGATCACAGCAGGAGTGATCAGAGTCTATTTTTAGGCTGCGAGTCAAAAATAGAAAAGTCAAATATTATTGTCTCATAATAATATTTAGACTATAAACTTTATCTTATCCTCTTGGAGCACTTCAGTTTGTGCTACCGATGTGGCACATGCAGTTGTCAAAAGGAAATATTCTTTTCTTATGAGTCAGTTGAGCTATTGCATGCAGGACATCAGTTAGAACTCATGTGGTTGAGTTTTGTGTAGTTGGATGAGTAGTTAACGGAGTTGTGTTCAGTTTGACTTAGTTGAACTAGTTGTATTTAGTCTAATTGGCCAATAGACTAAGTGATGAGCTGTGTGAATTAGTTATTAATTAATTCACTAATTATTAACTCATAAAGTAATTGAAGAATACATCAGTTAACTTAGTGCATGGACAGTTCAACAGAGACAGGTGTTAGAGGTAAGTGAAAGGGTGAATTGTGACTATCAGTTGTGCATGAGGATTTTCACAAGCATGGATTGAGTAATTCCAATGAGGATTGTGTAGTGTGGGCATATCAAGGTAATTGTAGCTTGTGCTCACGTGATTCTCTTGCAGGATTGTGCAGTGGAGGCAGGTAAGCAGAAGAGGAGATTTGGAGATCAGATCTGAGCTGTATTGTGTGTAACAGGTGGAGATAGTGTTGGATACTTGTGAGGAGTATTGTACTATGTATTGTTACATGTTCTCAATCATTAATATACAAATAGTGTGGGGTTTTCAACTGTAAGCTTTCCCCGGGTTACATACTGTGTTAATGCATGCATGTGATTGATGTTTCATTGTTTTTTGATGCTGCTAAATTGATGATCAACATAGAGGAGTTTATGTATTATGCATGTATTCTGCAATAGTGTATAATCGGGATAATCTTTGTGAATAAGTGTTTATTATTCAAAATTTCTACATAAAAGACTAGCTTAATTATACTGAAGCTACCATCTACAATTGTTGTGAATTGCTTCAGATTTTCTACAAAATATCTACATAGCATGCATACTCTTCTCCTCTCTCAACACATAGAACAACCAACCATTCTAATAATGAGCTCTCTCCAATATATAGATGATTTGAAGTGATTAACTCAATAATGACCAAAGAGTACCGAGCTCAACAAATATATATCCATACACTTAGGGAATGATCCTAGATTTTGAACATATATTCATCCTTGACTTGATCCGCATGTATATCCTTGAAGATGCAACCATATTGGAAATATTGCTTGAAGACAAATGTGCATATTGGAAAGAGATGTATGTGTTCAGGGGGAGTTCATGAGGTTTGAAATGCTAATTTTATTTATGGTCCATTCCCTTTTTCAGCTTGTCATCATTCATAATATCAGCCACATATGTGTTGTTCTTAGCCTTGGAGCAATTGGATGTCAAGTTACTATTGATATTTTTGATGATATGACAACCATGTAGTTATTGTTATGCACATTGTCTAGATGTGATGGAGGATAACACAATCTGGGGGAGAATTTGTGCTTCCAAATGGAGATTGTTGTGCATATATTTGACATTGATTTGATGTAGGAAGATGTTGAGAAGAATTTTTGTTGCTACTTCCACATATTGTTAGTAGGATGAGGTAGTGTGCATAATGAAATAGTTAGTATATTGATAGTGCTCATACTACTAGAACAATTTATATCATGTATTCTCGAGCATGTGAAGCTACTACGAAGATCATATGATGTTGTGTTCGAGTTAACTCATCTAGAGTATACATATTATTATTCATGTCTTCCATATCTAGAATTATGATGCTTGATGCTACTAATATGTTTTTCATTTGGATGGTTTAGTTGTGATGAGCTTATGCATTTATGGACTTGGATTAGAAGTATTTTTTGATGATGTGTGGAGAGAGTATGTTTTCTCTTAAGTCTTAAGAAAATATGTAAGCTGCATATGATGTTTTGGTTTGAGAGATTGACATGTTTTTATTAGTTAAGCACTGTGGCTCTTTCTATATGTGGAGAGAGTGTGCTGACCTTGATGGCATGAAGCCAAGGAGATGATGAGTTTATGTGTTGCTAATGATGTTATATTTCTAGATCTTATGCTGCTAGTGCTTAGTGTTTTTTTTTTTGATTCATTTTTTATTTAGCCACACATTGATGATGTTGGAGAGATTATTGTTTGTTTCATCTGTGACTAGTTATCCTTATGTTGCTAGTTGTTTTTCTTCTTCTTACTCATTAATGATATGTTGTTCATGGATGATGAAGATGTATATGTCATTGTTTCTATGTTTTTCTATTCATGTTGGTGTTGTCAGATGATGATGTTGGAGATGTATATGTGGAGCATGGTTTTTGCTAGTGTTTCTATCATGACCTTGTTGCAGGTGTTGCTGGGATCCTTCATTGTTAAAAATATGTTGAGAGTAACCAAGAACTAGCATATTCTATGTTTAGTATGCCTATTGTTGCTACTACATGTAGAACTTATATAATTATTCATGGAGATATTGTATTTGATGCACATGCCATCTATTGTATTCTTTTTTATGCTACTATATGAAGCATATATTGTTGCCCATTGGTGCCATGTACTAATGTTATACCATTTTATTGGGCATGCATAAAGGAGAGCATGCTTGTGTGAATTTCTAAAATACATTTATTATTGTCATTTCATATTTTTAGAAGGGAGGTGAAATTGAAAGAGGAAGAGAAGAAAATGGAAGAGGAGGAAGGGGTAGAAGCTGGAGTTCCCCAAGGCAACCACATCACAATTGAGTGCGTAATATAAGGAGAGATATTATTGAGCAAGTTAGATGTGTTCTTTTTAGGGATATAATCAAATCAAAAATTGAAGAATATCGAGTGAGCGACGTGACATTGGAAAAGTTGTCGCTCTTGATAATTAATTAGTCAAATGAGAATGAGAATGAGAATAGCTGCCCCATTTGTTTGGATGAACAAACAAATTTGAAGGTGGAGAGGAAGCCCATGAAATGCCATGCTGCCACATCTACCATGAGAGGTGTCTATTCCCATGGCTCTGATCGGATAACATGTGTCCTCTTTGTTGTTACCGCATGCCCCCTTCTTGATAACATGTAATTCTTTTTCAAATGATTATAGATTTATTAATTTATTAATATAATTTTATTATTTTATTAAGAGTGATATATTAAAATGAATTTTTAAATAGATAAGTATTTATGGAAAATATTGTGTTTGATATGTCAAAGGTTTATCTACAATGAAGGAGGCAATCATGTGTGGTTATTTTTTTCCTCTTGAGATGAGTTTAGTTGGTTTGTTTTTCTTGTTTTTTTTTTTAATTAGTTTATAATTTAATGTAGGAATATTATAGTATTTTTTTATATTATGTTAAAATTAAAATGTTTATATTTATTTATAGTAACTACAATATTTTTATTTTAAAAAAATAGTATGCAAATGTGTTTTTGAGTTTAAAACTTAGGAAAGGTTTTTAGAGATATTTGATTCATGTGGATTCTTGGTAGATCTATAATGAGGATTGAATTTATAATCTTTATATAGATTTCACATTTATAACTAGAAATATTTTGAGGAATTTTTCTTTAACATGTTTTATAATTTTTATAATTTAATTAAAATGTGATAATACTATTGATGATAGAATATCATATATAAATATAAAGCTTAGAATTTTTATTATTATAGACATTGAATTTCTATATGTTTATCCATTAAATTTAAATATAAGGTTGTGAATTATAATATTTATGAATATGAATCATTATTCAATTCATTACTTTTTAAATTAAGTTAACATTGTCTTTTTTACCATAATTTTGCGATCAAATGCTTCATTTACAAACAATCCAATATCTCTCCTATGTTGAGCTGACATTTAAAGGTTTACACTCATTAATTATATGCTCTTAAATAACATAGCTATAAATATGAATTATCATTATTTTATTTTCTTTTAACGTGATATGCAAATTATGATTTTTGGAAAAAAATTGACTATAATTTTATTAATAGAATTAAAATTACAATATAAAAAATTGGTTGGATTCAATTTATTATTTTTATTGTTTTTTTTAATTGATCCAATCTAGAGAAAAAGGATGAAGGCATCCCAAAGGAAAGATGCTTGAAGGATAACAAATCTTTCTCCCAATGAGGAAGTTGTTGATCATCAATCCAATGATGTTGAAGGAGAATACCTAAATGAGAGGTCAAGAAGCTTAGAAGGTACACTATTGTTATATTATGAATGTAAAGAAATAGGTAATCTATCTCCTAGTTGTGCATGCGCACTATTAGAAGATACCTATCAAGAAGAGGGAAGAATGTCTCATGGTGAGAACAAAGAGAGATATCATGATTTCTCATCCGTAGGAGAAAATAAGAATATCCTCTGTAGTGATGAAGAAAAGGCTCAAAGTGAAATATCTCTTGGTCATGGGTCTGTTAGTAATTCTAATAAAGAAGAAAAATATTTAGATAAGAAGATCTATTTCAAAAAGAAGCTCATCTCTTCTCTAAAAGAGATCATGGAGCTTGTAGAGACAAACCAAAAATAAGAGTAGCTACAAGAATACAAGCTTCAGAATGATGGTTTGAGAAGAAAAATGATTGATCTAAGTGTTCAAAAATGAGAGGTTAGAAGGCTGAATGAGATGCTTATGTTCATAGTGGGATATTGAGCGAGACTAGAGGAAGAAGGAGATCCTATAGTAGCCATATTGAACACAAATTCCATTGCATTCATGGTGAGCGCCCCTTTCTTTCTAGTCACATTTCATAATTAAGAAGAAAAGAGTAGAGAATAGGTATCATGTTATAGCTAAGTTTTTCTTGTATCAGGATTTATAAACTACCATGGATATTCCACTAGAACAATTCTTCAAAAAAATTCTGATAAAATACTGAAATATTTATTATGAATATTAATTCCCTTTAGGTCTCATATTATTTATTTGTTTATTTTATGCTCAAATGAATAAATTAGCTAAAATGTGAGAAAAATGGAACATAAAAAAATAAATATGTCATCAGACACAACAAACACAATTTTTTCCCTAAGAAACCCTTATAGGAAAAAACCCAATTAGAAGGTGAAGCTACTATGCTCTCTTTTATTTGGTATGGAAATGCGCATGTACAAAGGAAGAGGTACTCTCTATATATTTACTTGATAATTATGGGTTGTATGGATGTTGTAGAACTTTAGCACCTTATGCTCTAGTATCTAACTTCCTACCCATAGTTTATTTTCTCAACCATGGAACAAAATGTGGCTAGCCCCAATTTTATGAATAATGGGGGTTGATGTGGCATCTTCTCATACCATGGTGGCCAACATGGAATGTTAACTTGTGGGAGGCATAAATTTTGATATAGAATATAATTGATGTGATGCTTCCATCATTTGAAAGGTATTTGAGGGTTGAATAGTGCCATAGGGTCTAGCACAAGTGAGAGTTTTTTGAACCCAAAAAAAATCATTTAATTCTTCAAAATGGATTCAAAATTTTCTCAATCTAAATTCTCCAAACTAGGACCCCCTTTTAAAATGACCATGAAAGCTTATTCCTCAATTTTTTTCCATTTCAAAATCATCGAGATAGATGAAAAACAATATAATGATGCAATCTAGAGAAAAAGGATCAAGGCATCCCAAAGGAAAGATACTTGAAAGATAACATACCTTTCTCACAATGAGGAAGCTATTGTTCGTCAATCCAATGATGTTGAAGGAGAAGACCTAAATGAGAGGCCATGAATCTTAGAAGGTATGTTATTTTTATATGATAAATAAGTCATTTATCTCCTAGTTGTGCATGTATTATTAGAATATACCTCTCAAGAAGAGGAAAGAATCTCTCATGGCGAGAACGAAGAGAGATCTCATTTTCTCATGCATAGGAGAAAATGAGAATATCCCTAGTAGTGATGAAGAAAAGGCTAAAAGTGAATTATATGTTAGTCGTGGGTCTGTTAGTAATTTTAATAGAGAAGAAAAAGATTTAGGTCAAAATATTTATTTCAGAAAGAAACTAAGCTCTTCTCTAAAATGATCAAGTATTTCGTAGAGGTAAACTAAAAATAGAAGTAGTTTGAAGAATATGAGCTTCAGAATTATGGTTTGAGAAGAACAATTATTGATCTAAATGTCCAACAAGGAGGGGTTATAAGACTGAATGAGGTACTGACCAATCATCTCAATGAAAGAGAAGCCCATTGTGAGAAAAAACAAGGTAAAGCAATCTCATTGAGACATGATTTAGAGGAGGCTAATCATCAGATGTCTCAATATTAGAAGATTAAAAAGGGCTTCAATGAAGTTTTGAGTCTCAAGAAATAAAAAGTAGAAGGAGGAACTAATTAGGATGAAGCAACTACGAAGTCCAACAAAAATAAAAGAAAATAAATTGTTAGATAACAACATCATTGAGTAAAGTAGAAACAATGAGAAAAGGAAAATAAACAATATAATGTTAAGCAACAACAATGAGGAAAAAGGATGAAAAACCCTAATAAACAACAACGTCAAAGGGAAGCTCAAGGTAGCATTCTAAATGGCTAGGGGAGGAAACAAAAACAAAGAATTCCCTTTGGAAGCAAATCAAAAATTCATGGAAGACACTTGAATAACCAACAAAGATTCTTTCCCCCTGAAGGAAAAATCCCTCAAAGAAAAGGAATCGTCATAGAATATGCATGCAAAAGAGGCAACTCAACCATTTGATATGAAATGACACAAAATAACACATGAAAGTGAGTTTGTCTTCATCTCTTTGTGTAAAGGAAGAAACATGCAAAGGAGTGAACGGAATAATCGAGGATCTGATGCTTCCCTCAAAGAAAACTAGAGAAGAATGAAAAGGTATGATCCTCTTAATTCTATAGTAAAATTCTCTAAGAATACTAGTTGCATTAAGTATACACTTCATGCCAACAAAGAAACAAGAATATCATTTAATTCTTCTTTGCAGAAAGAAAAAATCCAACAAGAAGATTTTGGTGAAGAAAGCTAAGATTAAGGAGAAGTGTCCTCCAACCCTGTGTAACCAAGATAAATTCCAAGAAGGGATATGTAAGAAATTGGAAGGTAAAGCTTCTGTGATGACCCTGTCTATGAAGGTTTGGACAAAAGGGGAAGAAAATCTACTAAGGGGAATTAAACCCCCTATTTAGCTTCATTAAATAAGGGAATGACTTCAAGTGAAGCCAAGAGGGTTAGATGTAGGCATCAAAATATATTTCATATAGAGGTGCATCTAAATGATAGAGGTAAGACAGAGTGGCCTCATTGATTACAACAATGAATTGTTTTATTTAAAATATATCAACATTACATGAGTGAAGAGGAGTTTCAACATAAGTGTGGAATGACAAGAGGCCCAAAGTTAAATCAAGTCCAAAAGATTAGTCCCCATGCAGGAGTAACGTAGAAGCAAAGAATAGGAAGGCATAAGCAAAGATATCATAAAAGGGAGAGAGAGCATTGGCTCATGGGGGGTTTCTTTATTAGTAGTAGTAGGAAACAATCTTTACTCACAAAAAGAGTCATTACTTAGGAAATGAAAGGTTTACATCTTGGGTGAAGTACCCTTATTTCATTTATTTTGTGAATTTGATTATGCCTAGCAATTTTGGGTTCATGAAGATGATTAATACAAGCTTTGCATGTTCCTTAGTTTTCAATTGGTATCTCTATGTCAAATGGTAATATTTGGTTTAGGTGGGGTAATCTTTTGTATAAATGGAAATCTCTTTTTGAGAAGCCATAAGAATTTTCCTGGTGCACTGTCCAATTTGTATCAATTTCTTGGTTCAATTGGTGTTGTGTAAGCAACAATACATAGTTGTTGTTTGGTCAATTTAGTGAGGTCTAAATTGCTACTTTAAAATGTCAACTCGGGGTTCGTAAAATGACGAAGTGAAGTGTACTGTATGTACTAGATAACCATTTCCTTAGTCTTTTGTCGTTTTTAGTTTTTTAATTTTGTTTTTGGATTTATCTTTCCCTAATGTGAGATGATGAAAAGGTGATAAAGCAAGTGAAATATGGATGATTATGGTGATCTCTAAGTGGTTTTTGAAAACTTAAAAGAAAGAAAGCTTTAAAATAACTGCAATGAAATCAATTCTTAAAAAGAAATAAAGACATCAAACAATGAACTGATGACATCGGCCCAGTATCTTTGTTGCTGAATGAAAATGAAAGTGAAATCTACACTAAATTCAATTAAAAGTAAGAACAACTAATCCACACTATTTCAACTCTTCAACTCAATCTTCCTTGTGAAAAGATATCATGAAATGTTAAGCAATGTGAAATCTAAAAGAAGTTAAACTACATAAAAGAAACTTATCATACTACTTTAACTCTCTTGACCTTTTGCCTTTTGGCTTAATTTACCCTTTGAGAAACAATCATGAACAAGTCAAGAAATGTGAGATCTAAAGCAAACTAAATCAAGCTATAATGAGTGATATTCTGGTTCATAATAAAGTTATTTGATTATAGAAAGAAGCCGTTAACAGATGAATAGCATGATATCTAAGAGCAGAAAATAAATGTACAACTTAATTAAATGGCAGTACTGGAAATCAAACTTCAGAAAACAAGAGTCAGCGACAAAGACAAGATGATCTCGTATGCCAATAGTTATAAAAAGAAAAGGTGAAAAATTGCCCCGGGCTGCCTAAGAAAACCTGCAGAAAACACTGATCAGTTCTAACCATAAAAGAGCAGCAATGAAAATGTAAATCAACAGAAATCAAAAAGCTTTGTTATGTACAGCTAATATACATGATGAAATAAAACACATCATTTAAATGACAACTGTATAGCTAATATACATGAACAGGAAAAAAAAAGTAATGAAAGAGTTAAAGGACAACTGTACAAGGCTTTAGTGAGCAGGGGCCCTCTGCCACTTCAGCCGATTCAACGAACAGCTACAAGCTTAAGTTTAAACCAGTCTTCTCATATATTAAACAACAACATAAAAGTGCAGTGGGGAAATACAACAACTTCGAATTACATTATAAGAGATTAACTTTTACAGCGTTCATGGACGCGTTATTTATAAGGAAAGAAAGCTAAACAAATTAACTAAATCTACGCTATTAACCACTCTTCCAGAGACACGTAAATCCTCTTCAGCCCGGATCTAGGTAACTGTCATCATGTTTATCAAATCTGAGAGGTATGGCTATTGGATTCATGCTACCAGGATGTCTTCGTGGCTAAGGATTGTGCCACGTAGCTTCACGTGCTCAAAAATAGAGCTATGCAGAGCCGTGCCACCACTGAACACTTCCGTTGACTATCCTTTGCCCCTTGTTTGACCGCGGCTTTTATGGGCGTGCTGGATGATCTGGAGGGACACGTTCCATGTCCTTGACTCCTGTAACTTTCCCATGTGGCTCACTTCTTCAGAGGACATCTATAGCATGGTGTTTGACAAAACGGCTCCTGTGCTGGTTGCAGAAACCTGGGTCGGCTGCGGAAACCTGTGTTGGCTGCGGAAACTGAGAAGCTTCCGCAGCTGTCTAAACAAAATTCTAAACCAAACAACAGTCATTAGCGTATTTAGAAAACCATGTCAAAAGCTCTTTCTTAAACTAAAATACAATGATTTAATCAACTTGTTGGATGAAATGAGTGGAAAAAGAAGGCTGAGAGGGTGTATAGGAAGGTGCAGGTTCGAGGCTCAACATACCCCCACTGTGAAGGTGTTGCATGTCCTCATGCAACCAAAACTTAGTTATTTTCCCTTAATCCATATGCTCTGAGGCTTCTGCAAGAATATCTATCCCTCTTCTCTTTCTCTTTGATGCTAAAATGGTCCTTGGTTTCCTCACTAGACATTTGAACTTAAGATTAATCAATGCCCTGCTCAACTTTTTACACTTTTTCTTCAGCTTCCTGTTCTTCTTTTGCCATAGTCCTAAATGGAGCATAGTGTTATCATGGACAATCTTGTCTACCTTACTCTACTCTTTGAGTGCTTTGTTTTCCTGTTTGATGTGCCTATTTAGGACTTCCAATTCAAACACTTCCTGTTTTAAAGACTGTACTTGTGCATCAAGTGGTAAGGTGGTGCTTGGTCCTACAGCTGATTGTTCCAAGGACTCTAGGTAGTTATATACCTCTTGCTGATTAGGATCTACTTCAGGTGTCTTTCTTGGGCTAGGCTCAAAATCAAAATCTGGTGGAGGAGGAAGATTGTCCTCTCTTTCTGGCCGAAAAGGGCTTTCATCATGTGGAGGACTTGACTCAATGTCTGGCTGAGCTGGAGTTTTTTCAGGTGTTTCTTCACCTAAATCAAGAAAGTGTTATTGTTTTTCTTGGGTTACACTCTTCTTTCCTTTTAGCCTACTACTCCTCCTCACGTGTGGACTAGTGCTCTTTTCATGTGCACTCTGTTTTCCTTTTTGTTTCTTTGTTATGGCAGCAGCTTGAAGATGTACTAATCTTTCTGCCAAAGTTTGAGAATCTTCCTCTATGGATGGTTCAGGGGATGGATAGGTTTCTTGAATGGTTATTTTGCCTTTGTCCTTCTTCTGTTTCTTGTTTTTAGCTCCCTCTTCTTATTCTTTCTGAATAGTTTCCTGAATGTCTATTGTAGGAGAGTCTTGGGCTGTAATATTCTTTTCTTTCCTCCTACTTCTCTTTGGAATTTTTGGGGAACTGCTTCCAGAGGCTTCAGTCAGTTCTTGGAAGTGGTTTCTTGTCAAAAACTTTTCCCAAGTATCCTTAGTGTTTTTCAACTTATCTTCAATAAGGATTTTTATGAACCCATGATGGTAAAGATGGGGTTCAATATTGCCTACGTGTTTTTGAACAGTAGAGATCATTTTCTTCAAGCTTGATAACAGAAAATAAGGCAAATTAAGGGTATAACCTTCCATAAAATTCATCATTAGCGTGGCATGATACATGTACATGGAACCAAAATGACCCTCGCATGTGATAAATTTCTGGATAAGTAATAACAGAGTGGACCATTCTTCTTTTATTGCATGCATAGGGATTCCTTTTGTAAATACAAAGGTATCCATACCTGGGTTTTGGAGCATGATTCTCCATCCTTGATCGTCCACACTTCTGTTTTTGAACCACCTTTCACCTTCTTGTGGGAGACTTGTTGCAGCTGCTATTGTGGCCTCGGTCACTGTAAATTTTAAGTCTCCTATCTCCACTGCGTGTCCATTAAAGGACAATGCAAAGGCTTTAGTCACTTCTTTGTTATAGCCCCTGAACTTTTGAATGAATCTTAGCCACCTCGCTTTTTTCAACGACTCCTTCGTTTAAGGATAACCCTCCAGGTATTTTGGTCCTTCCGGTTCAACTCTTAGTAGTTTTCCCATTCTCGGCTTTCAATTCCGACTAAAAATTCTACTGCGTATGAAGGTTCAAGAAAACAATGGGCTGATTACGGGATTCTTAGGGTAACTGGAGTGGCCGTAATCGAAGTTCAGGATGTATGTGGTGACTGTAGCCAGGGTTTGGAGCAAGCTGTAGTGGATGCAGTGGAAATGGAGAACAGGGAATGGTATGAGTACCGAGGGAGTAAAGGGTAAGAAACAGTAACGAGTTCAACATCGAATGCATGCGGGAGTGAAGTGATAAATGGGCAGAATAATGGCTGAGTCCTTTTAGATCGGATGACCTGCGCACACGTCTCAGCAGACGGCTACGGAAATTATGGTGAAGGAGAGCTGTAGTACAGTAGGTCACGTCTCAAAAGTACGACCAATAAATGGGAGAGCAGTCCATCTCGAGTTTAAATTTAGAATGATCATGGGACCGTCAGAAATGAATAACGTGTGTGGAATGACATCGTGGAAGAGGAGTGGTATGGGGCTTGCCGTATCAAATCATTGCATTTAGTGAAACTTGCCATGGTTTAATAACTATGCATAATAATGACATTGAATTGTTATTTGGTAGAGATTTTTGATCATACCTTTGGAAGTTTATCATTTATTGATTAAGGCTTCTGACCCATTGTTGTTCTTTGATCTTGAAGATGCCCCATGTCTTTGCTGCACTTGGTGATGATGACACTAACCTTTGACTGTGATTTTTTTTTTGAAAACAGAGTGATGCCAGCTACAAAGACAGAGTGATGCTGGCTGCGGAAACTGGTTCTGGATGCAGAAACGGTTTCTAGCTGCGGAAACTAAGACAACACCCCTTTAACTGCACAAAGATAGTTAGAGAAGAACTAACTAAATAAAATAGTCCTGAGAGGGACTTTTATTGATGGAATGAAATGAAATGAGTGGAATGAGATGGAAATGAAGTGGAGTGAAGATGGAGATGAAAATGAGATGGATGAACTGAAATGGAAAATGAGGCGGAGTGAAGATGGAAAGAGAGAGAGTTTTTATTTTTATTTTTGGAAAATATAGAGTGTCAGGTGCCCCTGATTTTCACTCTACATTTTCTGTATAAGACTGCCAATCTATGATTGTTTTTCTGGCTTATACAAAAGATTTTTTTTTTCTTTTTTTTTTTCAACTGAAAGAAACAAAGACTAGACTGATGGAGGAGAAGGATTCCTCTCCACCAGCCTCATTGCAGAATTTTCTTGAAACATTTTGACAAATTCCTCTTTTGAGAGTGGCTTATGATAAATTTTCAATCGGTGGCCATTTACAATGAGAGGAGTTTGAAACTCATCAATGGTCTTGACTCGAACTGCCCCATTGCTAAAGACTTCGTCAATCTCATATTGTCCAAGCCAATGAGTCTGAAATTTTCCTTTGAAGTCTTTAAACTTGGAATCAAACAGTAACACCCAATCTCCCTTTTGAAACTTTTTCTCTTTGATATATCTGTCATGCCACTTAGTTCTTTGGTGCTGAACTAGATCAGTCCTTAAAATTTCATCTTGTCTTATTTCATCTAGCTCATTCATCTGCTCCATTCTATGCTTTTGGGGTTCTGATAGATTCATCCCCAACTGAACTGCCATCTTGAAAGTCTTGACTTGAAACTCAATGGGGAGCAGGACTTCTTTCCCATAAACAATTTCATAGGGAGAATGTCCTGTTGTATTCCTCCATGTAGTTCTATAGGCCCATAAGGCTTCAGGAAGCCTTTCTGCCCAATCTCTTCTATGTACATGAACAGTTTTGGTGATGATGTTCTCAAGAAATTTGTTTGTAGACTCCACTTGGCCATTTGCTTGCGGATGGTATGGAGTAGATTTTCTATGCTTGATTTTGTATTCTTCCATCAGCTTCTCCATCAAATTAGATGTGAATTGACTTCCCTGATCTGTTACAATTTCTCTTGGGACACCAAAACGAGTAAAAATATCCTCAAAAAGAAATTGAACAACTGAATTTTCAGTGGCCGAAGGCAATGCCTTGGCTTCTATCCATTTAGTAACATAATCAGTGCAAACCAATATATACTTCTTTTGCTTAGATGGTGGATTAATAGGTCCAATGAAATCTAAAGCCCACTTTTCAAAGGGTTCAATGAGTACCTGTGGCTGTAATGGAATTTCATTTGAAATAGTTGGTCTCCCAACTCTTTGGCAGCTGTCACACCTCCTGACATATTGTTTTGCATCTTTGAAGAGAGAAGGCCAATAATATCCTAAAGAAAGGATTTTATAAGTTGTCCTCTTGTCAGCGAAGTGCCCACTGCATGGCTCATCATGACATGCCTTGAGGATGTCAGGCATTTCATCTTCCCGAACACATATTCTGATCACACAATCTAGCCCTGTTTTGAACAATTCATTAGAAATCCATGAATAACTCGAACTCTCCTGAATAATTCTTCTCCTTTCATTAGGAAATAAATGTGGAGGTAGTTTCCCTATAACCAAATAATTAGCAATATCTGCATACCAAGGAGTTTTAGTAGTTACCGCAAACAAATATTCATCTGGAAACTTATCCTCTACAGGAGAATCTTCGTTAGTATTTTGGATTCTAGACAAGAAATCAGCTACCGTATTTTTTTTCCCTCGTCTATCCAACACGGTAATATTGAATTCTTGTAAAATTAAGAGCCATCTGGTAACTCTGCCATTAGTAACAAGTTTGTTCATTAGATATCTAATTGCAGAAAGATCAGTATGGACAAAAGTTTCATAGCCAGTTATATAGTGTCTAAATTTATTGATTGCATGAACAACAGCTAAGAACTCTTTCTCAGTCACAGTATAATTTAACTCAGTGGGAGTCAGATTTTTACTGGTGTAGTAAATGGCATAAGGAACTAAATCCTTTTGTCCCAATATAGCTCCTAGAGCTGTATCTGAAGCATCTGTAGAAATATGGAAAGGAAGTTTCCAATTTGGTCCTCTCAAAATGGGTGCTTCAGATATTCTTGTTTTCAAAGTTTCAAATGCAGATTGATAGTCAGGATCCCAATTGAATTCACAGTCTTTTGTAAGTAATTTGAAGAGCGAAGATGCTATCTTGGTGAAGTTTTCAATAAATCTTCTATAATATCCAGTAAATCCAAGAAAACTTCTAACATCTCTTTGACAATTTGGAATAGGTAACTTGGAGATGACTTCAACTTTTGATCTATCAACTTTAATCCCATCTCCCGAAATATGATGTCCTAAAACAATCCCTTCAGTAAACATAATAAAACATTTTTCATGACTTAATGAAAGATTTGTTCCTTTACATCTTATAAGGACTTTTTCCAAATTTTCTAATGCCTCTTCAAATGAATTACCATAAACTGTAAAATCATCCATATAGACCTCTACACAATCATGGATTAGATCGGAAAAAATTCCTAGTACTGCCCTTTGAAATGTGGCAGGTGCATTACATAATCCAAAAGGAAGTACTCGGTAGGCAAAAGTTCCCCATGGACAGGTAAATGTGGTCTTGTCCTGATCTTCAGGTGCTACCTGAATTTGATTATAGCCACTAAAACCATCCAAAAATGAAAAATACTTTTTGCCTGCTAAAGTATCTAATACCTGATCAATAAAGGGTAGAGGAAAGTGATCCTTCAAAGTTGCTTTGTTCAATTCCCTGTAATCAATGCAAACCCTCCATTTACCATTCTTTTTAGGTACTATAACCAAGGGAGAAACCCATCGGCTATCTGAAATTGGATAAATGAAGTTTACCTTGAGTAGTTTTTGGAGCTCTTCTTTCACTATCTCCCTAAGGTTTGGATTCATCCTTCTCTGAGGTTGTCTAATTGGTCTACTGTTTTCTTCGATGTAGATGTGATGAATGCAAGTCTTAGGGTCGATACCTTTCATATCGGTATACTCCCATGCAAATGCAGTAGAATGCTTTTGCAAGAGTTTGGTTAACTTTTCTTGTTGTGATCTTTCCAAGTTTCTGTTGATATTCAATGTTTTCCCTGGAAGGATCTCAATGGTGGAACTACCAGACTCTTCCATAGAGAAAAGAGACATTTATCTAGAGGATAGATACGCAATGTTGGCATCCAACTGAAATTGTGTGTTGTCATATTCTGAAAGTGTTCCAAAGTTTTCTAGTGTGTTTAGAATTTGACTATCTTCACTAATCTCAGAAATGGTAAGGACAGGTTGTATAGTATCTTCATCATCGACCCACTCATCTTCTTCTATTTCTGTTATTGCCTTTGCTGGAGGATACAGATTGAACTTCTTTGTTGAATTACCATCTGAAATATACATATCCCCAGACCTACAACTGATAAAATAAGAGGATGTCCTCCTAGATTACTCTTGGGAGTTAAAATCATGAAATCGACTGGATATTCCCAAGAGTCTAAGGAGACTGGAATGTCTTCTAATACACCATCTGGTTTGATAATTGATCGATCTGCAAGTTTCAGTAAAGTAGGTGTAAAGAGAAGATTAGGAAGTTTTAGCTATTCCATAGTCTGTCTACTCATAATGTTGATAGCAGCCCCTAAATCAATCAGAGTATTTGGAATTTCAATTCCATTGATATGTGTTTTGACAATTGGACTACCGGGATCTATATACTTCTGCATGGTAATTTTACCCATCATGATATCTGCAATTTTTCCTACCAGGTGGATTCTTCTTGTGTCTCTTGGTTTCTTTCTTGGTCTTTTAAGGCTCAACTCCTTTATTGTTTTTGCTAGAATAGGAATCTCTTTAATGGCTTGTAATAAGGGAATCTTGATACATATATTCTTCAATTCATCTAGAAAATTATAGTCAGGCAACCAAATTTGTTTTTCCACTCCTTTGTCAATTTGTAATCTTTCAGGAAAAGGAGGTGTGGATAAAGATGCAGGTTGCTCAACTATGGGAGTTGTGGGGGTTAACTCTTTTTCTTTTTCATTTTGAGTGTTTGGGTTTTGAAGAGATGCTTCAGAACCTTTATTGGCTTCAAGAGACTCTTCCTCAAAAATGTCTTGTTTTTGGGCATCTATAGAAGGCTTATCTAAAATTCTACGAGATCTGAGTTGTACATCATTGAGAGGAACAATCATATAGGTAGGAAATTTTTGTCCTTCTACCATATAAGAATTTTGAGGGTTTTTATTATTGGGGTTTGGCAATGGCTGGGAAGGAAGTTGATTTGACTTCTGTTGGAATGGAAGCAAGAGTTGAGAATTTGGATTCTGTTGAGAAGGTTTTTGTTGTTGAAATGGTAATGATAATTGTGGATTTTGATTTGGAAATTGTAAAGCTTGTTGATTTGGAAAAGATGGAGGATATTGATAAAATTGAGAAAATATTCCATAAGGATTTTGCATACCTTGTGCCCATGTTTGAAAAGGATTTTGAGATTGGGACCAAGATTGCCAAGGATTCCAATTTGGTGGGTTTTGAAAGTTCATAGAGTTGTTAAACCCTTGATTTTGTTGCCCTTGCCAAGGTCTCCTTGCCACAAAACAGAGAGACTCAATTGTATTTGGATCTTCTTGAAAGACAGCGTTAAGGCCAGGGATTGGAGGACAATCCTTGGTCTCATGATTTTCTGAACAAATTACACATGTGTCTACAACTTTTGCATCCAAGGGACATTCCCTTAGAGCATGTTTTTTTCGGCATTTTGGGCAAAAGATGGCCAAAGCCTCGGCCTCTGCTTTCTGCTTATTATGTATCTTAAGGGTGTCTAGTTGTTCACTAAGACTCCCTAAGATATCAATTTTGAATTCATCCAGCATATTGCCAATCTCAGCCCTACTTACTGAACCAGTTGCAGATTTATTTGCTCTAATGAGAGAAGGATCTCTAGGCCCCTTTTTAGTTTTAGATTTTCCCCTTGAGAGATGGATACATAGCTCAGCTATATCATGGAGTGAAAGTTGAGATATATCTCCCTTCCCCATCATGTTCAAAATATCTATCCATTCATCTCTGATGGATTTTAATAGAAGGGCTTTTAAGGTATCCTCATCTACATTACTCATTTTTGCTCTTTTCAGGTTGTATTGGAATCTTTCAAGCAAATCTTCCAAGTTTTCATCTTCTCCTTGCACCATTTTGAATACCTCATCCTTGTGATTGGTGGGCATACAATAGTCCAGGTACCTATCCAAAAATGTTTGTTTCATGTCATTCCAAGACCTAATGGATTGAGGGAGTAACCCCATGAACCATTTCAAAGCTGCTCCTTTCAATGTTGAAGGAAACAGTTTGAGTTTTTGAGAGTCTTCCAAATAATCATAAGTTCGACACACGACCTCAAACTCAAATAGAAATGTTTCAGGGTCCTCATTTCTTATCCCATGAAAGTTTGGGAGGACAGATGGTGAGATGTTTTTCATGGTTGCTCGAGAGTCTTCATCAACTATAGGAAACCCAAATGAGTTATCTCCATCTGTATTTCCCCCAATGTTACCTCTACCTTCTCCATTATTTCCTCCTCCACCTCCTCTACCTCTACCAAATCCGTTTACTCGTTCCTCTGTCATGATAGTTTCCCTAGAGACTTCAGAGTCCTCTGGTTCCTCTATTAATGGTGAACGAGGAGGAATTCCTCCCTCTTCTTCCTCAGGTGATTCTACTTCTTCAATTACAATTTGTCCTCCTGTGGAAGGAAGGAAAGGGTCTCTTCCTAATTCAGACTCGATAGATGGTGTGGGTGAGTCAACTACTGCTTCTTGAATTCCAAGGACCCTAGGACTAGGAGTGTGGGTTGGAGATGATGAAGATGTATGTTGTCTATCCCTTGAAGTGGATGGACTTGTAAAAATCGAACTCTTAGCCCTAGCTAAAATCCTTCCCCTAGAATCTCTTTCTCTTTACATGTCATTTTTATTTTTTCTTCAAGTCGGGGTAATAATTCCTTTTCTGATCTTCCAGGTCACTCTAGGTGCAAAAAGAGAGCATACTTAAGAAACTATTAAACCAATAACTTTCTCTTTTCTGATCCTCCAGATCACTCTAGGTGCAAGAGGAGAGCATACTTTGAGAGGTTATTAATTTTCCTGCCTTGAAATTTTCTTGTTATTATATCTTCTTCTTTTTTAAGAATTTGGCTACCTAATTTCACTTCCTCGGCAACGGCGCCAAAATTTTTGGTCAATTTAGTGAGGTCTAAATTGCTACTTTAAAATGTCAACCCGGCGTTCGTAAACTGACGAAGTGAAGTGTACTATATGTACTAGATAACCATTTCCTTAGTATTTTGTCATTTTTAGTTTTTTAAGTTTGTTTTTGGATTTATCTTTCCCTAATGTGAGATGATGAAAAGGTGATAAAGCAAGTGAAATATGGATGATTATGGTAATCTCTAAGTGGTTTTTCAAAACTTAAAAGAAAGAAAGCTTTAAAATAACTGCAATGAAATCAATTCTTAAAAAGAAATAAAGACATAAAACAATGAACTAATGACATCGGCCCAGTATCTTTGTTGTTGAATGAAAATGAAAGTGAAATCTACACTAAATTCAATTAAAAGTAAGAACAACTAATTCACACTATATCAACTCTTCAACTCAATCTTCCTTGTGAAAAGATATCATGAAATGTTAAGCAATGTGAAATCTAAAAGAAGTTAAACTGCATAAAAGAAACTAATCACACTACTTTAACTCTCTTGACCTTTTGCCTTTCAGCTTAATTTACCCTATGAGAAACAATCATGAACAAGTCAAGCAATGTGAGATCTAAAGCAAACTAAATCAAGCTATAATGAGTGATATTCTGGTTCCTAATAAAGTTATTCGATTATAGAAACAAATCGTTAACAGATGAATAGCATGATATCTAAGAGTAGAAAATAAATGTACAACTTAAGGAAATGATAGTACTAGAAATCAAACTTCAGAAAACAAGAGTCAGTGACAAAGACAAGATGATCTCGTATGCCAATAGTTATAAAAAGAAAAGGTGAAAAATTGCCCCGGGCTGCCTAAGAAAACCTGCAAAAAACACTGATCAGTTGTAACCATAAAAGAGCAGCAATGAAAATGTAAATCAACAGAAATAAAAAAGCTTTGTTATGTACAGCTAATATACATGATGAAATAAAACGCATCATTTAAATGACAACTGTACAACTAATATACATGAACAGGAAAAAAAAAGTAATGCAAGAGTTAAAGGACAACTGTACAAGGCTTTAGTGAGCAGGGGCCCTTTGCCACTTCAGCCGATTCAACGAACAGCTACAAGCTTAAGTTTAAACCAGTCTTCTCATATATTAAACAACAACGTAAATGTGCAGTGGGGAAATACAACAACTTCGAATTACATTATAAGAGATTAACTTTTACAGTGTTCATGGACGCGTTATTTATAAGGAAAGGAAGCTAAACAAATTAACTAAATCTACGCTATTAATCACGCTGCCAAAGACACGTAAATCCTCTTCAGCCCGGATCTAGGTAATTGTCATCATGTTTATTAAATCTGAGAGGCATGGCTATTGGATTCACGCTACCAGGATGTCTTCGTGGCTAAGGACTGTGCCACGTAGCTTCACGTGCTCAAAAACAGATCTACGTAGAGCCGTGCCACCGCTGAACACTTTCGTTGACTATCCTTTGCCCCTTGTTTGACCACGGCTTTTATGGGCGTGCTGGATGATCTGGAGGGACACGTTCCATGTCCTTGACTCCTGTAACTTGCCCATGTGGCTTTTTTCTTCAGAGGACACCTGTAGCATGGTGTTTGACAAAACGACTGCGGAATCCTGTGCTGGCTGCAGAAACCTGGGTCGGCTGCGGAAACCTGTGTCGGCTGCGGAAACTGAGAAGCTTCCGCAGCTGTCTGAACAAAATTCTAAACCAAACAACACTCATTAGCGTAGTTAGAAAACCATGTCAAAAGCTCTTTTTCAAACTAAAATACAATGATTTAATCAACTTGGTGGATGAAATGAGTGGAAAAAGAAGGCTGAGAGGGTGTATAGGAAGGTGCAGGTTCGAGGCTCAACAGTTGTAGAAGCATGATCTTAAGGGGAGAAGCGTTTAACATGCTCAAGTGAAGTGAGCACATATTATGTAGTAGAAACAACAATGAAAAACATGCCAAAATACATCTCTATTAGTTGGTATTTGTAGAAACATAAATATCATATGTAGTTTTCATGGATACGTAGATGCTTTGGAAAAAGAGAGGGCCAAGCAGTCATAAGGTGTCAAAACCGAATGAGCATTCATAGAAGAGATAATATATGTTTAGGGGGAGCATATCATATATGTATGGTTCCCAAATTATCAACAACAACTACAAGGAGAGACAAACACATGTTTACTAATGATTTGTTTTGCAAGTGTCTTTGCCCATGATGGTGTAGCTAAACTTGAATGACAAAATTCAAGTACCTCATCAAAAATATTTCAACCCTTGAGAAGAGAAGTATAGAAATGATAACGCACCTTGATAATCCAATCCTCAAACATTAATTAAAGAGGGGGAGAGAAAGAAATTTTTTATCCTTTGCCATTGATGTCGAAGGGGGAGAGAAATATATTTATGCCTCATGAAGGGAGAGAATGCTTATGACAGCCATTCATGTACGGAGAGAAATCTCAATGAAAACCATTCATTGGATAACATTCTGTTTATTGAATTTAGCATGAGGAGTGGCTATCAATCTAGAGAAGTGATGTATGCCAAAGGGGGGATTGTTTGAAAATTGGCATTATTAGGGTGGTAGATAGCATTAATTGTGTTGGCACTGATGTCCACCAGGCTAGAATTGATGTCAGAGGCATAATGTGTTTGACATTGATGTGCATGGAATTTTTACGTTAGAGGGAGCCTTCTGGTTGCTATAGTCTTTGGTAGAGAATCGTCATAGTAGTAGGATAAATGAAGAATCCATAAATATTATAGCTATAATGGTTATATGTCTTGGGCTTTGAGATCATTTCTTCTCACAAAATTATCTTAGATGTTCCGGGAAATGGAACAGTTGGATAATGCTCAAAGAGAGATTTCCAATGGTATGCTGATGTCTAGAAAAGGCTTCTTGGACCAAAAGATATGACCGGTCAAAGTGTGAAAATCAAAATGTCAACAAGAAGGGTTCACAGCCTCAAGGTTTTGCCTCTCCCTTGTGTTTCACAATAAATTTATTTATTAATGGAATTTTGGACTTAGGAGTATTTTGGAGTAAGGTTAGGACTTAGGAATATTCAAGCTTAGTTAGAGGTTAGACCACACAACAAACTTTGGCAACAGTACAAAGGACCAACCCCGACCCTCGACCCTCGTGCTTCATCATTAATCAATCCAATGCAAATGTAAATTAAAATTCAAATTCAAATTCAAATGAAAATGAAAATGAAGATGAGATTCAGAATTGTTGCCTTGTTTGTTTGGACGAGTTTGAACGTGGAGAGGTAGCGCGTGGAATGCCATGCCGCCACATCTTCCATGAGAGGTGTCTATTCACATGGCTTCGATCGAATGACACATGTCCAATATGTCTGTCACTGCTTGTCTTTTTTTAATAATAAGTTAGAAAAGTGATTTAGTATATTGGTTGAGATTTTATTATGAATTTTTTAGTAATTTCTCTTTATATTATTTACTAACTTTTGATATTTAGTTTTATTTTTTTATTATTTAATTTTGATTTTTTATTATTTCGATTTTCATGATTTATAATTTTTCTTTATATTTTCAATTTAAGGTGATTTATTATTATTATTTTAAAAATATTTTTAATAAATTTAATTATAAAAAGTTATATATATTAATAAAAGTTAAAACACACACATATAAACATATATATTAAAGTGTATATATGTTAATATAAATAATATTAATTAATCATATTTCTAAGTTTTTAGTGATGACATTCAACATACAATATTTTATTAGTTGTTTTATTTTTGTGTTGGTTTTTATTATAATTTTTTTATTTAATTCTTCATTCTACAAACAACCCAATATTCTTTTTTACACTCATTTAACCACTACAACATCTCCACCATATTTCTATTTTTAACACAATGAAGTCTTAGATCAAAAACAAAATTACAATATAACAAACTGAATTGTTTTATTGTTATTTTTTTTTATCTAATGCTTCATTTTATGAGTGGACATTTCAAAGTTTGGACTCATTCACAACCACTAGAATAATTTCCCATCATGGATTATGGAGCAACATTCTATCCAATAATAATATTAAGTAACAAATTAGTTAAGGGTGAATTTCTTATCCTTTTACATTGAATTGCCCTACTTTTTGTATCAAGTTATGGTGGTTTGGCCATATGTTAGGTGAGGATATTATTCACTTCTTATCACAAAAAGAAATTGCTTTGTTTGGAGATTTGAATGGTCCATAAAGTGGTCATGGCACCCAAATCTACTTAAGTTTTTAAGGTGTATCATAAGGTAATGATCTATTGTTAATTTTTTTTTCTTTTGAAATTTAACATGATTTATTTTATGCATATTAATTATCATGAAGCTTCATGAAAATTATATTTGTTTTAAAAGGGCCACTTAAATCTTTTCTTTTAGGGTCTCTCCCTTGCGATAGTTCTTTTTAAATTGAGAAATTTACATTGTTTTTTTACCTTCTCTTTGTTGCACTGTGTTTTGTTAAGGAACTCCATGGTGTAAAGGTCACTGGTTTGAAATTTTGTGGAGCAAAAATACAACCATGCTAAGGGATGGTTTGGCTTAGGCTAGGTGGATCCCAAAGAGATTTTGATGGTTTGGATGCCCCTCGTTTGTGGCTATTCAAGCCATAGGTTAAGCGTTCTAGTCTTCTAAGGGTTCACATGGCCACCTAACTCCTTTGTTTTAGGTTCTTTCCCTTGCATATAATTCTTTTTAAATTGAGAAATTTACATTATTTTTTACCTTCTCCTTGTTGCATAATGTGTTAAATTTCTAATACTAGTCTAGATGTATTTATATCGCCATAATATTTATTTTTAGAAAATTATTAAATAAAATTCTAAATTTTTGTGAAATAAAATTGTTGGTATTTAGCCCATGGGGGTAGGGTATATGGTAATAGGTTGTTTTTTTAATGAACTCCATGACATAAAGGTCACTGGTTTGAGAATTTGCGGCTCAAAAATACAACCATGCTAAGGGATGGTGTGGCCTAGGCTAGGTGGATCCAAAAGTGATTTTGATGGCTTGGATGCCCCTGGTTTGTGGCTACTCAAGCCATAGTTTAAGTGTTGCAATGATTTAAGGGTTTATATTACTTAGCAAAAAAAAACAAATCACAACAGTAGGTATACACCCATAACAATTTTTCTTCATCAAAATCCTTGGGGAAATTTAGGTGTAGACCCATAGAGAAAAATACAGAAAAATGCATTGTTGAAGCCTATAACTCAACCACCACTTAAATAACTTGGCCCAAGGAATTCATCCCATTGGAAAATATGACTCCTAAATAATTCAACATTGGAGAAACTTGGCCTCCACCAGCAACAAATCAACCCTCTCCTTTATGCTCGTATGACCTCTGTGCACTCAAGAAAAGTTGGCTCAATGGATAAATTGAGCTCTCCACATCTCGACATTAATAACTTTACATTTTTTTTACCTAATCCTTGTTGCAAAATGTGTTAAATTTCTAATACCAATCAACATGTATTTATACCTCAACAATTTTTATTCCCAAAAAATTATTAAATAAAATTATGAATTGTTGTGAAAATAAAATCGCTAGTATTTATCCCATGGGGAGTAGAGCATATGGTGATAGGATTTGTTGTTAAGGCACATCGTGGTGTAAATTTTGTCGGTTTGAAATTCCATGGGAAAAAATCTAGCCATCCTAAGGGTTGGTGTGGCCTAGGCTAGGTATGATCCCTAAGTGATTTTTATGACTTATATTCCCTTGGGTTGTGACTACTCAAGTGACAGGTTAGGCCTCAAGTGATTGAAGGCTCTAGCTTAGTCCTCTTCTCTCTAGGAATTTGGACCTAACTAATACTATTGAAGATGCATAGATGAATCACCTTCGGTTTCACTCCTATAAACATCTCCTCGGGATTCTTGTCCTCCAAAACTCTGTGAGGACTCTTGTTTGCAAATAAATAGTTGTATTGTAGACCTCCACCCACAAAAACATAGGAAAGTCTTGATCATAGATCATTGCATTTGTTTCTCCCACTATGGTCCCGTTCTTCCTTTCAATAACCCCATTCTATTGAGAGTTGTAAGGCACAGTGAGTTCCTTCTTGATCCCTTCCTCTTTATAGAATATTGAAAACCATTAGAGGTATACTCACCCCCACTATCAAATTTTAGTACCTTAATATTCTTCATGGTCTAGTTCTCCACAAGAACTCTGAACTCTTGACTGACAAAAATCCTCACCCTTGGTCTTTATGAAGTAGATCCAAGTCTTCTAATGATAGTCATCTATGAATGTTGTAAAGTAGGTAGACCTTGATATTGATTCCACTGAAATAGGACCAAATATATCTGAATGCACCAAGTCCAATATGCCCTTGGACTTGGCCTCACTGTGAGGAAACACTGACTTGGAATTCTTGCCAAGGGAAAACCCTTTGTACACTCCATCCTTCTCCACCTTGATCTCTAGAAAACCTATAATAATCTTTTGTAACATAGAAAAAGCCTTGTAGTGTAGGTGTCTCATCCTCTTATGCCAAATCTTTCTCTGGCTATCACTCTCATGTATAAGAGCCTACACCAACTATCCTATCAATAGATATAAGTTGTTTTCCCTACTCCCAATTACTCACTTCTTGATTGGATCAACTCCTTTTGGCCTAACACCTACCTCACCTTCCATGAAATTGACCTCTAGTCCTTTGTACTCCATGCAAGAAACTGGAAGGAGATTATTTTCTAACCCCAGTATAAACATCACTTGTGTTGGAAAAAAAAATGAAACCACCTACAAAATCCTAGGCCCAAAGCCACAAGGTTAATCAACGTTTCATATCAAGCACATGAGACACAGTAATACTTCCAATGCCACTCCTCCATCATGGATGCATGCTACCACAACATGTCGCACCATGAATCATAGAGATCGGGTGTCATGGGCATGCATAGCATGGACAAGCCACACTAGAGAATGTGGGTGTAGGCATTAAGGAAGTTTCACACTATCCAAAACCTAATGGTGGAAGCCACTGTTGATTGGATAGTCAGGAGTACTCCATGATCTAAAAGAACACGACCAATAATGTAGTAGGAGGATGCGGAGAGGACCACGTGTCAGTGCCTCAAGTCCTTTGCACGCCTCCAAAGTTTTCAAATGTTGGTTTCCCACTTGTGCATAATAATACCACATGGCCCTCCAGATTGGCATCCAGTTCATTGCCCATCTCCATGCCACTTATCAGTCCACCCTCCAAATGTCTCCTCTATAAACCAACTAGTGCTCACATCACTTTCCACATCACTTACCTTTTCATCTGCTATGTCATCATTTTACCCATCTAGTCATCATTCATGTGGCCTAGTCCCACCTCTAGCTCATTTCAACCTGATATGATCTAAGCCTCGAAAAAACTGCATGTTAGTAGATTAGATGGTGTTGGGAGCTTCTCATCTAATGGTCTTCAGAGCTTCGTGCACAAACCTATGCGAATGATATGGTGAAGGAAGGGTGCGAAAGGTGCTAGGTGGAAACCCCTCATCCACCTTACATACCTCCATGAGTTCCAAACACCACTTCTCATACCATGCAAAGCACTGGCACATGTTTCTACACTCATGTTAATCAACCATGTAACCTATACAATCAGACCCTCCTATCGTCCACTCTCCCGTCATCCCACAAGTCACACCTATCGAGTCCTCTGTACTATCAACATGCCACATGGTTATCTCCATGCCTTACTGAAATCATCATGATGTCACCTAAACCTTCATGCCCAAGGAAATTTACACACATGGTAAGGGTTGACTACTATAAAAAGAGTACAGGAGGTCCATTTCGGGTAAATTAGCAGACGC
Organism: Pinus tabuliformis; assembly: GCA_031772625.1. Taxonomy (NCBI): domain Eukaryota; kingdom Viridiplantae; phylum Streptophyta; class Pinopsida; order Pinales; family Pinaceae; genus Pinus; species Pinus tabuliformis. The sequence continues at coordinate 726,936,077 of CM062809.1, read as the reverse complement.
TCCAAACTACATGCATGTAACCTCTAAGTTGCCAAATTTGGTAAAAGTTGAATGAAAATAATGTGAATTAAAGATTTAAGCCAAACATGTTCATCAATTCTCCTAAACAAGGGTTACACACTCCGAAATTTGAAATAATTCAACTCATTTTTAAACTTGGTCTCACCGTGGAAGAAATATGAAATATTTTAAAGAAGGTCATCTTAGCTCATGTAAGAACTCCCAAATTTCATGAAATTAACCTCGTACATGTATTATTAAGCTAAATATAGCCTTTTTCCTGCTGAAATTGTGTTACTTATGGTGAAAACCCTAAGTCTATCATGCGAGCTTGGGCCATCACCTTTAGGCATGAAGTTTTAAAGACCCTATCATCACCTTGTCCCTATTACAATGTGACATGTGCTGCTAGTGCTGCCCCATCATTTTTCCACTTCGAGATGCTAAGTCTATCTCTTTGATGCCGCCAAATGACCTCATATGCTACAAAGGTTCGTGCAAGGCCTGCCCATGTTGGCACTATAGTTAAGGAAATTCTTTCACACCCTAATTAATAAAATGGACACTTGGACCACGCTGGAGGACTTTGAAGGATCACAATCTTCCTCTCCAAAACTAAGATAGAAGCTAGAAATAGTAGAGGTATAACTCTGTTGGGCAAAGGAATATATCAAAAAATTGGAGATCCTTTGAAGGATCACAATCTTCCTCTCCAAAACTAAGATAGAAGCTAGAAATAGTAGAGGTAGAACTTTGTTGGGTAAATGAATCCATAAAAAAACTAGAGTTCTAGCTAGTGCTTTAAGGAAGATAAAATTCCAAAAAAATATCTATCAAAACAAACAAGAAGATCATTTGAGAAAACATCATAAGGCTACTAAATAAGCATTGGTAGCATTTAGAGTTGATGCGGGAGAAGATTGAGATTGTGAAGGTAACTTGTAGAGAGATAGGTATGCTCAAAGGAAATACTAGGAAGATCCCACATAAAGCCAAAATAGTCATAGATTTTCTCAATCACATGACCAAAGAAGAAGTCATAAAGGAAAAAACTAAGAAAAATTCATAAATACAAGAGTTTAAAAGTAAATGTGAGAAGATATACATGAATAATTTTCCACCATTCTTCGATGAACATGGAAATTTGTACCCCAAAGAGCCTTTTATAAATGTCTTGAGAGTCATTAAGGATAATTAAAGAGACTTTGAAGAAGATAACCATACATTTCAAGAGAAAGGTATTGTGAACCTACACAAAGAACATTTTGAGATTGTGTTCATACAAAAGGTCCTTTTTAAGGAGCAGAGGGGACTGGACTATGATCCCATCATGACTATGGAAGGATCAATAACAGAGGTACAATCATGTGATGTTCTAGTAGGGAAAGAATATAAGAGAATAATGGACGTGTATAGATAAACTGATTGAAGGGCAATCAAATTAGAGTCAAAAGAAATGTTAGTAGAGGTAGGCACAAGCTCGAAGTCCCCACTGCAACAACAGGCACAACAACAAGTGTGACTTCAGCAATTGACACCACCAACAAGAGTAACGATACCGTCAACACCATTTTCAACATTGTCGGTAGCGAGTCGTGGTGGTAGTGTCTGACCCAGGCAACACCCAATAAGAGATAGAGAGAAATCGCAATGCTAACCAAGAGAGAGAATGAAAGGTTATTAAAGTCAAATTTGAAGGATCCCACTCACAAGCTACAAGATTCTTCAAGAAACTTCTAGAATAAGTTAGTCATAGTACAACTGGAAATTTTGTAACAAATCTTAGTGGTTTTTCAAATACCACTAGTTATTTTAGGTAGAGTCTAAGTTCTTAAGTTCCTATAGATAGGCATCATTTTTGTAAATTAAGGGTGGGGGAAATCTTGGGTTGTAGGGAAACTTTGTATAAATTTTTGGTGAATTGTTGGGAGGTTTAAAAACAATTCTAAGGGAAAAATTCTAGAGTAAATCTTGGGTTGTCTGTACCTCCTTATCATGTATTTTCTCATACTCATCTCATATTTTGAATTTTTTCAAATATGGATACAATTTTATGCAATTTCATGGAATTTTCAATTATGAACCTTATTTGTTATGTGAATTCTATGTGAATTGTATGGGAATATTTAACTGAAATAAAATTTGGCACCAATAGGATGCTTTATTTTGGTTTTGTAAGATTTATCAAGGTTGTTTGAAGAGTATCTTAACTTTGATATTTATTACAAGGGTTTTACAAGAAAATGTTTTTCTTAGGCTTTTGTGTATTCTTATGACTAAATTCTTATTTAATCGGCTACCCATCAGGTTTTGAATGAATTAAAGGAATTTGAATTGCTCCTTAAAACTGGGCAGGATCTGTTCTCCCTTTTCCCTCCATTTTCCATATCTTAAACTCTTCATGTCAAACCCAAGGGTTATGAATGCTCCAAATTAGGATCAATGGAAATGCAACCGAAAAAAAATACATTTAAGGCCTAATAGTTTTATAGCTAACTCAAATTGCCAAACATATTTCGAGTTTGACACAAATATGAGCTAAATTTAAAGATTATTCATGCATAGTTTAGGTACTTTCTTTGAAGAACACATGATAAATGTTAAATGTGAATGTGAGTTAATTTTCAAAATATTTGTGATATTAATCCTGTTCAATTTGGTTGTTTACATTTAATACAAGGAATTTACAATGCATAGAGATTTACATGTGCACAAATATTTTGTTTAATGTCCATAGTGAATTCTTCATGTCCTTTACTTTCTTGTGACACATTATAGGAGGAAACAAAGTACATGAAAAATTGAACTTTTACTAGAATATGTAACTTTAATTAGGCTCAAAACAGAATTACACAGTCATTTACTAGACATATATATATATATATACTACATATATACTAGACATATATATATATGATATGGTCTTATTTACTTCTATTTGAGCCATATACAGCTTTGGACAGACTCATATGGCACAAACTAATGAACTAAAACATCAAAACTAAGGTTCAAGATAACAAATTGAACAAATATCTAATAATAATAGATGGCCATAAATGCTTATTTAAATAGAATACCTTAAAAAACATAACAAACATCAGACTTAGATGTTCCCAGGATCTCCATTAAAACACAACGTACTGTGACTCTAGGTCCCCAACATCTCATTTCGTCGTTTCCTAGGACAATTTGAATTAGTTCCTTGGGAAGAACAACATTTCTTCAAACTTTTGTGGTGGACAAAATTTGAAATCATTCATTGTGCTTTCCACTTGGGAGACTCCACTGTTTAACTCTTAATCATTACCAATATGTCATAATAATCATACTCACTACTTATTACAATGACAAAACAACCAACCGTGAAATTTGACACACTCGTTATACATACTTCACTCACTGTACATACTCATGTTGATTTTATTTCATAGCTTTGATACCCATTCCATAATCTACACATGAACACTCTAGCTTTGTTAAGAAGACATACCTAGAGTCACCCGGATAGGATTCTCACATTTCCTCTCTTTGACCCTGAGCATTTTGTGTACACCTCAAACCAACACGACAAAACATTACAACTAAAACCCTAAGGAAGCGAAATAACTAGTATTCCATCTTCACCCTTCTTAATAGTGATTTCACAATTACCTTATTTCGAGGCTATTCAAATGAACAGCATACCTTCACAAACAATACTTGAGCATTCTGAGTCACTTAGCCCTATACGTCAATCTAGAAAGGTGACTCCAAAAAATGTGGTAAGAACTAGAACTCCTTTATCATTCACTGTTACGGACGTGATAATGCAACACATCATGGCAGGAGAAGGTTAACCCCGTAATTAGCCCATCCAACCTAATAAAACCTTGGCTTGGGTAGCAACATGGTATTCCCCACTAGCTTTACCACAAATATTACATGACATGCCTGAGAATTACTTGAAGTTGTTACCTAGATTTAGTGGTGAGAAAAAAGGGACCCCTGAGGAACATATAAACTTGTTTGAAGACTTCACCGCCAACTTCATGGCAGAATATGAGGATTTGCTCATGAGGCTATTCATATAGACCCTCGAGGTGGATGTATGAAAATGGTTCCATACCCTACCCGCTAACCCATTACATCCCCAAGATGAGTTGAAAATAACATTCCCCACCTAGTGGGGTGAGAAAAAATACTTTCAATACTATCTTACACAATTTTCTACAATGAAGAAGAAATCATCGGAGAACATAGAAGAATTCAAAAAATGATTTAATACACTATAAAACAAAATACCGAATGACATTAAACCTACTACCATAGCTACCATGGTTGAATATGCGACCACATTTGAACTAGACTTCTATGTCATGTTAAGAGAAAGACAACCCAAAAACCTAATTGACATGCAATCAAGTTCAACTGACATAGAGGGAAATTTAATTTTGGCATGAAAATTGAGGAGAGTGGAAGTTAATAATGAGAATTATGATACTGAGAAGGAGATAGGTTGAAATAGGGATTGTTGAGAATGCAACAAGATGATGGAGCTTAGTGGAAAGAAGTCGCCTTCACTAAGTGGGCCCGCAAGCTATTTTTGGCGCAAAGTCTATTTTTAGACTATGTCTATTTTCAGACATATGGATGATGGTATATGAGTTGCAGGATGCTATTTGTGGATGATTGGTCATGTTGGTAAAAATAGATGGACTTCTATTTTTAGACTGCCAGGCTAAAAATAGAACAGTCGAATATTATTGTCTCATAATAATATTTGGACTATAAACATTATCTTATCCTCTTGGAGCACCTCAGTTTGAGCTACACATGTGGCACATGTGGCTGTCAGAAGGAAATACACTTTTCTTGTGGGTGAGTTGAGCTATTGCATGCAGGACTTCAGTTAGAACTCATGTGGTTGAGTTTCGGTGGAGTTGATTGTGGAGTTGATGTAGTTGTGTTCAGTTTGACTTGGTTCAACTAGTTGTACTTAGTCTAACTACAAATAAAATAGTGACGAGTGATGTGAATTAATTGTTAAACTAATTCACTAATTATGAACTCATAAAGCAACTGAAGAATACATCAGTTAACTCAGTGCATGTACAGTTCAGTGGAGACAGGCGTTAGAGGTTGAGATTGCTATCAGTTGTGACTATAGTTGTGCATGAGATTTGCACATGCATGGGTGGAGATTTCCCATGAGGCTTGCGTAGTATAACCAAAGGAATTAGATTTCAAAGAGTGATTGATTCTCTTGCAGGATTGCGCAGTGGAGGCAGGCAAATAGTGGAGGAGATTTGAGGCATCAGATCTGAGCTAGTTTGTGTGTAACAGGTGGAGATAGTATTGAGTACTTGTGAGGAGTATTGTACTATGTATTGTTACATGTTCTCTATCATTATAATATACAGATAGTGTGGGGTTTTCAGCTGTATGCTTTCCCCAGGTTACATACTGTGTTAATGTGTGCATGCGATTGATGTTTCATTATTTTTAATGCTGCTAAATTGATGATCAACATAGAGGAGGTTATGTATTGTGCATGTATTCCGCAATAGTGTATAATTGGGATAATATTTGTGAATAAGCGTCATATTATTCAAAATTTCTACATGGTATTAGAGTTGTTGATCATCAGATCTATTATTTAGAAAGTGTTTACATTTTATTTCTTCAGGAAGAGTCTGTAATCGGGCCAGGTAGCCTCTGGATTCATCCTTCCTTTGGAAGGTGAGATATCTGGTAAAAGCCCATACAGTCAATCTTTGTACGATAAATACTTTGTTCTCATGAATTCTAGATCAGAGGTGGTTGAGTTTTTGAGCTGGTGGAATTCTAATTTGCACCAGTGTTTTCTTGGTATCAACGTGGCAATGTCTTTCAACGGATTGCGATATGAGTATGCTCTTGAGGGAAGCTTGAACTATATTGCATGGAAGGACAGGATGGAGGTGGTGTTAGATGATAATGGGCTGAAGGAGTTCATAGAGGCTAAGGTCCCAAAGCCTACTGATACTGCGCAAGTTGATGCTTGGCAAAAGAAGACAACAAAGTGTCGAAGGATTCTGTTGGAGGGCGTGAAGGATCACATTGTGTCCAGCCTGCATGGAAAGGCTTCTCCATACTTGATGTGGAAAGCTTTGACAGATCTATTCCAATGCAAGAGTGATCATAGGAAGCTGGCGCTCAAGGACAAACACAGAAACATCAAATGTGAGAAGGGAGATAGTATGCCCAAGTATCTCACGAAGTTCACTCAGTGTCAGGATGAGCTGGGAAGTGTGGGGGTGACTGTCGATGATGAGGACTTGGTGAGCTTGGCTCTCCTTGGTCTTCTGAAGAGTTTGCATTCCTATCAGGACTCTGTCAATGGTCGGGAGATGTTACCAGGATGGGAGAGACTTTGGTCAGATCTTGTGCAGGAGGAGATCAGGCAGAATACCAGGGATAGATCTTCATCAAAGGGAACTGATGAAGAAAATTGTGCTTTGACTGCCAAAGGAAAGAAGGGGAAGAAGAAGAAAGTTTCTCAGTCTGGTGCGAAAGGCAAGAAGCAGGACATGTCCAAGGTGAAGTGCTTTCACTGTCACCAGCACGGACACTATGCCACTAATTGTCCGCAGAAGAAGAAGAACAAGCAAGCTGCTGGATCTGCAGCGGGAGAGGCTCTAGCCTCGTAGTTTGAGCTTGATTTTTCATTGATCGCATGCTTGGTATCAAGTGTGATGGGATCGGTATGGTTCTTAGATAGTGGTTCGTCTTTTCACATGACAAGAGATTGAGATTTTTTTTCTGATCTGGAGGAGAAAGATCTTGGAGTGCACATCGAGATGGGTGATGATGGTAGATACAGTGTGACCGATATCGGTACCATTTCCTTTGAGAGTGAGTCTGGTAAACCCTTTGTATTGAAGGAAGTGATGCATATTCCAGGATTGAAGAATAATCTTATCTCTGTGGCGATGTGAGAAGACAAGGGATATGATGTTGTTTTCAGTGAGGGAAAGGCTTTCCTGTGCAGTAAGACAACTGGAGAAACCCGGAAGATAGGGGTTCGAGTGAGGAACCTTTATCAGTTGCATGTAGATGGTTGCACAACAATGGCATGCAAGGCAGAAGGATTGGTGAGCTGGGATGATGGCGAGCTGTGGCACAGGAGAATGGGTCACCTTCACCATGGAGCCTTGAAGATACTACAACAGATCACTACTGGGCTTCCCAAAGGAACTCTTGCGCAGTCAGATCAGTGCAAGGGTTGTACTTTGGGAAAGTTTTTGAAGCCACCTTTCACGAGAAGGATAGTCACGCCATGACAATCCTTGAGAGAATTCACATAGACGTGTGTGGACCTTTCTCAGTAGCTTTGACATCAAAGCACAGGTATTATGTGATCTTTGTTGATGATTTCTCTCGAAAGTGTTGGATCTTCTTCATGCAGAAGAAGAGCGAGACATACTCAAAGTTCTGTGAGTTCAAAGCACTAGTCGAGAAGGAGTCAGGGAAGAAGGTGAAGGTTCTTAGGAGCGACAATGGTGGTGAATACATCTTTGGTGAGTTCAAGGATTTATGCAGTGTAGAAGGGATTCGAAGAGAGATCATAGCTCCCCATAACCCACAGCAGAATGAGGTTGCTGAGTGGAAGAACAGAATGATCATGGGTGCTGCACGGGTGATGTTTCATGATCAGGGCCTACCCATTCACTTGTGGGCAGAAGCATGCAATACTGCAGTATATGTGCAGAACCGTTGTCCTCACAAGATACTTGGCATGAGTACACCCAAGGAGGCTTATTCTGGTAAGAAGCCTGATCTTTCTCATTTGAGGATTTTTGGTGCCAACGTTTACATGCATTTGATGAAGGATGCCAGGAAGAAGCTGAAGCCGACCGTAGAGGTTGGGATATTTGTGGGGTACACTGATATGCCCCACAACTATCATGTGTATTTGCCAAACAGTGGCAAGACTGTTGTGCGGCGGGATATAAAATTTCAGGAGGAGAAAGCCATGAAGTGTTCACTTGAGAGGGAGCCACACTTGCATGCAGATGAGGAGCTATTAGTTCCTAAGGATGAGCTTCAAGACGTGGATCAGCCACAGGACAAAGTTCATGGAGTGGAAGAGACCACTCATGCAGCGCCAACCATCAGAGGGCGAAAGCGCTTGACAGAAGCTAAGCGATTGGCTCAAGATGCAGAGAAAGTTGTAGGACCACCTACAGCCCAACGTAGGCAGAGACAATCACCTGATCGGTACACTGGATGCATGGCTCTTGTGAGCAAATGTGTTGTGACTAAGCCATCCTCTTTCGAGGAAGTTGTGGAGGATCCAAATGGGTAGATGCCATGGTGGAAGAGTATGATTCGATTGTTGGAAACAGTGCATGGGAGATTGTCCCAAGACCGGAAGGGAAATCAGTGGTGGGTTCGAGATGGATCTACAAAGTTAAGAAGGCAACTGACGAGAGTGTGGAGAAGTACAAGGCAAGATTTGTTGCCCGAGGATTTTCACAGATAGAGGGGATTGATTATGAGGAGACCTTTGCACCTGTCGCAAGGTATTCTTCCATATGGACCATTCTTGCTCTCTCAGCGCAGATAGGGTGGCACATTCATCAGTTGGATGTGAAGATTGCGTTCCTCAATGGAGTCATTGAGGAGGAGGTGTACATAGAATATCCCGAAGGTTTCGAGATCTTCAGCAGCGATTCACATGTGTGCAGGCTCAAGAGAGCGTTGTATGGGTTGAAACAAGCACCACGTGCTTGGTACACACGGATAGACAGTTATTTCACCGAACTTGGATTCTCCAAGAGCGAGGCGGATCCTAACCTATACTAGATTGTGGTGGAGGGTAAGTTGCTTATCATTGTACTTTATGTAGATGATTTGATTCTAATGAGTGATGAGCTGTTGATACTTTCATGCAAGGATGATCTTGCTAAGGAGTTTGAGATGAAGGACTTGGGCCTTCTTCATTATTTCCTGGGATTGGAAATTTGGCAGTGCAGTGATGGAGTATTTGTTTCTCAGGGTAAGTATGCTCGGGAGATACTGGAGAAGTTCAACATGCATGGCTGCAAGCCTGTTGATACTCCTCTTCCTGGAAGTTGGAGGAAGGAGGATGCTACTTCGGCGGAAGTAGTGGATGCCACTGTTTATCAACAGTTGGTGGGGTCGCTTATGTATCTATTCAATACATGACCCAATATATGCTATGCTATTAAAGAGATTTCACAAGCTGTGGTTAAGCCAACCAAGGTCTTCTGGAAGGCAGGCAAGCATGTATTGCATTATCTTAGAGGCGCATCAGGATATGGATTGTGGTACATACAGGGGGATGAGGTGAAGCTATGTGGCTTCACGGATGCAGATTAGGAAGGGAGCCCAATGGACAGAAAGAGCACCTCAGGAGGGGTCTTCATTATCCGGTCAACAACAGTTTCTTGGTACAGTAGGAAGTAGAGATCTGTGGCACTTAGTTCAGCAGAGGCCGAGTATATGGCAACAAGTTTGGCTGCATGCGAGGCTATATGGATGAGGAAGATTCTGGTCGGGTTGTTCGGTTCTTACTTGGATCCTACTGTGATTTACTGTGACAACCAGAGTTGCATTAAAATCTCGGCTAATCCTGTATTTCATGATAGATCTAAGCACATTGACATCATGTACCATCATATCAGAGATTGTGTGCAGCAGAGAATCATGTTACTTTCATACATTCCAACGGATGATCAGGATGTTGATATCTTGACGAAGGCACTCACTAGGAGAAAATTCGAATACCACTGAGGCAGGATAGGGGTTTCTGATAATCCATATATTGTTGAGAGGGAGTGTTGATAATGGAACAAGATGATGGAGCTTAGTGGAAAGAAGTCGCCTTCACTAAGTGGGCCCGCAGGCTATTTTTGGCGCAAAGTCTATTTTTAGACTATGTCGATTTTTAGACATATGGATCATGGTCTATGAGTTGCAAGATGCTATTTGTGGATGATTGGTCATGTTGGTAAAAATAGATGGACTTAATTTTTAGACATATGGGCGATTTCTATTTTTAGACTACCAGGCTAAAAATAGAACAGTCGAATATTATTGTCTCATAATAATATTTGGACTATAAACATTATCTTATCCTATCGGAGCACTTCAGTTTGAGCTACAGATGTGGCACATGCAACTGTCAGAAGGAAATACACTTTTCTTTTGGGTCAGTTGAGCTATTGCATGCAGGACTTCAGTTAGAACTCATGTGGTTGAGTTTCGATGGAGTTAATTGTGGAGTTGATGGAGTTGTGTTCAGTTTGACTTGGTTCAACTAGTTGTACTTAGTCTAACTGAAAATAGACTAGTGATGAGCGATGTGAATTAATTGTTAAACTAATTCACTAATTATTAACTCATAAAGCAACTGAAGATACATCAGTTAACTCAGTGCATGTACAGTTCAGTGGAGACAGGGGTTAGAGGTTGAGATTGCTATCAGTTGTGAATATGGTTTTGCATTATATTTGCACATGCATGGATGGAGATTGCCCATGAGGCTTGCGTAGTATAACCAAAGGAATTCAATTTCACGGAGTGATTGATTCTCTTGCAGGATTGCGCAGTGGAGGCAGGAAAACAGTGGAGGAGATTTGAGGCATCAGATCTGAGCTAGTTGTGTGTAACAGGTGGAGATAGTACTGAGTAGTTGTGAGGAGTATTGTACTATGTATTGTTACATGTTCTCTATCATTATAATATACAGATAATGTGGGGTTTTCATCTGTATGCTTTCCCCGAGTTACATGCTATGTTAATGTGTGCATGCGATTTATGTTTCATTGTTTTTAATGCTACTAAATTGATGATCAACGTAGAGGAGGTTATGTATTGTGCATGTATTCCGTAATAGTGTATAATTGGGATAATCTCTATGAATAAGTGTCATATTATTCAAAATTTCTACAGGGATAAAGGAAAAAATAAAAAAAAGAAGGAATGAACACCCTACTTACAGTAAGGACCCATCTGAAGAAAATATTGAGGAAATGAATAGGTTGATCAGGAATCTATCAAAAAAATTGCAAAGCTCAAGTTAGAAGGACCAAGTAAGAATCTGAACCAACCTCCTCGTAATCCCCCTTTTGTTCGTAGGCCATTCAATCCACAACAAATGAATAGGGATAGAATGCCTAAAGAACAATCATTACAACTTCTTGTGAGGAGGGATCTCAACTTACAGATAGAAGAGTACCTTGAAGAATAGAAGAGTACCTTGAAGAACACATTAAAGATGAAAATATCAATTGGGTAGAGGACCAAAATCCCATATTCTACATCACTGAGGCTTATTACACAAACTCTCTCTCAATGCAAGAGAGTTGTGAGTCATATGATGACTATGAGATACCAACCTCTCAGTATCCAAGAATTACTGACTTTGTGATAGTAGAAATTAGAAGAAATTATGACCTACAAACTAAGGTAGGTAGACCCACTAGGGTGTGCCATCAAAATAATCCAACCATACCTTTATAGGATCTTGAGTCTGCTAAGGAGATTAATATCCCATGCCCAAATTTCTAAAGAAAGTGCAAGGGTTGTTAGTTAGGAAAGGAAAGAATGTCCAGGATCAAGTTGTAGGCTCAACTCATAAAGTTCAGGATTCAAGAGAAACCCTTCCCCCGAAATTACCAACTCAACTAGTAATAGAAGTAGAACAAAGCACAATCCCACTTTTCAATATTCAAAAGGAGTTGAGCAGTATCAAATTTCTTATCCCTCTTGTAGAGTTGGCACAAAATATGACATACCAACCACTTATACATAAACTTAGGACCCCTTCAAAGCAAATCTCCCACAACGATACTCTAAACATCCAAGAGGATCATCTATATGTGGATTGTGGACCTCACATATAAGAACATGATGGCATTAGTCCTCTTTTTTATATCACCTTGAATGTCCACAAAAAGCTACTACAAAATTGTATGGTTGATTCAGTGGCATCTCACAAACTCATGCCCATGTCAGTCATGGTGGAATTAGGATTGGATATCATTAAACCATACCATGACCTCTATTCCTTCAATTCTCAAATAGTAAAATTCCTTAGCCTTATAAAATATTTGGTAGTTTTCCTTACTTATATACTAAACAAGAGTCTATTCATGGATATAATAGTAGTTGATATTCCTACATATATGGCATGTTTGTTTCTAGGTATTGGGCTAGAAAGTTAGGTGATAATTTACAAATGGACCTATAATACACTAGCATACTCTTTTTGGAGGCCAAGGGTGAAGAATGTACTAGGAGGCTAAACTCTTGTATGTCATAGGTGATGCAAATAAGTCCAAGAACCTACCTATCTATGCTATGGAAGAGTCAATGGACTCTTTTACCCTATCCATCAACCCAAAAAGCATGATTGAATCCAAAGTACCTCATATTGAGATAGAACATCTACAAGATTTGAATTCGGTATGGAAAATGTTTTTTGATGGAGCATACTCCAAGGAAGGGAAGGGACAAGAGCAAGAATTATCCTCATACCGCTCATAGCATAGAAAATATCCCTTTCCTTTAAACTAGAATTTAATACTACTAATAATGTTGCTAAGTATGAAACATTAATTCTAGGGTTAGAAATGACCCAAAAAATGGGGGTGAAAAACCTTGTGGTATTTGGGGATTCAGAGCTAGTAGTCCTGCAAGTACAAAAAATCCACACCACAAAGTATCCTTGAATGAGATCATATCAGAATGCGGTTTGGGATATTATTGAAAATTATTTTGGTGCTTTTAAAATTATGGGTGTGCACAGAGAAGATAATCAACTTTTATATGCTTTGTGGATAATGACAAGCACCTTCAAACCACCTCTTGAGCCCAAGCTAAAGTATGAAGTTGATATGTGGTACAAGCTTTCTATTCTAGATAATCTCAAGCCTTGGTATGTTTTTGAAGATGGTCAATAATTACAAAGATTTCTCGAACTAGTAAATGAATATTTTCTAATAACATTGATTTCGAAGGAGAAACCCCTAAAACAGATCTAGAAGAGGAGTTTTTGCAAATCATGCAGGTCAGTTCTTGAATAAAATTGGAGGTTATGAAGTGATCCAACTAAAAAATAATTTCATCCCCAAAGGATTGGTCCTATTTGAACGTATTTTCGATCATAATGACATACCTACCAAACCGGTATTCCATCCAATTGAGCAAAATATCGAAGAACACAATCTCAAGACGAAAGAGAACTCACAAAAGTTAAAACTTGCCAAGTATTGGCAATCCGTATGAAAAAAGATGTATGTTAATCTATTTAAATAATTTAAAGATATTTTTTCATGGATTTAAGAATATTTGGAAACTTATGCTACTTCTATTATACAACATAGAATATCGTTGAAAGAAAACACTAAACCTTTTGTGTAGAAACTCAGAAGGCTCAATCTAATCTTGTTGCCAAAAATAGCGAAAGTTTAGGAAGTTACTAGATGGAAAGATCATTGTGTCATTGAGATATTCCAAATGGGTTTCTAATTTGGTACCAGTTAGAAAAAAAAATGTTGATATTAGGCTCTGCGTGGATTTCATAAATCTGAACAATTGTTCACTGAAAGATAATTGTCCACACCCTAATATGGACCATTTGCTACAAAAGGTTATAGAAGCATCCAAAATATCAATTATTGATGGGTTTTCAGGCTATAATCAAATAGAAATGCACCTGGATGACAAATATGTGACCACATTCATGACGCCATGGGGCACTTTCATGTATGACAAAATTCCTTTTGGTTTGATGAATGCAAGAGCCAATTTTCAAAGAGATATAAATATTTCCTTTGTCGGTGAAAGACATAGGTTCATAGTCATTTATCTGGATGACATTATTGTGTTCTCGTCATTGGCTAAACACCACTTGAATCAATTGAGGTAGAATTTCCTAAAGTGCAAGAAGCTTGGTCTATCAGTGAATCCAAAGAAGTCATTATTTGCTTTGCAATAAGGGAAGTTGTTAGGACATATCATCCCTAAAGAAGGCATTAGGATTGACCCATATCATGTCGAAGCTATATCAAAGATAGGTTTACCCAAAAAATAAGAGAGAAGTTTAATCATTCTTCAGAAAGATCAACTTCTTTCACGAGTTCATTGATAACTTTGTAGATCTCCAAAGGCATATTATGGGAACACTTAGAAAGAATAGTGATGTGAGATGGACTTCAGAAGCACGAGAATCATTAGAACAAATCAATAATGCTATCATGGAAGCTTTGGTCTTAGTGAGTCCTAATTTTTCAAATGAATTCCTATTTTCTCCTTTATATTCGAACATACTATTGTTATCATGTTGTTAAAGAAGAACAGATAAGGGTACAAGAAACCCATAGAATTTTCCAGCCATGCCTCGAGGGATGCAGAGTTGATATACATCATTTTGGATAAGTAGGCAAATGTTATGGTAAAAGATTTCAAGGCATTTTGAGAATATGTGTTACATTCCACAGTAATAGCATATGTGCCATCCGTAGAAGTAAAATAAATACTTACACAACCTGATAGTGATGGAAGATGAGTTAAATGGATATAAAATGAAAGAGTATGACCTAAAAGTCAAGGCCACAAATCTTGTCTAGGGCCAAGGATTAGCTAAATTAGTCATTGAGTCTAATAATGATGCTCTAGAAATGTGCACTAATGAAAATCTTTTCAATATTTACAAAGAGGAGAATCCACAAGAACCTCCATATTTAGACGAAGAGAATCCTCAATAACCTCTTCATCCTAGAAGAGAGAATCCACAAGAACTTCTCATTTTGGTAAGAAGGAATCCACAAGAACCTCCATATTTAGACGAAGAGAATCCTCAATAACCTCTTCATCCTAGAAGAGAGAATCCACAAGAACTTCTTATTTTGGTAAGAAGGAATCCACAAGAACCCTTCCCACTTGATGGAAGGAATCCATAAGAATCTTCCTGATAGAAAATTATATATTACAGAGCAATGGAACACATATAATACTGCAGAAATATAAACACAGAAAACGCATAAAACAAGAGAGACACAAATATAAGTGGTTCACCAAGTTTGGGCTACATCCACGAAGAAACAACCAGTCCTTCGTTTTATATTATCCAGTAGACTGAAGAGATACAACCTATAGCAGATCTGCTATAACACCCTTTTCTCTCTCAATCTCCTCTCTCTTCCTCACTCAGAATCCAGATATATATAGATGCAATACAATTCCCTCATATATAGTGAGGGGTTTCCTTTTAGGGCAAAAAACCCTAGATTAAACATAACTTCTACCGTCAGATCATCCGCCTAATGAACAACCCAGATTGACTAGAAATTACTAGACTTTTACAAGGTAATTTTACATCTATTTTTAGCTTCAAGGGTGTTGCCCCCGATCCCCCCGCCCCCCCCCCCCCCCCGCACCCCCCACCCCACGTGGAGGGGTGTACAGTCTTCCTGGGGTATACATTCGGCTCAAATCTTTGAATACAGAAGATAATAAAGCTCCACACCCAACAATCTCCCACTTGGAGACTGATTATAGCAACTCCACCGCTACTTCATTTGCTAGACAATGACTCCACTTCGGACCTGCCTGTTTATCATCTTCTTCATCATACTTGAAGATCAATTGAAACTGAGCAGATTCTCAGTTTCTCCCTGGTTAAAACTTTTGTTAACATATCTGCAGGATTCTGGCTGTGTGTATCTTTTCTAGCTTCAACTATCCATCTTTCAATGCTGACTGTATGAAATGGTACTTGAGCTATATATGTTTAGCCTTGGAATGAAATGTAGAGTTCTTTGCAATATGTATGGCACTCTAGCTGTCACTGTATAACCTTCCCAACTCCTGCTTCTTTCCCAATTCATCTAGAAACCTTTGTAACCAAATCATTTCTTTACTAGCCTCTATAGCAGCAACATACTCTGCTTTTGTTGTTGAAAGTGCAACAACACTTTGGATTTTTGAAACCCAACTGATAGTTGTTCCACCTTCAGTAAAAACATACCCTATTGTGCTCTTCCTGTTATCTCTATCACCTGCCATATCTGCATCAACATATGCCTGTAGAGCAATGTTTGAACCACCAAAGGATAATGCTTGAGTTGTGGTACCTCTCAAATACCTGAGAATCCACTTCACCACCATCCAATGTTCTTTTCCTAGATTTTTCATGTACCTGCTTACAACTCCCACTGCATGTGAAATATCAGGCCTTGTGCAGACCATTGCATACATTAAGCTTCTAATTGCTGATGCATATGGAACTTTAGACATATGAGCCATTTCTTCCTGAGTCTTGGGATACGCCTCCTTAATTTGAAATGGCTAGCCAAAGGTATACTAACTGGTTTTGCATTCTGCATATTAAACCTTTTCAACACCTTTTCTATGTACTCACTTTGAGACAATGTTAATTTGCAATTCTTCCTGTCTCTAGTTATTCTCATACCAAGGATTTGTTTTGTAGCACCCAAATCCTTCATTGCAAATGAGTTTGCCAATTTCCTTTTGAGCACATTTATTTCTTGCATGTTAGAACCTGCAACAAGCATATCATCTACATACAATAATAGTATAATATAGCTGCCATCATTTTGCATTTTGAGATAAACACAATGATTAGAGTGACATCTAGTATAACCTTGTTCAGACATAAACCTGTCAAATTTTAAATACCACTACCTTGGAGACTGTTTTAAGGCATACAAGCTCTTCTTAAACCTACACACTAGTTTCTCCTTCCCTTTTACCTCATATCCTTGTGGCTGTTGTATATATATCTCTTCCTCCAAATCCCCATGGAGAAAGGTTGTCTTTACATCTAACTGTTCAAGATGAAAATCTTCAACTGCTACTAGACTTAAAATAGTTCTGATTGAAGTCATTTTAACAAAATGAGAAAATATTTCATCAAAATCAATACCTTTCTTCTGTGAAAACCCCTTCACTACAAGTCTATCTTTGTACCTCTGTTTTCCTCCATTTTCTTCCTTCAGCCTGTAGACCCATTTATTCTGCAATGTTGTTTTACCTGTAGGCAACCTGACTAAGTCCCAAGTCTGGTTATGTGCTAAGGAGTCCATCTCTTCCTTCATGGCTTTCTCCCACTTCTTCCTGGTTTCTACCTGCACTGCTTCTTCATAACATTCTGATTCACCAGAATCAGTCAACAATACATAATATAATGAAGGAGAGTGTCGTTCAGGGGGTCTACTTATCCTGGTAGATCTTCTAACACCACTTTCAGGTGTTTGAAGTGCTTGTTGATGTTGTGTTTGTTGTTCTAGCTGTTGATCATTATGATTTTCAGGCACCATCACCTTTCCTGTGATATCATCAAGCACTATGTATTCTTTTTTTTCTTTTTCTTGTTTCTTTTCCTGCAACTAATTCTTATACAAGACCTTTTCATTGAGTATTACATCTCTACTCCTAATGATTTTGTGATTTTCATAATCATATAAGTGATAACCAAAATCATTAACAACATATCCAATAAAGGTACATTTCTTTGATTTTGCCTCAAGCTTTGTTCTATTTTCTTTGTTAATGTGGACAAAGCTTCACAACCAAAAGTTTTTAAAAATGAGTAGTCTACCTTTTCACCTGTCCATGCCACATTTGGAATACAACCATCCAAGGAACTTGAAGGCCCTCTGCTTATTAGATAAACAATAGTATCTACAACATCTACCCAAAATTGTAAAGGAAATCCCGCATGCAATCTCATGCACCTTGCACGCTCCATGATTGTCCTATTCATCCTTTCTGACACACCATTTTCCTGTGGTGTTCCTGGAACTATCTTCTCTCTGCGAATTCCATTCTGAACAGTACCTATCAAAATCTTTGCTGCAATATTCACCTCCATTATCTGATCTGAGACACTTCAACCTTTTCCCAGTCTCATTTTCAACCAAAGCTTTCCATCTCTTGAAAGTATCAAATACATCAGATTTTTTTCGAATACAATAAATATAGGTTTTTCTGGTTGCATCATCAATAAAAGTAACATAATAACGAGTGCCACCAAGAGATGATACCTGAGCAGATCCCCATACATATGTATGCATAAGCTCTAATTTATCGCTCTTCTTTTCTTTCCCAACTCTAAGGAATCTGACTCTCTTCTGTTTTCCATAAACACAATTCTCACAGAATTTTAAATCAACATGCTTCAAACCTGGCAACAAATTTCTTGAGTGAAGAATCTACTTCACTCATGTGCCCGATCTTATGATGCCACAATGTGTACCTTCTCCTACAGAGGTTAAAGCATTAACAAAATTAGAAATACCATTGCATAAATACAATGTACCAACCTTTTCTCCTTTCGCTATTACTAGGGATCCTTTAGTGACCTTCCAGGTTTTATCTGTGAAAGTAGTTACGCAACCTTCACCTCCCAACTTCCCTGTTGAAATCAGATTTTTCTTCAGATCTGGAACATGCCTTACCTTCTTCAATAGCCACTGATTTCCATTTTGCTGCTTTATGAAAACTGTACCCATTCCAACATTTTTACAAGGTTTATCATCACCCAATCGAACTTGTCCAAAATCTCCTTGAACATAATCATGAAAATGTTTCTTATCAGGTGTGGCATGGAATGAGGCCCCTGAATCTACCACCCAGGCATCAATAATATTTTCTAACGAAAGAATCAAAGCATCTTGCAACACATCACATGTTACATTCGCTTCATGATTAGTTTCTTGTTGCGCATCTCCTTCTTTTCCCTTCCGAGACTTGCAGTCTTTCTTCAGGTGTCCTTTCTTCCCACATTTCTAGCACACTATCCCCGATCTAGACTTGGATCTGCCTTTTCTTGACTTATTGTGATATCCTGGGCTCTTTCCTGTTTCCATTTTTCTTCCCCTAGTCGTTGCAGTCAAAGAATTACCTGATGTCTCACCGGAGCTTTTCCATCGCATTTCCTCATTAAGGATTGCACCGACAACATCATCAAACTTTAAAGTACTAGATCCAGAGACAGAGTTACTAATGGCCATAACTAAACCATTCCAACTTTCTGGTAATGAGCACATAAATAATAGAGCCCTAACTTCATCATCAAAATTTACCCCTATAGAACTTAACTGACTTGTAACTGTATTAAAATCATTTAAATGATCTGCAACAAATCCACCTTCTGACATATTCATATTAAATAAATGCTTCATAAGAAATACCTTATTTGAGGCCGAGGGTTTTTCATATAGTTTTGCTAATGCCGACATTAAAACATGTGTTGTCATTTCCTTTGAAATATTAAACGCTACCGACACTGTTAGGCACAACCGTATTGTTCAAAGTGCCTTTCGGTCAAGAATATCCCATTCTGTGTCTGTCATACTCATCGGCTTCTTTGTCTTTTCGCTCAATGGTATATTACAGATCTCTTTGATACAGATAATATTTCATCTGCATCTTCCACAGCTGGTAGTTTTGGCCGTTGCATTTTTCGACCCTAAACCTACCATCTTCCGCCATTGCTCCCACTCGAACCAGGAACCCTTCTCTCTTGCGAGTTTATCAGCCAAATAGACCTTCGGCTCTGATACCAATTATTAGAAAATTATATATTACAGAGCAATGGAACACATAAAATATTGCAGAAATATAAACACAGAAAACGTATAAAACAATAGAGACACAGATATATGTGGTTCGCCCAGTTTGGGCTACATCCACGGAGAAACAACAAGTCCTTACCTTTATATTATCCAGCAAATTGAAGAGGTACAACCTACAACAAATCCATTTTAACACCATCTTCGCTCTCAATCTCCTCTCTCTTCCTCACTCAGAATCCAGATATACATAGATGCAATACAGTTCCCTCATATATAATGAGGGGTTTCCATTTAGGGAAAAAAACCCTAAATTAAACATAAATTCTACCGTTAGATCATCTGCCTAATGAACGGCCCAGATTGACTAGAAATTACTAGACTTTTACAAGGTAATTTTACATCTATTTTTAGCTTCGGGGGCACTGCCCCCGAACCCCCCCCGGGGGACCACCAGCCCCCGGACCCCCCAGCCGGGGGGGGACAAGTCCCCCTTGCGTGGAGGGGTGTATAGTCTTCCTGGGGTATACATCCAGCTGAAACCTTTGAATACAGAAGATAAGCAAGCTCCTCACCCAACACTTCCTGAAGGACCTCTCAAAGTTCCAAATTCCCCTTGGTATCAAGATATCATATTATTCTTACAGAATTTGGAATGTCCACTTGAAATTCTCAAGGCAAAATGAAGGTCTCTAAAATTAAAAGAAATAAATTACTACATTTTGGATAGGGGTTATATTGGAAAGATCGTGTTGGAATTCTACTCACTTGCATCACTAAAGACTAGGTTTGAGAGATCATTTCAGATTTCCATCGATGTGCATGTGGAAGGCATTAAGCTTGGAAGGTCACAACCTATAAAATATTAAGAGTAGGATATTATTGGCCTCCCTTGTTGAAAGATACAAATTTTTTTGTTCTAGCTTGACTCGAATGTCAAATGTTTGTAGGAAAACAAAATCTTTGGTCTCTACCATTGAAACCAATCAAATTTCAAGCTCCTTTTCAAGAATGGGGATTGGATTTCAATGGAGAGATACATCTTAACTCAAGTGAGAAACATAAATACATTCTCATGAACACTAATTACTTCACTAAACAATTGGAATCCATTCCGACCCGCAAACCTGATGAGGAGGTTATCATAGATTTCCCGGAAGGAAACATTCTTTCTAGGTTTGAATGTCCCAAAAGGCTAATGACAAGTAATGCTCAGGCATCAAATATTTTAACATGATGTAGTTTTATCAAGATTACAACATATAATTGGTTCATTCCACAACATATTACCCTTAAGGAAATGTGTTATAGACCATCTGCTTGCACTTGTCGCAAGTGTCGCACAAGTGTCACACTTTGATTACTTCATCGTACTTGGGTTACTTAACATTCTTGAGTTATACAGTAATTTTGGACCTAATGGCCTATAAACCAGGTTAATCATCATCCTTTATCAGATTGCAATCATCCCCCACAAAACTTTTATCATTCTCTTTCTGGTATTGCAAAACAAACTAAAAATTAAGGTCAAAATCCTTGATTCTAGGGATAACGTAGGTACAATAATTGTGCCCCTGCATCCCAGATGATCCATGTGGATATTGATCACCACCCACCTATTCCACTTGGACCCTCACCATTATTTCTTTCAATTTTTAGTTTCCTTATTCGTAGCACAATTTACTATTTTTGGCAGTTTTTTCAGGCCCAAAACTTCTGGAGCTGTTTTAAGGTCCTAAACGACGTTTTTTTGGGAAAAATGGGACCAACATGGATTTTGGAACTTGATTGGTCATTCAAAATTTTGATCCTCGGATAGATCTTTCTAATGAGGTATTGTCTGCATCAAAGGGAGATTGTATGCCAAAGTTACGACCCCGGGAAGTTGATGTACCAATTTACCCAAACATTGCCCATAGTTGGCACTTCATCTCCTAGGGTTAGGTTTTTGGATGTTTAGGGTTTTCCATTGTTTCTCAATAATAAATAGGCCTTTGAGCCTCATTTTAACACAATGCAAAGGCATGTAGCCACCACATCTCTTCTTGGAGATAAGCTACCATCGCTCGAGCTAGTCTTATTTCCATTCTATTTGTAAGCATATTTCAGTGTTTGATATTAATGAAATGAAGTGTTATTTATAATGCATCTTTATATTTATGGTTAAATTTGCATTCTTATTTAAATCCTGATTAATGGTATCAGAGCGGCCTACTCTTTCTCTATTTTTCTTTGCATGTACCCAACGAGGTTGGGATATAAGGAGTTAGGGCTCGATCTGGTTGAACCTTTGCAAGATCAATATCACAAACCTCGATGGCCACCCATGGGGGGAGAAAAGAAAGACAAGGGGGTAGGAGATCCTATCAAAATATTGCTCGAGGAGGCCCTCAAGAAACAAAGGAACATGATGATGGATAACTTTGCCCATATCCTTAAACAGTTGCCCACCAGGGGTGCATCCATGCCCAACAACCACTCTGGAGGCTCCACTCCTTTTAAGGTACAAGTAAACTTTGACATTCCCATATTTTAGGGCCAAATAGATGTAGACACCATAGATAAATGGTTAAATTTGCTAGAAGAATATTTTTATGTCCATGATTTTTCCATCTGAGAAAAGATTACTTTTGCTCTTCTCAAAGCCACCCCCCATGTCAAGGATGAGTGGGAAACCTATTGTGAGCAGAAGGATGAAAGTATGACCTCACTTTTTTTAGCCGCAGCCATGTGGAATTCATTTTGGGATGCCCTCGAGGAGTATTACTACCCTGTCAGGAGCTATGAGGATAAATACATAAAGTGGACAACGCTACGGAAGGGAAGGGACCAAGATGTGTTGGAGTTTACCAATGTTTTTCATACCCTTCACTCAGATTTGGGTATCAAGGATTCTAAGAAGCAATTGGTACTCAAGTATCGCGGCTGCCTACACAGGTACATCTAGGATGAGATGGAGTTCCAACACATCTCCTCTCTCAGCATGACATGTCGATGCGCCGTCATGATCGAGCACAAGTTTAAATAGAAGAAGAAAGACTTTGGATCTGCGAATCCGAAGCAAGGAAAAGGTGCCCCCAAACCGCAAAACAAAGGAAAAATCCAAGGCGAGGCAACCCAAGACAAACTGCCAAAGCAATAAGAAAAGAACAACACTGTGAAGTCAAAGGGCACGGGAAAGTGGTGTGAGTTCCATAAGAGCTCCACTAACAACACAAGTGAGTGTCGTGCCAAGTAGTCACTCATGGTCGAGCTGAAGGCTTCAAAATCAGATCCATGTTCCAACTTTGAGTTAGAACCTGACAAAGGGAATGATAAAGGGAAGCAGATTATCAATGCAGAGCTCAATTCCACCATTGCCACCATAAATATCTAGAAGCAGGAACCCAAAGATCTAGAGGAGGAGGAGCACCTCTTCCACTCCAAGATGTGAGTAAAGGGTTCCTCGCTACAGTTCATTGTCGATAGTGGGAGCCAAAAGAACCTCATTTCGGTAGAGGTTGTGAAGCGGTTGAACTTACCAACCACAACACACACACAACTGTACACCATCGAGTGGCTTCACCATGGATAGTATATTCGTGTGAGCCATCCATGTCGCCTTCCCTACAGCATCAAACCCTTCATGGATGAAGTATTATGTTAAATTTCTCCCTTTAATGTTTGTGATGTATTATTAGGACAACCATACTTGTGGATGCGACATGCTGTGTATGAGTCAAGGCCTCATGCTGATACTTTTTACTTTGGGAAATAAGTTGTACAGGATAATAGAGGTAGCACCGCCTACCGCCATCTCTTTGGTTACTGTAAAACAATGCAGTATGCTCATTTCCAAAACCGCGAAATTAGTTTTCTTGATGATATGCCCTTAGGGAAAGAAGAAGACGGTGGCCTTGACCTCAAGAAAAGCCCCATCCACATGAAAAAAATAGATGGACAAGGTTATGGAGGAGTACGAGGACATCTTCACCTCCCACGCAGGGGTGCCTCTGCAACATTAGGTCAAGCACTCCATCGATTTGACCCCAAGTGCATCGCTGAACAATGGACCAATCTATCAGTGCTCCATTCTGGAGAATGATGAAATCAAGCAGTAAATTCAGGAGCTATTGTAGAAAGGTCACATTTGGCCGAGTTCATCGCCCTATTGGAGCCCAATTGTGTTGGTACAAAACAAGGATGGAACTTGAAGAGTCTGTATTGACTATCAGGCACTGAACAAAATCACTGTCTGGAATAGGTACCCAATCCCACAAATTAATGACCTTTTGGACCAACTCAAGGGGGAAAAATATTTCAACAAGATTGACTTGAAGTCTAGATATCACCAAGCACCAATTGAACCCTTCGATGTGTGGAAGATTGCCTTCAAAGCCAAGGAGGGACTTTTAGAATGGTTGGTTATGCCTTTCGGGTTGACAAATGCTCCTGCAACCTTCATGAGGTTGATGGATGACATCCCGCAGCCATTCAAAAACTCATTTTTACTGGTATGCTTGGATGACATCTTGATCTTCAACTAGAGTTGGGAAGAACACCTCCACCACATCCAATAGGTTCTCCAAACATTGCGTAACACAAGCTATGTACCAATTTGGAGAAATTCACTTTTGGCATGACCCAAGATTAGTATCTGGGATACATTATTGATGAACGAGGGGTGCATGTGGATCTAGGCAAGATCCAAGTCATTCGAGATTGGCCAGCCCCAACCACTCTCACAGAGATCCGCAAATTTCTAGGTCTTTCCAATTTCTACCGCAAGATTGTGTTGGGATTCTCTCATATTACTTGGCCCTTGAGCCAAGTCACCAAGGGAGGAGTGAAAGTAAATTATTTTGTATGAATCTCAAAAAAAGACATTCACAGAGTTGAAACATCGCCTCTTCTCTACACTAGTGCTCACTTTACTATACTTGCAACAACCATTTAAGATCAAAAGAGATGCCTCTGACTATGCTATTGGGGTAGTCCTTACTCAACCGGGGCCTCCAGTGTCATATCATAGTGAAGCACTTTCAGACATAATCTGGAAGTATCCCACTTATGACAAAGGGATGTATTCCATTGTGCAGGACTACCGACAATGGAAGCATTGCATTTTAGGCAAGGAAACGGTCATCCACACAAACCACCAAACCCTTTAGTTCATATAGACGCAAGGGAAGTTGTAGAATAATCACCATCAGAATTGGTCCACATACCTACAACAGTTCCATTTGAATATCAAGTATAAGAAGGGAAACACCAAGAATATTGTAGACTGCCTCAACCGACCATCGATCATGGCGCTAACCACCGTGCTCAACTCTTGTGGGCATGAGACTTCTCATTGGCCACTTCTCTACAAAAGCAACCAAGAATTCGGCCACACATACCATACGCTCTTGGAGGGTGAGCAAGTTCCAGATTTTCACCTCCAGGATGCCCTTGCATGCCACCTAGGACACCTTTGTGTTCCTTCAAGCGATATTTCCAAGATGATTTGGGAAGCACACTACAGTCGAGCCGCTAGGCATTTTGGGCTCAAGAAAATGGTGCCAGTACTGCAAAAGTATTTATATTGGCCAACTCTTCAATAGGACGTCGAGAAGTACATCAGATCTTGCATTTCCTGAGTCATTGCCAAACTGACCATCAAGAAGCAAGGCCTCTATACTTTGCTGCTTACCCCTAGTCGACCTTGGGAATCCATCTCCATGGATTACATGTCGGGCCTTCCTTTGACTAAGCATGGAAATGACTGTGTTTTTGTAGTCATCAATAGATTCTCGAAGATGGCCATTATGGTGGTTTGCAAGAAGAATATTATAGCAGAAGCCACTACTAAACTCTTCTTTGAACGAGTGTGGGTACAGTTTTGGATCCCATCGTCTATCATCTCATATCAGGACAACAGGTTCCTTAGTACATTTTGGTCCGGTCTTTGGTCGATGATGGAAACCAAGCTCACTAAGTCCACAACTTTCCATCCCCAAACTGATGGCTAGACAGAGGTCATCAAAAGGATGATCATACACATTCTACGCATGTACAACTAAAAGCATCCACGCATATGGGATGAGAGCCTCCCCTATGTCTAGCATAGCTATAACTAGGCTC
Source organism: Pinus tabuliformis (assembly GCA_031772625.1). Classification (NCBI taxonomy): domain Eukaryota; kingdom Viridiplantae; phylum Streptophyta; class Pinopsida; order Pinales; family Pinaceae; genus Pinus; species Pinus tabuliformis. The sequence goes on along the minus strand of CM062809.1, from coordinate 726,910,386 downwards.
TCCACAGATCAAATGGGCATAGCCCTGTTTAGGTGGGCTTGGGATTCCACCCACTGTGTCCCATTGATGTGCCCATACCATTTGAAACTACTCAGGAAGATTCGGCTCATGTAAAATCAGAAGTCGATAAGGCAGAAAACTTCATTTACCACATCCAACATATACGCTAGTATATCCATGAAATTATGGAGAAATCAAATGCTAAGTACAAGCAACGACATGATCAACATCGGGTGCCACACAAGTTTCAGGTGGGCGACAAAGTTTGGTTGCATTTGCATAAGGAACGCCTTACTGGAGCCTATCGAAAACTCATACCACTCCAATATGGTCCTTACACCATTACCAAGGCTGTGGGAGACAATGCATTTGAGCTGAGCATTCATCCATTCCTTAGCCTGCACCCAATGTTCAATGTGGACTGCCTTCGACCATACTTCCCACCATTGTTGAACACATCAAACATTGCATAACAACTCACAACTACAGAGTTAAATCCATATTACATGGAACAAGCCACAAATGATCGGATCATGAATACACAGATCATGAACACCCGACAACAAAGGATCCAACAATATCGATTTCTCAAAGCAGGCTAACTCCTTCACTAGGGAAAGTGGCTCACCAGGGACCAAGTTCAACAGAAGTTTCCTCATCTCATGGAGGAACTCAATGCAATGGGGACCATTGCTTCCTAACGGGGAAGGAATAATCTAGGTGGATATTGGTAGCCACCCACCTATTCCACTTGGACCCCAACCATTATTTCTTTCAGTTTTCCAGTTTCCTAGGGTTAGGATTTTGGATGTTTAGGATTTTCATTGTTTCTCAATAATAAATAGGCCTTTGGGCCTCATTGTAACACAGTCAAGGATAATTTTAGGGGCGAATGTTCGCCCTTTCGCGAAATTAAGGGGTTTTAAATTTTTAGTGGGCGAATATTTTGTATCATAGTACATTTTTACAAATCACCTCAAATAGCCCACCTTATTTTAAGGGAGAGGGTAAAAAAGGTAAATTTAGCCCTTGAAATTAGGACTTACAACCTTCCATTCGCCCATTTTCAAGAATAGGTTTTATTTAAGTGAATCCATTCGCCCATTTTCAAGAACAGGTTTTATTTAAGTGAATCCTATGGGCCAAATACCATATTTATAAAAGAGATATGGTAAATTAATAAAAATATAAATAAATGAGAGGTATGGTAAATAAATAAAACATTTTTTATATTTACTCCATAAGTCACCTTATATACATGTAAGGGTGTAAACAAATAAAAATATAAGTAAAGTGGAGGTATGGTAAATAAATAAAACGTCTTTTTATACTTACTCAAAAGGTATGGTAAATAAATAAAAATATAAATAAACTAGACGTAAATAAATAAAACCTCTTTTTATATTTAGTCCATAACCCTCGTTCTATTTATGAAGGCTCAAGAAAGAGGTTTTATTTAAGTGAATCCTATGGGCCAAATACCATATTTGTAAAAGAGGTATGGTAAATTAATAAAAATATAAATAAACGAGAGGTATGGTAAACAAATAAAACATTTTTTTATATTTACTCCATAAGTCACCTTATATTTACGAACACTCAAAAAATGGGTTATATTTAGGTGAAACCTATGGCCAAAATACTATGGGACAAATACCATGGACTAGATTGTTATTAATACCATGTAAAAAACCATTATTAACCCTAATATTAGAATTAATAAAAATAAAATGGCACATGGTATTGACCCATGGTATTCACCAAAATGGCACATGGTATTGACCCATGGTATTCACCTGGAATGTAGCCTATTTAAATGGGGGAATTAAACCAACATGTAGCCTATGCTAAGATTCACTAGGACTTTACAAAGTTTTATTATTTAGTGAAAGACTCACCAAGATCTTACAAGATTTTATAATTGAGTAAAATATTCGCCATGCCTAGTGAGAGATTTGCCAAAAAATTATATATACATATTATATTATTGATAAAATCGCCTTTTATTTTTCCTATATACCATGGAGATTCGCCCATTTATTATATTTATAAGTTTAGGGGGGGTTCTTAAAATTTTCCCTGAACACAGTTCAGAGGCATGTAGCAACCACATCTCTTCTTAGAGATAAGCTACCATCATCCGAGCTAGTCTTATTTCCATTCTGTTTGTAATCATATTTCAATATTTGATATTAATGAAATGAAGTGTTATTTCTACTGCATCTTTGTATTTATGGTTATATCTATAATTTTTTGTGTTCCTATTTAAATTTGGATCACTAAAGAAACTGTAGAACTAAGAAAAAGCATTGCAAATGTAGTTTCCCAGTTACTGCAGGTGTGTTTGTTCTAGATTTTAGGGAAAACAGATATTTTATCTCAAATATTCCACTTCTAGAATCTTCTAACATGGTTTCAACCATTTTTATATTATAAAAATGAACTCAAACTCCTATGATCATGGGATTACGTTCGTCTCTTAAGCTAATTTCCCACCTTTCATGGATCTCAACCCTAAACTAGTAAAACCTAAAACTATCATTTCATCCTATAAATTTACCCCCTTCTAAGAGCTCAGGGTTGGCTTCGAAGAACCTTATGTGTACCTTTATGCTGCTGGATTGAGCTTAAAGACATATCACTTATGTTGTTTGGGTGGAGGATTGGATATTTCCTTGAGACAAAGGAAGGAGTAGATTTAGCTTAGATACATCTACAAGTCATTAATTACTACGTTGTAACTTGTACTAATCCATTTAATAGAAAGTTCTCTTCTTTTCTTATACATTTGTGCCATATATGATTACAATTTTATTTGTCGAATACTCGATGACCAAATCGATGAATGGAAGCATAGATACCACAAAACTCCCATCAACTATAACTCTCATCCATCACAAATCCAATGATTCCCCATCAGCTTGAAAGTGTCAAAGAGATAATACTCTGATCCAGATTTAAACAGTAACGCAATAACACTTCATTTCATCAATATCAAATACTGAAATATGCTTACAAACAGAATCGAAATAATACTAGCTCGGTGATGGTAGCTTATCTCTGAGAAGAGATGTGGTGGCTACATGCCTCTGACTACATTACAATGAGGCTCAAGGGAATTTTTATTATTGAACAATAAGAGAAAACCCTAAACAACCAAAAACCTAACCCGAGGATATGTAACACCAAGATTTTATGGGCCTCATTAGGGTGAGTTGGAAAACCAACTTCCTAGGGTCGTGACTTGGTCATATCATCTCCATTTGACGCGCATGATAACCCGTTGGAAAGATATATCTGAGGACTACGACAAAAAATCCCAGTGGTATATTTCTGAAAAAAACATTTTTTAGGGCCTCAAAATGGCTCCGAAAGTTTAGGACCCGAAAAACTACTAAAATTAGTAAACTGTGCTACAATTAAGGAAACTAAAAACCTGAAAGAAACAATGGTGGGGGTCTAAGTGGAATTGATGAGTGGCCACCAATATCCACTTGGATCATTCCTCCCCCCTTAGGAAGCAATGGTCCCCATTGCATTGAGTTCCTCCATGAGATGTGGAAACTTCTGCTGAACTTGGTCCCTGGTGAGCCACTTGCCTTGGTGAAGGAGTTGTCCTGCTTTGACAACTCGATATAGTTGGATCTTCTGTTGGCGAGTGTTCTTGATCTACATGTCCATGATCTAATTAGTTTTGGCTTGCTCCATGCAATCTGGATTTAACGCTATAGGTGTGACTTTTTTTGCAATGTATGATGTGTCCAACAATGGTGAGAAGTATGGTCGAAGGTGGTCCACATTGAAAACTTGGTGCAGGCCAAGGAATGGGGGAATCCTGAGCTCAAATGCATTATCACTCACAACCTTGGTAATGGTGTAAGGATGATATCGAAGTGGTTTGAGTTTATGATAGGCTCTGGTAAGGCGTTCCTTCTGCAAATGTAACCAGACTTTGTCGCACACCCGAACCTTGTGTGGAACCCAATGTTGATCATGTCACTGCTTATACTTGGCATTTGATTTCTCCAAAATGTCATGGACCTACTGGTGGATATGTTGGATGTGCTCAATGAAGTTGTTTTCCTTATCAGCTTTCGACTGAACATGAGTCGAATCTGCCTGAGTGGCTGCAAATGGTATGGCCACATCAATGGGACATAGTGACTGGAATCCCAAGCCCGCCTAAAAAAGATTATGGCCAGTCGAGCTATGGAGAGCCTAGTTATAGCTGTGCTAAACATAGGTAAGGCTCTCATACCATGTGCGTGGATGCTTTGATTTGTACATGCACAAAATGTGTACGATCATCTTATTGACGACCTCTGTTTGGCCATCAGTTTGGGGATGGAAAGATGTGGACTTAGTGAGATTGGTGTCTAGCATTGACCAGAGACTAGACCAAAATGTACTGAGGAACCTGCTATCCCAATCTGAGATGATAAACTGTGGGATCCCAAAGTGTACACACACTCATTGAAAGAAGAGTTTAACAGTGGATTCTGTTGTGATATTCTTCTTACATGTTGCCAGAATGGCCATCTTTGAGAATCTGTCGACGACCACAAAAACACAGTCGTTTCCATGCTTAGTAGAAGGAAGGCCCGACATGTAATCCATGGAGATGGATTCCCAAGGTCAACTAGGGGTAGGCAACAGAGTATAGAGACCTTGCTTCTTGATGGTCGGTTTGGCAATGGCATAAGCAGTGCAAGATATGATGTACTTCCCGACCTCCTGTCGAATATTCAGCTAGTAGAAATACTTCTGCAGTACTGCCACTGTTTTCTCGACCACAAAATGCCCAGTGGCCTGACTGTAGTGTGCTTCCCAAATCATCTTGGCTCGCTCACTTGAAGGAACACAAAGGTATCCTAGGTGGCATAGCAAGGCATCTTGGAGGTGAAAATTTGGAACTTACTGACCCTCCAAGAGCATCTGGTAGGTGTGGCCAAACTCTGGGTCACTTTTGTAGAGAAGTGGCCATTTAGAAGTCTTGTGCCCACAAGAGTTGAGCACGGTGGTTAACACCATGATCAGTGGACGATTGAGGCAGTCTGTAACATTATTGGTGCTACCCTTCTTATACTTGATATTCAAATGGAACTGTTGCAGGTATGTGGACCACTTTTGATGGTGATCATTATGCAACTTCCCTTGCATCTGTATGAACTGCAAGGATCAGTGGTCTATCTGGATGAACATTTCCTCCCCCAAAATGTAATGCTTCCATTATCGGAAAGCCTGCACAATGAAATACATCTCTTTGTCATAAGTGGGATACTTTCGAATTATGTCTAAAAGTGTCTCACGTGATATGCCACTGTATGCCCTTGTTGAGTAAGGAATGCCCCAATAGCATAGTCAAAGGCATCCGTCTTGACCTCAAATGATTGTTGCAAGTCTCGTAAAGTGAGCACTAGTGCAGAGCAGAGGTGATTTTTCAACTCTGTGAATGCCTTCTTTTGAGATTCAGACCAAAAGAATTTCTCTTTCGCTCCTCCCTTGGTGACTTGACTCAAGGGCAACGTGATATGGGAGAATCCCAACGCGAACCTGTGGTAGAAATTTGCAAGACCCAGAAAGCTACAGAGCTTTGTCAGAGTGGTTGGGGCTAGCCAATCCCGAATGAATTGGATATTGGATGCATCCACATGCACTCCTTGTTCATCAATAATGTATCCTAGATAGTGAACCTAGGTCATGCCCAAAGTGCATTTCTCCAAATTGGCACATATCTTGTGTTTTCGCAGTGTTTGGAGAACCTATTAAATGTGGTGAAGGTGCTCTTTGCAACTCTATCTGAAGATCAGGATGTCATCCAAGTATACCACTACAAATGAGTTGGTGAATGGCCACAAGATGTCATCCATCAGCCTCATGAAGATTTTAGGAGCATTCATCAACCCAAAAGGCATAAACAACCATTCGAAAAGGCCCTACTTGGCTTTGAAGGTAGTCTTCCACACATCGGAGGGTTTGATTGTTACCTGGTGATAGCCGGAATTCAAGTCGATCTTGCAGAAATATTTTCCCCCATTCACTTGGTCTAGAATGTCATCAATCTGTGGGATTGGTTACCTATTCTGGAAAGTGATCTTGTTCAGCACCCTGTTGTGCTCTTCCTGTTATCTCTATCACCTGCCATATCTGCATCAACATATCCTTGTAGAGAAATGTTTGAACCACCAAAGCATAATGCTTGATTTATGGTACCTCTCAAATACTTGAGAATCAACTTCACCACCATCCAATGTTCTTTTCTTGGATTGTTCATGTACCTGCTTACAACTCCCACTACATGTGCAATATAGGCCTTATGCAGACCATTGCATACATTCAGCTTCCAACTGCTGATGCATATGGAGCTTTAGACATATGAGCCATTTCTTCCTGAGTCTTGGGATACGCCTCCTTAATTTGAAATGGCTAGCCAAAGGTGTACTAACTGGTTTTGCATTCTGCATATTAAACATTTTCAACACCTTTTCTATGTACTCACTTTGAGACAATGTTAATTTGCGATTCTTCCTGTCTCTAGTTATTCTCATACCAAGGATTTGTTTTGCAGCACCCAACTCCTTCATTGCAAATGAGTTTGCCAATTTCCTTTTGAGCACATTTATTCCAGCATGTTAGAACCTGCAACAAGAATATCATCTACATACAATAATAATATAATATAGCTGCCATCATTTTTCCTTTTGAGATAAACACAACGATCAAAGTGACATCTAGTATAACCTTGTTCAGACATAAACCTGTCAAATTTTAGATACCACTACCTTGGAGCCTGTTTTAAGGCATACAAGCTCTTCTTAAACCTGCACACTAGTTTCTCCTTCCCTTTTACCTCATATCCTTGTGGTTATTGCATATATATCTCTTCCTCCAAATCCCCATGGAGAAAGGTTGTCTTTACATCTAACTGTTCAAGATGAAAATCTTCAAATGCTACTAGACTTAAAATAGTTCTGATTGAAGTCATTTTAACAAAAGGAGAAAATATTTCATCAAAATAAATACCTTTCTTCTGTGCAAACCCCTTCACTACAAGTCTAGCTTTGTACCTGTATTTTCCTCCATCTTCTACCTTCAGCCTGTAAACCCATTTATTCTGCAATGTTGTTTTACCTGCAGGCAACCTGACTAAGTCCCAAGTCTGGTTATGTGCTAAGGAGTCCATCTCTTCTTTCATGGCTTGCTCCCACTTCTTCTTGGTTTCTACCTGCACTGCTTCTTCATAACATTTTGATTCACCAGAATCAGTCAACAATACATAATATAATGAAGGAGAGTGTCGTTCAGGGGGTCTACTTATCCTGGTAGATCTTCTAACACCACTTTTAGGTGTTTGAAGTTCTTGTTGTTGTTGTGGTTGTTTTTCTGGTTGTTGATCATTATGATTTTCAGGCACCATCACTTTTCCTGTGATATCATCAAGCACTGTGTATTCTTTGTTTTCTTTTTCTTGTTTCTTTTCCTGCAACTGATTCTTATACAAGACCTTTTCATTGAATATTACATCTCTGCTCCTAATGATTTTGTGATTTTCATAATCATATAAGCGATAACCAAAATCATTAACACCATATCCAATAAAGGTACATTTCTTTGATTTTGCCTCAAGCTTTGTTCTATTTTCTTTGTTAATGTGGACAAAGCTTCACAACCAAAAGTATTTAAAAATGAGTAGTTTACCTTTTCGCCTGTCCATGCCTCCTATGGAATACCACCATCCAAGGAACTTGAATGCCCTCTATTTATTAGATAAACAATAGTATCTACAACATCTACCCAAAATTGTAAAGGCAATCCCGCATGCAATCTCATGCACCTTGTACGCTCCATGATTGTCCTATTCATCCTTTCTGACACACCATTTTCTTGTGGTGCTCATATAACTGTCTTCTCTCTGCGAATTCCATTCTGAACAGTACCTATCAAACTCTTTGCTGCAATATTCACCTCCATTATCTGATATGAGACACTTCAACCTTTTCCCTGTCTCATTTTCAACCAAAGCTTTCCATTTCTTGAAAGTATCAAATACATCAGATTTATTTCGAATACAATAAATCCAGGTTTTTCTGGTTGCATCATCAATAAAAGTAACATAATAACGAGTGCCACCAAGACATGATACTTGAGCAGGTCCCCATACATCTGTATAGTCTTCCTGGGGTATACATCTAGCTGAAACCTTTGAATACATAAGATAATCAAGCTCCACACCCAACACTTCCTGAAGGACCTCTCAAAGTCCCAAAATTCCCCTTGGTATCAAGATATCATATTATTCTTACAGAATTTGGAATGTCCACTTGAAATTCCCAAGGAAAAATGAAGGTCTCTAAAATTAAAAGAAATAAATTACTGCATTTTGGATAGGGGTTATATTAGAAAGAACGTGTTGGAATTCTACTCACTTGCGTCACTAAAGACTAGGTTCGAGAGATCATTTCAGATTTCCATTGATGTGTGTGAGGAAGGCATTAAGCTTGGAAGGTCACAAGCTATAAAATCTTGAGAGTAGGATATTATTGGCCTCCCTTGTTGAAAGATACAAATTTTGTTGTTCGAGCTTGACTCAAATGTCAAATGTTTGTAGGAAAACAAAATCTTTGATCTCTACCATTGAAACCAAATTTCAAGCTCCTTTTCAAGAATGGGGATTGGATTTCATTGGAGAGATACATCTTAACTCAAGTGAGAAACATAATTACATTCTCATGAACACTAACTACTTCACTAAACAAGTGGAATCCATTCCGACCCGCAAACCTGATGAGGAGGTTATCATAGCTTTCCTGGAAGGAAACATTCTTTCTAGATTTGAATGTCCCAAAAGGCTAATGACAAGTAATTCTCAGGAATCAAATATTTTAAGATGATGTAGTTTTATCAAGATTACAACATATAATTGGTTCATTCCACAACATATTACCCTTAAGGAAATGTGTTATAGACCATTTTCTCGCACTTCTCGCAAGTGTCGCACAAGTGTCACACTTTGATTACTTCATTGTACTTGGGTTACTTAACATTCTTGATTTATACAGTAATGTTGGACCTAATGGCCTATAAACCAGGTTAATCATCATCCTTTATCAGATTGCAATCATCCCCCACAAAACTTTTATCATTCTCTTTCTGGCAGTGAAAAACAAACTAAAAATTGAGGTCAAATCCCTGATTTTAGGGATAACGTAGGTACAGTAATTGTGCCCCTGCATCCCAGATGATCCATGTGGATATTGGTCACCACCCACCTATTCCACTAGGACCCTCACCATTATTTCGTTCAATTTTTCAGTTTCCTTATTTGTAGCAGAATTTACTATTTTTGGCAGTTTTTCGGGCCCACAACTTCTGGAGCTGTTTTAACGGCCCTAAACGACGTTTTTTTGGAAAAAAAATGGGACCAAAATGGACTTTGGAACTTGATTGGTCATTCAAAATTTGTGATCCTCGGATAGATCTTTCTAATGAGGTATTGTATGCATCAAAGGGAGATTGTATGCCAAAGTTACGACCCCGGGAAGTTGATGTATCAATTTATCCAAACGGGGTCCATAGTTGGCACTTCATCTCCTAGGGTTAGGTTTTTGGATGTTTATGGTTTTCCATTGTTTCTCAATAATAAATAGGCCTTTGAGCCTCATTTTAACACAATTCAAAGGCATGTAGCTGCCACATCTCTTGTTAGAGATAAGCTACCATTGCTCGAGCTAGTCTTATTTCCATTCTGTTTGTAAGAATATTTCAGTGTTTGATATTAATGAAATGAAGTGTTATTTATAATGCATCTTTGTATTTATGGTTATATCTGTAATTTGTTGCATTTTTATTTAAATCCTGATTAGTGGTATCAGAGCGACCTACTCTTTCTCTGTTTTTCTTCGCATGTACCTAACGAGGTCAGGATATAAGGAGTTAGGGCTCGATCTGGTTGAACCTTTGCAAGATCAATATCACAAACCTCGATGGCCGCCCATGGGGGAAGAAAAGAAAAGCAAGGGGGCAGGAGATCTTATCAAAATATTGCTCGAGGAAGCCCTCAAGAAACAAAGGAACATGATAATGGATAACTTTGCCCATATCCTTCAACAGTTGCCCACCAACGGTGCATCCATGCCCAACAACCACTCTAGAGGCTCCACTCCTTTTAAGGTACAAGTAAACTTTGACATTCCCATATTTTAGAGCCAAATAGATGTAGAAACCATAGATAAATGGTTAAATTTTCTAGAAGGATATTTTTATGTCCATGATTTTTCCATTCGAGAAAAGATTACTTTTGCTCTTCTCAAAGCCGCCCCCCATGTCAAGGATGAGTGGGAAACCTACTGTGAGCAGAAGGATGAAAGTACGACCTCACTTTGTTTAGCCGTAGCCATGTGGAATTCATTTCGGGATGCCCTCGAGGAGTATTACTACCCTGTCGGGAGCTATGAGGATAAATACATAAAGTGGACAACGCTATGGAAGGGAAGGGACCAAGATGTGTTGGAGTTTACCAATGTTTTTCATACCCTTCACTCAAATTTGGGTATCAAGGATTCTAAGAAACATTTGGTACTCAAGTATCGCGGCTGCCTACATAGGTACATCTAGGACGAGATGGAGTTCCTCCACATCTCCTCTCTCAGCATGACATATCGACACGCCGTCATGATCGAGCACAAGTTTAAACAGAAGAAGAGAGACTTTGGATCTGCGAATCCGAAGCAAGGAAAAGGTGCCCTTAAGCTGCAAAACAAAGGACAAACCCAAGGTGAGGCAACCTAGGACAACCCACCAAAGCAATAAGAAAAGAACAACACTGCGAAGTCAAAGGGCACGGGAAAGTGGTGTGAGTTCCATAAGAGCTCCAGTAACAACACAAGTGAGTGTCGTGATAAGTAGTCACTCATGGTCGAGATGAAGGCTTCAAAATCATATGCATGTTACAACTTTGAGTTAGAACCTGACAAGGGGAATGACAAAGGGAAGCAGATTATCGATGCAGAGCTCAATTCCACCGTTGCCACCATAAATATTTAGAAGGAGTAACCCGAAGATCTAGAGGAGGAGGAGTGCCTCTTCCACTCCAAGATGTGGGTAAAGGGTTCCTCGCTACAGTTCATTGTCGATAGTGGGAGCCAAAAGAACCTCATTTCAGTAGAGGTTGTGAAGCAGTTGGGCTTACCAACCACAATAGACACACAATTGTACACCATCGGGTGGCTTCACCATGAACAGTATATTCGTGTGAGCCATCCATGTCGCATTCCATACAGCATCAAGCCCTTCACAGATGAAGTATTATGTGACATTGCTCCCCTTAATGTTTGTGATGTATTATTAGGACAACCATACTTTTGGACGCGACATGCCGTGTATGAGTCAAGGCCTCATGCTGTTATTTTTACTTTGGGAAATATGTTGTATAGGATAATGGAGGTAGCACCACCTACCGCCATCTCTTTGGTTACTGCAAAACAATGTAGTAAGCTCATTTCCAAAACCTTGAAATTTGTTTTCTTGATGATATGCCCTTAGGGAAAGAAGAAGGCGGTGGCCTTGACCTCAAGACGAGCCCTCTCCGCATGAAAAAAATAGATGGACAAGGTTATGCAGGAGTACGAGGACATCTTCACATCACGCATAGGGGTGCCTCTGCAACATCAGGTTAAGCACTCCATCGATCTGACCCCAAGTTCATCGCTGCACAATGGACCAATCTATCAGTGCTCCATTCTGGAGAACGATGAAATCAAGCGGCAAATTCAGGAGCTATTGTAGAAAGGTCACATTTGGCCGAGTTCATCACCCTATGGGAGCCTAATTGTGTTGGTACAAAAGAACAATGGAACTTGAAGAGTCTGTATTGACTATCAGGCGCTGAACAAGATCACTATCTGGAATAGGTACCCGATCCCACAAACTGATGACCTTTTGGACCAACTCAAGGGGGAAAGATATTTCAGCAAGATCGACTTGAAGTCTAGATATCACCAAGCACCAATTGAACCCTCCGATGTGTGGAAGATTGCCTTCAAAGCCAAGGAGGGACTTTTAGAATGGTTGGTTATGCCTTTTGGGTTGACAAATGCTCCTGCAACCTTCATGAGGTTGATGGATGACATCCTTCAGCCATTCAAAAACTTATCTGTACTGGTATGCTTGAATGACATCCTGATCTTCAACCAGAGTTGGGAAGAACACCTCCACCACATCCAAAAGGTTCTCCAAACATTGCGCAACACAAGCTATGTGCCAATTTGGAGAAATTCACTTTTGGAATGACCCAAGATCAATATCTGGGATACATTATTGATGAACGAGGGGTGCATGTGGATCTAGGCAAGATCCAAGTCATTCGAGATTGGCCAGCCCCAACCACTCTGACAGAGATCCGCAACTTTCTGGGTCTTGCCAATTTCTACCGCAAGATTGTGTTGGGATTCTCTCATATTACTTGGCCCTTGAGCCAAGTCACCAAGGGAGGAGTGAAAGTAAAATTCTTTTGTATGAATCTCAACAGAAAACATTCACAGAATTGAAACATCGCCTCTGCTCTGCACTAGTGCTCATTTTACTAGACTTGCAACAACCATTTGAGATCAAAATAGATGCCTCTGACTATGCTATTGGGGTAGTCCTTACTCAACCGGGGCCTCTAGTAGCATATCACGGTGAAGCACTTTCAGACACAATCTACAAGTATCCCACTTATGACAAAGGGATGTATTCCATTGTGCAGGTTTGCCGACAATGGAAGCATTGCAATTTAGGGAAGGAAACGGTCATCCACACAAACCACCAAACCCTTCAATTCATACAGATGCAAGGGAAGCTGTAGAATAATCACCATCAGAATTGGTCCACATACCTACAATAGTTCCATTTGAATATCAAGTTTAAGAATGAAAGACCAATAATATTGCAGACTGCCTCAACCGACCATCGATCATGGCGCTAACTGTTGAGTCCCAAACCTGCACTTCCCTATATACCCTTTTAGCCTTCTTTTTCCATTTACTTCATCCACCAAGCTGTCAAATCATTGCATATTAGTCTAAAAAGAGCTTATGAAATGGTTTCCTAACTATGTTTATGACTATTGTTTGATTTAGATTTTTGTTCAAACAGCTGCGGAAACATGGCACTTTCCGCAGCCAGCCCAAGTTTCCGTAGCCATTTTGTTAAAGGCTAAGTTACAGGTGTCCAATGGAGAAACCGGCCACATGGGCAAGCTGCAAGTGATGTGTACATGGAGTGTGTCCTCTCAGTTCAGCCAAATAACTCATAAACGGTTGTGGTCAACGACGGTCAAAGGAAGGGCCAAACGAGGAGTTTTGCGGTGGCACTGCTCTGTTTTGCCCTTGTGAACATTTGCGTGGCATGATCCTTAGTTTTCGGAGGTACTGGCACACTTGTAGATCAGCCCGTGAACTGAATTGAGCAGCCACCACTGCATGGATTCAACTGTCATGATGACCATAACGCTAGATCTCAGGCCAAGGAGATTTACGTGTCTCTTGGGAGCATAAAATCTAGGAATTAGTTGCAGCACTTTCACTTATAAATAACACGTTGATATACGTTGGATAGTTAGCTTTGGAGATGTAATTTTGATTGTTGTTATCATCCCACTGTAATGTGCTTTACTTTGTTTTATCACTGCACTTTAAATATATGAGAAGATAGCATTCCTGAATTCGATTTGTGACTAAGTGATTGACTGGCCGAGGTTGCAGAGGGCCCCTGTACACCAAAGCTTTGTATAGTTTCTTACTTGCTTTCATTTACTGTTTTTATAATCATTGTCTGTATATATATTGCGTTGTTCTGATGTTCATTGCTGTCCATATTTCCTTTGTGTTTTTTTTATTATTAGTTGATCAGTGCTTCTTTTACAGGTTTTTGTAGGCAGCTTGAGCAATTTTACATATTTTTGATAACTACTGACATGAGATAATCTTGTCCTTTCTGCTGATTTTCATTTCCTCAGTTTAATTCAAGCATTGTCATTTCTTTCAAGTTGTGTTTTGCTTATTTCCTTTTCTGCTACTTAGACATCATATTACTCATCTGTTTATGATTTCCTTTCTATAGCCAAGCGACTGAAATAGTAAGGAATCAAAATATTACTTGTTGTAGTATGATTTAGTTTGCTTTCCTACAAGATAGAGATTGAATTACTTATGTCATTTTCAAGAGTTGAAATATGAATGAGTAGTTAAATCTTAGTTTTCTTTTATGCAATTTAATTTCCTGCAATTTAGATATCATATTACTCAGCTTGTTTATGATTACTTCCTATAGCCAGAGCGAGTTGAAAGGTGAAGGGTCAGAGTGTGGGTTGAAGTAGTGTGATTTAGTTTGCTTTGCTTTTAGTCTTTGAGTTGCTTTAAGTTCAGTTTTTATTTTCTTTTTCATACAGCAGCAAGGATACTAGGCCATTGTCACTAGTTCACTGTTTTGGTACATTTACTTCCTTTTGAGAATTGATTTCATTACACTTAGTTTAAAACCTTCTTTTTGAGAACTTTAAAAGTTTGGAAAACCATTTTAGAATTCACCATTACCATCCATACTTAACTTTCAATTTTTCCATCTCACACTAGGGAATCCACAGAAGATAAACCCAAAAACAATCTAAAAAAAAAAACTCAAAAACGACAAAAGACTAAGAAAACGGATATCTTGCACATACAGTGCACTTCACTTCATCAGTTTACGAATCCCGGATTGAAATTTTAAATAGAAATTTAGGAAACACTAAATTGACCAAACATTTTGGCGTCGTTGCCGGGGAAGTGAAACTAGGTAGCCAATTTCTTAAATAATAATAATAAAAAAAAAATTCAAGGAAGGAAAATTGATAACCTCTCAGAGTATGCTATCCTCTTGCACTTAGTGTGACCTGGAGGATCATAAGAGAGAAAGTTATTGGTTTAATAATTTCTTGAGTATGCTCTCTTCTTGCACCTAGAGTGACCTGGAAGATCAGAAAGAGAATTATTAGCCTGACTTGAAGGAAAAGAAAATGACATGCATAGAGCAAGAGATTCTAGGGGAAGGTTTTTAGCTAGAGCCAAGAGTTCGATTTTCACAACTCCATCTACTTCAAGGAATAGAAAAGAGACACCTCCATCATCTCCAACTCACACTCCTAGCCTTAGGATTCCTGGAATTCAAGAGGCAGTAGTTGAATTAGGAGACTCTCCCACACCATCCATCGAATCTGAATTAGGAAAAGATCCTTTCTTTCATTCTACAGGGAGCCATATTGTAATTGAAGAAGTAGAATCACCTGAGGAAAAAGAAGGAGAAATTCCTCCTCGTTCACCATTAGTAGAGGAACCAGAGGACTCTAAAATCTCTGAGGAAGCTATCATGACAGAGGAGGTAGTTAACGGATTTGGTAGAGGTAGAGGTAGAGGAGGGGGAGGAGGAAACAATGGAGGAGGTAGAGGTAACAATGGGGGAAATAGGGATGGAGATAACTCATTTGGATTTCCTATAGTCGATGAGGATTCTCGAGCAGCAATGAAAAATATTTCACAATCTGTCCTCCAAAAATTTCATGGGTTAAGAAATGAGGATCCTGAAACATTCATATTTGAGTTTGAGGTCGTGTGTCGAACTTATGATTATCTGGAAGACTCTCAAAAACTCAAACTGTTTCCTTCAACATTGAAAGAATCTTCTTTGAAATGGTTCATGGGATTACTCACTCAATCCATTAGGACTTGGAATGATATAATGAAACAAACATTTTTGGATCGATACTTGGACTATTGTATGCCCACCAATCACAAGGATGAAGTATTCAAAATGGTGCAAAGAGAAGATGAAAACTTGGAGGATTTACTTGAAAGATTCCAATACAACTTGAAAAGAGAAAAAATGAGTAACTTAGATGAGGAAACCTTGAATTCCCTTCTATTAAAAGCCATTAGAGATGAATGGATAGATATTTTGAACATGATGGGAAAAGGAGATATATCTCAACTTCCACTTCATGATATAGCAGAGTTATGTGTCCATCTCTCAAGAGGAAAATCTAAAACTGGAAAAGGGCTTAGAGATCCTTCTCTCATCATAGCAAACAAATCTGCAATTGGATCAGTAAGTAGGGCTGAGATTGGCAATATTCTTGATGAATTCAAAACTGATATCTTAGGGAGTCTTAGTGAGCAACTAGACACTCTTAAGATACACAATAAGAAAAAAGTAGAAGCTGAAGCTTTGGTCATCTTTTTCCCAAAACGTAGAAAGAAACATGCTCTAAGGGAATGTCCCTTGGATGCAAAAGTTGTAGAAACATGTGTGATTTGTTCAGAGAATCATGAGACCAAGGATTGTCCTTCAATTCCTGGGCTCAAAGCTGTCTTTGAAGAAGATCAAAATACAATTGAGTCTCTCTGTTTTGTTGCAAGGAGACCTTGTCAGGGGCAACAAAACCAAGGGTTTAACAACTCTATGAATTTTCAAACCCCACCAAATTGGAATCCTTGGCAACAACCTTGGTCCCAACCTCAAAATCCTTTTCAATCATGGGTACAAGGCATGCAAAATCCTTATGGGATATTTGCCCAATTTTATCAATATCCTCCATCTTTTCAAAACCAACAAGCTCCACAACTTCCAAATAAAAATCCACAACTATCATTGCCATTTCCACAACAAAAACAACAACCTTGTCAACAGAATCCAAATTCTCAACTCTTGCTTCCATTCCAACAGAAGTCAAATCAACTTCCTTCCCATCCATTGCCAAAGCCCAACAATAAAAACCCTCAAAATGCTTACATGGTAGAAGGTCAACAATTTCCTACCTATATGATTGTTCCTCTCAATGATGTACAACTCAGATCTGGTAGAGTTTTAGATAAACCTTCTGTAGATGCCCAAAAGCAGAGCATTTTTGAGGAAGATTCTCTTGAAGCCAATAAAGGTTCTGAAGCATCTCTTCAAAACCCAAGTACTCAAAAAGAAAAAGAAAAAGAGTTAACCCCCACAACTCCTATAGTTGAGCAACCTGCATCTTCATCCACACCTCATTTTCCTGAAAGATTACAAATTGACAAAGGGGTGGAAAAACAAATCATGTTGCCTGACAATGATTTTCTAGATGAATGGAATAATGTCTGTATTAAGATTCCCTTGTTATAGGCCATTAGAGAGATTCCTATTCTAGAAAAAACAATAAAGGAGTTGAGTCTTAAAAGGCCAGAAAGGAAACCTAGATGTTGGGTTGTGTTATATTCTTTCCACGTAGTTAATAGGGGGTTTGAAGGGCACCCGTAACCCCACTTTATGGAGTCCGGGCCAGCGCCCCGGAAAATTTTGGTTTTGGACCATATGTTAGGTTGGGCGGACCCACCTATGGTTTTGTGCATGATTTTCGCACATGTTTTTTGGACACGATGGTTTTCGGTCCATGGTATTGGACGCAATGGTTTTCGGTCCATGGTATTGGATGCTTCGGCATGTATAAATATGTATTGTAACATTGAAAGGAACATAATGAAAAATCAAGCTGGTAGTCCCGGTTTTTGGATCCAGGGAAAAATCTCTGTGCATATGTGTTTTATGGGTTATGCTTTCGCATTGTTTATTTTCTTTGTTTAAGAATTCGTATGCAGGTAATTTATGTACAGGGTTAAAACCTACATTTGGTATCAGAGCTATTTTGGCTTCAAGGGGATGCCTTTGTTGCTGAAGGGTTTCGCTCGGGCCTGTGGTAGACCCTGTTCAGTGGGAGATCTGCGAGATCGATTCTGGTGGTGAAAGAAGATGGTGAGCAGTGGAAAGATAGAGATTGAGAAGTTCAATTGTCATAATTTTGAGTTGTGGAAACTCAAGATGGAGGATCTGTTGGTGGATAAAGATCAGTGGATCACGGTAGATCCGGGTACTAAACCATCGGGAGTGACCGATGAAGAATGGAAGAAGTTGGATCGGAAGGCAAAGAGCACAATACGATTGTGTGTCTCAGATTCAGTATTGCTAAATGTATCAGGGGAAGCTACGGCAAAGGCTTTGTGGGTCAAGTTAGGGACTTTGTACCAATCTAAGTCTCTGGTGAATAAACTATTCCTGCGGAAAAAGCTGTATAACCTGAGGATGAAAGATGGAGACTCGGTGACAGAGCATATGAATGCGTTTAATACTGTGGTAAGTCAGTTATTATCTGTTGATATTAAAATTTTAGATGAAGGTAAGTGCATCAGTCTATTGTGTTCTCTACCAGATTCGTGGGATAATCTGGTTATTGCAATAGGTAGCAATGCAACTGCTTTGTAGTTTGATGAAATAGTCTCAGCCTTGCTGACGGAGGAGATGAGATGAAAAAATATGGACAACCAGAATGGTGATTCCTTGTCTGTACGAGGACGGTCCCAGAACAGAAACAAAAATAAGTCATCGAGTGGGAGATCTAAATCTAGAGGGAGATCTAAATCTCCAGGAAAACCTACAAAGGTGGTGTGCTGGAAATGCAGAAAGGAAGGGCACTTCAGAAGGGATTGTAAATCTAAAGCTCCTGATAAAGGAAAGGGATCTGATGATGCTCCTTCTGCAGAGGCGAAAACCACCTCAGATGAAGGTGGGGATGTGTACTTGGCTTCTTCAAGTACACATGTAGATCATGAGGCATGGTTGATTGACTCAGGTGCATCCTTTCACTTCACTCCCCATAGAGAGTGGTTCTGCGAGTATGAGAAATACGATGGTGGTGATGTCTTCTTAGGAGATGATAGGAAGGCTAGAATCATTGGTCAGGGAAAAATGAAGTTGAAGTTGCAAGGTGGAAGGGTTAGAACACTTCCGGGTGTTCCACATATTCCTGCATTGGCCAGAAATCTGATTTCTGTAAGCAAGTTGGATGATGCAGGTTTAAAGACAGTGTTCGAGAAAGATACTTGCAAGATGGTTCGAGGAACACTGATATTAATGCGGGGAGTTCGGATTGGAACTCTATACAAGCTGCAAGGTAGCACTGTTGTTGATGGGTGCAATAGTTCTATGGTTCCTGAAAATGGAGTAGAGAATCTAGTGGTCTCTGGAGAGAAGACCATGTTGTGGCATCAAAGGCTTGGACATATTGGAGAGAAGGGCCTTTGAATACTTCATGGTAAAGGTATGGTAGAAGGTATGAATAATAGCTCTCTGGATTTTGATTTCTGTGAAAATTGTGTATATGGGAAGCAGAATCGGGTGAGTTTCCCCTCTGGTGGTAAGAGGACGAAACATATATTAGAGCTTGTGCACAGTGATGTGTTTGGACCTGTGAAGGTTCCATCACTGGGTAAGTCTGTGTACTATGTATCATTCATAGATGACTTCTCAGGGAATACATGGATATATTTTCTTAAGAATAAATCTGAAGTCTTTGACAAGTTTAAAGAATTTAAGGCTCTGGTGGAAAATCAGACAGAGAAGAAGATAAAGGTGCTGAGGATAGATAATGGTGGAGAATTTTGCAGCAAGGAATTTGAAGAATTTTGTAAGAAGTGTGGTATAGAACGGCAGAAGACTACTCCATATACACCTCAGCAAAATGGAGTCACAGAAAGAATGAACAAGACGTTGATGGAAAGGGCAAGAAGCATGCTCAGTGGTGCCGAGTTAGGACAGGAATTCTGGGCAGAGGCGGTGGATACTGCATGTTACTTGATCAACAGATCACCTTCATCAGCGTTGGAGGATAAGACTCCACAAGAAGTATGGACTGGTAAGAAACCCTGTCTTTCACATCTAAGGGTGTTTGGATGTGATGCATATGTACATGTTCCAAAGGAGAAACGAACCAAGTTGGATAGTAAATCTGAAAAGTGCATCTTTATTGGGTATAAGGATGGTTTAAACGGTTATAAGCTTTGGAACCCAGTCACACGAAAGGTTGTGTACAACCGAGATGTGTTGTTCAGAGAGGTAAAAGATGTTATTCAACATGAAGTCCAACCAAAGGAACCTGAGAAGATAGAGTTTGAGCCAAAGGAGGAAGAATCAGACTCTGCAACAGAGGAGGAATCAGAAGATGAAGAGTCACAAACTCTGGCCGTGAGAAGATCAGTTCGAGAAAGAAGGCAACCAGAAAGGTATAGTCCATTTGCTTTCAGTTCAAATTTTGCTTTGTCTATTACTAATAATGATCCCAAACTGTGAAGGAAGTAGTGGATTCAGAGGATGGAAAACTCTGGAAAGAGGCCATGGTCGATGAAATGGCATCTTTGCACAAAAATGAGGCTTGGGATTTGGTGGAGTTGCCGGTTGGAAGGAAACCCATTGGCAGCAAATGGGTGTTCAAGAAGAAGAAAAATGCAGAAGGAAAGGTGGAGAAATACAAAGCTCGGTTGGTAGCAAAAGGTTATTCCCAAGTGCCGGGAATTGATTTTGGTGATATTTTTTCTCCTATTGCCAAGGTAACTTCTATTAGATTACTTTTATCTGTTGCTGCTGCTTTTGATTTTGAGGTAGAACAGATGGATGTGAAGACAACATTTCTTCACGGGGATTTGGAAGATGAAATCTACATGAAGCAACCTGAAGGTTTTGCAGTGAAGGGTAAGAAAGAACTGGTATGGAAGTTAAAGAAGTCTCTGTATGGGTTAAAACAGTCACCAAGGATGTGGTATCAGAAATTTGATACATTTATACGGGGACTTGGCTTCACCAGAAGCAAAGCAGATCATTGTGTGTATTTTAAATTAATTGGTTACCGTATTATTTATCTGGTCTTGTATGTGGATGATATGTTGCTGGTTGGAAATGACAAAGAAATTATCCAGGATTTGAAGACCCAATTGTCCTCCAAATTCAACATGAACGATCTTGGTGCTGCAAACTATATTTTGGGCATGGAAATTAAAAGAGATCGGTCAAAGAGGAAGCTCGGGTTAAACCAGAGGAATTATGTCGAGACAATACTCCAGAGGTTTAATATGCAGGATAGTAAACCGGTGAAGGTTCCTATTCCTGTAGGTGTGAGGTTATCCGCTGAACAGTGTCCCAAGACACAAGAAGAGGAAGAGGACATGTCCCGTGTTCCATATGCAAGTGCATTGGGTAGCCTGATGTATGTAATGGTCTATACTAGACCAGACATTGCACATGCAGTGGGAGTATTGAGCAGGTTTATGTCAAAACCTGGGAAGGAGCACTGGACAACAGTGAAGCGGGTTTTCAGGTATTTGCGTGGCACTAGTGATTATGGTTTGTGCTACCAAGGAAGACCAGGATTGGACAGAGTGTTGGATATTCATGGCTTTGTTTATGCAGACTGGGCTGGAGATCTGGATCAGAGAAGATCTACAAGTGGGTATGTGTTTAACCTATTTGAAGGTGCAGTCAGTTGGATGAGTAAGAAACAATATGTAGTGGCACTATCAACTACAGAGGCAGAATACATGGCAACCACTTATGCAAGCAAGGAAGCAGTTTGGTTGCAGAGATTGTGTTCAAGTATGGGGTTAGTACAGGGAGCTATAAGAATAGACTGTGACAACCAAAGTGCAATTTTCTTGGCAAAGAACCCTGCTTATCATTCAAAGACAAAGCACATTGATGTTCAGTATCACTTTGTGAGGGATATGATAGAAGACAGAAAGGTGTTGTTGGTAAAGGTGGACACTTTGAAGAGTACTGCAGATGCATTGAAAAAATCTGTGAGCTCTGAGAAGTTCTCTTGGTGTAGAGAAGCAATGGGAATCTCAGGGCTGAAAAAATGATTAAGCTCTCCTGTGGAAAGAAAACAACAAGTGGGAGATTGTTGGGTTGTGTTATATTCTTTCCACGTAGTTAATAGGGGGTTTGAAGGGCACCCGTAACCCCACTTTATGGGGTCCAGGGCAGCGCCCCGGAAAATTTTGGTTTTGGACCATATGTTAGGTTGGGCGGACCCACCTATGGTTTTGTGCATGATTTTCGCACATGTTTTTTGGACACTATGGTTTTCGGCCCATGGTATTGGATGCTTCTGCATGTATAAATATGTACTGTAACATTGAAAGGAACATAATGAAAAATCAAGATGGTAGTCCCGGTTTTGGGATCCAGGGAAAAATCTTTGTGCATATGTGTTTTATGGGTTATGCTCTCGCATTGTTTATTTTCTTTGTTTAAGAATTCGTATGCAAGTAATTTCTGTACAGGGTTAAAACCTACACTAGAGATACAAGAAGAATCCACCTGGTAGGAAAAATTGCAGTTATCATAATGGGAAAAATTACTATGCAGAAATATGTAGATCCGAGTAGTCCAATTGTCAAAACACATATCAATGGGGTAGAAATTCCAAATACTTTGATTGATTTAGGGGCTGCTATCAACATTATGAGTAGACAGACTATGGAACAGCTGAAACTTCCTAATCTTATTTTTACACCTACCTTACTGCAACTTGTAGATCGATCAATTATCAAACCAGATGGTGTATTAGAAGACATTTCAGTCTCCTTAGACTCTTGGGAGTATCCAGTAGATTTCATGATTTTAACTCCCAAGAGTAATTTAGGAGGACACCCTCTCATCTTAGGAAGACCTTGGCTAGCCACAGTTGATGCTTTTATCAGTTGTAAGTCTGGGGATATGTATATTTCTGATGGTAATTCAACAAAGAAATTCAATCTGTATCCTCCAGCAAAAGCAATTATAGAAATAGGAGATAATGAGTGGGTTGATGATAAGGATACTATACAACTTGTCTTTACCATTTCTGAAGTCAGTGAAGATAGTCAAATTCTGAATACATTAGAAAATTTTGAAACATATTCAAAATATGACCACACACAATTTTAGTTAGATTCTGACATTGAGTATCTATCATCTAGACAAATATATCTTTTCTCTATGGAAGAGTTTGGTAGTTCCGCCATTGAGATCTTTCCAGGTAAAACATTGAATATCAACAAAAACTTGGAAAGATCACAATAGGGAGAGCTAACCAAAATCTTGCAAAAACATTCTACTGCATTTGCATGGGAGTATACTGATATGAAAGGTATTGACCCTAAGACTTGCATTCATCACATCTACATCGAGGAAAATAGTAGACCAATCAGACAACCTCAGAGAAGGATGAATCCAAACCTTAGGGAGATAGTGAAAGAAGAGCTCCAAAAACTACTCAATGTAAACTTCATTTATCCAATTTCAGATAGCCGATGGGTTTCTCCTTTGGTTATAGTACCTAAAAAGAATGGTAAATGGAGGGTATGCATTGATTACAGGGAATTGAACAAAGCAACTTTGAAGGATCACTTTCCTTTACCCTTTATTGATAAGGTATTAGATACTTTAGCAGGCAAAAAGTATTTTTCATTTTTGGATGGTTTTAGTGGCTATAATCAGATTCAGGTAGCACCTGAAGATCAGGATAAGACCACATTTACCTATCCATGGGGAACTTTTGCTTACCGAGTACTTCCTTTTGGATTATGTAATGCACCCGCAACATTTCAAAGGGCAGTACTAGGAATATTTTCTGATCTAATCCATGATTGTGTAGAAGTTTATATGGATGATTTTACAGTTTATGGTAATTCGTTTGAAGAGGCATTAGAGAATTTGGAAAAAGTCCTTATAAGGTGTAAAGAAACAAACCTATCATTGAGTCATGAAAAATTCTTTATGATGTTTACTAAAGGTATTGTTTTAGGACATCATATTTCATGGGATGGGATTAAAGTTGATAGATCAAAAGTTGAAGTCATCTCCAAGTTGCCTATTCCAAATTGTCAAAAAGATGTTAGAAGTTTTCTTCGATTTACTGGATACTATAGAATATTTATTGAAAAATTCACCAAAATAGCATCTCCACTCTTCAAATTAATTACAAAAGACTGTGAATTCAAATGGGATCTTGATTGTCAATCTGCATTTGAAACTTTTAAAACAAGAATATCTGATGCACCCATTTTGAGAGGGCCAAATTGGGAACTTCCTTTCCATATTTCCACAGATGCTTCAGATACATCTCTAAGAGTTGTGTTGGGTCAAAAGGATTTAGTTCCTTATGCCATTTACTACACCAGTAAAAATTTGACTCCCACTGAGTTAAACTATACTGTGACTGAAAAAGAGTTCTTAGATGTTGTTCATGCAATCAATAAGTTTAGACATTATATAACAGGCTATGAAACTTTTGTCCATACTGATCATTCTGCAATTAGATATCTAATGAACAAACCTGTTACTAATGGCAGAGTTACAATATGGCTCTTACTTTTACAAGAATTCAATATTACTGTGTTGGATAGACCAGGGAAACAAAATACAGTAGTTGATTTCTTGTCTAGAATCCAAAATACTAATGAAGATTCTCCTGTAGAGGATAAGTTTCCAGATGGGTATTTATTTGCAGCAACTACTAAGACTCCTTGGTATGCAGATATTGCTAACTATTTGGTTACAGGAAAGTTACCTCCACATTTATTTCCTAGTGAAAAAAGAAGAATTATTCAAGAGAGTTCGAATTATTCATGGATTTCTAATGAATTGTTTAAACAGGGCTAGATTGTGTGATCAGAACATGTGTTCGGGAAGATGAAATGTCGGACATCCTCAAGGCATGTCATGATGAACCTTGCAGTGGACACTTTGCTGACAAAAGGACGGCCTATAAAATCCTTTCTTTAGGATATTATTGGCCTTCCCTTTTCAAAGATGCAAAACAATATGTCAGAAGGTGTGACAGTTGCCAAAGAGTTGGGAGACCGACTCTTTCAAATGAAATGCCATTACAACCACAGGTACTCATCGAACCCTTTGAAAAATGGGCTTTAGATTTCATTGGACCCATTAATCCACCATCTAAACAAAAAAAAAATATATTGGTATGCATTGATTATGTCACTAAATGGGTAGAAGCCAAAGCATTTCCTTCTGCCACTGAAAATTCAGTTGTTCAATTTCATTTTCAGGATATTTTTACTCATTTTGGTGTCCCAAGAGAAATTGTGACAGATCAGGGAAGTCAATTTACATCTAACTTGATGGAGAAGCTGATGGAAGAATACAAAATCAAGCACAAAAAATCTACTCCTTACCATCCGCAAGTAAATGGCCAAGTGGAGTCTAAAAACAAAGTTCTTGAGAGCATCATCACCAAAACTATTCATCTACACAGAAGAGATTGGGCAGAAAGGCTTCCTGAAGCCTTATGGGCCTACAAAACTACATGGAGGAATACAACATGACATTCTCCCTATGAACTTGTTTATGGGAAAGAAGTCCTGCTCCCCATTGAGTTTCAAGTCAAGACTTTCAAGATGGCAGTCCAGTTGGGGATGAATCTATTAGAAGCCCAAAAGCACAGAATGGAGCAGCTGAATGAGCTAGATGAGATCAGACAAGAAGCAATTTTAAGGATTGATCTAGTTCAACATCAAAGTTCTAAGTGGCATGACAGATACATCAAAGAGAGAGAGTTTCAAGAGGGAGATTGGGCGCTACTGTTTGATTCCAAGTTCAAAGACTTCAAAGGTAAATTTCAGACCCATTGGCTTGGGCCATATGAAATTGACAAAGTCTTTAACATTGGAGCGGTAAGAATCAAGGCCATTGATGAATTTCAGATTCCTCTTATTGTGAATGGCCACCGATTGAAAATTTATCATAAGCCACTCTCAAGAGAGGAATTTGTCAAGATGTTCCAAGAGAATTTTGCAATAAGGCTGATGGAGAAGAATCCTTCTTCCCCACCAGCCTAGCCCTTGTTTCTTTCAGTTAAAAAATAATAATAATAAATAAATAAATAAATAAATAAAATAAAAAATAAAAAATTGTATAAGCCTGAAAACCAATTATAGATTGGCAGTCTTATACAGAAAATATAGAGTGAAAATCAGGGACACCTGACACTCTATATTTTCCAAAAAAAAATATCCTCTCCTTCTTTTGCATCTTCACTCCACCTCATTTGCCATTCCACTCCATCTCCATCTCATTCACATTTTCTCTTCACTTCACTCCGCTTCATTTTAACTCCATTCCACTCATTTCATTTTCATTTCATAAATAAAATTTCCTTTTAGGACTATTTTCACTCAGTTAGTTCTTTTCTAACTATCTTTGTTCAGCTAAGTGGGTGTTGTCCCAGTGTCTGTAGCAAGAAGAAGTTTCTGCAGCCAGAAACAGTTTCCGTAGCCAGAAATGATTTCCGCAGCTACCACCACTCTATTTTTCAAATTCACAGTCAAAATGTTAGTACAAAAATCATGAAAATGCAGGTGTAAGTGAGAAAATTCCATGAATACATGGAGCATCTCCAAGACATCAAGAAAGAACAGTTGGTTAAAAGCTATGAGCAAGAAATGACAAAGTTTCCAAAGGTATGAGCAAAAATTTCTATCAAATAGCAATTAAAGTCAAGATTATGCATAGTTATCAAACCATAAAAAGTTCTACTATGTGCAATGATTCGATATGATAGCTCCATTACCCACTCCTATTCCACGATATTACTCCATACACCATGCATTCATTTCTTAACGGTCTCATGATGGATTTTCAGGTTTAAACTCAAGTTGACTACACTTTCATTTGCCACCTGCACTCATGAGATGTGACCAATCCCTTTACGGCTCCTCTCCACCGCATTTCTCGCAGCCATCTATCAAAATGTGTGATATCCCGTACGTAGCCGTTAATTAAAAAAAAAGATCGCGCCTCCACTCCGTTCACTTACCATTTCATTAAAGATCTTCCTTTTCATACACTCGCATTTCAATTTGTGAACTTATTTGCGACTACTTATCCTCTGTTCCGCCTGTAATCTGAAGCATTCCCGTTACCTGCTACCGATTGCAGCCACTGCATTTTACCATAAACCCTACAACCGAGCTACTTTCCCTCTGCTAAATCCTCATACGCGATTGCATCCTCAGTTGAATTCAAAATAGAGAAAGGAATGGGAAAACTACTAAGGGCAGAGCCAGAAGGACCGAAATATCTAGAAGGTTACCCTCAAGCAAAGGATTTGCTGAAGAAAGCCAAATGGTTATGCTTCATCCAAAAATTTAAAGGCTATAACAAAGAAGTAACCAAGGCTTTTGCACGGTCTTTCAATGGTCAAATGGTGGAGATTGGAGATTTGAAGCTCACGGTGACCGAAACAACAGTAGAAGCTGCCACAGGCTCACCCCAGGAAGGTGAGAAATGGTTCAAAAACAAAAGCGTGGATGAACAGGCATGGAGAATTATGCTAAGAAACCCAGGTATGGACACCACTGTGTTTACTAAAGGAATTCCTATTCATGCATTGAAGGAAGAATGGGCCAGTCTGCTGTTAGTTATCCAAAAAAATTTCACTTGTGAAGGACGCTTTGGTTCGATGTACATGTACCATGCTAGACTGTTGATGAATTTATTAGAGAATCAAACTCTTAATTTGCCTTATTTCTTACCATTGAGTTTGAAGAAGATGAGTATTACAGTCCAAAAACACATAGGCAATATAGAACCTCATCTATATCATCATGGACATATAAAAATTCTTATTGAAGACCAACTAAAGAAAAACAAAGATACCTGGGAACAATTCTTGATAAGGAACTACTTCCAAGAGCCATCTGAGGCCTCTGAAAGTAGTACATCAAAGACACCAAGAAAAAGTAGAAGAAAAGAAAAGAGCACCATAGTCCAAGATTCCCCCACTACAGAAACTCAAGAAATTGGTCAAAAAGAAGAAGAAAACAAAACTAAAGACAAGAAACAAAGGAAAGAGAAAGGCAAAAGGACCATCCAAGAAGTCTACCAATCACCTGAACCATCCATAAAGGAGGATTATCAACCACTGTCAGAAATATTAGTACATCTTCAGGCTACTATAGCAAAGAAAAAGGAAAAAGGGAAACAAAGTATACAAGAAAAGAGTACTAGTCCACCATACTTAAGGAGAAGCACTAGGCTAAGAGGAAAGGGGAGTAAAAAATAAATAAAACAGCCCCACTTCATCGACTTGGGTGGAGAGACACCTGAGAAAACTCCAGCTGGCCGTAGTCCACCTTGTCCTCAGCCAAGCATTGAAACTAGTCCTCCACATGATGAAAGCCCTTCTCGGCTAGAGCTAGAGAGCAATCCTCCTCCTCCACCAGATTTTGAACTCAGTCCAAGAAAGACACCTGAAGTAGATCCCAATCAACAGGAAGTATATGACTACTTGGAATCATTAGAAAAATCAGTTGCAGGTCCGAGTACCACTCTGCCACTAGATGCACAAGATCAGTCCTTAAAGCATGAGGTATTTGAATTAGAAGTCCTAAACAGGCATATCAAGCAGGAAAATGAAGCACTCAAGGAGCAGAGCAAAGTATATAAAATTATTCATGATAACACTATGCTCCATTTGGGACAATGGCAAAAGAAAAACAAGAAACTGAAGAAAAAGTGCAAAAAGTTGAGCAGAGCATTGATCAATCTCAAATTCAGATGTCTAATAAGGAAACCAAGGATGGTGGTAGCACCAAAGAAGAAGAAAAGAGGGCTAGATGTCCTAGTAGAAGCATCAGAACATATGGATTAGAGGGGAATGACTAAATTTTGGTTGCATGAGGACATGCAACACCTTCATAGTGGGGGTATGTTGAGTCCCAAACCTGCACTTCCCTATATACCCTTTCAGCCTTCTTTTTCCATTTACTTCATCCACCAAGCTGTCAAATCATTGCATATTAGTCTAAAAAGAGCTTATGAAATGGTTTCCTAACTATTTTTATCACTGTTGTTTGATTTAGATTTTTTTTCAAACAGCTGCGGAAACTTGTCACTTTCTGCAGCCAGCCCAAGTTTCCACAGCCATTTTGCTAAACGCTATGTTACAGGTGTCCAATGGAGAAACCAGCCACATGGGAAAGCTGCAAGTGACATATACATGGAGTGTGTCCCCTCAGTTCAACCAAATCACTCATAAACGGTCGTGGTCAACGACGGTCAAAGGAAGGGCCAAATGAGGAGTTTTGCGGTGGCACGGCTCTGTTTTGCCCACGTGAAGGTTTGCGTGGCATGATCCTTAGTTTCCAGAGGTACTGACAAACCTGTAGATCAGCCCGTGAACTGAATCGAGCAGCCACGAATCCATGGATTCAACTGTCATGATGACCATAACGCTAGATCTTAGGCCAAGGAGATTTACGTGTCTCTTGGCAGCATAAAATCTAGGAATTAGTTGCAGCACTTTCACTTATAAATAACGCGTTGATATACGCTGGATAGTTAGCTTTGGAGATGTAATTTTGATTGTTGTTATCATCCCACTGTACTGTGCTTTACTTTGTTTTATCACTGCACTTTAAATATATGAGAAGATAGCATTCCTGAATTCGATTTGTGACTAAGTGATTGACTGGCCGAGGTTGCAGAGGGCCCCTGTACACCAAAGCTTTGTATAGTTTCTTACTTGCTTTCATTTACTGTTTTTATAATCATTGTCTGTATATATATTGCGTTGTTCTGATGTTCATTGCTGTCCATATTTCCTTTATGTTTTTTTTACTGTTAGCTGATCAGTGCTTCTTTTACAGGTTTTTGTAGGCAACCCAAGCAATTTTACATATTTTTGATAACTACTGACATGAGATCATCTTGTCCTTTCTACTGATTTTCGTTTCCGGAGTTTAATTCCAGCATTGTCATTTCTTTCAAGTTTTGTTTTGCTTATTTCATTTTCTGCTACTTAGACATCATATTACTCATCTGTTTATGATTTCCTTTCTATAGCCAAGCGACTCAATTAGTAAGGAATCAGAATATTACTTGTTGTAGTATGATTTAGGTTGCTTTCCTGTAAGATAGACATTGAATTACTTATATCATTTTCAAGAGTTGAAGTATGAATGAGTAGTTAAATCTTAGTTTTCTGTTATGCAATTTAATTTCCTGCAATTTAGATATCATATTACTCAGCTTGTTTATGATTACTTCCTATAGCCTGAGCGAGTCGAAAGGTGAAGGGTCAGAGTGTGGGTTGAAGTAGTGTGATTTAGTTTGCTTTGATTTCAGTCTTTGAGTTGCTTTAAGTTCAGTTTTTATTTTCTTTTTCATACATCAGCAAGGATATTGGGCCATTGTCACTAGTTCACTGTTTTGGTACATTTACTTCCTTTTGAGAATTGATTTCATTACAGTCAGTTTAAAACCTTCTTTTTGAGAACTTTTAAAGTTTGGAAAACCATTGTAGAATTCACCATTACCATCCATACTTAACTTTCAATTTCGCCATCTCACACTAGGGAATCCACAGAAGATAAACCCAAAAACAAACTAAAAAAAAAAAACTCAAAAACGACAAAAGACTAAGAAAATGGTTATCTTGCACATATAGTGCACTTCACTTCATCAATTTACGAATCCCGGATTGACATTTTAAATAGCAATTTAGGACACACTAAATTGATCAAACACTAACCATCGTGCTCAACTCTTGTGGGCATGATACTTCTCATTGGCCACTTCTCGCCAAACTGACCATCAAGAAGCAAGGCCTCTATACTCTGCTGCTTACCCCTAGTCGACCTTGGGAATCCATCTCCATGGATTATATGTCGGACCTTCCTTCGACTAAGCATGTAAACGACTATGTTGTTTTAGTCGTCAATAGATTCTCGAAGATGGCCATTATGGTGGTCTGCAAGAAGAATATTACAGCAGAATCCACTGCTAAACTCTTCTTTGAACGAGTGTGGGTACAGTTTTGGATCCCATCGTCTATCATCTCATATCAGGACAACAGGTTCCTTAGTACATTTTGGTCCAGTCTTTGGTCGATGATGGAAACTAAGCTCACTAAGTCCACAACTTTCCATCCCCAAATTGATGGCTAGACAGAGGTCATCAAAAGGATGATCATACACATTTTGCGCATGTACAACTCAAAGCATCCAAGTATATGGGATGAGAGCCTCCCCTATGTCTAGCATATCTATAACTAGGCTCTCTACAGATCGAATGGGCATAGCCCTGTTTAGGTGGGCTTGAGATTCCACCCACTGTGTCCCATTGATGTGCCCATACCATTTGAAACTACTCAGGAAGATTCGGCTCATGTAAAATCAGAAGTCGATAAGGCAAACAACTTCATTTACCACATCCAACATATACGCTAGTAGATCCATGAAATTATGGAGAAATCAAATGCCAAGTACAAGCAATGACATGATCAACATCGGGTGCCACACAAGTTTCAGGTGGGCGACAAAGTTTGGTTGCATTTGCATAAGGAACACCTTACTGGAGCCTATCGGAAACTCATACCACTCCAATATGGTCCTTACACCATTACCAAGGCTGTGGGAGACAATGCATTTGAGCTCAGCATTCATCCATTCCTTGGCCTGCACCCAATGTTCAATGTGGACTACCTTCGACCATACTTCCCACCATTGTTGAACACATCAAACATTGCAGAAAAACTCACAACTACAGAGTTAAATCCATATTACATGGAACGAGCCACAAATGATTGGATCATGAATACGCAGATCATGAACACCTGACAACAAAGGATCCAACAATATCGATTTGTCAAAGAAGGCTAACTCCTTCACTAGGGAAAGTGGCTCACCAGGGACAAAGTTCAACAGAATTTTCCTCATCTCATGGAGGAACTCAATGCAATGGGGACTATTGCTTCCTGATGGGGAAGGAATAATCCAGGTGGATATTGGTGGCCACCCACCTATTCCACTTGGACCCCCACCATTATTTCTTTCAGTTTTCCAGTTTCCTAGGGTTAGGTTTTTGGATGTTTAGGATTTTCATTGTTTCTCAATAATAAATAGGCCTTTGAGCCTCATTGTAACACAGTTTAGAGGCATGTAGCCACCACATCTCTTCTTAGAGATAAGCTACCATCGTCCGATCTAGTCTTATTTCAATTCTGTTTGTAATCATATTTCAATATTTGATATTAATGAAATGAAGTGTTATTTCTACTTCATCTTTGTATTTATGGTTATATCTATAATTTGTTGTGTTCCTATTTAAATTTGGATCACCAAAAAAACTGTAGAACTAAGAAAAAGCATTGCAAATGTAGTTTCCCAGTTACTATAGGTGCGTTTGTTCTGGATTTTAGGGAAAACTGATATTTTATCTCAAATATTCCACTTATAGAATCTTCTAACGTGGTTTCAACCATTTTTTTATTATAAAAATGACCTCAAACTCCTATGATCATGGATTACCTTAATCTCTTAAGCTAATTTCCCACCTTTCATGGATCTCAACCCTAAACTAGTAAAACCTAAAACTATCATTTCATCCTATAAATTTACCCTCTTCTAAGAGCTCAGGTTTGGCTTTGAAGGACCTTACTTGTACCTTTATGCTGCTGGATTGAGCTTAAAGACATATCACTTATGTTGTTTGGGTGGAGGATTGATATTGCCTTGAGACAAAGGAAGGAGTAGATTTAGCTTGGGGATACATCTACAAGTCATTAATCACTGGGTTGTAACTTGTACTAATCCATTTAATACAAAGTTCTCTTCTTTTCTTATATATTTGTGCCATATATGATTACAATTTTATTTCAATGTTTTTGATTCATTGAATGGAGGAATTAGCATAAATATGCTTGTTTATGTATTGTTTGCTTGTCTTTCTTGTGTTGTAGGTGTAGATTGAAGCACTTGGAGTGAAAATAAAAAGAGTTCAAGTGATGAGAAAGAGGCTTCAAAATCCAAGTAAGTCCTCCTTCTTCTTCATGTTAATTTCTCTGAAGGAATACAAGTGTGCTTTTCTCCCTTGTTGTTACTATAATAACCACTAGGTCTAGGGTGTTTTCCTTTGTCCGCAAAGGAGAATTTTCCATATATTAACTTGGAAACCATACTGGGGATCGTAAGCTCTATTAGTGGTTTCCTTTGTTTTTCTTGTTTCCTTTTCAATTCTCTGCTAATTAGTATTGTTCAGACCATCACTGTTCATTGGTAGATCTATGTCAAAGATTGGCAGGGCCTCTTATTTGTGTTTTCATCTACTTCAGGCACAATGTACTATATGTAACTGACAACTTGCGTCCTAGAGAAGTTTCTCCATTGTAACTTGCACTGTTAGCACTTTTGTTGCCTTGAAAACCTAATCCCAAACGCTCTGTCTCTCTCTCTCTCAGAGTCTGCACCACTCCCTGTTTGAGTGTTAATCACTGCATTTGCCTTGTTTTTACTTTTTCTTGGTTTTTTGTCCCTCTTTTGACGTACTGAACATACTAGTGTCTCTTTCAAGCGAATACAATACTTGATTTTGTGTGGAATTGAGTGAATTTTCCTTAATTGGTCATTACTCAGAGGTTTGCTTCAGTTTCTTAACAATTTTTTATCCGTATCAGATCATTATATTGTTTTTCATCCATATCGATGCATTTTGAGTGGAAAAAGTGGAGGAATCAACACAGGGGAGCCTCTAGAGGCATAAAATGAAGTTTTTTATGGGAAAAAGATTGTTGCTAAAGTGAGGCACCATTTCATGCTATTATACACAAAAATATCTTTCTAATGACACAAGAAGCATGTCAATAAGAGTCCGTATACAAAAGTTATGCCACTTAGAAGTTGACCTTCCTGTTTTCACACCTATAGTTTGGGAGGATGCCATGTTAGCCCCTATTATTCATGGAAAAGGGGATAGCCACATGATTATGATGTAAAATACTCTAGAAGAGTCTATATTGTAACTCTAGTGAAGAGTTGATGTAGTCAAAATTAACCACTAGTAGGCTATCAGGTTGTGTTATAATTGGGCCACTGGGAGGAAGAGGCATTCCATTCTTTCAAGAGAATATTTTTCCATAGATGAGAAAAGATAACTAGGATAGATAGGAGGTAGAGCACACAGAGAGGATTTGTGCACTTTAGTAGCCCACGGGCCACATACATTACTTCTTTGTACCTGCTACCATATTTCCAAATAGAGAAAGAGAGCAAAGAAACCTCACCTTCCAACCGGGTTTTCACCTGAAATGGTTTCCCAGAGAACATATCTTGTGTCTTGTGTGTTTGTGTTATTATTTTTTCATTCTCTACTTTTCTACATAATTTCCATTCACATGATTGCACTAATTACAATTAAATCTACATATCTTAAAGTTTAATAAAATTGTAATAGTGTAGAATCTCAAAATTTTAATATAATATTATTAGATCTATTGTGACGAATTGTACAGTGGAATATCCATGGAATTCTACGGATCATTTGGTATCAGAGCAAGTTTATTTGGGCACTTGTGGGTAATTTGCAGGGGATCTACATCGGCGAGGGTCGAAAATTGTAAAACCCTAATCATGGCCGACAAATTTATTTGTGATCCTACAGAGTTGAGGTTTTCATGGTTCAAACAACAAGTAGCAGATGTAAACCTCCTCATGGTGGCCATAAGAAATAAGATGGGTATATTTGGAGAAGATGGGGGTTTTTGAATGCAAAGTACAAATTAGAAGGGGATCAAGAGATTGGAAAGATACAGAGAACCAACCAAAGAAAGAGCACGAAAAATATCAACCCAATTCGAGTGTTGTGAATCAATAATTATTCAAAATGGAAGAAAAAGCTGATATCAAGTGATACCATGATGAGATCGATGCTCTGAAGTTGAACCAATAGTTGCAACAACTGGAAGTTTATTTTAGCATCCATCAGATTGAGGAAGGGAAAAAGATCTCATTCATGCAACTAAAATTAGAGATCCATGCACTAACTTTGTGGGAGAGACACACAGAAAACCTAAGGATGTAGTGATAACCTCCAGTGACTAAGTGGAAGGATTTCAAAAATCTCACTAAGTCATAGTTTTATCCCATCGGGTATGTGTAGGACCAGTGGATTTGGTGGCATTACTTTAGGAAAAAGTCAGGCCAAAGAGTGCAGGAGTACACCACGAAATTCAAGGTATAATGTTGGGCATCTCTCCAAAGAAACCAGAAGTACTCCTCAAGTATTTGGGGGATTTTCATCACCATATGTGTTAGAAAGTGATGTTTTTCAAGTCCAAATCAATGGACGGTGATCATGTACAGGCACAATACCTGGAAAACATAGGCTTGAAAAGAGCACAATCAAGTGGATCAAAGTAGAAGGAGAAACAAGAAACTTATAAGGAGGGGAAGAAGAAGAAAAAGGGAGGGGGGGGGAGATAAAAAGATGGTGGGCACTGAACACCAGTGCAAATATCGTAGCAACCACTATGATTTTGATGGCCATACAAAGGAGAAGTGCTAGAATTTGATTTAAATAGGCACTGATGTAGGGATGATCCCTTACACTCAAACTTTATAAGCTCAAGATCCATACACATCATTTATATTAGTTGCCAATTATGGACTTCCACTAGAAGCTATTGATCCCTAAAAACAAAGCAATCAGATCATTGTTTGTTTAGATCCAACATTTGTGCCCAAACCACACACACACACACATACAGATATCTATCTATCTATCTATATATATATATTATAAATAAAGTATTTCTAGTAGGTATGAAATAAATTTGATAGGAGACAGAGTTCCAAATGTTAATATGTGAAGAGAAATTACAAAGACTACTCAGCAAGCATCCATAGTAGATTCTTCAAAATATTATAGGTGACAAGGATATGCGAGAGCACCATGCATAAGGACATGGATATTTGATGTATAACTAATATTCAATGTTATTCCACATTGGCCACTTATGAATTTTTAGTCACCATGATCTAGTTTCTTACAATGTTTCCCAACAATTCCCACAAAAAGAAATAGTTATGCAACAATAGTGAAAAATCCTTTCCTGGTTCGATTTGCATATGGTACTTAGGAAATAACACTTATAAATTTCCTTTTTTATTTCTTCAAGAAAAAAAGATCCATGCATCCTATGGTCAAAGGCGATTATGAAAAAAGTGGTATCTTAATTATATATATATATTTAAACACATCTATCTATTGAATATTCAACGTTAGAGCCAAGTCATTGAATATTTGATGAGTGTCGGTCAGAGTATTTGTCGAATACTCGATGACCAAATCGATGAATGGAAGCATAGATACCACAAAACTCCCATCATATATAACTCTCATCCATCACAAATCCAACGATTCCCCATCGGCTTGAAAGTGTCAGAGAGATAATACTCTGATCTAGATTTAAACAGTAACGCAACAAATTACAAAACCATAAATAAAAAGATATAGATGTAGTAGAAATAACACTTCATTTCATTAATATCAAATACTAAAATATTCTTACAAATAGAATGGAAATAATACTCGCTCGACGATGATAGCTTATCTCTGAGAAGAAATGTGGTGGCTACATGCCTCTGATTGTGTTACAATGAGGCTCAAGGGACTTTTTATTATTGAAAAATAAGAGAAAACCCTAAACAACCAAAACCCTAACCCGAGGAAATGTAACACCAAGAGTTTATGGGCCTCATTAGGGTGAGTTGGAAAACCAACTTCCTAGGGTCGTGACTTGGTCATATCATCTCCATTTAACACGCATGATAACCCGTTGGAAAGATATATCTGAGGACTACGACAAAAAATATGATCTTCAACAAAACATCCCAGTGGTATATTTCTGAAAAAACATTGTTTAGGGCCTAAAAATGGCTCCGAAAGTTTAGGACTCGAAAAACTACTAAAATTAGTGAACTGTGCTACAATTAAGGAAACTGAAAACATGAAAGAAACAATGGTCGGGGTCTAAGTGGAATTGGTGAGTGGCCACCAATATCCACTTGGATCATTCATCCCCCCTTAGGAAGCAATGGTCCCCATTGCATTGAGTTCCTCCCTGAGATGAGGAAACTTCTGCTGAACTTGGTCCCTGGTGAGCCACTTGCCTTGGTGAAGGAGTTGGCCTGCTTTGAAAACTCAATATAGTTGGATCTTATGTTGGCGATTGTTCTTGATCTGCATGTCCATGATCTGATCAGTTTTGGCTTGCTCCATGAAATCTGGATTTAAATCTATAGGTGTGATTCGTTTTGCAATGTCTGATGTGTCCAACAATGGTGAGAAGTATGGTCGAAGGCGGTCCACATTGAAAACTTGGTGCAGGCCAAGGAATGGGGGAATCCTGAGCTCAAATGAATTATCGCTCACAACCTTGGTAATGGTGTAAGGACCATATCGAAGTGGTTTGAGTTTACGATAGGCTTTGGTAAGGCGTTCCTTCTACAAATGTAACCAGACTTTGTCACCCACCCGAAACCTGTGTGGCACCCGATGTTGATCATGTCACTACTTGTACTTGGCATTTGATTTCTCTAAAATGTCATGGACCTACTGATGGATATGTTGGATGTGCTCAATGAAGTTGTTTTCTTTATCGGCTTTCGACTGAACATGAGCCGAACCTGGCTGAGTGGCTGCAAATGGTATGGCCACATCAATGGGACATAGTGACTGGAATCCCAAGCCCACCTAAAAAAGGTTATGGCCAGTCGAGCTATGGAGAGCCTAGTTATAGCTGTGCTAAACATAGGTAAGGCTCTCATCCCATGTGCGTGGATGCTTTGATTTGTACATGCATAGAATGTGTGCGATCATCCTATTGACGACCTCTATTTGGCCATCAGTTTGGGGATGGAAAATTGTGGACTTAGTGAGATTGGTGTCCAGCATCGACCAGAGACTAGACCAAAATGTATTGAGGAACCTGCTATCCCGATCTAAGATGATAAACTGTGGGATCCCAAAGTGTGCACACACTCGTTGAAAGAAGAGTTTAACAGTTGATTCTGCTGTGATATTCCTCTTATAGGTCGCCAGAATGACCATCTTCGAGAATCTGTCGACGACCAAAAAAGCACAGTCGTTTCCATGCTTAGTAGAAGGAAGGCCTGACATGTAATCCATGGAGATGGATTCCCAAGGTCAACTAGGGGTAGGAAACAGAGTATAGAGGCCTTGCTTCTTGATGGTCGGTTTGGAAATGGCGTAAGTAGTGCAAGATATGATGTACTTCCCGACCTCCTGTCGAAGATTCAGCTAGTAGAAATACTTCTATAGTACTGCCACTATTTTCTCGACCGCAAAATGCCCAGTGGCCCGACTGTAGTGTGCTTCCCAAATCATCTTGGCTCGCTCACTTGAAGGAACACAAAGGTGTCCTAGGTGGCATAGCAAGGCATCCTGGAGGTGAAAATTTGGAACTTACTGACCCTCCAAGAGCATCTGGTAGGTGTGGTCGAACTCTGGGTCGCTTTTGTAGAGAAGTGTCCATTTAGAAGTCTTGTGCCCACAAGAGTTGAGCACGGTGGTTAACACCATGATCGGTGGACGATTGAGGCAGTATGCAACATTATTGGTGCTACCCTTCTTATACTTGATATTCAAATGGAACTATTGCAGGTATGTGGACCACTTTTTATGGTGTTCATTCAACAACTTCCCTTGCATCTATATGAACTGCAGGGGTCAGTGGTCTATCTGGATGACCATTTCCTCCCCCAAAATGTAATGCTTACATTACTGGCAAGCCTGCACAATGGAATACATCTCTTTGTCATAAGTGGGATACTTTCGAACTATGTCTAAAAGTGTCACATGTGATATGCCACTGGATGCCCTTATTGAGTAAGGAATGCCCCAATAGCATAGTCGAAGGCATCCATCTTGACCTCAAATGGTTGTTGCAAGTCTGGTAAAGTGAGCACTAGTGCAGAGCAGAGGCGATTTTTCAACTCTGCGAATGCCTTCTGTTGAGATTCAGACGAAAGGAATTTTTCTTTCGCTCCTCCCTTGGTGACTTGACTCAAGTGGAACATGATATGGGAGAATCCCAACACGAACTTGTGGTAGAAATTTGCAAGACCCAGAAAGCTACAGAGCTCTGTAAAAGTGGTTGGGGCTAGCCAATCCTGAATGAATTGGATCTTGGCTAGATCCACATGCACTCCTTGTTCATCAATAATGTATCCCAGATAGTGAACCTGGGTCATGCCCAAAGTGCATTTCTCCAAATTGGCACATAGCTTGTGTTGTCGCAATGTTTGGAGAACCTACCAGATGTGGTGAAGGTGCTCTTCGCAACTCTATCTGAAGATCAGGATGTCAACCAAGTATACCACTATAAATGAGTTGGTGAATGGCCACAAGATGTCATCCATCAGCCTCATGAAGGTTTTAGGAGCATTCGTCAACCCAAAAGGCATAACCAACCATTCGAAAAGGCCCTCCTTGGCTTTGAAGGTAGTCTTCCACACATCGGAGGGTTTGATTGTTACCTAGTGATAGCCGGAATTCAAATCGATCTTGCAGAAATATTTTCCCCCCTTCACTTGGTCTAGAATGTCATCAATCCATGGGATTGGTTACCTATTCCGGAAAGTGATCTTGTTCAGCACCCTGTAGTCAATACAAAGTCTCCAAGTCCCATCCTTCTTCTGTACCAACACAGTCGGGCTCCCACAGGGTGATGAACTTGGATGGATGTGACCTTTTTGCGACAACTCCTAAATCTACTCTTGATTTCGTCACTCTACAAAATGAAGCGTTGATAGATTGGTTCATTGGGCGGCGGTGCACCTCAGGTCAAATTGATGGAATGCTTGACCTAACAGTGCAGAGGCACCCCTGTGGGGAGGTGAGGATGTCCTTGTACTCCTCCATGAACTTGTCCATTTGTTGTTGCAATGCGGAGGGGCCCTGTCTAGAGGTCGTGACCACCATCTTCTTCTTTCCCTGAGGGTGTATCATTAGGAAAACAAATTTCCTAATTTTGGAAATGAGCTTACTACATTGTTTTGCAGTAACCAAAGAGATGGCGGTAGGCGGTGCTACCTCCAGTATCCTGTACAACTTATTTCCCAAAGTAACAATAACAGCACAAGGCCTTGACTGATACACAACATGTCGCTTCCATAAGTATGGTTGGCCTAATAATACATGACAAACATCAAGGGGAGAAACATCACATAATACCTCATCCATGAAGGGCTTGATGTTGTATGGAAGGCGGCACTGCTAGCTCATGCGAAGATCCTATCCTTGGTGAAGCCACCCGATGGTGTACGGTTGTGGATGTGTTGTGGTTGGTAAGCCCAGCTGCTTCATGACCTCTACTGAAATGAGGTTATTTTGGCTCTCGTTGTCGAAAATGAACTACAGTGGGGAACCCTTTACCCACATCTGGGAGTGGAAGAGGTGCTCCTCCTCCTCTGGATCTTTGATTTCCTCCTTATGGATCTTCGTGATGGCAATGGTGGCATTGCACTCTGCATCGATAATCTACTTTCCATTGTCATTCCCCTTATTAGGTTCTGACTCAGAGTCATAACATGCATCTGATTCCAAAGCCTTTAGCTTGACCACCAGTGACTGCTTGGCCCGACACTCACTTGTTTTGTGAGTGGAGCTCTTATGGAACTCACGCCACTTTCCCATGTCCTTCTTTGGCTTTGCGACATTTTTATTTGCTTGAGGATTTGGCGGGTTGTCCTGGGCAGCCATGCCTTGGCTTTGTCCTTTTTTTTTGTAGTTTTGGGGCACCTTTCCCTTGCTTCGGATTCATAGATATAAAGTCTTGCTTCTTGTATTTAAACTTTTGTTCGATTTTGACCACATATCAATATGCCATGCCAAATGAGGAGATGTCTAGGAATTCCATCTCATCCTGGATGTACCTATGCAGGTAGTCGAGGTACTTGAGAACCAAATGCTTCTCAGAATCCTTGATACCCAACTTCGTGCGAAGGGTATGAAAATCATTGGTAAACTCTGGCACACCTTGGTCCCTTCCCTATCATAGTGTTGTCCACTTTATGTATTTATCCTCATAGCTCCTGACAAGGTATTACTACTCCTTGATGGCATCCCAGATTGAGTTCCAAGTGGGTGCAACTAAGAACAGTGAGTCCGTACTTTCATCCTTCTACTTACAGTAGGTTTCCCACCAGTCCTTGACGTGGGGGGCTGCTTTGAGAAGTGAAAAGGTGATCTTTTCCTGACTGGAAAAATCATGAATAGAAAAATATCCTTCTAGCATATTTAACCATTTATCTATAGTGTCTGCATCTATGTGACCCTCAAATATGGGAATGTCAAAGTTAACTTGTACCTTAAAGGGTGTGGCACATCCAGAGTAGCTTTCAGAAGTAGATGTGTCACCTTTGGGTAATTGCTAAAGGATCTGGGCAAAGTTGTCCATCTTTGCATTCCTTTGTTGCTCGAGGGCTTCCTCGAGCAAGATTTTGATAGGATCTCCTACCCCCTCGTCTTTATTTTCATCTTCCATGGGAGGCCATCGAGATTTGCGAGGTTCGTCTTGCAAAGGTTCGACCAGTTCAAGTCCTAAATGCTTATATCCCGACCTCGTTAGGGACATGCAAAGAAAAACATATAAAGAGCATACTGCTATGATACCA
Source organism: Pinus tabuliformis (assembly GCA_031772625.1). Classification (NCBI taxonomy): domain Eukaryota; kingdom Viridiplantae; phylum Streptophyta; class Pinopsida; order Pinales; family Pinaceae; genus Pinus; species Pinus tabuliformis. The sequence goes on along the minus strand of CM062809.1, from coordinate 726,869,044 downwards.
CTAATCCAGATTTAAACAGGAACACAACAAATTACAAATATAAACATAAATACAAAGATGTAGTAGAAATAACACTTCATTTCATTAATATCAAATACTGAAATATGCTTACAAATAGAATGGAAATAATACTAGCTCAACGATGGTAGCTTATCTCTGAGAAGAGATGTGGCAGCTACATGCCTCTGACTATGTTACAATGAGGCTCAAGGGCCTTTTTATTATTGAACAATAAGTGAAAACCATAAACAACCAAAACCATAACCCGAGGAGAGTTTATGGGCCCCGTTGCGGTGAGTTGGACATCCAACTTCTCGGGGTCACAACATGGTCATATTATCTCTATTTGATGCGTATGATAACCCGTTGGAAAGATCTCTCCGAGGACTACAACAAAAAAGATGATTTTTTTGAAAAAAAAAAAAGAAACAAAATAAAAATAAAATAAATAAATAAATCTAGAGGTAGATTGTCAAAAAGATGTCATTTAGGGCCTCAAAACGGCTCCGGAAGTGTAGGACCCGAAAAACTGCTAAAAATAGTAATTTGTGCTACAATTAAGGAAACTAAAAAACTAAAAGAAACAATGGTGGGGATCCAAGTGGAATTGGTGGGTGGCCACCAATATCCACCTGGATCAGACTCCTATCAGATGGAATTCACATCCATCGCATATCTGACGATTCACCATCATCTTGAAAGCATCAAAGTGAAAACACTTCTATCACACAATTTAATTATGTCTTCGATTAGCTAATGCATAAACGTCAATTTGTTCCATTGGACAAAATGACCTATGTGTCAAATATCTGACTGCGAATTGGTGCGCGACTTGCTAGATATCCGACGTTATATATGGCATATATCTGATGATTTGCAGTGTCACAACTCTGACTTATAAACATTATTTTTTTTAATAATAATTTTGGCCTTTTTATGTGTCGAATAATCAACATTTTTACTATCACATATCCTATGGTAACTAAACTATCGACTATTCAACTGAATTCCAACGACGATTTCATAAGCACCAATGTGTGAGATAGTCGACGCTAATAAGTTACATATCATACTAATAGCCATCAGATTTTGGTCCCATTTGTACCAATGCCATTATCTCACTACCACAACCCTTGATGTGTGGACCTCCCCTCCTAATCTTACTTGAGAGATATGGGATGAAAATCTCCCTATGTGCCAATGGTTTTGTCACTATAATGCTTCTCCTTGTTGATCCCTGTGCCCCAAATATCCATGGGAAATCATCATCTCAATATGTGGTCATGTCTAGTGGCCTACCACCACCACCTCCTCCAATAAGCTCGTCCCTCATTAAGTCGATCATCATTCAACCCAAGCATGACCAACATGCTAAGAGAAATCACGAAGTCTACTTTCTCCCTTATCCATCCAGCTTGTCACTAAGTTTTTCCAGGACTCTAATGGGGATATGAAAGTGTGGGTGCACTCAATCATGAGATCCATCGCACTGTTAATTCTATCACTAACCAAATCCATCATGTGATGTGGAATACGACCTATATCCCAACAATAATATGGCCCTTGAGCTCCTCTAGTAATCCACGACCCCTACTAAACTATGCTCTTGGCCATGGATATATCCAGACACCTATCCTAATCCACCAGGTACCAACTCAATACCTCTCACCAACCAACCACATGAGAGGGATTGAATTCAAGAACACCTATACACATAACAACTCCACCATGTGAATGTTTGCCCTATGCAACTCACATTGCCTTGTCTCACTGGACTTGTCAATACATAAGGTATGACTAGGTAACTCTGCCTCTCCCTTTAATGTGCATAGATAACTTAATAGTGATGTAAGCCCCATCTATGTATGCCCAAATAGGGCTACTCTAACACTCTGACATATAATCCTCTTGCTTCATTATTAGGGATCTTAATCATTCCCCAATGCGAGTCAACATGGCCATTGACTTGGCACAAACTACTCTCATGTACTCGAGTTCATAATTATGTTGTGATAAGGTTTCCAAGACTGTATTGGCCTACTTCTTTATCGCTAGAAGGCTAGCCCTAAGCTGTCGGATCTGATGTTGGCAGTTACCATTTGAAAACTCTATCATCGCCCTGGATTCCTCTATGTCTAATGGCACCTCACAAAAGGATGGCCCTATGGGTATATGCATTATTTTCTCTACGAATGTCTCCCACTAAGACATCAATGGGTTTTCTAATAGTGGTGATTCTTGAGTCACATTAGGTTGGTGTTATCTGCCTCATGCTCAACCTCCTCCTCAGGATTGTTGTTAGGAAACACCTCTGTGTAGTGGGTCTTTCCCTCACTATACCTCCATAGGTCTCTCCTAGTCTCATCGTCTAACTGTCTCCATCTTGTCCACTCCTTTTGAGGAGGTTTGGTGTCCTTTCTATGAAATCTCTCTATGAGTCTTTGCATGAACTCTGTGTATGACGTGATGTCTGCATAACCCATAGTGATCAGCCCATGATACCACCACTCTTTTGCATATCCATCCAAAATTAAGGAAACATACTTAATATCATCCACCTCTCATGGGGTTTAGCTAGAGGTATGTGTCAAGTTTTTGCACCCACTCTCTAACAAAGCTCCTAGGTGAACCACCAAAGATGGGGAGGGTTATCTTCCCCACTATCTTTTGTATGTCCTGATTCGACTGACCTCCCTTATATGGTGTAAATGGCTCCACCCCCATGGAATGCACACATTTATGGTATTTATTATAGAAATGTGGACAAATCCGGTCTATCATCTTACCACTACTCAACTGGGCCAACATTTCTATTATCTTATCATTATTCCTGAGAATCTTGTCCATGATCCCTTGTGTAACTCCTCTTTCCTTGGGTCACTAGAATGCCTATAGTTCCACCAATTATTGTGTATGCATGCCCAAGTCTTCCATGATCTTGTTGGCTTCCCCGCGACTGGCTAAGATCATGTTTTGATACCACTGTAATGTTCCCTTTTTGGAATCTCTTGAAAAACCCTCAAAATAACCACTGAGTTTCTATGTTTATATGAATTTTTTCATTCTAGTATTTTTTCAAACAATTAGTTTACTTACTGTTGTAGGTTCATTTCTTAGGTTCTTGTTCCATTTAATCGTAGAATGCTAAAGTATAATAAATTTTCAAAAATATCAGATCGAAATTTATATTGAGCTCAAAAAGTATCAATGATAATAAAACCATAAGGGAAACCACTAAACACAATTTCCCATTAAACTATAACTTCAGAAATTACGCAAAGATCTTTAAGCACACATACACCTTTCACTGGCCTCGTAAATGACAGACAAAAACACATGAGAACTTTGTAGATACTCCATCTAATGAGTTTAACATCAAGGTACAATAGTATGTAAGCTACAACAAATAGAGACTTTACTGGTGAAAATATCGTCTAAAAATAGGGAACTTGTCCTTGGACTGAAAGAGATTGGTCCCAAGAATTTATAAGGGAAATATGATTGATTTGGAAGAAGAATTTCTACCTCCTTTAAGATGAAGCTTGACCTCCTTGTTAGTTTATCCTATTAAACTATAACTTCAGAAATTATAAAGAGATCTTTGAGCACACATACACCTTTCATTGACCTACTAATTAGGGGACAAAAACACATGAGAACTTGGTAGATACTCGATCAAATGAGTTTATAATAAAAAGTATATTTGGCATCAAGGTACAATGGTATGTAAGCTACAACAAATGGAGACTCTACTGATGAAAATATCCTCTAAAAATATGTAACTCATCCTTTAAGTGAAAGAGATTGGTCCTAGGAATTGGTAAGGGAAATATGATTGATTTTGAAGAAGAATTTATATCACATTTAAGATGAAGCTTGACCTCCTTGTTAGCTGATCCAAACCTTGTTGAAAAGACAATAATCAAATGTACAATTCATCCCTTTCTTCCATGCATCAGCTCTGGAACCAAATGACAAAATCATGTTGAGTGAATATTCTAGTAATTCAACCTTGTTTCCGAATTTTGAGAGAGGGTTTGGGCCTTCTAATGGAATCCCCAAAATTGTCAGGAAAATAAACAAATCTGTCCTCTTGGATGAAGTACTTTCATCCCTCTTAATAAAGTGAAATCGACCCTCTTTCCTCACTAGTAAATTCTACCATAATGTATTGAAGAAATCATCCTCACTTCCAGTATAAAAACTTCTAAAAGAGAACAAATTAATTCAACCTATCTCCCTGAGCCAAAATACGAAATTCCATTGACTAATAGATTAAGAAAATGGTACACATGTCTTATATAAACCTTTGTAATTTATTTTTTTTAGCTCACAGGATTTGTGCACTTGTTATTGGCCAAATTTCAGTCCTCTTAGAAGATGTAGATGATTTGAAACAACAAACTCTAGGGTGCTTATGAATTTCAGCCCCCTTTCCTACAAAAAACAAAGTTCTCCCGGACTAAAGTTTCCTTACAACCAATATTATTTAGATCTTCATAAATAATCATTGGAAAGAAGTCCCAACTAGGGTGGCAATAATGTCCACGGAAGAGGGAGAATTACTAACTAGGGTGGCAATGAGATCCACCAAAACTAGGTTGAGGAATTTTGCCTGAAATCCTTGATCTGAAACTCAGTTGAGTTTCTCTTTAATAACAATGAGAAAAGGTCAGATAATATCCTTATAAAATGAGACCACCGTCCTTTATAACATTTCACTGAGTCTTCTCCAAGTTTCTAGATTCCATTTTCAATATTATTTTATTGGCAGGGGCCACTTTCCACTAAGTGACTTTTTGTCTCCATTTTTAATAAAATAATATTTTTCCACCCTTTCCTAGTAAAATAATATTTTCCGCCCTTTCCTAATAAAATAACATTTTCTTCCCTTTCTAATAAAGCAATATTTTCCTTCATTTTTAATAATACCATCAAAACTGGGCAAACTCAGTAACTTTTGCACTCACAAAATCAGGTAAATTGCAATTATTCTTTCTTTAATAATCCTTTTATGAAATTTTGTCTTCCTTGCTAAATATCCTTCCAAGCCTTCCTCTAAGCATGTTACATGTAGGATTTTCTACCAAAATTAGTTGAATTAGGATCTTTACATGGGCATAAATGTAAGCCACCTTATATTCCATATATTCCTTGAGCTATATCCCCTATTTTTGGCCTTAGATGGTATATGGAAGTTGAAGGTTTTCTTAACAAATCCTTGTGATAATTCTAAATGGCTTGGAAGAGACAACTCCCCACTTGTACTAACCCCATTAATTAGAGTACAATCACTTTATTTAATGACACTTGAGCCTTGAATACAATTCCCATAAAAAATGTGGGGAATACAATGAGATTTATATGGCCCTAAAGGATCTCTACCCAAATCAACCAAAGGAGGCCATCCAACCTTATCCCCAATATTTAAATTTTCATTTGCAAACTACAAAGGAGTCTAAACTTTCTAATAAGGACTTACTAGATATGGTCACACAAATTGGATACTAATCCTTATCCTTTATGTCTTCCACTTAGCCTCCAAACATATTGAGGTTTTTCTTTATCAACAAAGAGTTTTGTTTTACTAAGTTGTTCATCGAAATGGATTTAGGACTAAAATCCCCATCATCCATTGCCCTTTCTCCTTTTTCAAATATTTCTTGATCCATAATGGACCACATATAATGTTTCATTTATTTTTTTACTTTTTAGGAGAAAAAATTAGAGCTATTGATTTATAGGGGCAGTTTTAGGGGTAGGTCATGCTTTAGAGTTTCATGGTTTATAAACTTTTATATATTGTTTAAGGCCCTAAACAACCATTTTGGGGTTAAAATTTATCAACATAGCTCCCAAGATCTTGATAATATACTGTACTTTAAGATCTTTCCAATGGTTTTTGATCCATAATTGATCATCATATATTTTTTCATCTATTTTGGCAATTTTTAGGAGCAAAAATTTGAGCTATTGATTTGTAGGGCCATTTCTAGCGTAGATCCCACTTTAAGCATTCATGTTCCAAACCCTTTTGGATTTATTTGAGGCCTTGAACAACCATTTTTGGGTTATTTTTTTTAAAGCATAGCTCCCAACCTCTCGAAACTATTCTACACTTAGAGATCTTTCTAATGGCGTAAACATTACCTTAATAAGAGTTTGTATGTAGAAGTTATGCCTCCCATAAGTTGATCTATCTTGTTTACCACCACGGTATTGAGTGGTTATCATGCCAACTTCCATTAATCACACATGTGGAACTATTCATGTGTGGACTTTCAAGATTATTATAGAGAATTTAAAACCTTACCAATAATTGGGGTTTGAGGCATGCAAAAGCTTGAATTGTAACCCTAGAGGAATGTCATGCTATGTTACTATATTAGGCCACTAGGAAAGGTAGCGTTTCCATTTTTATTGTACTAAGTATTGTTCCATAGGAGAGTCGAGAATTGGAAGTGAGATATGTAGGGAGATCATAGAAGAACTAGATTTTGAAATAGCCATATTGTTGATAGTGTCCATATAATCTCCATATTGAGTGATCCTTTATTTGTAATCACATTTCATAATCAAGAAGAAAATAACAAAGCATATGACTCACCTTCTAGCTAGGTTTTCTCTATATCAAGCTTTCCAAGGGTACATCTTATGTTCATTATGTGGATGGTGTACAAGTGCTTCTCTCTTTCAACCCATCTTTAAACTTAATTTAGTATTTTTTGAGTTAAGTTAGAAATATTAAATCTGTAATGTTTAGAAGAATACTACATTGTAAAAAGTTTATAATATCTATTTTGACAAGTTATTCCACTGATATCCATGAAAATTTATAGTTCGTATTGATATCAAAGTAGTTTATCTTTGGGTTCTTATGGAAGTTGTAGGATCTAGGAATTAGAATAAAGTTTGAAAACCCTATCCATGTTGAATGAATATGGTAATACTTCCACTTGTAATTCCTAAGTTTTGAAACTTAATTTGGGTATTTTTCACCTACTCCCTTAGATTTTATATATGGATAACAAAGAGAAGTCAGGGAAGATACTAAAAGAGAAGCATTAAAGGCTAAAAAGTTTGTTGATGAGATTACAAAAATGTTGAACAAGTATTACCTACCTTAGGGTACTTAACACCAACAACTTAGGGTTAGTAAAAGATACAATTTTATAGAAGAAGTCTAAAACAATGAGATGGGGATATTATGAAATTTAGTAGGTTGGAATAAAAGGACAAATTGCAAGCAAATCCAAATCATAATACAGAAAGAAGGGAGTGGAAACTTTCATGAATTCCTTTAGTAAAATACTTTTAGGAATAAAATCCTACCTAAATGGAAAGGTATGATATAGAATGGGTCACATATAATTTGTCATCTATTTTGATAATTTTTTGGGTTACAAAATTGGAGCCACTAAATTCTAGGACCCATTTTAAGGGCAACCATCATTTGGGATAAATTTTGCTGGCATAGCTCCCAACCTCTTGATGTTTATCTACACTTCAAGAGTTTTTTAATGACATGAACATCACCTAAATTAATGTTTGTATGTGGAAGTTATGGCTCCCACAAGATAATCTATCTTGTTGGCCAACATGATACTAATTGGATGTCATGTTAGCTTCTATTACTCATACATGTGGAGCTAATCATACGTACACTTTAAATATCACTCTAGAGGGTCTAAAATAGTAACAATAATTAGGGTTGAATCATGAAAAAACCCTAATCCTAAACCCTAAATGGCTATTAAGCAATGTTAAATACTCAATAGATTGGAAAGGTAGGGGTTCCATTCTTATCATATTAAGTACTATTCTATAGAAGATCATAAAATTCATAGTAGTATATCGAATGAGACTAGAGGAATAAGGAGATCCTATAGTAGCCAGATTGGACACAATGTCCATTGCAAATCCATAGTGAGTGCCCCTTTCTTTGTACTCACATTTCATAATTAAGAAGAAAAGAGTAGAGCATAAGTCTCACCTTCTAGCTAAGTTTATCTCGTATCATGATTTATAAACTACCATGGATATTCCATTAGAACAATTCTTCACAACAAAATGATAAATTACCAAAATATTTGCTATGAAAGATAATTCCCTTTAGATCTCATATATATATATATATATATATATATATATATATATATATATATATATATATATATATATATATATATATATATATATATATATATATATATATATATATATATATATATTCTCAAATGAATAAATTAGCTACAATGTGAGAAATATGGAACATAAAAAAATAAACACGTCATCCATAATAGAAACAATTTTTTCCCTCAGAAACCCTTATAGGAGAAAACCCAATTAGAAAGTGAGGTTATTATGCCCGCTTTTATTTGGTACGGAAATATGCATGTACAAAGGAAGAGGTTCTCTCTATAGATTTACTTGAGATATGTGGCCTATACGACTGCTATAGAAATTTAGCCCCCTTTGTTCTACTTGATAACTTACCACTCCTAGTTTCTTTTCTTGACCATGGAAAAAGATACAATAGTATAGAATGGAACCCCTACTCCTCTTAGAAGCCTAGTATTTAACGTAGGTTGATAGCCAACTAGGAGTAAAGCTTGAATCCCCCAACCCTCAACTAGCATTATAGGTTTGGAACTTCTACAATATTCTTCAAAGTCCACATGTGGCTAGCCCCATTTGCATGAGTAATGAGAGGCTGATATGGAATCCTCCCATAACATGGTGGTCAATGTCGTAAGTCAACTTGTAGGAGGCATAACTTTTGTATACAAACGACAATTGATGAAATTCTTACATCATTGGAAATTTCTTTGAGTATAGAGAAATGTCAGAGGGTCTGGCATAGGTGAGATATTTTTTAACCTAAAATAATTATTTAATGGCTCAAAATGGATTCTAAATGTTTCCGATCCCAAATATTCAAATTGGGATAAAATGACCACACAAGCTGATTCATCCATTTTTTTCTATTTTCAAGGCATTGAGATAGATGAAAAATAATATAATGATCCAATCTAGATCATATCAAGTTTTCCCATGGTACACCTTCTATTCATTACGTGGATGGCGTGTCATTTCTTATTTATTTCATTTTAGTTTTTCGATATATTTTAGTTATTTTTTTGTTAAGTTATAAATATTAAGTTTGTAATCTTTAGCAAAATATTGCATGGTAAAAAACACCATAGATCATTATAAGATCTATTGTGAAGAACTATTCAAGTGGAATATTCATTTTATTTTTTAGATCACTTAGTGAATTAATGGATTTGAGTAGCCATATTCTTAACAGAGCCCATTGGAAAATGTTTTTCCTTCCTTTTAGCCTCCTTATGTGGCCAAATGTTTGAAAAGAAAGAATGAGTAGAATATTGTAATACAAAATGACTATAAGTATGGTAGTGATATATCTAAATTAAATGTGCATGTAGTACAAAAATTAGGTAAATAATTTTCCCTCAATGATTATCTCCAAAACTTAGAAACCCCGTCTGATGAATCAACTTCCACTAGAACTTCTTCAACCCGTATGCTTACACTGATTTTGAAAGATTGGTCTACCTACACATTTTACTTATATTGTTCTAATCTCTGTAGCATGATTTATTCAACCACATTCAATAGGTAAGTCTCAGAGCTTAATCCCAATAGATTTTTTAAGAGTGACCATAGTTCTAGTATTCAAACAAACACTCGACTACTATAGAGATAGAGATGAAAATACTTAGAACTAAGCACCACCAATGATATTTTTTGCATATTCCAAAAACCTAAAAATAAAGTTTAACCATACTCTAACCATTATATTTAACCTAGAATTGTTAATTTGGTAGCTCAAGGATAAATTCCCTTCATTGGACAAAATTCCTCACTGAGAGAAACCCAAAATTTTCCTTTGAAGCACTCAATTTGGTTAAGGAAAAACATATTTTTGATGCAAAAACCCATAATGGCACAATTATCCAAGTCATCCTAGAAGCAAAATTGGCACCCCTCCAATGCATATCAATACAAATTAAGGCACACCCCATTTGGCATCACATCAACTCAACATATATTCTCTCTCCTCTTCTCATTGGTTCGTACAACTCTGAAGATTGGATGATGACTTCACATGTGTGAGGCTCTTTGAGTTAAATTTAAAATTTATGCGTTGACTTTTTGTTTGAGAGATTTTGACCAATCTTGACCTTAATGTTTTTGGCATGGTTTGACTTCGATCTTTTGGGAAAAATTATGTTTTTCTAGGCCACATTGTTTGGCACAAGAACCGAGTCATTATGGGCACTTTGACTTGTGTTGACCGTAGGCTTGATTGAAACTTTGACCGTAGGGACTTTCTCTCCATTAATCATGTTTTACTGCTTCAATTAGGATTTTTTTCACCAACATTGAAGGTTGAATTTGGTGATTATTGACCGAGGTCTTGGAGGACTAGTTTTGACCATTGAATTGGACTGGTTAGGGCACATTTAACTATTGTTGACTTGGACATAATTTTAGATTTTGATTGTTGACTAGTATTGACTATTGAGGCTCATCATTGGTTGGATATTGGATTGTCTATTTGTATATTCAAAGGTTGACTTTGACTCATGATTGAATTGGATTATTGTACTATTTGTTGAACATTTTATGACAATCAAATGATAAGAAGAATTTGAAAGGGTTTTCTCCCTTGTGGGTTTTTTCCCTGGTCTTTGACCAATCTTGGTGTCTCTTGTCATTGTATATGATTGTATCTTATTTTTCATTGCGTTTATTGTTCTATCTACAATTGCTACTGATTAATGGAATATTAAATTGATTGCTAATTGAAGTTAAGAATTGGGCTAAAGTAATTGTAACATCATAGAATAGTGGAAAATTAACAAGGATCATACCCAAGCATATGATTTTAGGTTTGTTGAATCCAATCATTTAAGGAAAGATGCAAAATACTCCACCCATGACAATTCCCAATTAGTGCTTTCCCTTTATATTCAAACTATTATTTGTTGGGCATGGAATCCCCCCATGGCATGTTTTGGGGCTCAAAGCCCAAGTTTTGAGTTGATATTGTTGTAAATCTCCGCGAATTGCAAGCGCAAAATGTATGTTAGAGTCATAGGGCTGTCAACCCTAAGTTTTGAATGTAATGCCAGCTTACCCATGGTCTGTGAACCATGGGATTGTATAAATAGAGCAAGGCTCTAAGTTGTAAAGACATCGAATAGAGGATGGGCATGAAGAGTCTTAGAGATTAAGTCAAGTGCGAAGTGTGTCTTGGGTCGTAGAGTAGGAAAAAGGCTCCACAACTGAGTGTGCAGAGGCCTAGTAGAGTTCGTAGCTGAGTGCGCGGACCACTGCAGCTGAGTGCACAAGGTAGATTTGAGTATGTAACCGGAGAAGAAATTAATAAAGAAAGGTTTTGTTACCACTTCTGTGTATTTGTTCCGAGTTATTACATCTTTGATATCATTTGTGAATATACTATTTCTTTACTGCACGCACTCGTATGAATGGTGAATATTGTTAAGTATAACTGAAAGAATACATATAAGCTAAGTTAATCAACTAATAGTAGATTATTAGTAAGGACTTGGGTGATAACATTGTTTGGCCCCCAAGTCGGGCTGCGCAAAGGCAGCATCTCTGGTTGTGAGGTACGGGTGAGTGCATGTAGCGACATGCACACAAGGTCGAACCGCGGACCACTTGAACTCATCAGACATCTTCAGGGTGCGAAAACCTGGTTTTATCACCCTCCCATACTACTTCGGCTAAGACCTCAGTCCGCGCTCCGCGGACTGTTGCCGAAAGGGCTAGTAGTACCAAGATTTGTTTGGCTAAATCACCTCTAAACCTGGGTCAGGCCCCAACAAGCCAACAAATGGTTATGCTGCTGAGAACAATGTAAACTTTGAAATGGGAACTGATACTGTTACATTTTTTGTAGAGATAGCAAAAAAGTGACCCGATTTTGAAAAGGGGTGATGTAGAACACACATGTTTTTTTTAGAGCATAGTTTTTGGCACTATAATTTTTTTATGTACGTTGCGTTTTAGAATGGTAGTGATTTTGACATTGATTTAAAAAAGTGGTAATTCTACACCATGCCCTTTTTTTACTTTTAATTTTATAATATATGAAATGTAAATAATTATTTTGTAAATTTAATAATTTTGGAAGTGGTCTTCTTTTTCATATTTTCTTTCTTTTATTTTTTTTTTGTAGTGAGGTTTTTATTGTTTTTCATAATTAAAGAAGAAGGTCGATATTTTGAATTTTCGATATTCTACATATTTATACATTGTTAATTAATTTTTCAATCCACATGAAATAATTGTCTCTAAAAAACAATATTTTTTAACAATTGACATAAAAATAACTATTTTTAACATAAATATAACTAAAAAACAACATTTTTTGATAATTCTTTTGCTAGAAATGACTTGTCAAAATCACAGGAAAATTTTAACTAAAAATGGTTAAATAATAGTTTTTTTTATGAATTTCATGTCAAAAAATAATAATATTTTTTCAAAAAATAATGATTAGCTTAAAAATTAATGTGAAAATCACATAATACAAATATTTTAATTTTTTTTATTAAAAATTTGTAAAAGCATTTTAAAAAAGTTTCATAGTTTTTTTAACGACTTTTTTTATTATTAAAAAAAAAATTGGCTGTGGCCCCTCCACTTCCCCGCTGCTCGTGGTGGTGCAGCCATGGGCGGAGGGGTCTGCGTGTAGGCCCCTATGCCCATGGCCATGCCACCATGGGTGGCTGGGGGGGGGGGTGGTGATTCCGAGAAATGCCCTCCCACCCCCCGGCCGCCCTGGTGGCGCGGTCATGGGCGGAGGGGCCTGCACGGGCGGAGGGGCCTGCACAGACGGAGGGGCCTGCACGCAGACCCCTCCGCCCACGGCCGCGCCACCACGGGCAGCTGGGCGGCGAGGGGACAATTCCGAGAATCGTTTGACCGCCCCCCAGCCACCTGTGGTGGCATGGCTGTGGGCAAAGGGGCCTGCACGGAGACCCCTCTGCCCACGGCCATGCCACTATAGGCAGTCGGGGGGTGGGCGGGGGATTTAGTGCAGGCCCCTCCACCCATGGCCACGCCACCGCAGGTGGTCTAGTGATTCTCGGAATCGTACTCCGCTCCCCGGCTGCCTGTGGTGGCGCGACCGTGGGTGGAGGGGTCTGCGTGTAGGCCCCTCCGCCGACGGCCGCGCCACCACGGGTAGTGGTCAAGCAGAAGGGCCACAACCAATTTTATTTTTTCCTTTCTTAAATAGAAAAATAAATAAATAAAAATAAAAATTCGTTAAAAAAACTATTACTTTTTTTTTTTAAATTTCAAATTAAAAAATTAAATTTGTTTAGAAAAATAAAACACACACACACACACACACACACACACACACACACACATATATATATATATATTAAAAAAAAAAATTGTTTTAAAAAAACAAAAAAACTTTAAAAAAAATTTTTTTAATTAAAAATAAATAAATAAATTTGTTTAAAAAAAATAATTTTTAATTTTTAATTTTTATTAATAAAAAATGTAGGTTTAATAAAAAACAATAATTATTTTTTTTTAAAATGAAAAATACGCATTTCTTTATAAACTGTAAATGTTTATTTATTTATTTATTTCATTTGAAAAGACATATATTTTACACCATATATATATATATATATATATATATATATATATATATATATATATATATATATATATATATATATATGTTACCAGTTTTTTAATGTTTTCATTAATTTTCTATTTTTTTTAAACTAGTTCGTTTTTATTTATTTTTTTCCTAGTTTTTTTTAATGTTTTTTTATAATTTCTCTATTTTTACTTACTTATATTATTATTATTATTATTATTATTATTATTATTTTCCAAATTCTTTTATGGTTTATGAGATAAATTTTTTTAAACATTTTTTATTTTTTATTTTTGTCTTTTATATATATATTTGTTTTTTTAAGTAATCAACATTTTAATCTTAATTTTAGTAGTTTTTAATTTTTTTTGGTTAATTTTCTATTTTTTTTCTAATCTAGTTTGTTTTTAAGTTTTATTTTTAATTTTTTAGTTTTTAGTTTTTTTTTTTTCATTTTTTTTTACCTACTTAATTTTCTGTTTTTTTTTAAATGTTTTTTTTTTTTCTTTTCCATATTTTTTTTTTCTTTTGCCAATTTTTTTTTATGGTTTACAAGATATTTTTATTTTTTTATTTTTTATTATTTTATTTTTATCCTTTTTCCATTTTTAAAAATGTTTTTTACTATTTATTTGTTTATAATTTTTATTTTTATTTTTAGTTCTTTAATTCTTATCATTAAAAAAAAATTGTTTAAAAAACATAAATTTAAATTTTTTTTTAATAAAAATAGTAGGTTTAATAAAAAATAATTATTATTATTTTTAAATAAAAAATACACATTTCTTTATAAACTGTAAATGTTTATTTATTTATTTATTTCATCTGAAAAGACATATAGTTTAGGCCATTTTCATGTTTATTTATTTATTTATTTTTTTAATATTAATTTTACTAGTTTTTTAATTTTTTTCATGAATTATCTATTTTTTTTTTAAACTAGTTTGTTTTTATTTATTTTCTTCCTAGTTTTTTCTAATTTTTTTTTTATAATTTCTCTATTTTTACTTTTATATATATAATTTTTTTTTTTTCCAAATTCTGGTTTAGGAGATAATTGTTTTTTTGTCTTTTTTTTAATATATATTTTTATATATTTTTTTTAAGTAATCAACATTTTAATTTAATTTTAGTAGTTTTTAATTATTTTTTTTGCTAATTTTCTATTTTTTTATTTTTAATATAGTTTGTTTTTTTTTATTTTTATTTTTTTATTTTTATTTTTTTTTACGTACTTAATTTTTAGTTTATTTTAAATGTTTTTTTTTCTTTTCCATATTTTTTTTCTTTTGCCATTTTTTTTTTTAGTTTACAAGTTTTTTTTTTTTTACTATTTATTTGTTTATAATTTTTATTTTTAGTTTTTTAATTCTTATTATTAATTTTGTTTTTTTTGTACATTTTTATGATTGATTTCTTTTTCTTTTTCTTTTCTCTTTTTTTTTTTTTGTCGTCTTTTTATTTTATGTTTTGTTTTCAGTATATATTTTGATTTATGTTTTGTTATTTATTTTCTTACTTCTTTTGGTTTTGTGTTTTCTCATTGTT
Source organism: Pinus tabuliformis (assembly GCA_031772625.1). Taxonomy (NCBI): domain Eukaryota; kingdom Viridiplantae; phylum Streptophyta; class Pinopsida; order Pinales; family Pinaceae; genus Pinus; species Pinus tabuliformis. The sequence goes on along the minus strand of CM062809.1, from coordinate 726,853,812 downwards.
TTTATTTTATTTTATTTTATTTATTTATTTTTATGTTTTCATTATTTTTTTAAAATTTTAATATTTTTTGGGGTCATGATAAAATATTTTATGCCATTATTTCGAAATGTTGAAATTTTACTTTTGAAAAAAGAAAAAATGTTTTCCTAGCGTTAACACTTTTCGTTTTGAGGGTGTTTTCTGGACAATTTTTGCACAAAAAATTGCTTTTCACCACCATTTTTAAAACATGTTGAAAATTTACCCAAGAAAAAAAAAGATGTTATTCAAGCATCAACACATTTCGTTTTTAGCACTGTTTTTTATGTTTTTTCGTGGTTTTTTGGCCAGAGTTCCCGTTTTGAGTTTATAGTTCCCATTTCAAAGTTTACATTGTTCGAGACTGGGATCTGCATAAGGGATGTCTGATGTCATGTCACTCGAATCCGACAAAGAAAGAAATTGAAAAGTGGTTGGATAGAAAGATTCACGAGTTCGCAGCGCAAGAAAATAGGAATCCGCGAGTATCAAAGGAACAATGGTTAGAGCACTACGTGTATACAGAAATCCACGAAATTTTCATTGCATCCTTCCCCTCTGAATTGTATGAGTGGATCACGAAGCTAGAAGACAATTAGGGAAGGTGTACGCTAGACAAACCGATTGTGTGGACTCCAGAGTTAGTGTGCAAACTAGAAGCGTCAGAAGATAGAATTGCGCCCGCAGTGGACCATTGGCTCGATTGAATTATAGAAGGATTTATCACCGAGTTCACGGTAGATACGTCAGTCAGCTATAGCAAGGCAGACGACACTTCCTCAAAGGTCCGTGAGGTAAGTACATTAAATATTTCAATACTTAGATTAAGATGCTACTGTATGAAAAGAGGGTTATGCGAATAAATTGATGTTTGGGGCTACGCAAAGTGGGAAGATCTACAGAAACGGAAGTAGCGAAGAATTAGAGACTAGTCCCTTGATTTCACCTCTGCGAGAAAGCAAGGAAGAGCTCGTGAAAGTTTCTCTAAGAAGCGTGATCAGTCTAATAAGGCTGCGAATTCCACACATACCACCCCCACCTACATCGCCACATGTTTCGCCATCTTCACCTCCATCTCCACCCACACCACCTCCACCACCACCATAGTTCCATATGGTGAGCGCAATAAAATTATCGGTATTCAAAGGGGTAGGGAACGAAGATCCAGACCAATTTTGGTTCATGGTAAAGGTTGTATGGGAAACGCAAGGAGTCATGAATGAAAACATAAAGAAGGCAACAATGGTAAGCATGTTGCAGGATCGCGCACTGATGTGGTACATTAACCACTCTAATGACAATCCAAACATAAGGATCGTAGATATCCAAGCTTCACTAAACAGGGAATTTAACAGGCCAAAATCGAAGACACAGTCGATCATCGGGTTTAAGGAAATCACAATGCTTCCAAGCGAGACCCCTTGGGAACTGGATCAGAGACTGAAGGGAATGATTCGTGAAGCCAACATGACCTTGACAGATGGACAACATCGCGCATGGTTTGTAGCACCACGAATGCCACATCTAAGAATAGCATTGTTGCAGTAGAGGTTATCACCCAGACCGAAGCTTTGGAGATTTCCATGAGACTACACGAGACGCCAATACAAGATCATAGCCCGGGAGTCCAACAAATCCAGATGCAACTAAAAAATTTATGTCTGGAAATGTAGAGTTTAAAACGAGACAAGACAACTCGCCTAGAGGTGTGCAAGGAGGTATGGTGCATAAAATGCAAGGGACAAGGACATGGTAAGGACCATTGTCTAGTCTTCACGAATTACTTGGCGGGAAGAGGGCCAATGCCATTGAGACCAAAGTCACATGTAGAACCGAGCACGGCGCCTGCATTATGGTGCACGATTTTTCAGGTAGGAGAAAAACATGCTATGGATAATTGTCATCTATTATAGAAGTATATGCACACGTCATAACAATTGTTTTGTAATTTTTGTAGGTCGATAGGCCATGATGAGCGCATCTGTAAAAGTTATGAACTAATGATGGATCAGACCCCTACCTACAGGGTGCAGACTGAAACACGAGCCCTCGATCAAAATGCGAGGATGGCGCGTACTAGATTTTAGGGCCGTGAATGGGGTCGAAGTGGAATGGGACCAGGAAGGAGTCATGGACAATTGATTTGTTACAATTGCGGAGGGCCAGGGCATTATGCCCGCAATTGTATAAATTCGACAAGAGAATCATGCTTATATTGTACCCAATTTGATCATGAGACGGAGGACTGCCCTACATTGATAGCGAGGTTGTGCCATAAAGGAATACTCCATACCCCCAACTCAAAATCTACAAATGATGAGATCTGAGCCACAAAAAGAGGACCCAAATGTAAACTTTGTGCTTCGAAGTGGTATCATGACTAGAGATTACAGAGGTAATCATTTGGAAGAATGTGTGTGGGTTCACAAGGCTCCTACAAAGGAACCTGAATTTGATTTGAAGCGCGCAAAGGAGACAATCATGGAAGCTAAGAAGATCATCATGTAGGCCTCCACTTCAGGTAGTAAGGATCAACTAGAACCGGAGATTGATCCTTCAATGTTCACTACCTTTCTGGAGACATGTATGAAGTTGCTGCGTGACAGCAAAACTGTGAAAGGACTGCAGGAACTTATCACTAGGTGCACTAGGTCAAGAGAACCACGCATAGTCCAAAAGCTTGGGAAACACACATTGCGAATAGGAAGGGAAATGAGATTAATTACACAAATCGGGGAGTATGAAATGGATCAAGTAATTCTGGATCTAGGATCGCACATGAATGTACTACCAAAGCAGACATGGGAGCACATGGGCAGGCCTATGTTGCAATGATATCCTATTTAATTGCAAATGACGAACCAACAAAAGGCCCTACCCATGGGAAGATTGCAAGGAGTAACGGTGGATATTGAAGGTGCAGGCGCGCTTGCAGATTTCGAAGTGATAAATATTATTGATGACAACAATCCCTATCCCGTGCTACTAGGAATAAATTGGGCCACTGACATGAATGGGGTGATCAATCTCAAGAAGTGCAAGATGATTTTCGAGAAAAAGTCATTATGCGTAGTGGTAACGCTAGACCCTGCGGAAGGAGCACGCTACACAGAACCGATGCATGATGATGATAGTGATGACGATCTCGACTATATCTACAAGATAACTACATGAGAGAAATATTGGGTGAATCAAACAATAGATGGCACGATTTCATGGGAGCGTGAAAGCTCCTGCACATTGGATTCAGACGAGGAAATAGAACGAAGGAAGAACTGGTTACACGAGGTAACCATGCTAAACTGCAACGCGATGATAATGTCACTATGATGTGTAGCAACAGAGGTAGGAGATCTACCTATGTATGACAGGTTGACCACGGTGGATGAATTCTTGAACAAATTTGAAAGTGAAGTGTTAGAACAGGAGTAGTTCGATACTTTGAAATGGGCACTGCACGCCACGCCTACAAGGTGGTGGGGTACGCACAAACAGAGTTTTGGGGACTGACATGAATGCAGAAAGATGATGCACCTATAATTTGAGAAGCCTCAGATGCAGATGGAAGCCGGGCATGGTGGACGAAACAACCTGCATTCCCACCTTTCTAGATGGGTACATGCATATGGTACGTAGCCCACACGAACACACACCACTCTCACGATAAGAAAGATGAACAACAAGGAGATGCAGGCAAGACAAGTGCATGAATGAAGAAGTATGATAATACCTAGCATGCCAAAAATCATACATGGGGAAGCCTTTGACAAGGTGTGCAAAGTACTGAACAGGGTCCACCATGTGAGACACATAGACTGGGACCTGCGTGTACCAACGGTTGTATGGGCCTATAGGACCATGTGCAAAACTCTGACCATGCAAGCACTTCCGAAGCAGAGGTATGAAGTAGGGGTTGTAATCCCTATGGAGCATGCAACGCTGAGTCCGCACGTAATAGCACCCGTAGATACGACAGTCCATGAAGTACGGAACGAAGAAATCCCACAACAACAAGAAACAAAACATATAGGACTTGAGGAAGAAATCCAATGGGGAAAATTTAGACTCCGCGAACTTGAAAAAGATCGGGGACAACTAAGGGAGAAAAGTGATTTGATGGATGCCAAGGTCAAGAAGCTAGAAGACGAAATAAAGGAAGCATTTCTTGTCGAAAAACCAGGAATGGTAAGGAAAGGTACGTACAATCGTACTAACCAGTTGGAGGACTATCGTCGTGAACTAGTTAGTTTGTTTCTGTGGCTTGGACGTCATATCATCGAAAGAAGTGACCAGGGTAGTACGCTGTAACTAGTAAAGTGCGCAGTGCTGATCACAACAATGGAAGGTGGGGATTCTCCGCGAACCATGGTACAGGACGGGATGGAACCCCACACGGGTGGTACGACCACCTAACTAGCTGTAGGAAGAGCAGTCTTAGTGCTCCAGGCAGTTGAAAGGGAGCGCGGTACTATAAACTATTATTCCTGGGGGTTGCGCGATATTGGAGATGCGCACAGAATCAAAATGTCACAAGGTTTGCAACCACACACGGAGGGTTGTGCCGCCGCACAGGTTGCCTGGGAAGTGACCATTGAGGTCACTATTCATGATGGGATTTGCGATTTGAGGCCAAATGGAGCAGGCAACGAGCATTTAAGATGCAAGTTATGGGCAATATTTGGGAAAATCTGCCACCAAGAAAGCATTAACGGCTCGAAATTGGGGGGAACAGTCGAATTTGAATTCAAAAGGCGTATAAAACAAAAAGGGCTAGCTAGCGAACAATAATTGGTCATTAGAGAGTTGAGCATCTGAGTAGAGCACTAAGCATTGAGAGTCGAGCGATAATTGAGCCCCTAAGTTTGCGAGTGACAGAATATAGCCTAGATATGATGACGACCACTAAGGATGGTTTGAGAATTGAAGAGGTAACTACCGGTGAGGCTGCGCAGACCCAAATGGTGGAGGATGTTCCAAAAGGCACCGGGGTTGTGACAGAAATCCCCAAATCGACGCGAACACTGAGGCCCAAGAAGGATAAATAGTCAATGGGTCAGGTATGCGTGTCCCCGAGGAGTCCGTGGCACAACAAACTATCCATGGCAGAGAAGGGGAAAGCAGTAATAATAGAAACAAATGAGGAAGAAGAAGACTTATAGGCCCTGGTCATTGCAGAAGAAGAAGAAGACATGGAGGAGGATATCCAACCGTTACACTCTGCAACAAAACTGCCTGCATATGTCCCACAGTAAAAAGAGAAGACTAAAGTACCAAAGGATCTGAATGAAACCAAGAGTCCACTCCAGACCCCGCTCCTTCCAGATGACATCGTGTCTGAAGGCACACAACTAGGCCACGTGCCAACCATGAATTTCGAAGACTGGGACCTCATTGACCGTGACAAATTCCCTCATCTGGAGACCGTGAATCTGATGAAGCAGAACACTATGGGGGTGGTGACAACGCTTGAGCCATGGAAGTGGCTGTGTGGTGTTGAAAATGCCAGATTACTGAACTTACTTTGGGTACCACATTTCCACCATGCAACAATCACCATTTTCATCATCAGACAACTTCTCTTACTGGTGCATGATGGGTACCTGTGGCTGGATGAGCCTATCCCCATCACAACCGATCTAATTCACTGCATCTCTCAGCTACCATGTAAAGGAAAGGACTCTGCGACCATAGCCGAAGGAAAGGGCAATGATTTGGCCCTTGTAGAAGCCATGAAGACAAAATTTAAACTGGAGAAAAGGAAGAGGGGCTACGCTATCTCCAACATCAAGGACAAAGGGGTCCACGTAGCCACCCAAATCTTGGCTGACAAAGTTATGAGGAAGTGCCGCGCTGATGAGGTGCCAGCGCCGGTGATCGCCCTGGTTGAGCAGTGCGTGGAGGGGGTCCAATTCAACTAATCTGAATTCCTATGTGAAGAATTTTTGAAGAACTGTTGCGAAGCCCAAGAGCAGGGTAAAACCTTCCACTATTTGTGGTTTCTATTATCCATATTGCTTGTAGCAAGAGAATTGTCGGAGGACAGTCAATTCCCCAACATCAACAGAGAATTACCAGAGGCCGTGAAGTACACTTTGCTTTGGGCCTCAAAGGACATGAAATGGATCTGCGACACCAAAATCTTCTGGGTGCTCATGGACATGAACATCCAGATGTGGATCAACCATAAGTTGTGCTTGTCACCCACGGTGTACAATAGTCTGCAAAGTTTTGCAGACTTCAAATCTAATATGTACAACATTTATATCAGGGCGCGAAAGGATTCAACAAAACAGTGGACAAAGCTACCATTTGTAGCCGCTGACGACGCAATTTTTACTGTCTTGGAAACATGGCCTCCTGAATGGTGTGCCCCAGATTTAGCAAAAATGGAGAAGGCGGTAGCACAGAAGAAAAAAGACGATGCCAAGCTGCGCGTCACTCAATTGGAAGAGAAAAGGTGGATGGAAACCGCAACAGCTAAGGAGAGGGCAATGCGGGAAGTGAGATAGAAATCCACGGAGCAGAAGAAGGCTGCAGAAGCAGTAGCAGTAGCACAGGCAGCAACAACATAGGAAGACGAGGGCCAAGCAATGTCCTCATAAGGGCATGAGGTAGAGGAAATAGAAATAGTAGAAGGGAGTGCAGACCCAGGGGCCGCGTCCACATAGTTAATGTGCCCACGTATTGCCGAAAGAGCAGGACCAAGGAAAAAGGTCAAGGCCTCGAAGTTGGCCATTGACCCAATCACCTTAACCGAAGGTGATCTCCATGACATCGGTGAAATGGTCCATGATGTCACCAATGAAGCACTTCAGGAGTTTATGCAGGAGCATCAGATTGTGTTGCGGGCCCTCAGAGCGCAGTTGTAGGAGTTACAGGTGCACCCCCCTCAGGAAGGTACCCTGTCAACCCACGTTGCAGCAGGAACTTCAGTAGTAGAGCAGATGTTGTGCACAAGGATGGAAAACACAATAGTGTTGCTGGAGGGAGCTCTAGTGTCGTCAAATGTGATGGATCGATTATCGATTAGCATGATGAAAGGCATTGGCCTTAATTTGGCTGCCCTTCCCTGAGAAATGTTGTATCTGCTACAGGATGGGATAATGGCAGAATTGTGGGCCAGGGAGGGCATCGTGATCCAAGTTCTTAGCGAGCAGAAGATAAACATAGAACAACACAGCTTGAAGCATGGCGAATTTGTGTCGCAAAATCAACATTTGGTGCAAACAGTAGATGACGCTTGTCGATGCATCCCGGAGTTGGCCATCGCAGCAGATCTACTGGTAGAAGTGCAGATCCACAGTTTGGAAACCAGAGTTCACAAGGCTAGGGAAGAGATGACAAAGGTGCAACTAGAGTTGAATCTCCAGATCACTGAGCTACAGTTGAAGGCAAAACCTTCCACTCCCTCAGAAATAAAAAAAAACAACGCACTAGTGCTATCGCAACAGGGTTGGAAGAAATTGGAGGTGAAGCACACGATTGTACCGGCATGTTGGAACAAGCACTGGAAGTCCTCACGACTTTGCAGGAGGACCCCAAGATCCAGTGCCTAGAAACAGAGGTGCGAGAACTTCAGCAGCAATACGACAATGTCAGAGGAACTACGTAGACAGTAGTCCTCACTTAGCGGCTTGCGAGGATGTAACAAGATAAGGCACTGAAGGAGCAGGTTGACGCTGCATGACACAAGGGGGAAGTTCTCAAAGTGTGCATTCAACCATGGATTGACGAGGCCTTCACAATCATGGAAAATATCCAATGGAAGCTAGCGCACATACAGGGGATGCACACACAGATGCAGGAAATCACGTCGGCCACAAAGGTCTCAAAAGAACGGATGCAACAGGTTCAGTAAGCAACAAATCAGTGCGTTGCGGACATCGGTACCGTTCGAGAATAGTTTGAGGGACTTCATGCCAAGATCGCCATGCCAATAGAGTGACTCGAGGGTGAGTCACAATGTTTGTGTTGGGGGCCTGTTGGGCATGGAATCCCCCCATGACATGTTTTGGGGATCAAAGCCCAAGTGTTGAGTTGATATTGTTGTAAAGCTCCGTGAATTGCGGGCATGAAATGTATGTTAGAGTCATAGGGTTGTCTGCCCTAAGTTTTGAATGTAATGTCGGCCTACCGACCATGGGATTGTATCAATAGAGTAAGGCTCGAAGTTGTAAAGACATCGAATGGAGGATGGGAATGAAGAGTCTTAGAGATTAAGTCAAGTGAGAAGTGTATCTTGGGTCATAGAGTAGGAAAAGGCTTTGCAATTGAGTGCTTAGAGGCCTAGTAGAGTCTGCAACTGAGTGTGTGGACCCCTGCAGCTGAGTGCGCAGGGTAGAGTTGAGTCTGTAACTGGAGAAGAAATTAATAAAGAAAGGTTTTGTTACCACTTCTGTGTATTTGTTCTGATTTATTACATGTTTCATATCATTTACAAATATATTGTTTCTTTACTGCGCACACTTGTATGAATGGTGAATATTGTTAAGCATAACTGAAAGCATAGAGATAAGCTAAGTTAATCCACTAATAGTAGATTAATAGTAAGGACTTGGGTGATAACACTGTTCAGCCCTCGAGTCGGGCTACGTGAAGGTAGCATCTCTGACTGCGAGGTACGAGTAAGTGCGCGTAGCGATGTGCGCGCAGGGTCGAACCGCGGACTACTTGAACTCATCATACATCTCCAGGGTGTGGAAACCTGGTTCTAGCACCCTCCCATACTACTTCGAGTGAGACCTCAGTCTACGCTCCTTGGACTATTGCCGAAAGGGCCAGTAGTCCAGGATTTGTTTCGCTAAATCACCTTTGAAGCTGGGTCAGGCCCCAACAAGCCAACATTATTCCACGTAGATGGTGTCTCCTAAATTTGTCCTTTTTGGGACTCCCTTTTATGTGCACTTTCTCATTTTCTTCTCATCCTTCTCAATCGAATACCCATATTCTAGATCAAAGAAAGACATAATCACTCAACCTTTTTGACACAATGACCTTCCCTATAAATCCCTCTCTCATCTCTAATAAATTTGTTTGAAAAGGGATACCTTTCTCTTCTTTATTTTAGGTTTCTTTCCCTTGGGATAATTCTTTTGAAATTGAAAATTTTACATTGTTTTTCAACCTACTTCTTGTTGCACAATGGTGTCCAAGCTATTCGTCATTGCTTCCACAATCCTAAAACATTTCCACTATTACTTCATGCTCATAATTATTGACATGTAAGCTCAACCTTGTACCTATAACTTCATGAGGATTAACATGTCGTTTAATTCCTCAACCCACCACATTTGCATCTATTTTGGAACATTTTTCTATAATTATCCTTTGCCATGTTGATCTGCACAAGGATCGTTCAATAATAAATGTCTTCTATATTGACCCTAATTTGAGACATAACTTTCTCATTCTCAGAGTGTCCTCTAAATAATAGTCAACTAATTGGATATTCTTCAACTCCGTGATAAAAAATTTAGTTGTAACATCAATTAATATAGTCATTGAAGAGGATTGTCATCAATTCATTAATTTAAGATGGAGATGTATAATTCACAATGTTTATGCATGGGCATCCATGAAGTCGCTTTTCCTCACACACACACACACGAAACCAACATAGATCCATATCAACCCTAGGTCTATCAAGTATCAAGATGGATCAAGTCTCTCGAGGTGCAAACATTTTTTCAAGTCTTGTAAGAAAAAAAAAGTTTGCACCTTAAGATACTTGATCCCTATCAATGCTTAATAAATGTGTGGTTAAGATGGACTTATGTTGGTTTTATAGTATTTGCAAATGTCATGGGTTAACCAATTCCATACAAAATAACTATGCCAAGAGGTGCTCTACAACCTAGTATGGGGACCATGGCAAGTTGTAGTGGTGTAAATATTTGTTTGTAAACATTTACATGTCAGATCAATTAAAAAAGAATAAAAGGTTAAAAGTAATACAAAGCTGATAATGGGGGAGATATTGTAGTGTTGGTAAATGAGTGTAAGCATTTAAATATTCCCTTTCTCCTCAATTTAAAAATGATGTTATGGTAAAAATTGCATAAAAAATGTCTCCTCGCGGGATGATGGAGTTGTTGTCTCAATGGGATGCTATCCCCTCCACCTGATTTTAAATCACATGGGGGGCACCATGACCCATCATAATAATGTTGGAAGGGTAGACGTCCAGTTGGATTTTGAGATCCTGACTCCAATTTCTAGTGGTGTCCAGACGTCTTAGTCCTAGGATGAACTATCAGTTTCTAATTATGAGGCTTGTGGGCTATTACATATACGTAGGGAGGTTGCTAGTTCCCCATCAACCAATTTTCTTTGAAAAAATTTCCATAAAAATTTGTCAATGGTTTATAGCTTGAGTGGTTGAGATGGTGGTTTTCCATTCCATCCATTAGGGTTCAAGTCTTTGGGGACACTCATTGCTCATTGCTAGTCATAGTAAGGTTATTGAGATGTGAAGTGACTTTTCTAGGCACATGGACTTCATAAATTTTGGTGGGTAGTAACCACTAGTAAGTCTAAACATTTACATTTTTACTCCTACATAAGTCCTACCTTGGCAACTAATTCTGTAACCATATCCATATTTAAATTTATTTAATAAGCACATAAAAACTTAATATTTACCATAAACTTACGATACAACAAGATTCTTATCCATGGATATTCACCCCACTTTATCAAGGATATTATTAACTTGTAAATAAGTTTTCTTACAATACCATGGGAGAATATCATGGTTTATCAATACCACATGCCCAAAAATCATAATTCATTTCACAATTAAATATTTTATAAATATTATAATTTAATTTAACTTTATAACACTTTTAAAAATAAACTTAAAAGTAAAAATGTTATAATTAGTATTTAGATATATCTAAACCCTTCATACTCACTACTACTAAAAATATTTTGTGAATATTCCATAGAGATTTCATAAAAGTTTTAATAAAATAAAAAATGAGAATATTTTTATATAGAGATGTGAAATTTATATAATATAAATAATATTATTAAGAACCATCATAGATTCATCTTAACTAAGGATCTACTTAATAGTGAGAGAAATCAAATATTCTCTAAGGGTAAACCTTTACTAGTTCTGTATTCAAAAAAAAGTTTTGCGCCTTAAGAGATTTGATGCCTCTTTGCTCTTAGTAGATTCAAAGTTAAGATGTATCTAAGATAACTTTATAATATTTACAAATACTATGAATTACCTACTATCAAACCCCTTACAAAAATTGGCTCAAATTGTACATATATTCTTAACTATTAAGTTAACTCAAATTATACACACCCAATTTATATAAATTAACTATATTAAATTTCCCATCAACCCATATAAATCCATGTATTAAAACATATATTAAGTTAAAAAATTAGAATGTACCTAACCTTTTGTAAACACCACAATCCTTAAAATAGTTGTTAAAAAAAAATGAAATAATACATCTACAATTATAATTAATTTTAAATTTTAAATATGGTTGAGTTTTTAATTCTTTTGGATTAATTAAATAATTGAAATAAATAATATTGCACAACAAAATACACAACACTACAATAATGCATCCAATGTAACCCTTCGATTTTGAGGAAGTATTTTCGCAAAATGAAGTATCTCATATGCTTACAAACTCTTAAGTTTTAGCTATGATGACTAAGATAAATCACTTAAAATTTCAGCTTTGGTTAGTTGCTAGTGATTTCCAATTAATAAATAATAAATTAAAATAATATGAACATATTCTATTAATTTAGGTCGGTGGATCATTATTATTATCCCCAAAGGTAGGTAGGGTAATTATTTTTAACCATCGCCGTCGATTTTGTTGAGAGTTCATCCCATGTGTAGCATGGTATAAATGCCACAACTATATCTTCAAAATGGATGATACTGTTATCGAGCAAACCGATGGTGCTAGGAGGTAATAATAAACATGGAAAACGAAAGGAATGAAGCCCTGGAAAAGTTACCACGCATCATCATTATCAATAAATCGAATTCATATTCAAAGGAGATTTAATGAGAACTGTCCCTCTCGTTTGGATGAATTTGAAGGTGGTGAAGAAGCCCATGAAATGCCATGCCTCTATATCTACCCTGAGAGATGTCTATTCTCATTGCTCCGATTAGAATGATTATATATTTATTATTAAACACTATTAGTTTAACACTTACTAATACAAATTATAATGTTTCATTTTATCTCTTCATAATAGATTGTAGAGCTATTTTTAACTAAATATATTTTTACATTAAATTAAGTTACTTTTTACAACTAGTCTAGAGCCATCTTAAGCTTAGATCTATCAAGTGCCAAAGGATCAAATATTTTGAGGTGCAAATCTCTTTTTTGAATGCAAGTTTGAGGAAAGGTTTGCACCTCTAGAGATTTGATCCCTCTTGATGCTTGATAGATCCAAGTTTAAGATAGATCTAGGTTGGTTATATAATATCTATATTTGTATCCATGTGTCTCTTTCTTATTCCCTCTCTCTATCTCAACCCCAAAACATACACATTCTCTCTCCATTTATGTCCATCTCTCTCTCCCTCCTTCCTCCTCTCCCTCTCTATCTTCGCCTTCTCTCTCTCTTCCCCTTCTATGCCTCTCTCCTTCTCTCTCTCTTCCCTATGACTCTCTTCCTTCGCTCACTCTCTCTCTCTCTCTCCACGTTTCTCCCTCTATGGCTTTCTTCTTCCCTTCCCCTTTGTCCCCATCCAAATCCATCTCTCTCTTGAGTCATTTCTCTCTTCCTTTCTCTCTCTCCCTTTCTCTCATGCCCCCTTTGTCTCTCATGCCCATCACTCGCGCTCTCTCTCCCCTCCAACACTGTCACTATCTCCCTCCCTCTCTTATTCTCTCTCCGCCCTCCATCTCTATGTCTCTCTCTCACTCTCTTCCACTTCTCTCCCTATCTCTCCCACCTCCTCTTCTTTGTCTTCCCTCCTCTCCTCTCTCTCCATCTCTCCCTTGTCACTCCTTCTCTCTCCACCTCTATCTCTGTATGTCTTTTTTCATTCCTCCCTCTCTCTCCCCGTCCCCCATCTCTCTTTATCCTTGTCTTCATCACCTCCCTACCGGTAATGCCAATGAGCTGCGAGGCGTTTCGGTGAGGACCGCACAATGGAGGAGCAGATGAGATGGAGGAAACGACGCAGCTGCAGATAAGAAACACGCAAAGGCACATTGCTGCAGATAAGAAACACACGAAGGCACATTGAAAAATGGCTAAGTGTGGAAGAGGTCGGTTGGTTTATAGCGTGAGGCGGTCCCAGGTGGGGGCACCCAGCCAACCGGTCGATGTGTTAAACGGTGAAGTATGGAGGTTGGCCAACAAGAGGATGCGTTGGTTCATGAAGTTGGGCGAACCATATATAAAGTGGATTGGTGTGGAGCTAAGGATCATTCAACCTAGCAATCAATGCAAGTCTTCAACATGGAGAAGGTGTAGTGCATAGGATTGGGAGTTGAAGTGAAGGCGTAGTGCAGGCGGTTGGCAAGCCGAAGCACTCACACTGAAAACAGAGGTGCAAGCTAAGGTGTAGGTCGAGGGTGCCGCAGGGCGAGCCAGGGCGCACAGGCAGACACACACGGGATTCTGAACAGATCATTTAGGAAGTTGTTCAGAAGGTTGAACGAACGGTCGTGCACTGAACGAATGCACAGGAAGTCGTTCTGAGGATCATTCGGAGGTTGTTCAGAGGATCGTTCAGAGGTCGTTCGGAGGTCGTGTAGAAGGTCGTTCAAGGTCGTTTGAAGAATCATTTGGAAGGTTGTTCGAGGGCGTGGTAGGGCACCTGCCCGAATGGCACGAGTTGGTGAACAGGGGTTCGTGCAGAGCCTTGAATGGGTACACAGTGAACGACTCGTCGGTGGAGACTTGGCGAGTTGGGCATTCGGTGGAGAGCGCCCGCCGGTGGATAAGTTAGACAAGTTGAACGGAACACGTTCAGATGAACGTGCAGAGGCAAACGAGGAGTTGGGCAGAGTTGTTTGAACGACCGTGTGGGCGTGCCGACGAGCTGGCTGAACACGTTGTGTTGGCGAATGTAAAAATATTCTAAGTGTAAATTTGGGGTTTCCTCAAAATTGAACTTGTATATTGATATATTATTATTACGGGCAGACTCATTACAGGGAGTTGCCCATCCCAGTTATACTATTGTGCATTTATGTTAATGTTGATGAATTTTTAACTGTTGTTTTATAATGAATGAAAGTACTTGGTAAAGAGAAAAATAAACTAAGTATAGAAAGTAGGCGTAGTCCATGATTGCAAGTATTGGTGAAAAGAATGTGGTCAGTGATGCCGCACCTCTTATAGTGTGGTTGGAAGAGTACCGTCAATGTCAGGGCGTGACAAGTGGTATCAGAGCTGATGAATGATGGGGAGTTGAATACTTGACATTCATGAAAGGTGATTCAGAGAATCAAGGAGGATGTCTATCTTGTAGAAAATGGATTTTGCAACCGTCTAAGAATTTGAAGAAAGTCTACTTGATGAATGAAGTGAGTTTGAACAAAGATTTGCGGAAGTGGGCAAGGACTTGTTCGAAATGAAGGATGCTCTTCGTGCCTTGGTCAAGGAAGGGATCTCTGACAGGAATAGGGATGAAGCCTATTGACTTGCAGGGAAAGTGGAATTGTTTGATGCAGAATTCAAGGAGTTGAAGATATGGCAGGACTTGATTCGAGAGAAATAAAAATGACTAACTCTTGAGAAGAAGCAGTTCATATCTTTCATTCAGGATAAGGAGAAAGCTGCAGATTACGATAATAAGAAAGAGGAAGTCATGATAGTTGAGGATGTTGCAGATGAGACAACGATGGAGGATGAACTCAAAATTGATCAAGTTGAACCAGGATCGTGCAGTTTGCAGACATTGGGGGATGAGGATACTCACATGGAGGAACCTCATGATGAAGTAAGTATCATTGATAATTGTGTTTCAGTGAGACTTTTTGAAGATGAACCATATGCAGGGAAGAGCAAAATCAGTTTGCTGATGCAAGGGAGGATATTACCATGGATGTCTACGAAAAGACCGTGTATGGAAAGGCAAGAATCATTGATGGTTGCAGGACTTTTTGGGGTTGTTTGTGACCTTATGGTAGAAGGTGCAAAGGCCCGTGACAAGGGAGGAACGTGATGATCATTGCGAAGGAATGGGTCATGCTTTAGCCACATGAAGAATTGGCTAAGTGCTCGGCATGACTCATGGACAAATTGGAGGAGGGCACACACTTGGGTATGGTGATACTTAGGTGGAATTCTCATGGTCGAGACCAAGACGAAGTCTTGGTGGAATCTTTAGTGGGGGAGCCATGGTGGAAGAGACTCATGTGATGATGATATCGTTGGGTGATCGAGTTCACTAGACCGGATTTGTAGGGCTTGGATGAGGATGATTGATTGTTGTGATGGGTCTACTTGGTTGGACAACATGGGCAACTTGAGTCATGGACATTAGGTTGGAGATATGGAGCATGGCAGTTGTAGGAAATTACAGGGTAAGTTCCTCAGAAAGAACACCAAAAGGACACCGCTCACAACCAGATCTCAAATCAATACACCAGTATTTTTGACGTGGTTAAAACCCTCAAAGAGGGAAATAGTCCACGACCTGAGCCAACGTGGCCACTTCAGGCAATTTATTAATCAAAGAATGAAAATTTACATAAGCTTTCTCTCATAGACGGATTACCCGAACAATGACCCTCCATGCGCTTTAAATAGAACTCATGGACCAATCAGGTGTCAAGCCACGGATCAAGTGTCGGTAATACCGAGGAGAGAGTGAACCGTCGGATCACTACATATCGTGACCGTCGGATTGTAAGTTACAAAATGTACAACAATAAAGAAACACACTTTACCTAACTCTATACCTAACTCTATACTAGACCAAGTTGAACTTAACTATTTCCTATGTGTCGGAATATCCTAACATCCCCCCTTAAGAACAACTTTGGATAGGATTGAAGGATTTACAAATATGACACAATAGTAGAAGGAAGGAGGCACTAGAGCCTATCCCCCCATAGTGACAACTTCCTGAACTCCAAGCATATATCGAAGTTTAGTGAACTTTGCCTCTGTGAGGGCCTTTGTGAAGATGTCTGCAACCTGATCATCTGTTGAACAATATTGCACTTCAAGAACATGGTCATGAATGAGCTTTCTGATGAAGTGCATGTGTAGTTCAATGTGTTTGCTGCGCTGATGCTAGACTGGATCTTTGCATAGCTGAATGGCACTTTGATTATCACACCAAAGTGTGGTTGGATGCTGCTGCTCAAAGCCAAACTCTGATAGGATCTGACGAAGCCACAAGGCTTCCTTACTAGCTTCCATGGCACCACGATACTCTGCTTCTACTGACGAAAGAGAAATGGCAGCCTGTTTCTTACAAGCCCATGTAATAGGTCCTGAACCAAGAGTGAAGACATAACCGGCAGTAGACTTCTAATCATCAGGGTCACCAGCCCAATCAGAATCAGTGAAACCAACTAATAGAGGAGCTGCTTTGGCACTGTAATGAATCCCAAACTGTACTGTACCTCGAACATAACGAAGTATTCTTTTAGCTGCTTTCCAATGACTTTCACGGGGGTTTTGCATAAAACGAGCAACAAGTCCAACAGCAAAGGAAAGGTCAGGACGAGTATGGGTTAAATACAAGAGTTTTCCTACAAGTTGATGATATAAGGTAGCATCAACTTCAGGAGAAGTACAAGAGATTGAAAGTTTGACTCCAGACTGAAAGGGAGAAGGGGCTGGCTTACAGTCTTCCATGTGAAAATGATGAAGAATATCACAAGCATACTTGGACTGGGAAAGGGAAATACCCTCCTTGGATTGCAAGACTTGAAGACCGAGAAAATAATGTAAGTGTCCTAAGTCTGTCATTTCAAATTTCTTTTTAAGGCTGGACTTCACATGGTTTATAAGGTTGGGATCACTACCAGTAAGAATAAGATCATCAACATAAAGAACAAGGATGATAAGAGAGTTGCCCACTTTCTTGGTGTAGACAGTATTGTCAGAATAACACCTAGAAAAGCCAGATTCTAAAAGAAAGCTATCCATTTTGGCATACCAAGCCCGAGGAGCTTGCTTGAGACCATAAAGAGATTTCTTAAGTCGACATACAAGGCTGGGGTCTGTTTGGATGAAGCCAATGGGTTGTTCCATATAGATTTCTTCATGCAAGTCCCCATGCAAGAAGGCAGATTTAACATCCATCTGATGGACTTCCCATTTTAAAGAGGCAGCAAGGGAAAGAAAAAGGCAGATAGATTTGATTTTGGCAACAGGGGAGAAGGTTTCAGTGTAGTCAATGCCTTCAACCTGTGAAAAACCCTTAGCAACAAGACGAGCTTTATGTTTATCTACTTTCCCATCTGGTCCATACTTGGTTCTGTAAACCCATTTACATCTAACAAGTTTGCATCCCTTTGGTAGAGGAACAAGATCCCATGTATCATTTGCCAACAATGAATGATATTCTTCATTCATAGCTGCTTCCCAATGTGGATGGCCTGAAGCTTCTGCAAAAGTGTCAGGATCATGATTTACTGGAGCTTGAGCCAGTAAAGAAGAGGCTCTTTCAAACTGAGAACGTGTACGTCGCTGATCTGTAGGATCACCTGCTGCATCCCGAGTAGCACGGACCCATCTTGGAAGTTGAGGATCCTGAGAAGGTGGGGGAGGATTGTCATCCTCACTTTCATCATCTGAAGAAGAAATGTTTTCAAAAGTAGAATAGATAGGAAGAGGTGGCACATCCGCCGGACTAGGCTCGCAGGCCGATTTATTTTCATCAAATTTTACATCTCTTCTAATGATAACATTTTTGGACTTAAATGGAATAAGTCTATAACCTTTTACATCTTCAGAATATCCAACAAAAGTACATTTCTCACTCTTAGGTTCTAAAGCTTTATGCTTTTCATCTGGAATATGGGCCCATGCTTCACTTCCAAAAACACGAAAGTGACTTACATCTGGTTTAATGGAACTCCAAGCTTCTTCTGGAGTGATATTCTTTAGAGCTTTAGTAGGAGTGCGATTTATTATATAATTTGCACAATTAATTGCTTCGGCCCAAAAACTAAGACTGAGTCCTTTAGATTGCAGCATACAATTAGCCATTTCCTTTAAGGTGCGATTTTTCCTTTCAGCTACACCATTTTGTTGTGGAGTGTATGGAACAGTATGTTGCATTTGAATTCCATTTTCGGTGCAAAAGTTGATGAATGTGTTTTTAACATATTCTCCGCCATTATCAGTTCTTAGCTTAAGAATTTGATGTCCAGATTGTTTTTCAACAAAGGCTTTGAAGGCCAAAAAAGTGTTAAATACTTCGCTCTTGATTTTTAAGAAGTATACCCAAGTGTGTCTGGAGAAATCATCAATGAAAGTTAAGAAATACTTGCAGCCAGAGAATGAAGCAACAAGAAGTGGACCACATAAATCACTGTGCACAAGCTGTAAAGGGGCTGAGGCATGCCAAGAGGCACGTTTTTCAAAACTGTCCCGATGATGTTTTCCGAGTACACATCTGGAACAAACACCATCTCTGCAAGATACCGTAGGAAGACCTGTCACCATATTTTCTTTACATAGATGCTGAAGGGAGCGATAGTTTAAGTGACCAAATCGCTCATGCCAAAGTTTGCTCACTTCATCATTATGAGCAACAAATACTGAGGGAAGATTTGATGACCCAAAGTTGTGAAACTTATACAACCTTGTGGAATCATCAGCAATACCAGTAGCTAGAATCTGTTTAGGATCTCTTAGATCCTTGATTACAACATCATGAGGTGAAAATTCAGCAATTTTACCTTCACCTGAATGAGTTATCTGATATACAGATAGAAGGTTGCAGGATAAGGTTGGAACACATAATACATCATTAAACTGACCATTGTCTAGATGAACAGTTCCAGTCCCTACAACATTAAGAGGTATATCATCACCAACATATATATTTTTGGTGTTACAATCATTTAAAGAAGAAAACATGGCTTTGTTTTTGGCCATGTGATAAGAGGCTCCAAAATCAATGAGCCACTCATGAGAATGAGAAGAAGAAGATACATTTAATGCATAACCAGACTGAGATGATTGACAATGACATGCAGAAAGTGCCATTCCTGAAGATGAAGTTGAAGTTGAAGTTGAAGAATGCTCCACATGGATGTTATGTTTCTTCATTGCGGCTTCCAAGGCTTCCATCTTCTTAAAGCATTTAGATTCTAAGTGGCCATCTCGATTACAAAAGTTACAATGTCTATCAGTCTTCTTCCATTTGTTTTTATTGGTCCTATCATTTTGCTGAAATGATCTTTCATTTTGAGGTTGAGTTTGCTTAGGACCTTTGTTTGGTTTAGGACCATTCTTTTTAGGATATGACTTCTTAGGATTCTTTGAATTTGGTTGCTGCTGGGCGGCTAACGCTTTCTTGGAAGATTTTCCAAGATTAAGAAGACCAAGGTGTAAGAGTTTTTCTTGTTCTCTTATTAAAGAATCACAAAAAGAGTCAAAGGAAGGGGCCTTGTAGTCTTTTCCTTGACAAATGAAAGCTTCCCTTGTAGAATGGAAGGTGGAAACAAATACAGAGTAGGCTGGTCCCAACTTAGTAAGGATGGAATAAATAAGGTTACTATCTTCTTTCTTAACCTTAACACCTTCCAAGAGATATCTAAGGGTCTTGAATTTGGACAAGAAATCTTCAATGCAAGAAAAATTATTAGGATCCAATGTAAGCAACTCATTTTCAAGTTGATGGGATCTAATTTCATTTTTAATCCCAAAAACTTTAGTGATTTGTTCCAATGCTTCATGAGGAGTATCAAGTTCTGCAATATGGAATCTAAGATCAGGAGAAATAAACATCCCTATCAAACCACGTGCTTGATCTTGTCTATTTTCCCATTTTGCAGCCTTGTCTTCATCTTTTGGTTTCTTCTCTTGGGCTGTGGCTATTATGTAGAGACCTTTACTTCTAAGTAAATCTTCCATGTAGGCTATCCATTGGAAGTAGTTAGTGCTGTCAAGAATGAATTGGCATGGAATTTCCATTTTTTTTTTAAAAACTGAAGCTAAAGATGCTGAAAGTAAGTGTTCCAATGGATAGATCTTGAAAAATTAGGCTGTTTTAAAAAAAACGGCTCTGAAAAAGGCTTCCAGATGAAGAAGTTATGGCTTTTTGAAAAAAAAATGTTGAAGTTGCCGGCAAAGTGCGCGAATGTGCGGGAATGAAAAAAAACGCCCCCACAAAATGGAGATTTGAACCCAAGACCTCTACTCTCTTAAAATAGCTTTGAACCAATTGAGCTATACAAAAAATTTGAGAGAGAGAGAGAGAGAGAAAGGGGGGGCCTTGGGTTGCGTGCTTGCCTTGAGAAAGCTCTTTTTTCCTACAAAACAAAAACACAAAACCCAACACGAATATGCAAAGAAAAACGAACCTTACGGCTCAAAGTTAGCTTTAGCCAGAAACTAAATATTTTTCTCAATGTTTCTGATTTTCCAAGATCACACTAAGGTGCAGGGAAAAGAGCATACGCATGAGAAAAAAAACTTCCTTTCTGTTTCTAATTTTCCCAGATCGCACAGAGTCGCAGGGCAAAGAGCATACGCAGACATGAAAGGTATAGATCCGGTAATAAAAAAAGCTAAATAAACAGAAACCGAAATAACCAGAGAGAAAATAACAGTAAACTGCAGATAAACACTGTATACCTCCAGATCTTAAAAATGACGCAGATAGGGCTACCGGAAACCTTTTCGCGTGAAACGAAAGGGGTTCCTCACTGGAACAGATGCTCCGAACACAACAGAGCAGTCCTCTCGGCCCGAAAGCAGTCAGAAATAGTAGATCTAGGAAATGACAGCCGCATGCAGTTCTACCAGCTTCAGATTTGGATCACCAACGGACGCGGCCCTCAAATAGATCTGATACCATGTAGGAATTTACAGGGTAAGTTCCTCAGAAAGAACACCAAAAGGACACCGCTCACAACGAGATCTCAAATCAATACACCAGTATTTTTGACGTGGTTAAAACCCTCAAAGAAGGAAACAGTCCATGACCTGAGCCAACGTGGCCACTTCAAGCAATTTATTAATCAAAGAATGAAAATTTACATAAGCTTTCTCTCATAGACGGATTACCCGAACAATGACCCTCCATGCACTTTAAATAGAACTCATGGACCAATCGGGTGTCAAGCCACGGATCAAGTGTCAGTAATACCGAGGAGAGAGTGAACCGTCGGATCACTACATATCATGACCGTCGGATTGTAAGTTACAAAATGTACAACGGTAAAGAAACACACTTTACCTAACTCTATAACTAAGTCTATACTAGACCAAGTTGAACTTAACTATTTCCTATGTGTCGGAATATCCTAACAACAGTCTTATGCAGGAGCACTTGTAGAGGCATCACTTATGGGCATCCAATGAGGAGTGCTAAGGCAGGGATGTTGTGTAGGTAGATTTTCTGATATGACATGGAGATGTTTTACTTATGAACAGATGGAGATGTTGTGCACTTGGGTACAACAAGGCCATGGAATTGGTTGGATTTGTTAGAAGAGTATGGAGCATTCCTATTACATGGAGAGCTAAGGCATCTTGCAGAGACCTTTGGGCCGAGACATGTATGCTAGCTAGGGTGTTGGTTGGAGATGATTCATGGAGCTCATGATGACATGAGGTTGTGACTTTTAACGACTTCATATTATGGTGGACTTAGAGAATCTAATGCATTGACGAGCTGAGGTTAGGGACTTTGATGCAAGATGGGTTGCATACTTTTGAGTACAAGTATGGGTGTGCTTGAAAGAGTGACTTGATGTAGAGAATCGATATGAGACACCTTGGAGTGATGGAGTTGCAACGATGATGATGCCTTGGTGGCAACACTTGGGTATGGGTTGAGCCGAGACTTAAACCACTTTTGGCACATGGATGATGAGAAAGATGTATACTTGTTTCTTTGGAAGACTTGAAGGATGGCACATTGTAGATATGATGGAGGTTGTCTCGTGGACTTGGATGTGGCACATCAAGAGTCGGGGTTAATGAGAGGATCTATTCACTTTGAAGAGATGGATTTTACACATATGGATGATGATGTTGGATAGATGTTGCTGATTTCATGCAGCACATTGATACCAAACATCATGGACAACATGTTGCAGATGAGATGAAGACTACTTCATGGACCTGGGCATGGCTTACTTAGATGGAGATGGATTCTTGATCGAGTTGATGTTGTGATAAGAGTCTGAAAAACGACTGATGATGGCATGAGGATGTGCATTCTCATGGTGTGGGCGTGACAGTTTGATTAGCTACCCAAATAGTTCAAAACATGGGATCCGAAAGTGTGCAGAGATATGTTAGCATTGTGTTGAAGTATTATGACAACAGTTCACACGCTGACGACACATGGTGGAGTCAACACAAGAGATGTTGCAGTGGAGATTGCGACAGGATGCGGTTGATGATCATGGATTGGGGAGAATTTTCGATGTATGATATACCGCTGGGTTATATGCCTTGGCATGGGTATCTTGGTGACATATGGTTACTGGGATGAGAGATTGTCGAGGACAACAATGATTTCAAGTAGGGGAGAATGTAATGCCCATGAGCTGCGAGGTGTTTCGGTGAGGACCGCACAATGGAGGAGCGGACGAGCTAGAGGAAATGACGTGGCTGCAGATGAGAAACACGTGAAGGCACATTGAAAAATGGCTAAGTGTGGAAGAGGGTGGTTGGTTTATAGCATGAGGTGGTCCTAGGTGGGGGTGCCCAGCCAACCAGCCGACATGTTAAACAATGAAGTATAGAGGCCGACCAACAAGAGGACACGTTGTTTCATGAAGTTGGGTGAACCATATATAAAGTGGATTGGCGTGGAGTTAAGGATCATTCAACCAAGCAATAAACGCAATTCTTCAACGTGGAGAAGGTGCAGTGCATATGATTGGGAGCTGAAGTGAAGGCGTAGTGCAGGTGGTTGGCAGGCCGAAGCACTCACACTGAAAATAGAGATGTTGGTGGAGGTGTAGGTCAACGATGCTGCAAGGTGAGCCAGGGCGTACAGGCAAACACACATGGGATTCTGAACAGTTCGTTCAGGAAGTCATTCATAGGGCTAAATGGATGGTCATGCAGGGATGAACAAACATGCAGGAAGTCGTTCAGAGGATCATTCGGAGGTCATTCAGAGGATCGTTTGGAGGTCGTTCGAAGGTCGTTCGGAAGTCGTGCGGAAGGTCATTGGAGGTCGTTCGAAGAACCATTCAGATAGTCATTCGAGGGCGTGGCAGGGCGCTTACTCAAACAACATGAGTTGGTGAACAGGGGTTCATGCAGAGTCTTGAACGGACGGGTGCACGGTGAATGAATTGTCGGTGGAGACTTGGTGAGTTGGGCGTTCAGTGGAGAGCACCTACTGGTGGACGAGTTAGACGCGTTGAACAGAACGCGTTCGAATGAATGTCCGAAGGCAAACGAGGAGTTGGGAAAATTCGTTCGGACAATCGTGTGGGCGTCCCGACGAGCTGGCTGAACGCGTTGTGATGGCGAATGTAAAAATATTCTAAGTGTAAATTTGGGGTTTCCTCAAGATTGAACTTATATATTGATATATTATTATTATGGGCAGACTCATTACAGCGAGTTGCCCCTCCTAGTTATACTGTTGTGCATTTATGTTAATGCTGATGAATGTTTAATTGATGTTTTATAATGAATGACAGTGCTTGGTAAAGAGAACAATAAACTAAGTATAGAAAGTAGGCATAGTCCATGATCGCAAGTATTGGTGAAAGGAAAGTGGTCGGTGGTGCCGCACCTCCTATAGTGCGGTTGGAAGAGTACCGCCAATGTAGGGGCATGACACTACCTCTCTCTCTCCCTCCCTCTCTCAGTTTTTTCTCTATCTCCCTCCCCCTCTCTCTCAGTTTTTTCACTATCGCCCTCCCCCTCTCTCTTTCTTAAAATTAATCCCATTGTATTGTGCTTTAAAAAAAAAAAAAAAACTCAATTAGTTGTAACATATTAAACTTATATTCTGGATCAACCATGTCAAATAAAATACAATAATGAAAACCTTGAAAAAAATCATGCATTATCTTTCCTATATTATTTTTAGTCACTTTGTCTGCTTTAATGGCTTGGATCATTAGTTAAGATGGATCTATGTTGATTCTTAATAATATTATTTATATTATATAAATTTCACATCTTTAGTTTCTATGGGAATGTTTTTAGTAGGTCTGAGGATAGAGGGTTCAAATTTAGATATATCTCAAAAGTAATTGTAGCCTTTTTCCTTTTAGATTCACTAAAAATATGTTATAAACTAGATTAAAATAAAATATTTTGATTGTGAAATAAATAAGTTATGTTTCTTGGGCATGTGGTATTGATAAACCATGTATTGACCCATGGTATTGTAATAAAATCTATTTTCAAGTTCATAATATCCATGGTAAGGTAGGGGTGAATACCCATGGTTAAGAATATTTTCATATTGTTATAAAATATTTTGATTGTGAAATAATTTATGTTTTTTTGGGCATATGGTATTGATAAGCCATGGTATTGGCCCATGGTATTGTAACAAATCCTATATTCATGTTTTATAATCTTGTTATATTGTTATAAAATATTTTTGTTGTGAAATAAATTATGGTTTTTTGGCATGTGGCAGCGATAAGTTATTGTCTTGGCCCATGGTATTGTAAAAGAGTCTATTCACAAAGTTAATAACAAAATCAAAATATAATAAATTGAATTTTATTATTTTTATTACTTTAACTTTTTATTGTTAATTGAACTTCAGCCAACATTTAAATGCCAATATTGAGACTTCTATCACTTTTTATTATTACTTTTAACTTTTCATTTATTACTTTTAACTTTTTGTTTATTACTTTTAATTTTTTATTATTAATGTTTACACGAATTTATATATATTCAACTTAATGAATCTCAATTATGGGTTACTCGGTTAACAAGTCTACTACATCAATATTCATGACAACTACTTTTAGGTCTTTGAATCTAGATCACCATATCTATTATTGTTTTGTTAAGTCACACATCACATGTTCTATGTGTTATTACCAAATGCCTCCTTTTTGATAATGTTGGAAAAGTGAAGAGTTTGTTCCGAAATAAAACACACACACACATATAATTTAAATTTACTTTAAACACAGGCACACATCTAATTTAAATTTATTTTAAGGTGATACGCAGATTGTGATTTTTTAGGAAAAAAATGTTTATAAATTTTATTTATAAAAGAAAAATTATAATATAACAAATTGAATTTATTCAATTATTTTCTTTTATTACTTTTTAAATTGAGTTGTAATTATGTTTTATTATTATTTGGTCTAATGTTTCATTTTACAAATAGCTCAATATTTTCTCCATGTTGAGCTAACATCTAAATGTTTACACACATTTACAACTACTTCATCTCCTTCATATTGCTAGCCTCTTAACACAATGAAACATGAGATAAAAACAAAATCACTATAGAACAAATTTAATTGAATCAATTTATTATTTTTATTATATTTTTAATTGAGACTACATTAGTTTTTTGTTTTTTAATTGTTATTCTTTTTTATTTAATGCTTCATTTTATGAAAATTACATTTCTTTCATATTGAATTGCAATTTAAATGTTTACACTCATTTATAACCACTACAATATCTTCTCTATACTAAATTGGAGAGAGCCTATTTTAATACAATAAATAATATTAAGTAAAAAATTAGATAAAGATAAATTTACCTTTAGTCCCAAAGTATGGTTGTTTGGTCATATGTTAGGTGGGGTACCATGGGCTTCTTATCACAAAAAAATATAATATTTTGTTTGGAAATGTGATTAGTCCATAGAATGGTCATGGCACCTAAGGCTCCCTAAAAATTTGTTTGTGAAAGTGTATGATAAGGTAATGACCAGTTGCTAATATTGATTTTTTGAATTCGAAAAATTTATTTTATTTATTTTCATTTTCATGAATATAAATTATGGGTTACTATGTTAAGGCATGCCTCTTGAAGATGGGTCATGTATGTGTGGCAACTATAACTTTTGTGTTACATTAAACTAGCGATTTAAATATTTTTTTATTTTTTATTTTTTATTTTATTTTTTTGGTAGTAGTATTTATAACATCCCTAAAGTAACTAAGTGGATTAATTAGTTCAGTAATAGTAATTTGAAAACTTACAAATCAGTTACAAACTTATTCTTGATATTTGGGAAACTGAATGAGGAGGAGTTGGAACTAGATATATACATTCTGCGTTCTCTGCTTAGGGGGCTAGAGAGAAGTGGTTCGTGATGTGGAATCTAGTATCATTCTTGAAACTTTTCCAAATTCTTTGCTTATTCTGGAAATCTTCTGAGATAAAGAAGGGACGAAGATCGAGTTGGGGGAACTAGCAAACCTAAGTTCCTCCTGCAATGAAGGGGTTCATTATACTTGCTTTGCTGCTGCTTCTGCAATGCGTATGCCTCCATAGCGCAGTACAAAGGCCACGTCTCTAGAGCTCCTCAATGGTAATCTATCAGGATGAAGAGCTGGTTTCCGATGGAGTTCAAGAGATGGCTTCTCAGAGATTTATAGTGAAGCCCAGATCACAGGCTGGATTGTAATGGGTTTTGTCCTTGAGTAGTTGGGATGAGACTTACGATTTCATGCCTTGCAATGTATCTATAGTTGGTAATTTGTTTTAGCTGGCGGTTTATGGATACTTGATGTCCCAGGCTGCCACCTTTATGTCGAATGGAAGCGAGCTTCTGTTTTCTGTGATGGGACCTGGTTTAATTGGGGGTTTGTTTTTGCCTATTCTTGGACCTTTCCCAGACTCCCTGCTGATTTTAGTTTGTGGCTGGTGTTACAGAACAAAGCCTGCATATGATATTCAAAGGTTTTTCAAGACATAGTTTTGAGAGGTGATGAAGGAAACGAGGCTGCCATGGAAAAGATAAGTAACATGTTCACTTTCTTGAAGAGAAATATATGTATGTTTTATTTGGGTATCTTTTTTAAGAATTTCTTACAAAATATAGATATTATGTGCATAATATCATGTAAAGAAGAATGTGAAAAATAAGTGGACTTAATAGCTAAGAATATATGTAGTTTTTCTTATAAAGAAAATAGGTAGTTCCTCTTAGAAAGACTACATGTGAGTCTTGTGTGTGAAATGTTGTGTCACTTGTCATTTTCTTGGAATAAAATCCTTGCTAAATAGCCAAAATATCTTCTTGAGAAAAGATGGTGAGGCATGTAAACTTCCTGAGGACATAGTGTGAAAGGTGGCCAAGTTTTCTTTGAATTAAAATATGTATTTTTATTTAATAAAAGTTTCTTGAAAATGGATATATGCTAATTGCATTGTGATACTAGCTAATTTCTAAGTTTCTTGTGAAATAATTATGCATTACATGCATGATAGAAATAGCTAATGATGTGCTTCTAGGCACATAGATATTCATTTCTAACTTTCTTGAAGAAAGCGTATGTTTTATATACACATAAATATAGTTTCTTTTTAGGAAAAGAGTGCATTCTTTATGCATGAAAATAATGACTTTATGAGAGATTTCTTGAAAACAAAGATAGAGATTCTTTCCTTAAAAGACACATATGAATAGTGTTCATACAAGAACCAGAATCCATACTTGTTTCGTGATAAGAGTATGAGCAATGAATTAAAAGTAATCGTGTTAGGAAAAACACATGTTGCATACACAAAGGGTAGCCTTTGTGACATTGGAAATATGATTTTGTGTTTACGTAGAGAAAGTGATTATGTTAACTTTCTTGAAAATAATGATCTCTTGAAAAGATTGTCTTGTTAGATGAGTTGTATCGATTTCTTGATTTTGGTGCATAAAAGGGTAAGTTAACCTTGTTATTGTATCTTGATTTTTATGCATAAAGATGGATATCTATAATAATTTCTTGAAAGGGAAGCATGAGAAACCTACATATAGGAAGATAGAGAAATGAGGTTATAATGACTTCCTTTAAGAAATAATTATGTAATTGTTTACATGAAATGTTGATAGAACTCTAGAAAAGGGAATATGTGTTGCATACATTAAAGGAGGGCTAATATGATAAGCTATTGGATGCACAAAGAATAGTCATTATGTTATAGAGATATGTTCTTTGTATGGATAGAAGAACTATTGAGCCATATTTCTTTAGGAAAATGATATATGATTACTTTGATACTAACATAACTGTTATCTTAGTTTCTTGTGAATGAGATGTGTATGCACACGAGATTTGTGTTAGCTTTCTTTAGAAAGGATATACATTCGCTTGCGGGGAAAGGCAACTGGTTGTGTGAGATTGCTTTATATGTTTTCATGCATCAAAAGTAATAGCTAAGGGACTAGATCTTTTGATAAAGTTTATGTAAAGTTTCATGTAAGAAGATTATAACTGATGTTTTAGTTAGTCCCTTCAAATGAATGCCTTAGTGTTTTGTCCTCTAAGAGTATGTGCTTATGCGAAGGGAAATGTTAGTTGATATGAGTATTTATAAATGTAATCATGATATCAATGTTGATAATGATAACATGGGCAGGTAAAGTTGGATTACTTGCGCAAGGCATACATTATATTTAACATTGTGGCAGGAAAAGGATTAATGATCCATGTAGATGAGCACGAGTTGTGAGATCGTAAATTGCTAGAACAGCCATGCCATAAGGAATGTTGCATGTGATGGTATGTAGGTAAAGGGTTTCATGGAAAATGTATTAACTTTTAGCTAGATATGTGAAAATTTAATGATAATTCATTGTAATATTTTATAAAAATGGTTAAGGGATGGAATCCCTTATAATCCATTGAGTGAGGGGTGAAAACCCTCATGAGCGTTTAATAATAAGATTAAACGCTTGCTGGTTTTCACCCTACGGGGTTTCCAAGGTATATCGGTGTTCAATGTTGTGATTCTTATTGTGTCTGTTGATGATGTTGAGTCCTTGATGATGATGATTCTTCAGTTGATGTGATAATCATAATGTCCAAGTAAGTGACTAATTAATTTGGTTAAGGAAATCATGAAATGGCTGCAAGGTTCATGAGACGGTTTATGTTATTACACTACAACAATGGTTGTTAATGGTTATGTATCTTATTGTCCTCTATTATAACTTTTTTATGTACTAATGAACATTATATCAAATGGTTGATGAGGAATGTGGAGTTTTGATTTGGATAATCACTTGTGGGTAATTTGTATAAACAATTCTAACTCCCCATTTTTACATGTGAGGTTACCGGGGTATGTTACAAGTGGTATCAGAGCTATAGGTTGCAACACTGGCGCCTTTGTGAATTGGTAAGTGGAAAAGAAATTGACGTAGCCACCAATGGGCATTAACTCAGGTATGAGTTTAACCACTTACCTATTGATTTATGTAGTACACTACTTTCGGCATGATATGTGTGATTCATGTTTATAACTGCTTTGTGTAGTAAGCAATAAAGTTTGTTGCATAACTATGTTCATGGCAATGGATTCTTAATGAGGATAAAAGACAACAAAACTCATGTCACACTTATGAACAATATTGAACACTCATTAAGCAAAGTGACAATCAAATACCAACTTTTGCTTGCAAATATGGCAATAATAATGATGCATTTAATGAACATGATTGAAGTTACAATGAACTAATTTTAATGAGTCAATGCATGAATGTAAAAATACATGGATGTCCTTGGATTTGACAATATAGTGTTAAAAAGAAAAAAACATTGTAAGAACCCCTTTAGACTTGAAAATAAACAGTGAGTCGAGTAATGAGACTTGACTATAATAACTAATTTTTGATTAAGTCTTGTCATGGATACATGAAGATGATTGGTAGTTGAGATTGGTTAGTGTTGTATGACTAACCAATAGAACATATATGCATTAATTGAATTGGATTTAAGATTATTACAATTCGTAAACAATTGATGGTTTGATTGGAGTCACATGCGTGGAATGTGTGCATGATGATTCTTACTTTCTCTATGATATAGTTCTAGTTGTTTATGAGAAGAGTTCTTAATTTTATTCACCATGAGAATGCTTGATGAATAGTATATGATTATGTCTTAATAGATTTAATTATGTTTCCATCTAATTATTTCAGATTCACTAGCATGGTATGTGTTTTATGTTAATCATTACTTGTTGTGAGATAAAAACCATTTGAGCCTCGCTTTAATAATGGTTGAATTTATCTCTACTATGGGAATGACAGATTTCTTATGCATGTTGCATTCCAGTGCGAAGTTAATTGTAGAAGCATGTTCAGTGGGTAACATTTCTATGACCCATTCATGGTAGAATTACATGTGACAGTTATTCATAAATAGACTAACTGTGTTAACGCAGTTTCTAGTAAACCCTAACTACCTTCCCCAACTGTAGATGCTTCCAAAGGAAAAGGAAGCAAGGGGAAGGAAGAAAACCATGCAGTAGGGACAAACAGAGATGGAAACAAAAAGAAACGCTAAGTCTGGTGATGACCAGATAGCGCAGGCTTGAGTACTATAATCTTGCAGCATATGCTAAGTCTGGTGATGACCAGATAGTGTAGGCTTTGAGTGCTAGAATCTTGCAGAAGACGCTAAGTCTGGTGATGACCAGATAGCACTTGATGTGCATGTGAGTATTCCTTTGACCATGCTTAAGGAGTTGGGAAATGATAACTATAGTGTGTTGATGTTAATGATTTTCGTAATGTCTCCTTGAAGTCATTATTTTGAAATGGTCACATAGTAGTGTTAAGATAGTTGTTGCATCTAACATCAAGTGGTAACTCTAGTACATGTGTGACACTTAGAAGATCATGCTTCTAATTGCATAAGTAGAGGAAATGCTTCCAATAAGGGTAGTTTAATTAGTTAGTTATGCATGTTGAACCAAGGGTTGGTCAGAACACCTTGAGTATGCTTAATTATATTAATGATGCATGGCCAATGCTGGCCATAGTAAATGTAAGATAATACTCCATTAATGATGGAGTGGATTAAGGCAATAGACTATGGGAAATTGGAAATGTTTAGATTGTTAACTCAACTATTATTGACATTTATACATTAATGAATATTTGCATATGCTTTATACATGACAATATTGTATGCAAGAAAATTTTTGGAAATTGAATACTTGTTAACTGATGCATATTTATAACTAATGTTGTTGATGGTATTAAGTAGTGGTAGCTTAATGGCAACAAGAAAACTCGTCACGTAAATTGCTGCAATGTGAATTGCAATCATAAATGAGAAATTATAATGTTATATGATATGCATGATTATGTTGCATACAATATGTATGATAGATATGTTTCCCATCAATCTAGATGTTGTGGACCCAAGATGAGGGTTAAGTGTAAATGCATGGTGTACATGCATGTTTATTTTGTTAATGATAATGTTCATATGGTTCATTATGTAAATTACTTTGGGAAAGAGTAATAAAAGAGAAATTTAACATGCCAGACAGTTGCAAATAGTTGGGAAAGGATAGAAGGCCTTGGGTTGATGGAAATTACCTGCCCGGAGGGGTTGATGGTACTTGTCTACCCAGATTTAATGCCTTGCGTTGATGGCAGTTACCTGCCCGGAGGCGTTGATGGTACTTTTTTTCCCGTATTTAATGCCTTGGGTTGATGGCAGTTACCTGCCCAGAGGGGTTGATGGTACTTGTCTACCCAGATTGAATGCCTTGGGTTGATGGGAGTTACCTGCTTGGAGGGGTTGATGGTACTTGTCTGCTCGGATTTAATGCCTTGGGTTGATGGCAGTTACCTGCCCGGAGGGGTTGATGGTACTTGTCTGCCTAGATTTCCTATCGCTTGAGATAAATTATCTCAATAAGGGAAAAGAGTTGGCCAAGATGGTGAAGATGGTAAAAAGACTGAGGTAACTCTATTGATTTGGACACTGTTGGAGGAGGCCCAAAACTCCTCATAGACGGGATGTTATCAGAGGAATAGGCAGGACGCTGCCAAGAGGAATCCTATATTGGACCCTATGTGGTCATTGGAATTCTTGAGCTAGTTCGCCAGTGGAATTACATGTTGGACCTGGTAAGGTCTCTGTCAAAGAAACTGTCTGGATGTGAAAATGACTTGATCTGGTTGTGGAAGCAATTCCCATGGGTTGCGAATTCTTTATCTTATTATGGTTCTCATAGCTAAAGAAATTAACTAATCATCTATATGTTATGTTAAAAATTAATTTTACATATAATTGTAAAATATGTTATGCATATTTAACAGGAAATGAGTTTGGTGCTCAATAAGGAGTTATTGGAAATATTAATTCCTTTATTGTATTATTAATCTTGTAAATGTCTTAGTAGGGCCTAAGACAATTTTCACTTGATGCAGTGATTGATTGTTTTGATGATTAGAGAGATAGGTGCTCTTTTGGTACTTTTAGAAGTACTCTGTGGATATCTTTAGTGAGAATTAATTCAGTGTGTTTGTGGAGTAGTGATGAGCTCTTTAATGTACTTGTAAAAGTACTGTGATTTAAAAATCATCTAACATTGCACAATTGAGTGATAGTTAAAAGTATTTCATTTCTCAAAATATTATGACTAATGAGATTGAATTTGTTAGTCATACATTACAAGATTACTTACCATGGAGGGTTGATGGGTTGTCCAACCACTATTAAAATGCTTACTTGAAAGTGCTCATGATTTTCAAGAGTAATTGGTAAGTAATGGTAAGTTGATATAGAGATTTGTCTTTGTATATTATGAATTTGAATAAGGGCCAAGTGATGGAAATTAGAACTTGCATATTTTTGCAGTTATAAATGCTTATGACTATTGATTTTTCTTATGTTATGACATTACAATTTTTGTTTATTGTCATTCCTTGGAATGAAATCTCTGATTTTAAAGAGGAAGGATCACTTTTTGTGTGGTTTAGATGGTTATACCATGAGTAAAATCTAAAGCTTCAATGAGAGATGAACACCAAGGATGGTGTTCCTGTTAAGGGGGGGAGTATGTAACATCCCTAAAATAACTGTGTAAAATTAATTAGTTGAGTAATAGTAATTTGAAAACTTACAAATCAGTTACAAATTGATTCTTGATATTCAGGAAACTGAATGAGGAGGAGTTGGAACCAGATATATACATTCTGCACTCTTTGCTTAGGGGGCTAGAGAGCAGTGGTCTGTGACATGGAATCTAGTATCATTCTTGAAACTTTTCTAGATTCGTTGCTTATTCTGGAAATCTTCTGAGATAAAGAAGGGAGGGAGATCAGGTTGGGGGAAACTAGCAAACCTTAGTTCCTCCTGCAATGAAGGGGTTCATTATACTCTCTTTACTGTTTCTTCTGCAATGTGTATGCCTCCATAGCGTGGTACAGAGGCCACTTTTCTAGAGCTCCTCAACAAAAATCTATTGGGATGAAGAGTTGGTTTCCGATGGAGTTCAGGAGATGGCTTCTCGAAGATTTATAGTGAATTCCATATCGCAAATTGGATTGCAATGGGTTTTGTCCTCGAGTAGTTGTGTTGAGACTTACACTTTCATGCCTTGCACTGTATATATAGTTGGTAACTTGTTTTAGCTGGCAGTTTATGGATACTTGATGTCCCAAGTTGCCACCTTTATGTCGAGTGGAAGTGGGCTTTTTTTGTATGTGATTGGACCTGGTTTAATTGGGGGCTTGTTTCTGCCTATTCTTGGACCTTTCCCAGACTCCCTGCTGATTTTTATTTGTGGCTGCTATTATGGAACAAAGCCTGCATATGATATTCAAAGGCTTTTCAAGACATAGTTATGAGAGGTGATGAAGGAAACAAGGCTGCCATGGAAAAGATAAGTAACTTGTTCACTTTCTTGAAGAAAAATATATGTAAGTTTTATTTGGGTATCTTTTTGAAGAATTTCTTACCAAACATAGATATTATGTGCATAATAGCATGCAAAGAAGAATGTGAAAAATAAGTGGACTTAACAACTAAGAATATATGTAGTTTTTATTATAAAGAAAATAGGTAGTTCCTCTTAGAAAGACTACATGTGAGTCTTGTGTGTGAAATGCTGTGTCACTTGTCATTTTCTTGGAATAAAATCCTTGCTAAATAGCCAAAATATCTTCTTGAGAAAAGATGGTGAGGCATATAAACTTGCTGAGGACATAGTGTGAAAAGTGGCCAAGTTTTCTTTGAATTAAAATATGTATTTTTATTTAATAAAAGTTTCTTGAAAATGGATATATGCTAATTGCGTTGTGATACTAGCTAATTTCTAAGTTTCTTGTGAAATAATTATGCATTACATGCATGATAGAAATAGCTAATGATGTGCTTCTAGGCACATAGATATTCATTTCTAACTTTCTTGAAGAAAGCGTATGTTCTATACACACATAAATATAGTTTCTTTTTAGGAAAAGAGTGCATTCTTTATGCATGAAAATAATGACTTTTATGAGAGATTTCTTGAAAACAAATATAGAGATTCTTTCCTTAAAAGTCACATATGAATAGTGTTCATACAAGAACCAAAATCCATACTTGTTTCATGATAAGAGTATGAGCAATGAATTAAAAGTAATTGTGTAAGGAAAAACACATGTTGCATACACAAAGGGTAGCCTTTGTGACATTGGAAATATGATTTTGTGTGTACGTAGAGAAAGTGATTATGTTAACTTTCTTGAAAATAATGATCTCTTGAAAAGATTGTCTTGTTAGATGAGTTGTGTCAATTTCTTGATTTTGGTGCATAAAAGGGTAAGTTAACCTTGTTATTGTATCTTGATTTTTATGCATAAAGATGGATATCTATAATAATTTCTTGAAAGGGAAGCATGAGAAACCTACATATAGGAAGATAGAGAAATGAGGTTATAATGACTTCCTTTAAGAAAGAATTATGTAATTGTTTACATGAAATGTTGATATAATTCTAGAAAAGGGAATATGTGTTGCATACATTAAAGGAGAGCTAATATGATAAGCTATTGGATGCGCAAAGAATAGACATTATGTTATAGAGATATGTTCTTTGTATGGATAGAAGAACTATTGAGCCATATTTCTTTAGGAAAATGATATGTGATTACTTTGATGCTAACATAACTATTATCTTGGTTTCTTGTGAATGAGATGTGTATGCACACGAGATTTGTGTTAGCTTTCTTTAGAAAGGATATACATTCGCTTGCAGGAATAGACAACTGGTTGTGTGAGATTGCTTTATATTTTTGCATGCATCAAAAGTAATAGATAAGGGACTAGATCTTTTGATAAAGTTTATGTAAATTTTCATGTAAGAAGATTACAATTGATGTTTTAGTTAGTCCCTTCAGAGGAATTCCTTAGTGTTTTTTCCTCTAAGAGTATGTGCTTATGCGAAGGGAAATGTTAGTTAATATGAGTATTTATAAATGTAATCATGATATCAATGTTGATAATGATAACATGGGCAGGTAAAGATGGATTACTTGGGCAAGGCATAGATTATATTTAATGTTGTGGTAGGAAAAAGATTAATGGTCCATGTAGATGAGCACGAGTTGCAGGATCGTACATTGCTAGAACAATCATGCCACAAGGAATGTTGCATGTGATAGTATGTAGGTAAAGGGTTTCATGGAAAATGTATTAGCTTTTAGCTAGATATGTGAAAATTTAATGATAATTCATTTTAATATTTTATAAAAATGGTTAATGGATGGAATCCCTTATAATCCATTGAGGGGGGTGAAAACCCTCACGAGCGTTTAATAATAAGATTAAACGTTTGCTGGTTTTCACCCTATGGGGTTTCCAGGGTATATCAGTGTTCAATGTTGTGATTGCTTATTGTGTCAGTTGATGATGTTGAATCCTTGATGATGATGATTCTTTATTTGATGTGATAATCATAATGTCCAAGTAAGTGATTAATTAATATGGTTAAGGAAATCATGAAATGGATGCAAGGTTCATGAGACAGTTTATGTTATTACACTACAACAGTGGTTGTTAATGGTTATGTATCTTACTGTCCTCTATTGTAATTATTTTATGTACTAATGAACATTATATCTAATGGTTAATGAGGAATGTGGAGTTGTGATTTGGATAATTACTTGTGGGTAATTTGTATAAACAATTCTAACTCCTTGTTTTTACATGTGAGGTTACCAGGGTATGTTACAATATTGCATTAAGCTAGTGATTTGAATAATTGGGTTGATTTATTTGATGAAAATATTGCATCATGTTTTTGTTTGTAAAATAAAATTGTATTTTTATTATATAGTTTTATTATTATTTTTTTTTCACATGGTTTTTTAATTATTTTACTTAAGCTTGGTTGAAATTTCTTGATCTCTTGATATAATTCTAAATAAGTTGTCATTGTGCTTTTGTATATTTGAATAAGAATTGAAAAACTTATACTTATGTTTTTATATATTTGAATAAGAAATGAAGAATTTCTACTTGTGTTTTTGTATATTTAAATAAGCATTGAATAATTTCTACTTATCTATATAAAAGGTAATAAATCTATTACTTCAATTTTAATTTCTTGATCTCTTATATAATTGAAGAATTTCTATTTGTAAGATGTAACAAATCTATTACTTGTCATTATGTTTTTGTATATTTAAATAAGCATCGAAGAATTTCTACTTATCTATGTACGAGATAACAAGTCTATTACTTCAAGTCCTTCGACCTCCACCTTGCGATGTGCTTTGTTGATTGGACCCCGTCGACTGCTGACTAACTATAAACCTCTGGGATGCGGGATTTGGAACCTCCAATCGCTGATTAGCGATATCGGCCATAATTTATTGACACTTTTCTCCTACCTGCACTACTTGCCTCTCCAAACCTGTTTTTATCCGAACTACATTACTTGCCTCTCCAAACCTCTGATCTCCTACCTGCACTACTTGCCTCTCCAATCCTGTTTTTCTCCCACCTGCACTACTTACCTCTCCAAACCTCTGATCTGCGAGATATGGGACCCATACTTAGGTATTTTCCATTGTTTTCTGGATTTTGAAGAGTAAACTTCAATCTGATCTAACTTTTGCTCGAGAAGTCAGTTTGAAGAACTGAATATACCATTTTAGAGCTTATTTTGAGAACTTCATCATGGGAACACCTGCATCATGATTTTACAGAAACTTGACAAGAAAAAATCTTTTCCAACCTTAGAACAGTTTGATAAATGACCTTTTAAACATGAAAGCCTTTTAGACTATGACACCCATTGATTCATAGGCTAAACTAAACAAAATGAATAGTGAGAGACCAATACCACTTATTCCTATTATAGAAGTCTAACAGTCTGGATATGTTCGAAGGTGGGAGAAATATTAGGAAAATTGTAGTTATTACATTTTATCTAATATTGTTTCCTACTTCCATTTTTTACTAGGTTATATTGGGTAAAATATAATATGATAATATTACATTTTTACCCAATATTTTCCCTCAAACTCAACTATAAAATTAATAGGGGTTGGGAAATATTGAGTAAATTGTAGTATTTAAATTGAGTTCTCACAAGAAATATTAGGTAAAATGTAAAGATATTACATTTAAATTAGTATTAGGTAACATATAGTATTGTAATATTATATTTTATCCAAGATTTCCCCTCATTCAATTAACTTTTTATTAAAAAAATTCTTTATATCTGAAGTTCATAAGTAAACTTATCTCCTATATCAACATTTGATCCCAATATGGTAGAGATGTTATAATCTTTCACATTTTGGCTAAGTAAAAATAAAATAAAAAACATAAAATTATTAATTATAGTTATGTTAATTATAATTAATAATTAAACCAGCCGAGGTCCATCTTAAATATGGATCTACAAAGCATGGAGAGGGATCAAATCTCTTGAGATGCAAACCTCTTCTAAAGTGAAAATATATTTGATTCCTCTCGGCCCGTTCTAGAGATGCAAATCTCTTTGACGTGTTTTATAATTTTATAATTTAATTTTTAAGTGTGATATGCATAATATTGATGATAGATCATTATATATAGATATATTATTATTACTATTATTTAATTATAAATGTTAAATTTCCATATGTTTATCAACTAAATTTAAGTATAAAGTTGCAAATTATAATCATTACAAATATGAATCATTATTTTAATTTATATGGTTGAAGGGATGACTCCTCTCTCTTCCATAAATTTTATGAATGCTACAATATATCTTCTAGATTGAGTAGAAATTTAAATGTTTACACTCATTTATGACTATTATTTATTAATTAAATTTAAATTTTAAAATTTTAAATATAATGATTACAAATATGAATTATTATTTTATTTTATATGTTCAAATAAATCTTTATATATGTATCACATTTTTAGTTTTTTTCTAGAGAAAAAAACCATAATTTCTATTAATGAAAATAAAAATTACATTATTTAGACACATCGTGTGTGTATGCAATCTTGAGCCAAGAAATGTTTGATACATATATCAATAAAAATGGCATGAAAATGAACCCCAAGAAGCCCTTAATAGGAAATTAGTACATACAGAAATCTATTGATAACACCTAACAAAATAGATTGTCAATGTACAAACCCAACTGAAACCTCTAAGGTGGCAAAACATCAAGAAAAAATGAAAACTTATGAGGAGTGTTGACAAACCCCATTGCCAACATCATAAGGAGATGTTTGAAAGAAACAAAAAATTCAAAAAATGCCACAATGCCTAAGGGATGGCCACAACATCTGGAATGGACCTTGCTAGGGAGAAAAGAGTGCAATTAGGAAGAGGAAGAATAACTTAAGCCTAGTAAAACACCCTCAGTGGCAGAAAAAAATAGGCCATAGGGCCTAAAAAAGAGGAGACAACACCTAGATTTGACAACAACAAACCGAGTCAGGAGCAATGAGGAAGAGAATAAGGTCACAATAAAATCCCATCTGAATCATCATCCACATCACTTGAAACTTGCAAATAAAATGTCGCCTACAAGAGAAGATCCTCAAAACTAACGCCAACGTTTTTTGAAAAGCATGGAACAAGGGCTACGGTGGCTAAGGTTCTTGCCTCCCCGACCCCCAGTCCAGAGGAGGAGGCAGGAAAAATTATGGAAAACCAACAATGGAGGCACTGGACTACAAAGCGAGGCTAGGGTTCTATGATCCTCTGTCGCCTAGTATATCAAACTATATAATTGTCATGTATCACATTTTTATATTGAGAAATATTTAGAAATAATTTTTTTATAGATATATGTTTAGCATAGCCACTCAACCATTTCCATTTCATAGATTTTGTATATTATCCAATCTAAGAGACTTCATAAATTTTTATTTCATCTTATCAAAAGTTTCTATTGATTTTTCCCCATTGGAAACTCTTGATAGTACTTATTATGACAAGGAGTGATGTAGCCATAATAAAGAAGGATGCTACAAACATTTCTAGGTATTATGCTACCCACACAAAGCTCCTAACTTAAATATAATTAATAGGAGTTGGCCACTTGATGATGGCATCTATATTCATTAGATCTATATTGATTTTTCTTCCATGGATAACATACCCTAGACATAACAATAACTATTATGAAAATTTACATTTCTCAAGCTTTTCCAATAGTTGATAATTTTCCAAGGTCTCTACTACCTATATGAGATGTCATATGTGGTCTTCTTAGATAGAGCTATAAACCCGTATGTCATCCAAGTACATGATGGCCCTTAGTATTACAACAACAATGCTACAACTCCCAAGGGTCTCAACTTTAATTGTTAATCCAGAGTTCGTAAAAACATATTAGGGTCTAACACTATATCTACAACATGAACTATCTCTTCCTTTTGTTTATTTCTTCTAGGTGGAAATACTGAAATGAAATATATAAGTGTAGAGATGAAGTTGACTAATCTATGCTATAGGAAAATTATAATTGCAGAAAATAACTCGCTAAAAGGAAAACAACACACAAATCTAGACTACTTGCAATAAAGGAATTCACACTTGCACACTTCTAAACCTTTTGAAATACAATGAAAGCACAACCTGCACACTTCTATGCTAACTTGCAAGGAAAGAGAAACATATTGTTGGAATGAAATCCCGTAAACTATAATCCCTAATTTGTAGAAAAGTAGATTTATAAAGAAAAGCAATCAAAAGAATTACAAGGTATCTATACCTCCAAGTTCCATTATCAGGTTCTACGAGTGTTGTAATATACTAAATAAGAAGAATCATAAATTTATTGAAAATATGTGATAGTTTGAAAGGTGGGTTACAAATTGCTATAAGAGTCCCTATTTTTCTATTGTAGATAATCCAGTGAGAAAGTAACCAAGAGAAATGTGAGTTGGAGAGCTAAGGAAGATACCGATATATTGGAAAATGATAAAATAAACCTATTCAAAGCACCACAACAAAGTTTGCAAATTTATCTTAGAAAAACAAAAATCTATGGGTTTCCTATAGCTACAAAACAAGTTACAGTGTAGGAAAACAACAAACACTAAACAATGAACTACAATTGAGTATTAACAAAGGAAATGAGGCAAATTAAAAGTGAAAATGTAATTTAACTAATGTAACTTTCACAAGTGCTTTGTGAAAGTAAACAAATGCATAATATTAACAGAAATAATAGAAGAGGGATGTGGAGCACCTAGGGTGGGCCCTAACCCAAGGAATCTCAAAACCCTTATAAGAAATCCAAACTAGGCATTGAAATTGGATATCACTTCCACTGACTAAAAAATTGCTTGTATATTACAAAGATACAAAATTTTCTTGGAAACACTAATATATACTTTTATGCTATTCTTCACACATTAGTATACATGTCGACTAGGCTTTTTGAGCCTATTATTTACACAATGAGTATGGACTAGCCTCCTTGAGGGTAGGACTACATTCCCATCCAAAATTCCCTAGAAAAGAGGATATTGCTTCTTAGGATACCTTGCAGCAACAATAAGAAGCCCTAAATTCCCTCACCTATAAGGGAATTAACACCTATCATATGGGGCTTAACATTAAAAATTAGTTAGAATTAGTAAAATATGCAATTTATAGAAGAATTCCAAAACAATGAGATGGGGACAACATCAAATTTAGTAGGTTGGACTAAAAGGACAACTTGCAAGAAAGAAAAAATCATAATCCAGAAAGAAGGGAGTGGAAACTTTCCTCAACTCCTTTAAAAAGTTCCTTTTGGGACAAAATCCTATCTAAATGGAGAGGTATGATCCAAAATAGATCACATAAAATTTGTCATCTATTTTGGTACTTTTTGGGTCACAAAATTGGATTTGTTGACTTCTAGGACCCATTTTAATGATAATGATTTTTTGGGATAAAATTTGCTAGCCTCTTTATGGTTTTTCTACACTTCAATAATTTTCTAATGACACAAACATCATCTCAATTATTTTTTGTATGTGGAATTTATGCCTCTTGTAAAATGATCTATCTTGTTGGCCAACATGGTACTAACTAGATGTCATGTTAGCTTCCATTACTCACACATGTGGAGCTAGTCATTTGTGCAATTTAAATATCATTCTAGAGGGTTTAGAATAGTAACAAGAATTAGAGTTTAGGCTTGCAAAAACCCTAATCCGAAACCCTAAATGACTATGATGCAATGTTAAAAACTTACCATCTTGGAAAAGTAGGGTTTCATTCTTATTTCATTAAATACTATTCCATAGGAGATCTGTTGGGAACGAGTTCCCCCAAGAGAAGTTTTGGGGCTAAAAGCCCATGTTTTGGGATAATTTTGTAATAAAGTTGTAAAATTCTCCGCATTTTGTGGTTGCCGAATGCGAAGGTGTCAAGAGTCATAAAGGGTTGTCTGCCCTTATTTTGTAAAGTGTCAAGTTAGTTGTAAAGATCTACCCATGGTCTGCGGACCATGGGATTGTATAAAAATGAGCTAAGAAAGTAAGCTCTGAGGAGAGAGAATAGTGAGAGGAGAAGCATTGGAGTTTTGGTATAGACTTATAAGTGTTTTGGGTCTTAGTGCAGGTAGAGGTTCTGCAGCTGAGTGCACAGAGTCCTAGGGTGGAAGTCCGCAACTGAGTGCATGGACCCCTGCAGCTGTGTTCACCGGGTGGATAGAGTTTGTATTAAACTGAATGATATCAATAAAGAGAAGTATTCAACAAGTTCTATGTATTTATTTCTTGTTAATGCACCTGATTATATTACGTTTTGGGTTTAATTTACAATGTTCATGTGATAATCGAATATGTGTGATTGTGTTGGTTAATTGAATGCAAGTAAGGATATCAGTTTACACGGGGCTAACTGAGATAGATTAGTAAGATAAGTAACACACTTGAGATAACTTGGGAACCTATATAATACATTGTCATAGCTATGCGAAAGTACCTGGACCACGGGTAAGGGTTGTGCGAAGGTCAATCGTACACCTTCGTGGAGGTACTGAAGGGAAGAATAAAGGGTAGAATGATAGAGCCCTAAATCTTAGTGACCACCGCGAAAGTAGGGGAAGAGGGTATAAACCGACATCATGACCATCCCAGGGTGTAGAAAACTGGTTCCATCAATCCCCCATACTGCTTCGGGTGAAACTTTGGTCCACACTCCGCGGGCTGATGCCGAAAGGGCCAGTAGTGTAGGGATTTTTTTGGCTAACTAATGTTGAACCTGGGTTAGGCCCCACAAAGCCAACAAATGGTTTCATTGTCAGGACAGTAATATGCATGAGAGATGTGTGATGTCGTATCATTGGAATCCAAGTAAGAAAGAGGTCGAACACTGGTTGGATAGAAAGATCCACGAATTCGCGGCACAGGAGAACAAAAATCAATGGTTGACAAAGGAACAGTGGCTGGACAGATACCTATATACAGAAATCCATGAGATATTTTTTTGTTCCTTTCCAATTGAGTTATATGAGTGGATCACGAAGCTAGTAGATAGCCAAGGAAGGTGGAGGCTTGGCAATCCTATTTTTTGGACCCCGGAGTTAGTATAGAGACTGGAAGCCTCTGAGGATAAGATCGCTCGTGCTATTGATCATTGGCTCGAGTGTATCATAGGAGGATTTATGACTAAATTCGTAGTCGATACCTCAATTAGTTATAGCGAGGCAGAGTGGCGCTTTTTCAAAGGTTCGCGGAGGTAAGTACTTGAAGTCTTTAAATACCTGGATTAAGATGTTATTGTGTGAAAAATGGGTTATGCAACTACCTTGATGTTCAGAGCTACGCGAAGTGGAATGACTTACAAGAATGAAGGAAGAAAGG
The DNA here is from genome assembly GCA_031772625.1 of Pinus tabuliformis. NCBI lineage: Eukaryota > Viridiplantae > Streptophyta > Pinopsida > Pinales > Pinaceae > Pinus > Pinus tabuliformis. Next base: position 726,810,403 of record CM062809.1, on the reverse strand, counting down.
GTCCTGAATATAGCCCATTGATTTCACCTCCGTTGGGTGATGAAGAGGGAGTAGTGCAGGATTCTCCATGAAGTGCAGTTTAGTTAATAAAACAGGGATTCTCGCGACTGCCACCTCCACCTACACCACCTCCAACTTAACCACCATCAGCTGCGACTTCGCCCACACCACCCCCACCTCCACCACATCTCAATATTGCGAATTTAGTGAAGTTGCTTATGTTTAAGGGCTTGGGAAATGAGGACCTAGACCAGTTTTGGTTCATCGTAAAAGCTGTATATGAAGCTTAGGGCGTCATAGACGACCACATGAAGAAGGAAACATTAGTTAGCGCTTTGTAGGATTGCGCGCTAAATTGGTACATCAAGTACTCTAATGATAACCCAAACGCTAGGTTGGCAGAAATCCAAACCGCATTGAATAAAGAGTTCAATAGGCCTAAATCTGAGGTGCAGTCGATTATGGGGTTCAAGGAAATCGTGATGAAACCAGGTGAAACACCTCGAGAATTGGATCAGAGATTGAAGTGTAAAATCCACGAAGATAATATGAACTTAATAGATTGACATCACCGTGAATGGTTCATGGCCTTGCTCCTGCCTCACCTAAGGGTTGCACTATCACAAGAGAAGATTACGACTCAGGCAGAGGCTTTGGAGATTGCAATAAGACTACATGAAACACTGATGCAAGATTTGAATCAAGGGGTTCAACAAATCCATTCATAGTTGCAAAATCTTTGCCTTGAAATGCAAAGTTTGAAGTAGGAAAAAAACAGTTCGATCAGAGGCATGCAAAGAGATATGGTGCCTGAAATGTAAAGGTTAGGGGCATGACAAAGACCATTGCCTGGTCTTTGCGAACTATATTTCAAGGGGAGGACTAATGCATTTGAGGCTGGAAGCCCAAGTAGGATCGAGCGCGGGGCCTGCGTTGTGGTGCGGTATATGTCAAGTAGCAGGGAAGCACACAAATGATAATTTTCATTTTCTGTAGAAGCTTTTACAAACACCATAGCAACTGTTCTACAACTTTTGTAGGTCGGTAGGGCATGATGAGTGCAACTACCGAAGTTACAAATTGATGATGGAAAGAGCAGTCACCTATAGAGTTTAGGCTGAAATGAGGCCCCCTGACCAGAGCACTGGGATGGCACGGACGAGGCCGAGGTAGAGGAGGACCTAGTAGAGGTCGGGGACAGCTAATTTGCTATGATTGTGGAGGACCATGACACTATGCCCATGAATGCACTAACCCAATGCATCCGTCGTGCAAATATTGTACTCAGTTTGACCATGACATAGAGGACTGTCCTACACTAATAGCAAGAATATGCGAAAAGGGGGTGCTACCACCGCAACCGACTCAGAACCTACAGATGATGAGGGTTGAGCCTCACGAAGAGGAACCAAATGTGAATATTGTGCTTCGAAGTGGGATTGCAACGGGCAACGATAAGGGGAAGCAACCTAAAGACAACGCACAGGTTTGCAAAGCTCCAGTGAAGGAGGCCGAATTTGATTTGGAGCGCACACATGAAACGTTCATGGAAGAAAAGAAGAGCTTCATTGAGGCCTCTACCTCAGGGAGACGAGATAAGTCTTATCAGGAAATGGACCCTTCTATGCTTACGACCTTTCTAGAGACCTGCATGAAGCTACAACGTGATTGCAAAGCTGTGAAGCGATTACAGGAACTTATAAATAGATGCGCTGGAAATACTCTGGGTGAACTGTGCATGATACGGAAGATTGGTAAACATAAAGCAAGGATAGGGTGTGAGATGAGACTCACCATGCACATAGGAGAATATGAAATGGATCAGGTTATTCTGGATCTGGGGTCAAATGCGAATGTTTTACCAAAGTAGAGTTGGGAGCGGATGGGGAGACCCACACTGTAGTGGTATCCGATTCAGTTAAGGATGGAAAATCTGCAAAAGATCATTCCCATGGGACAACTGTAAGGAGTAACTGTAGACATTGAAGGCACGAGCGCATTGGCTAAATTTGAAGTGATAGAAATTGTGGATGATAGCATCCCCTACCTTGCGCTTCTTGGAATTGATTGGGCTACTGACATGAATGGGGTAGTCAACCTAAAGAAGCGAAAGATGATATTTGAAAAGAAATCGCTTCGTGTAATAGTACCCCTAGTTCCTGTTGAAGGATATCGCTATACTGAACCAGTCCATGATTATGAGAGTGATGATGATTTGTAATGCATATATAAAATAATAGCGTGAGACCAAGATTGGGTGAATTTGACAGCAGATGGCCGAATTACATGGGATCGCGAGAGTTCTTGCACCTCAGACTCGGATGAAGAATTAGAGCGCTGGCACAATTGACTACATGAAGTAACCACGTTGAGCTGTAAAATGATGACCTAATCGTTGCATTGTGTGTCATCAGAGCTAAGAAATATGCCCACTTATGATGGCTTGAGTGATGTAGATGTGTTTTTGGATGCATTTGAGAGGGATGTACCAAAGAAACAGTGCTTCCAGGCTTTGGAACGGGCACTACATGCTACACTCGTGAGATGGTGGGGTACGCACAAGGGTATCTTTAATGATTGGTGTGAATGCAGGAGGATTATGTAAACACACTTTGGGAAGCTGAAGGTACGAGTGATACAAAAATATGATGATAAGGATGATCCGCGCGCACACTTGGCCAAATGGGGTAAGGCTTATGGAGTTGTTCAGTCCCAAACTTGCAACTTCCCTATACACCTTTTTAGCCTTTTTTCCAGTTACCTGAACCTCCTAAGATGCCAAATCATTGCATATTAGTTTAAAAAGAGCATATAAATGGTTTCCTAACTATGTCTTGTGACTTTTGTTTGATCTAGATTTTTGCTCAGTCAGCTGCGGAATCTTGTCACCTTCCGCAGCCAGCTCAACTTTCCGCAACCTTTTTGTTGAAGTCTATGTTATAGGTGTCTACAGGAGAATCCGGCCACATGGGCAAGTTGCAAATGATGTGGACATGGAACGTGTCCTCTTGGTTCAGCCGAATCCCTCACAGAAGGCCGTGGTCAAAGACAGTTAAGCAGTGGTCAACCTAAGAGTTTTACGGTGGTAGAACTCTGTTTTTCACCACATGAAGACTTGCGTGGAAAATTACTAAATCTCAGGAGGCATGCTAACACCTGTGGAATGCTCCATGAATCGAATCTAATAGCCACCCTCCTTGGATTTAATTGTCACAGCTACCATCATGCTAGATTTCCGGACATGGTTATTCACGTGTCTGTTTATCAGCGCAGATTTTAGGAAGTAGTTGTGTTAACCTCTATTATAAATAAAGTGTTCTTATATGCGTATTAGCTAACTTTGTGTATGTAATTTTGACTGTTTTACGAGCCCACTGTGTCGTGACTTAATCCTTATGTTATGACTGCATTTTAATACATGAGAAGACATTGTTTTTAAGCTCAATTCGTGGTTGATTGCTGATTGGCCGAGGTTGTGCAGAGGGCCCCTGTACACACCAAGGTTCTATAATTGTTGTATAGTTTCATGCTTTCTTCCTTTACGTTCTTGATGCCATAATTGTTTGCTTATATATATTACACTGCTTATGGTATTCATGTTGATTGTTGTTCATAGTCTTTTTTTATGCTTTCTAATGATTGTTAACTGATCAGTGTCTTTATTTTAGGTTCTAATAGATAGCCCATGCATTTGCACATAGCTTTTTAATGACTAATGACATGGAATTATCTTGTCCTTTTGTTAATTTAATTTCTTAGTTCTAATTCCAGCACTATTTATTTCTTTCAATTTTTTTTTGTTCATTTACTTTTCTGTAAGATAGATATTAGATTACTCATGTCATTTTCAGTTACCTCCTATAGCCAGAGCGAGTCAAATGGTGAGGGATTGAAGTATGAATGTGTAGTTTGATATTAGTTATTTTTCTGCAAGTTAGTGATTAGATTACTCATGTCATTTTCAGTTACCTCCTATAGCCAGAGCGAGTCAAATGGTGAGGGATTGAAGTATGAATGCGTAGTTTGATCTTAGTTTTATTTTATACAAATTAGATATCATATTACTCAATTTGTTTATGATTACCTCCTATAGCCAGAGCGAGTCGAATGGTGAGGGGTCAAAATATGAGTTGATGTAATATGATTTAGTTTACTTTTCTTACAGTTTTTGAATTTCTTTGAGTTCAGTTTTCTTTTTATACAGCAGCAAGGATACTGGGTTTCATAGTCACTAGCTCACTGTTTGGTTTAATTAGAATTTAGGTACATTTTTATTTTCTCTTAGGAATTGATTTCATCATTGCAAGTTTTAAAACCTTTTTGAAAACTTTGAAGTTTGGTAATTATTTTAAAGGTCACCATTGCCTTGAACACTTATATCCATACTTGACTTTTAGAATTGCAATCTCACATTAAGGAATCAACAAAAGATAAACCCAAAAAAAAATCAAAAATCAAAAACGACAAAGAAGTAAGAAATCGGTTATCTTGCATATATAGTGCACGTCACTTCAAAAGTTTACGACTCCCAGATTGATAATTTATATAGCAATTTAGGACACACTAAATTGACCAAACAGGAGCGAAGCCCCAACCTTAATGGATGCTCTTGTTCTGTCATACCTTGGATGTCATCCAGATGAACTAGTACTTGAGACAAATCTCTGCCATGGCACAGGTGAATGGGATATTCTGCACAAAGGATTCATAATGACGTTCAAATTTGAAGATGAGTTCGACTGTACTGATGAAACACTACAAGAAGATAAAGAAACAATCTTTAGGATACCGCAGGATCCTTTGGATCTGATTCAACTCGATTGGACTACTTAGCTGAGCCACGTGCTAGAATGCTATAACATGACTTCTGAAGAAGAACACGAGGATACATGAAATATTAATATCCTAAAAACCGAGGGTCACCACAAGGTCGAGGGACCACAGATTGAGAATCCTAATATAACTGCGCCATTGAGAATGAAACAGGTAAATATTGGTACTGAGGCAGAGCTGAAATTCGCAAAGATTGGAGATTCCTGGGATGATGCGATGATAGATAAGGTCGCCAAATTGCTCTGCGAATACCAGGATTTGTTCCCTACCAAGTTTACGGAGCTAAAGGGGATAATGGGATACTTAGGCGTTATGAAGATCACGTTAAAACCTAATGTGATGCCAGTTAAGAAAAGACCTTACTATCTCAATCCGAAGTATAAGGAGAAGGTTCGCTTAGAGCTAGACAAGATGCTTGCATCAGGCATCATTGAGCCTGTAGAAGAATCTAATTGGGTAAGCCCAATGGTGGTACAAGAAAAGAAGCAGAAGGATGAAATAAGGATATGCGTAGATCTCAGGAAGTTGAATGATGCTCGCATACATGATCCATTCCCGACTCTGTTCACTGATGAGGTATTGGATAATGTAGGTGAACAGGAAGCATACTCCTTCACTAATGGGTTATCTGGGTACCATCAAATCAAAATCGTGCCTAAATATAGAAGCAAGATGACCTTTACGACTGAATGGGCATGTTTTCAGTACACTGTAATGCATTTTGGATTGAAGAATGAGCCTGCGATTTTTCACGTGTAGTCATTGTTGCTTTCAACAAATTCTGTTGAAAATGGCAACAAGAAATGCTAAAAATAGCATTGCTATAAATAGCAGTTTGGGTACCAATGTTGGATTGAGCAACAGGGAATAAAAAATGGAAGTGCTAAAAATAGCATTGCTACTTTTAGCAGTTCGGGATGGATTCCAATTTTAGTCAGTCCCTGGACTAAAATAGGAAGTAAAATTTGAATTTGAACTTAACAACTCTTTGAAAATAAATTAATTAATTCACCATGAGTTAATTAGTTGTGAAAAATCAAACATGAACTCTATGTGAGGACATGCAACAATTTCTCCATTAATTGAGGAACTTATCCATCAGTTAAAGAGATAAGGATGAGTTCTAATTTGAGTTGTAATTAGTTGGATCAGTTAACTGAGTCAAGTCCAATTAGATTGATTTAAACAATTTGTTTAAATTAATGTGAGTTCAGTTAGTTAATGTATGCTTGCATATAATTACTGCACTTCAGATAACTGAATATTCTCTCATGAATAACTCATTCATGTTAGTTCAGACAGAGACCCAGTTGATATCAGAGGAGGGACATTGTACTATCAGTTGGATGGATTTTTCCTATAAAGAAAGCTCATTCATGGAGAAGGATTTATCTTCGTAAGGATTGCGTAGTTGGATCAGAGGTTAGTGAGTGTGTGAAGAGGCCAATTCAAACAAGTGGCTGCACTAGACCCCAAGGAAAATTGCGCAAATAAATAGGAGGCTTGGAGGGAAGACGAGAAGGTTTGAGAGAGGCCTTTGACTGTCTATGAGCAGCAGAGGGATTGTAGAGAGAGCAGGATAGCTTGTGAGCTGATATTTTTGTAATCCAGACTATATTTCCACTTGTATTATAATACAGATTTGGAGTTTTAGGCTAAGGTTTTCTCCTGGTTAATTCTTCTATGTTATGTGTGATTGATTTCTTCTTATCAGTTATATGTGTTCAATTGATCTTGCTCAATTCAATTAATCTTCCACATAATTGGCTGTAGAAGTAGATCAATTATTTTGCTTTAGTATATTGCATTATCAAGTGACCTACAGTGGGAATTTCTACAAATTCATTTATAAGTTTTTGGAGGTGTACTTTGATGACTGGACTATGTTTGGGTTGGTAAAATGCCATGTGGTTAGATACTTGTCGAAGGTACTAGATTGTGCTCAATTTGAAAAAAAGTCTATTTTGTGTTCCCTTTGGGACTCTACTGGGTCAAGTGGTTTGTAGACAGGGACTGATGGTAGATCCCGTGAAGATCGCAGTGATAATTAACTTGGACGCATCGAGGAGTCTAAAACAGGTACATGGAACCTTGGGACATACTGGGTACTACAAGAATTTTATCAAGGGCTACGCCCAAATCACCGTGCCTATGGAGAAGTTGTTGAAAAAGGATGTCATTTTTTTTTGGAACGAGGATTGTCAGAAAAGATTGGATGTATTGAAAGGATAAATGGTCACCGCGCTGATTTTAGTCTTCTCGAATTGGAAGAAGGAGTTTCATGTACATGTAGATGCATCGTGTATAACACTGGAAGAAGTACTAACATAGGCCGTCAGAGGAGAATTGGACCATCCTATAGTGTTCGCAAGCAGCAGGTTATCCAAAGTTGAGAAGAACTATTCAACCACTGAGCACGAAGGATTAGCCATGGTATATGCACTCCAAAAGTTTAGACACTATTTTATGGGTGGGCACTTTAAGATGTATACGAATCATTCTATGTTGAAATACCTAGTCAATAAGCCCGTGTTGGGGGGAAGAATTTGTAAGTGGTTTTTATTGTTCCAGGAGTACAATTTTGAAGCTATTGTGAAGCCTGGATGACTTAACGTGGGACTAGACCATCTGTCACGCATCGAAATAGGGGAAGAGCCCACTAATTTGGAGGGGGGATTACCTGACGCGTAGCTATTTGCAGTGTGCATCATAGATGGTCACTCTAAAGACATCATACACTTCCTAACGATAGGAAATGCCCCAGAAGGCTACACCGTCCAGCAGAAAAAGGAGTTAGTGGTGCGTGCGACAAAATTTTCTGTCATTGCCAACCATTTCTACAAAATGGGATCTAATGAAGTATTATGATGATATGTACTAGAGTTTGAAAGGAGCAATATCCTCGGAGACGCTCATGGGGATGCCATGGGAGGCCATTATGCAGGAAGAGCGACCACGTAGAAAATTATTCGTGCAGGGTTATGGTGGCCAACCCTCCATCAGGATTCAAAGCCTACTATAGGGCGTGTGATGTGTGTTAGAGGACTGGTAGGCCATCGCGGAGAGATGAGCTACCGCTGAATCCACAGATGACGTTACCACTGTTACACAGTAATTTGTCACTGCCTTCCTGTCAGTCACCCTGCTGTGCAAAGAATTCATAATCACTAAGCTCCTGCTTTCTGAACTGGCCCAAAAACCCATTTTTCCAAAGTTTTGATCATCAGCGCGTCTGTTCCTAAAATAACCGCGATGATAGGCGCCCTGTAGTGTATTCCGTGCGCTGCCAGCATGGAAGGACATCACTTTTCCACGATGGTTGACAGCGCGCCTTTCCCGTGTGCTTCCGCGCTGACATGACTGTCCCAGTTATTGAGACGCGGCGACAGCGCGACAGTTTCCTAATAATCCGCGCTGATCCAGTTTGGGCGAATTTGTTCAAACAACCAGCCTTCCAGATCACTCCAGGCTTGGTTGTTAGCTTTGTGAATGTCGACTCCCTTCTATGGCATGTCTATTCGACCCTTTCCAACAACTTCCCTTTAAGATAAGCTCTTCCTTCCACCCTTTTAGGAGACTCCTTCTCCTATATAAACTCTCACCATTACCATGAGCAGCTAGTTAGACATAGCTTGGAATAGCTTGGATTGTATAGAGCTTGTAGTGCTCAGATTGCTGCTACTATAGGTTTGGTGTGCTAGGTGTGGAAGTGATTGATTGCTTAGGGAAGGTTGTTTTGTGTTACTTGTCTTGTGAGAGAGAGTTGCTTGTCTTGGGAGAATCATCCTCAAAGGTGAATGCTTGAGATACATGCTGACTGGCCCCTCCTGAGAAGGTTACCGACGTCAGAACATTTGGTTGTACTCTTCTCTATTCTGATTAATAATAGATGACTGCTATTATTGTTCCATTCTCATTTGTCTATGCTATGGTTAAATGTGAATTACATCTTTTCTGACCGATGTATAGTTGCTTTTACTAGATTTCACGCTTGCGTTTGTTTCCTCTTCGTGTGTGCAGGTATCTATTCGCGGGGATCGCGGAGGATTGTGACCAGCCGAAGCGAAGGAGCGAAGGCAACATCTCTTCGTCAAACGACAGCGCAGGAATCCAAGTAGGTGCTCTTTACCTCTTGTTTAATCGTAATTAGGAACATGCATAGCAGCATTGTGTGATTGTTGCTAGACCCCTGCTGGGCTAGTAGGGATCGCCTCTATCCGTAGAGGGGATTTACCTCTCCAACAATTTGGCGACTCCGTTGGGGATCAGCCTTTTTGTCTCTTGAGTCCACTTTTGTGTTTGACTTTGATTAGTCTCTTTTCCGAGTTTTTGGGGTTGTCTCTTTGCTTATAAACTTTCTGGGTACTTCTGGGAAGTATTTTAATTGTTGAAAGGCTCTTGCCTTTGGTTTGGAAGTTTTTGTTTTGGCCTTGCTTGTTTTTTGCTCTCAGCGCGTTTTAATTCAGAATGGTCGCGCTGACATCGTGACCCCGTTCCTTTGGTATCCTTTCCATCACGCCTGTACGTCTAACAAGCGCGCTGACCTCGTTTTCTGAGACAGCGCGCTTTATTCATGTCCTTCCGCGCTGACATCGCACCCCCGCTTCTTTGTGATTTGTGTCATCGCGTCTGTGTGGTTTCTTTCCGCGCTGACCTCGTTTTTCTGAGACAGCGCGTTTTATCCCTGTCCTTCCGCGCTGACGTCGCAAAGTTGCTACAGGCCTCCTCCTGTCAGCGTCGAGTTGCTGAAGGCTACCCGCGCTGATCCTGTAAAATTCATTTTTGACCAAATTGGCCTCCTGAACCTTTTGCTGTGACTATCCCTTCTTCTCTCCACCTGTTTGATGACTTGCTTTTCACTGTCTGAACTCTGAGCTGCTTGATTGCGGAGCTTGGTTCCATAGGGTTCCGTTCTAGTTCAGTTTTCTAATTTTGTGAATACCTTCCCTTTTGCTTTCGCTGCTTGGTTTGTGTTTTCATCATTACTTTTGCAATTGCTGGATTGTGTTGGGTCTCTAATCGACTGGTTGCGACTCTTATCCTTCGGGTGTTCGCTTTTCTCCATTGATTTCGCACTCTAGCCCTAGGGCATCTAGTGGCCGTGTGTGTGTCAAGCCTACCGTAGGAATCTTGTTTGCTTGTTTGACCAGCCGATTTCAGATTGGTTTATGCACTTGTTCAGTGATTGTTGGAGTGTTTTGGTTTGCGTTTCCGGGTGGTTTTTCGCTTCCTCCTTGCTTGCAATCCTTGCTTGTCTTGCCGGGCTTAGATCACATAGCTCGTGCAGAATTTAGTTTTCCTTTGATTTGGAAGCTTTGGTTGAGTGTTTCAGGGACTTTGTGTGCTTTCATTAAGTAGTTTACTTGGTGTTCCGGTTCCTCCAAATTCATTTAGATGCTTTGTGCCATTGAAAGGAAATCAAACTAGTAGCTTTGCTTTAAAAAATTGAAAAGGAAAAGAACATTTCATTGATTTGCATCTTCAAAAGAAAAAGTTTCCTTTCCTCACTTTAGTTGCATTAAGTTTCTTGGTTGTTTGTATTTGTTTTGTTTGATTAAAAATTCCTTGCCCTCTCGTAGCTAGAATTCATCGAACAAAATGAAATTCTTTGGCATGTAGTTTGCATCTAGGTAATTGTGAGAGAACATACGATAGAGCTTGAAATCGAAACTTAATCTCAAGATCAACTGTAAAATGAACCAAATGAATCTAAAAACGCATTGGAACTAAACGCAAATATCTAGAGGTCTAGGTTAGAGACGTGTTCCGGCGTCTTTAAACATAGTCACTGTTGTTTCACATTAGGTTGGGTGATTCCTCCTTCTGTGACTCGATAGTGGTCTAACACGGACTGCGCTCCCACGTACCGTCACGTATATAGGGAGACCCCACTAGGCTTTTATCCTTTATCCATAGGAAGCCGAGTCAGCCGCCCTACGATTCGCAATGCAGTGAACACAGCATTCACGAAGATCGACCACCCGTACCCTAAGAAAGTATTCTGTGGTTTTGCGAAAATTTTGGCACACCCTCTACCTAGAATTCCAGAGCAGTCACTTTTGATCCTTTTCGGACTCCCTAAATGAAAAGGTGCCTGTGAGCGTCTTGTCACTTCGTGCTCATTAAACATTCAAAGGAGACTGGAGTCATCTTTTCATCCTTTTCTCGACTCCTGAAACATGAAAAGGTCAATTTTGGTTCTTGTGTCTTAAAATTAATTTGGCCACGATAAACATCACCTATTTTAGATCTTGTGTGCGATAGTTTTGACTAGGGTTTTTTCGTTAGTTTCCTTTAGGTTTTCTAAGGGGTCTGGTCATCCTGCCTGTCCCATCAACTCCCGGTCTAAGCGATCAAGGTTCTCCATCCTCTGTTGCTCCAGAGGTACCAGTTGTAAGAGGTACTCTTCCCATTGTTCCGAGTATCCAGCCTATCAACGTACGTGCCCCAGGCGACGAAGATTACATAGAGGATTGGAATCCTATTTGGGAGCCCGATTATACCCCCCGTACCCCTCGTACCCCTCTCGGTATGTCGTCTCCAATGTCTTCTTCCCACATGGATGAGACAGCTTCCAGCACCGGTGAGACGCCCGTAGTGACAGACATTGAGACCCCGATCCCGGCTTCCTCTCCCCTCCCTCCACGATACCAATCAGTGAGGGATAGGTATGCCTCTAGAATGACTTCTACAACTATATGGGATCCTAGTCTTGTTGCCTCCACCGGGCCCTTTGTTTCGCAACCCCTTAGTACACCCCTTACGACAGGGCTTAACACGCCCGTTACCTCAGTTCCCACTCAACCTACTGTCTGTGTAGCACGTTCGACTCCGGTTGTCAGTGCTGTACTGGTTTCCTCGTCTGAAAACCCTCAAGCTAGCCCCTTTTCTGGTGGCATTCCGGGATCGGGACTGTATGATGCTTTTGGAGAACCCATAACGGACCCAGATTACGAAGGTCCCCTTTTTTACTATGATGAAAATGGTGAGTACCTCGAGAGCATTTTAGGTCTTCCTCATCGTCCTTTCGAAGAAAACGAGGAACCCTTGAATGTCACGTACGATCCCGCTACTCATACTCTCAAAGGGAACCGGGATCCTCCCAGACAACCCATAGGACCACCCAATCAAGGCCAACCACTCTACGTGCAAACCCCCCAGGGGCAACCACTTTATGGCCCGCCTAACCCAGGACAATCTGGGGGCCCACAGGGTCAACCTTACCAGGGACAACCCATGGGCATTCGAGGTCCGCCATATCCACATCAAAATCAACCTACTGGACAACCAGAGCAACCTTCCTTTCAGCAAGGCCAACTCGGTTTCCAGCAAGGGTACCCATCTGGACAAACTGGGTCAGTTTACAATCCTCCAAATCAACCAGTGGTCCAACAAGGGTATCCTCTTGGGCAGGGTGGACAACCCTATGTACAACAGGGCCAACCTACCGCCCAGTCTGGTCAATTCCCTGGGCAGGGTGGACAACCCTACGTTCAACAGGGCCAACCTACCCCTCAATTCGCCAATCCTTCTGGACAAGGGGGGCAACCTGCTTTTCAGCAAGGCCAACCCTCTGCTCAGCCCATACACCAAGGAGGGCAGCCTGCCATGCAGCAAGCCCAGCCCTCTTCTCAATCTGTTCACACTGGGGGGCAAACGGGCCAACCTTCTATACAGCAAGGTCAACCCGTTGTCCGCCCTAATCGTCAACCTGGACAAGCTGGCCAACCTCGGCGTCAACCAGCTATCCAGCCCTTTCGATTGTCTGTTCCGCAAGGACAACCCTTGGTGGCGCATGGACAACCTGGTGCCCAGCAAGGTTATCCTGCTGGCCAACTAGGTCCATCTCAAATCCGACCAAGTCAACCTTCGGGACATATGGCTCAACCCCAGCCGGTTCAAGGACATTACCCTGGGCCTCAAACTAAAACAGGATATCAACCTTCTTACCAAACGCAACCTGCCTATCAGGTTCCGTATGGGGCCCAGTAGTCATATGGCTACCAGCAAGCCCAGGGGCAAAATCAGTATGCTCCTTATCAAAATTATCAGCAACCACAGGTCACTCCTTATCAAAATTACCAATATGGTGCACCTGCCAGGCAAGCTGCTAGTACATGGGGAGCTGGGGGGCAGACACAGGGACAACCTTCCAGATATGGCCAAAATCCATACGGACAAAACCCCTATGGACAAACTCCCTATGCGCCAGGCCCTTTTGGACCAGGTCCATCGGGACAAAATTCTTACGCGCCAGGCCCTTTTGGTCCAGGTCCGTCCGGACAAAGTTCGTGGGGGAAACCACCATCTGGGTGGAACCCTAATGTCGCCTCGAATCCGCAGCCACAGATGTCCTTTAACCCGCAACTACCATTTTTAGTGACGTTGGAACTACCTGACGTGTCCAAATTAACAAACGACCCTATTTTGCATAATCCATATTGGCCACCGGTTCCAACCAAAATACCAGGTGACTGTCCAAAGTTTGACGGCAAAGCCGGAGAGGACCCTCAGGCCCATGTAATGACTTATCACCTTTGGTGCTCATCTAACTCATGGCTTGATGATTCTATCCGACTTCGCCTCTTCCAGAGGACTCTCACTGGTTCAGCTGCTAAATGGTACATCGAACTCAATCGCGGCATGTTTTCAGATTTCAACTCGTTGGCTATGGCCTTTTTAACTCATTTTCAGTTACCCATTCGGTACGAGACTGGGACCCATCTTCTCACGTCTCTCAAACAGGATACGGCTACGCACATCTCTGATCATATACATGAATGGAGAAGGCGCCGTCGCTTGATTAAATTTTGGATTCCTGATCAACTCCTGACCGACTGGTTTACCATGTCCTTTGTCCCTAAAATTGCCAAAGATATCGCAATGGGGGTGTGTGTAACTGAAGAGCAAGCAATCGCGCGAGCTCAGTACCTTGATTTAGTGTATTCTCAGTCAGGTACTTTGTATGAGTATTTTCCAGATGCCCCGAGGCCCGGACAACCCAAAGCTCCACCCAAGCCTTCTGTTGATGGAGTTATTGGTTCCGTAAATTCATCATCTAAGAAATCGGCCGCGAACCCTGGGAAGCAAAAACAAAACGCCTCTAACGAGAATGCTCCTCAGGGCCAATCTATTTCTGGGAATACCTCCAAGGTAAATGCCGTTCAGTCCACCGCGGCAGATAAATCCTCGAAAGGCAAAAAGAAAGGGAAGGCCAAAGATAAATCTGGACAGCCCAAGCAGAACCCTCCTAAACCTCCCTCCGAGGAAGGAGCCAAACGGAAGCCTAAGTATCCTTGTCTTATCTGCGAGGAGGATCACTACACCAAGGATTTCCCTAGGCGGTCCGAGGTTAGTCGGCTTTTGAAAGGTGCTCCAGGGTCTCCTGTTGTGCTTAAAGAGCCTTTCCCATCCCAGCAGACGCATCAGGTGGCAGATCCTTCTCAATCCTCTTCCTCGTTCGGTTCTCAAGTGTTCATGGCTGGAACCATCCCCATCCATGTTTCGACTCGAGCGAAAGATTATCCATCTGCAGCCGGGAAAGAGCCAGAGGTTCCCTCCAGCGCTCCTCCGTCCAGTTCTGGTCCCCTTCATATCGAACGGGCCAGCACCGAGACGATCCCCCGACCCCCTCCCAAAGGTGTACTCAGGAAGTCATCTTATAACCCCAATGCTCGTGTTGCCCAGCATTATAGCATTGTCGAGGACTTAGCTCAGGCTCTGTCTGCTATGTCCGCATTAGAAGTCCTCCAGAGCTGCCCCTCCCAAAGGAAGTCCTTGCTATCAGCGATTGGTGGCATAGACCCGGAAGATTCGGATTTAATTTCTTTTGACCTCGAGGGTTTCACGCAGAGACTGCCTCATCAGGTGGCCTTCCTTATACAGGTTCTCATCAACGGCAAAACGATCCATCGTACAGTCATTGATGAAGGTGCCTCAACCTGCATCATGTCGGTTGCTTGCTGGAAGGCTATTGGTTCCCCTGCTCTGAGCCAGTCTCCTACAACCCTGGAGGCTTTCGATGGAAGAGAATCTCGTCCATATGGTATCCTCCCGCGATTGCCTATCTCTTTAGAAGGAAAAACGGTAGAAGTAGAGGTTGAAGTCGTTGACGCTAATCTCACTTACAACCTCCTTCTTGGACGAAGCTGGACATATGCCATGCAAGCCGTGGCTTCCTCCTTATTCCGTGTCGTTCGCTTCCCCCATCAAGGGAAAATCGTCACGGTGGACCAGCTGTCCTTTTTTGCTTCCTCTTCTGAAGGGAATGTGCCATTCGTAGAGCATACCTGCAAGTCGCTAGTGAGTGTGGGTGCTGGATTATTCAAAGATCCCTCCTTGATGGGAGTCTTTCCCCTCCCACCTCCAAATCTTGCCTCCGTTAACATGATTACGATACGTTCTGATCCATGGGTTCTCCCTCCCTCGAATCAGGAAGACTCTTGGGGCGAGATGATGCCGTTGAGCCCTGCCGAGCTCAACTACATCGAGATAGTCGCTGCATCGGCTCCACCTCCTGAACCTGCTTTTCCAAGCAGTGTTCCCGATTCATATGACCGCTTCCCTTGGTTGGGAGAAGAGGCCACTTCAGATCCCCTAAAGGAATCATTTCCCTCTGACGAGGCTATCATCGAGACTATGTCTCTCGAGGAACTCCCTTGGTTAGATTACCACCATCGCTCCTCGTTTCTCCCTCCTCATTTGGAAATGGTCACATGTCTCGAGCAGTTTGCTTCATGTGTCCCATCTATCCCTCTCCAAACGCCTGTTCAGTTATATCAAGTGTCTTCGGAAGGAAATATGGGTAACATTACGCAAACTCTGGCTATCGACATCTCTGTCAAAACAGGGATTGTCGAGAATATTTTCATTGGAGTCACATGCACTCCTGAGGAAATTCAACTTTATACCGCTTTATTTCGTGAATTCCGTGATGTTTTCGCATGGTCTTACGAGGAAATGCCCGGCATTGACCCTAGTATCGTGGAGCACGAAATCCCTACTTATCCCGGCGCTAAGCCTGTTCGTCAGCGTTTACGCCCAGTGCACCCTCGAAAGGCTGCAGCCATCAAGGCCGAAGTTGAAAAACTCCTTCGAGCTGGTTTCATCTATGCCATTCCTCTCACGGAGTGGGTATCCAATATAGTCCCTGTGAATAAAAAGCAGGGTACTATTCGGGTCTGTGTTGACTATCGCGACATCAATCACGCCTGTCCAAAAGATAACTTTCCTACGCCTTTTATTGATCAGCTTATTGATGACTGCGCAGGAAGCGAAATTTATTCATTTATGGATGGCTTCTCTGGTTACAACTAGATCAACATAGCCCCCGCAGACCAGCATAAGTCGGGTTTCATTTGTCCTTGGGGCACCTTCGCTTACAAGAAGCTACCTTTCGGTCTTAAAAATGCCGGCGCCACTTTCCAGCGTGCGATGTCGTATGCTTTTCATGATATCCGACACATCGTACAGCCTTATCTGGATGACCTTCCAGCTCATTCAGCTAAACGTCAAGACCATCCATCTCATTTACGCGAAATCTTTCTCCGCTGTCGACACTACCGTATTCGACTCAATCCGCATAAGTGTGTCTTCTGCGTAGAATCTGGCCGACTGCTCGGGTTCATCGTCTCCCGGGAAGGTATCCGTCTGGATCCCCTTAAGGTCGAGGCCATTTTGAATCTTCCTCCCCCTGCCTCTCTACAGCAGTTACAGAGCTTGCAGGGGAAAGCTAATTTTCTCAGACGATTCATCCCAAATTATGCCGAGGTGGCTAAGGGTTTCACACGATTATTAAAGCGAGACACGCCCTTTCGCTGGGACGCTATCGCTCAACAATCTTTTGAGCGTCTTAAAGACCTTCTGGTCTCAGCTCCGCTCCTAAGACCTCCAAATTACCACCGTGACTACACCCTTTATTTGGCCGCCGCCGATACCACCATCGGCATGGTTTTAGTGCAAGACGATGATGATGGCACCGAGCATGTTGTATACTATCTTAGCCGCAACCTTCTGGATACGGAAACTCGCTATGCATATGTCGAGAAGTTGGCATTGGCAGCTGTCTGTGCCGTCCAACGTTTCCGTCATTACATCTTGTTGCGCACGACGACCGTGATCTCTGATTGCAACCCCATGACCTACATTTTGTCACGTCAGTTGCTGGGGGGCAAATACTCGAAGTGGATCGTAATCCTCCAAGAGTTTGACTTGGAATTCACTGCAGCCAAGTCTAAGAAATCTCTGGTCTTCGTTGAACTGCTCTGTTCCTTACCATCTCAGTCCACACCATCTCGCTCAGAGGAGCATATTCCAGATGAAACGCTATTTCTCATCAGCACTCTCGACCCGTGGTACGGGGACATTATTGTATATTTACAAACGTCTTCGTTTCGTCCCAACACATCGAAATATGCTCGACGACGAATTCGTCACCAAGCTCAACCATATCCCATTTTGGGCGATACCCTGTACTGCCTCGGCGTCGATTCTGTTCTTCGCCGATGCTTAACCCTCGAGGAGGCTGAGCGAGTCTTGAATGACTGCCACTCCGGCGCTTGTGGCGGCCATATGTCCGGATATGCTACCGCCCAGAAGATCCTCCGGGCTGGTTATTTCTGGCCTTCTATCTTCAAGGATTGCATCCTTGCTGTACGTGCATGTCACGAGTGCCAGGTCTACCACCGGAAGATGCGTGCACCTGTTGCACCACTGCTCCCTGTCATAACCGTAGGTCCATTTGCCAAATGGGGCATTGATTATACGTCCTGTAACCCTCGTTCGGCCGGGGGGCATGGGTACATTATCGTTGCTGTGGATTATTTCACCAAGTGGGCCGAAGCGATGCCTACATTAAACGAAGACAGTCACACAGCGGCGCAGTTTTTATTCAATCATATTATCACTCGCTTTGGAGTCCCTCAGGCTATTGTTACAGATCACGGAAAGCATTTCCGAAATCATATGATGACGGAGTTAACAACCCAGCTAGGCTTGCGCCAAGATAGTTCGTCACCGTACTATCCACAATCTAACGGTCAAGTCGAAGCCGTGAACAAAGTTTTGATCACCATGCTTCAACGCACCGTAAATATGCACAAGTCTAACTGGCACCTTATGCTTTTCCCAGCCTTGTGGGCCTACCGGACTTCTGTGAAGGATGCCACCGGTTTCACCCCGTTTCAACTGGTTTACGGACTGGAGGCTACCCTTCCCATCGAATGCGAGATTCCTTCATTAAAATTAGCTGTCGAGTTGCTTCCCAACACCACTCCGGTGGAGGAACGGCTTCTTTACCTAGAACGGTTAGACGAGACTCGTCGTTTGGCTTCCCTGGCTATCGAAGCACAGAAGAAGAGAGTCAAGGCTCACTTCGACTAGAATATTCATCCTCGTTCCTTTGTTGAGGGAGATTTAGTACTGCTCTACGATCAAGCTAAGGATAAGCTGGGGGCAGGAAAACTCGAATCCATGTGGTTAGGTCCCTACATCGTGAAAAGAGTTTTACAAAAGGGCGCATATGAGTTGATTGACTATGAAGGAAATCCTCTTGACAAACCCCGCAACGGGCTGTATCTGAAGAAATACTATGCATAACTTCGCACACTCACTTTGTATATACGTGTGTTTTGTGTTTTTCATGCATGAGTTTCGTTTTTGCTTTGGTATAAAGGCGTGTTTGCCTCTTATTATGCTTTCTTTTTCCTGTGCAGATGTCTAGTACGCCTTATGTTGGTTTTGCTGATGGTGCCTGCCGCAACACTTGTAATTTGTCTTCAGCGGCGTGGGTGATCTACGATCCTCACGGGGAGTTGTTAGACCTTCAGGGTGTCTGCCTAGGCCGTACCACTAACAACGTTGCCGAGTACAGCGCTGTAATTGAATTACTTGCCGAAGCAGTTGACCTCGGCATCCGAGAACTAGTGGTGAACCTAGACTCCCAGCTGGTCGTCCATCAACTTAATGGGCGATATTCCGTCAGAGACCAGCGCATACTAAGGTTATACCTACGTGTAAGATTGTTGGAACAGAATTTTGATTACATTACTTATCAACACATTCCAAGACGATTAAATACGTTGACTGATGCATTGGCAAATCATGTGTTAGATAGACATTTGCGTAACAGATAAACATCTTACAGGAAAACATAGATAGCATAGTAAGACCATGAGCATATGTAAATAAATCATTTCAAGCATCGTTTGCATGTGTGTGCTTTTAAGCTTGCATTAAAAAATATAAAACCCATGGGTCATGTGTCATGCAAATTCATACATAAGATCACAATTGTAATGAAAAACTGCATAACATAAACAAGACATCATCACATGTAACAATGATCCATCCAAAAACCGGTATGTATATATATATATATCGTGTGGCGCACTAAGGCGCTCAAAAATAAGTGTGCATGTCCAAAATCTCAATACATCTGAGTCATATGTCTCAAAACAACAGTGGAAATAAAACCTAGCTAACTAGTCAGCTGGATGATGCTCTCTGTAGTACACAGCTGCTCGTGCTACCCGCCTCAGAAGACGGTGCACCCTGGGTTCCACCCCCACTGTATTGATCTGATGCTCTAAGGGGACCTCTTCGACCCCCTGGTAGTCAGGCACTCCCTCCAGCAACCCCTCAAGGTTGCGAGCCACAGTCTCCGACGTGTTAACCCCTGGAGGGACTAAGGCCAAAGCCCCGGCTCCCTGTCCTTCTCTCCGTGCCGTGGCAGCCAGGCCAATCGGTCTAGTAGGCTCCACATCTGCATAACATGACATTTATTAGGACATGTACATAAAAAATCCAAAAACATTGCAAAACTCAAAAGTCAAAGTGTTATACCTGCATCATCCCACTGTTCACCTGGGGGCAACACCAGGTCAGGGTCATTGCGGAAATCCGTGCCCGCGTATGGCCAGTCCTCCACAAAGATAACCTGCTGATCCAGCCAGTCCCGGAAGAATGCTCCCCAGCTATGTGGCCTGCCACCACCACTGCGTGGCATGATGCGAGCCCATCGTGAGGCCCTCGTCTCCTGAGGATCCCTGGGGGCATCCACGGCCATCGTCTGTAGCCGCATGGCTGGCACTCGCTCCAGAATGAGCGGGACCAGGATAGACCCGTAGCCAAACTGTTTCGTCTCCCCGCGACGACAGTTGCTCAACTGCCTCTTCATGTTGTTGGTCACTGTTGTGCACCAATCAAACACGGTAGGCTCAAGGCAATCGAGAGCGAGCATGAGGTGAGTCTTTGAAGCCTCGTGGTTGGCCATGCTTCCCGCTGCCCGGGTCACCATGAACAGAATAGTGCGGAGGACCATGTTTCTCACTGTGGGGATGGCCACCTTCCCACTCCGTGTCTTCTCAGCCCCCGGACATACTTGAGCCATCAGATCATCTAGAGGACCGCCGCCAGGTCGTTGTCCCTCTATGATGGGCCTCGCGCCCCGGCGTGACAACCCAGTCAGGAAGAAGATATCCATATGGTCGAATTCGATATCTTGACCACGGATGGTGAATTTCATATCCACCGGGTTCCATGCTCTGATCAGTAGCTCAAGAAGATCATGCTGAGCTCTCAGGCGCGGCGTGAGGAAGAATTTCATAAAACCACAAGCACGCATGGCATTGCAGCAATCCACATCGGCCCAAGCAGCAATATCTTCGACATCGTGCACTCTTTCCTGCCATTGGAAAGCCATTATGTCCTGCACAAGCCATGAAAACAAGTTAGAAGTGCTGGTATGAAAAATTTCACGTTCAATATTGAAACAAAAAAAAATTCCGCGCCAGCGCGGCTGTTTTAAAAACAGCCGCGCTGGCCATGGCAGCCCTTTGTAATTTTTCGAGGTCAGCGCGGAAGAACACGGGTTTTCCGCGCTGACCCGAAGTTGGCCCCATTTTGTCTTAATTCGGCCAGCGCGGACCCGCGTGGGACATCCGCGCTGACCGAGAGCGGACCCGCGTGGGACATCCGCGCTGACCGAGAGCGCACCCATGCGCCAAAAATTCACCCAATTGGGCAAATCCGACCGCTAAAAACCTACTAAACATGATCAAAATGCAGGGCAAGGAAGAGAGAACCTACCTGGAAGAAACGGTTCGCGAAATGGTGTCCGTACGGGCTGGAAATCACTCCGTCAACTTTCTGGCTTCTCCACATCCTTCACGTCCCAAAATGGTAAAATGGTAAAAATGATTTCTTACTCCCCCTATTTATAGTAAAAACTCATAAATTGCCATATTTTTGGTTTTTTACCATTTTTAGCCATGACTTTAGCCCTAAATTTGTTAAATGCATGTTTTAATATGTTTTTGCACATATCGAATGGATTTATGCGGTTAGTGCTCTTGTGCAGGTTCAGATAAAGCAACTTGGTCATGACGGTTCTCCGTGCATGTGGTCCCCAAATATGTCATCTCTAAGCTCTTTTCCGACATTAAACGAGAGAAGATAGCCGAGCCTCCTTTCAGCTCGTTAAAAGGAACGAAAGGCGGTCATTTTAAGCTCTTTTTTCGACCGTTGAACTAAAAAGATTGTCGGGTGTTTGTCGTTTCGCACTCGATAACGGCTCTAAAACGACGTGTTTTCGACCGCTTTTTTACTTTTTCGGGTCGAAGGCACTATCCACGAAAAGTACTCCTCGGTCGTAATGGCCGGGCGGTTCTTTCGAGCATATTTTTATACTTTTTCGGGCTCGAGAGACACAACTGTACGAAAAAGGACCCCCCTAGAGTCTCCTTTTCCGCATTCTTTTCAGACTCTCGAAACAAGAAAAGATGCCGAGTTTTTCCTTTGTCAGGCTCGTTAAACACTTAATGACATCGGGTATTGTCGAAATGACGCACATCAAGCATATGCTATCCCCGTCAAGCTTGTCATCCAAAAATAATCGGGGTACCTGCCAGAAATGGTGGGGAAAATGGAACTATGATTACAGTCGTGTCGGCAGTACGTCGCTCTTGAACATGGCACTCCGCTGCTTCGTGTCTGGGTGGGGTCATCTCATTTTGTTTTCACTAGCCTCCATGGGTTTGGGATATCCTGTTTGGCCTCTCATTTTCTCATTGCCGTCATCACCATACCCTCTGCTCATTTGATGTCAAGTACTGCCAAACCCGTCTTAGTGCCGCCATGTGTTCAAGAGAAGTTGACCTCTGCAACAATACAACCTCGTATGCTATCTCACACAAATTATTTTACCTCTGTCTCGCGTCGATGATGTGGGAAACATCATGGCCCACCTTCGATCAAGGTCCTTTCCTGTCGACTCCAACTCATTATCCGGGAAGGTGACTTAGAGACTCCCTTCAGGTGCCTTGGAGCCTGCATGCCTCAATGGCAGGTTCTTCGTGTTCGACGTAAGGCTTACATCATTGGCCTTCGATCGAATGATTCCGTGGGTGTTCGATGCCAACTCATTGATTCACACGCCACGGATTGTACCTATAGTACCTTGAGGACCATTGTCATTATTGGTGGAACCTCTCGCGTCTGTTAACAGTTTCCATCATTGACTGGTAATCAGACGATGTTCATGCATGTTCGACTTCAACTCATGTATTCACATGCTTGAACTTGTACTTTGTTCGGGTCGAGATGGAGCGCAAGACCCTGGACCCTTGTCTGTTATGGTCCAGGCTGCGATTTTGTGGATGATCATTACATGACTCATTGATGGATGGCTGCGCCCATACCCGAGTCTTCATGGATGGCTGCGACCATGCCTTATCATTCTTTTGGTCTTTTTAGCTGGGTGGCTGCGTCCATTCCACAGACCATTCTCGCCTGTCTTTTGGATGGCTGCGCCCATGCCTAGACTGCATGTACTTGATTGTCGGAGATTTTCGGTCCTTCCTGGTGGTGTTCCAGTTCGGCGTGTGTTGTAAAGCATTTCACCCCTCCCACTCTCTCGGTCTTCATGCTTTAGGGGGCATCTGTTACACAGTAATTTGTCACTGCCTTCCTGTCAGTCACCCTGCTGTGCAAAGAATTCATAATCACTAAGCTCCTGCTTTCTGAACTGGCCCAAAAACCCATTTTTCCAAAGTTTTGATCATCAGCGCGTCTGTTCCTAAAATAACCGCGATGACAGGCGCCCTGTAGTGTATTTTGTGCGCTGCCAGCGCGGAAGGACATCACCTTTCCGCGATGGTCGACAGCGCGCCTTTCCCGTGTGCTTCCGCGCTGACATGACTGTCCCAGTTATTGAGACGCGGCGACAGCGCGACAGTTTCCTAATAATCCGCGCTGATCCAGTTTGGGCGAATTTGTTCAAACAACCAGCCTTCCAAATCACTCCAGGCTTGGTTGTTAGCTTTGTGAATGTCGACTCCCTTCTATGGCATGTCTGTTCGACCCTTTCCAACAACTTCCCTTTAAGATAAGCTCTTCCTTCCACCCTTTTAGGAGACTCCTTCTCCTATATAAACTCTCACCATTACCATGAGCAGCTAGTTAGACATAGCTTGGAATAGCTTGGATTGTATAGAGCTTGTAGTGCTCAGATTGCTGCTACTATAGGTTTGGTGTGCTAGGTGTGGAAGTGAATGATTGCTTAGGGAAGGTTGTTTTGTGTTACTTGTCTTGTGAGAGAGAGTTGCTTGTCTTGGGAGAATCATCCTCAAAGGTGAATGCTTGAGATACATGCTGACTAGCCCCACCTGAGAAGGTTACCGACGTCAGAACATTTGGTTGTACTCTTCTCTATTCTGATTAATAATAGATGACTGCTATTATTGTTCCATTCTCATTTGTCTATGCTATGGTTAAATGTGAATTACATCTTTTCTGACCGATGTATAGTTGCTTTTACTAGATTTCACGCTTGCGTTTGTTTCCTCTTCGTGTGTGCAGGTATCTATTCGCGGGGATCGCAGAGGATTGTGACCAGCCGAAGCGAAGGAGCGAAGGCAACATCTCTTCGTCAAACGACAGCGCAGGAATCCAAGTAGGTGCTCTTTACCTCTTGTTTAATCGTAATTAGGAACATGCATAGCAGCATTGTGTGATTGTTGCTAGACCCCTGCTGGGCTAGTAGGGATCGCCTCTATCCGTAGAGGGGATTTACCTCTCCAACAACCACCTTCTGAGAAATGGGCGATAGATTTTGTGGGACCCATTCAACCCCAAGGAAAGAATACGGGAGCACACTACATTATCACCGCGACTGAGTATTTGACTTGATGGGCAGAGACACAGCTTGTGAAGGACTGCATAGGAGCAACCACCGTGAAGTTTCTCTTTGAGTATGTACTGACGCGATTTGAGTGTCCAAATTTTTTATGAGTGATCGTGGTATGCACTTTCTGAACGAGACGATTAGTGCACTAACAGAGGAATTTTAGGTATATCACCAAAAAATGATACCTTATCACCCACAGGCTGATGGGACGGTAGAAGCATTAAATAAGGTGTTGGAGAACCTGTTGAACAAAGTTTGCAGTGCTCAACGAAGTGATTGGGACCTGTGCATAGCCTTCATAATGTGGGCCTATCGAACGACATGCAAAAAGTTGACTAGACAGACACCCTTTAAGCTCATATATGGTGTTGAAGCAGTGATGCCCATGGAATACATTGTGCCTAGTCTACACATAGTGGCACTCATAGGTGTTACACTAAAATTTGTCACCATGACTATTTGCAGTTAGTGTGGCTCCATCAACTGTCATACTATCCTCCTTGGCAAGCCTCATACCTCTGATCTCCATGTCAAATTTCAAGAAAGAGAGAAAGTCATTAAAAATCTATATATCTCTGGGTACGCAGTTTCTCTTAGCCTTACCTGCGTGTACGCACTCCAAGTTCACAATACCTGCGTACTTGTACGCTCTGTATGTAAAGAAATGGGTGCCTACTCCTGTAAAGGTCAAAAGGCGCAAGTTTCACTCCAAAAAAGTTACTTGTGGTCATTTCTAGAGCCTTATAGAAGCTTGTTTGACGTGTATGAAGTGCCTCCAGATGGTTCATGTATCCCTACCAAAGAGGAACTTATCCCATCAAGAGGGTAGCTATCCCATCCAAAGAGGGGCTTATCCCATTGATGATGGACCTGAATAACTTCCTCTAGAGCACTATAAATACTGGCATTGGGCCAAAGGGAGAGAGGTTGAAAGCTGAACATTCCTAAGGGTAGATGCTGTTGGAATTAGGACTCCCTAGCAAAGCTTGAGAGGAGAGATTCCCATCCTTTCCTAGCCTTATTTGAGAGTGGGTGAGCTGATCAAAGTAAAGGAAAACTCTTGCTGGACCCTAGGAGGGACTTGCACAACACCAAGGCTCAGGTTGTAATGGTTCCTTTTGTTACCTTTTAATGCAAATGAACTTATTTTTCTCAACAGATTGTTATTCATGGTTTGTTTCATATACTCCTTGGTGTATATGATAGATATGTATTGTTTTATGAGTTTATCAGGTGCTATTTAATCTTTTGGCTTGTTAGTGAATGCAGGTTTCGAAGAGAAGAAGGAGCTCATCCGGATCGGCGAGGCTGGACTACTACAAAGCGTTGGACTAAAGGTATGTTAAAGATCCTCTGATTACTTGTATTTGCAATGCATGTTTAGAGAAAGGTAGCTTTATTTGTCTTGTTTGTCACTAGAAATCTTTTGCTTCTAGGGAGGTCGGTTGTGTCCGCACTAACGACTCTTTCTGCATGACAAAATGGCGACTCCGCTGGGGAATCCATTAATGTGATTTTTTTTTCCTTTGTATGAACTTTTGATCTGAGAAAAGTTATTTGTTTTTTGGTTTTTGGCTGTCTGACTGTGTATTTGGGTGGGCTAGCTTAGGGTTAAATTAGATTTTAGTTTTTCTTTGTTTTTCTCAAAGTACACAGCCTTTGAGTTGAGCACAGTGCGTACCTGTACGCACTGTCGCTTTGTGCACAGAGCGTACCCGCACCTGTGCAAACAGGTCGCCTGCGTACCCCTGTCAAAACTAACAAAATTTCATTTTCCTTCTTTTTTGCCTTTTACTTTTTGTTTTTAATTTGTTTTTCTGCCCAGATCCACTAGTTTTCTGCCATAAATCTTCACCTAAGCTTGTTTCGTCAGTGTCGAGGGTTTTAGTGAAATTCATAAGGATTTTGCCTTAGGGTTTGATTTTTAACTGGTCCTGTAGTGACTTTGGCGTTAGAGGTTGTCAAACTTTGGATCTCCTTGGTTTTGTTCAGTCCTCTTAGGAGTCAGGCCTGTCATAGAATTCACCCTTGTGAGAGACCTACCTTTGTGTCTTCTCTTTGCGAATCTCGGAAAAGTTTGTTGTTTGAACTTTGAATTTTATTCTTGAGAAAAGAACAAAAAGATTTTGATTTTTTTTTTGACTAGTTTTTGGTCTGCATTAACTAGTCCTTAGTTACATTTTGACTGAGTAAAACATCTAGGAATCATCTTTAGTAAGCTTTTGACTCGTTAGATTTACTTTTATATTTATTTCTCTTAGATTTGCTTTTGAGTGAAATTGAGTTGATTTGATTGCCATAGCTTTTTTAACTTTGATTTTTGTTAAAGTAAGTTTTACATGCTTTATTAATTAGGAAAAAATACAAAAATACCTTTTGAAGGAAAGTTTGCTTTGGTAGCATTTGTGTCTTTGAAAGAAAAAGGAATTTTCATGAAGTGAATAGTGGTCATGTGTTGTGTGTTTCGAAAAGATAAAGAGTTTGTTTCTTTTTTCATTGCCAAGAAAGTTGTTTTTATATCAAATTTGCATTCTCCAACTCTCTTAGCTAGGAAATTCATTGAAAGAGGAAAAATTAGTGTAAATCATCCTAAGTGCATCTTTTTAGTGGATTTCGGTCGAGTCTACACACCATCAGTTTCATCTCCACTACCTTTTTGTCTTTAAGAAAGCCATAAAATTAACGCTTAAAGTAAAATCAACTTAGCAACTTTTATTTACTAGGGCTCTGAAACACCAATATAGATCAGGCTAGTGTCTTGGAGTAGGAGAGTAATTAACTCTCCAAGACAGCAAAACCAAACAAGTAGCTCATCTTGTGGTAGGATAAATCCAACTGTTTCATTTGTACTCTGGGAAAGCTCCTCTTAAAGGAGAAGCACGAGCTCGTGTCCGAACCAGTGAGGGGATCAATCCTCCCTCATTGGGAACGATGCCAGACACGCACGTATTACAAATGGTAAGCCTCAGATTAACCATTGTCGAGGAGCCAGGGGTCACTTGTCGGTAAACCTTGGATTATTGTCAAGGAGCCGGCAAAGGGATTGAGCTTGATACTCTGCCCTTGCGTGCTGTCGGAGTGTAGACTGTTCCCCTAGGTGCATTTGTTGTTGTTGGTAACCTTAGTGACCATTATCTTTAGGATTCTACCGAGGTGACAGTGGAGGGAAGATCCCACTGTACCTGGAGCAGACGTCGGCTAGACTCACTTGGATTTTCTGGGGGTTCACTTCACTCGAGACGGTTAAAGTGGAGGAACTTGTGCCAGTCTATTCATTAAGCAGGTTGCCGGGGTAACTGTTCCGCCCACCACTTCTGAACTGAATTCGACGATGTTGGGTTTCATCTCCCACTAGTGTTTTCGGTCCGAAAGGCTACTGTTTGTGCATGGTTTGACGCCCTAGATTCTTTAGGCGTGTGATTCAAATTTGTTTGGTTCTTTACAGACTTTAGGTGGTTTGTTTTGAGATTTTACTTTGTTTGCGTGTGCAGTAGTTAAAAGTTTTTAACTGTGGCTAAATTACCGAGACAGTCCCGTAGACTTCGGGGCAAGTCTCCTGAGATTGTTACCGTGGCCGATTTGTTGAGGAAGTCCTGTAGATTGCGGGGCGAACCTCCTGAAGAGGTCCCGAGTCATTACGAAGGTTTAAAGGTCCTTGTAACTCCTAGTGGCAGTAAAGTAGGTTCACCTGAAGAAGGAGAATCGTCGTTGGTAGTCCATCCAGATTACCAAGGTCTAGAAACAGGTTATAATCATGAAGCAGTTGCAGTTTCCGAGCTTGCTGGTAGTTTTTCATCTACTAGTGATATAGGCGAAGAACCTGAAGTATCTGAACCTGTTACTCCAACTTCTAGTGCACCTGATTCACCTAGGGTAGAAAGAGTCATCAACGAAAATCTTCCTGCTGGTTTGATATCTATTGAAGAACTTGCTCCAGAGGAAGAATTAGGCGTATCTATCCTTGAAGATCAACATACTATTGATCTAAGGGAGCATGAATCTATCTTTTACAGTCCTCCTAGAAGTACTACTTGGTACCTTTCGTTAACCAATTATTTAGACAACTCAGGGATAAGTTTTTCTCCACCTCGAACTCCTTTTCCACCTGAAGGTATTTATACTCCTGTAAATATGTCTGGTCAGTCGTCCGTGTTCACTCAATCTCCTGAATATTTCTTGTACGGCGGTCCTTCTGTTCCCTCTGGGTATTAGTCACTTTCTGGTACCTTTGCGGGGGCATCTCCTCAACCCATTGAACATGGGTTATTAGCTGGAAACAATGGTAATAAACCGTTGGGTATAGGAGACATTTACATGATGTCAGGTTCAGTTCCCGGTTCTCAACCTCAAGGTGGCCAATTACCGCCTGGGGGGCAACCTCAAGGTACAAAAATTGCGTCTGGGGGACAACCTCAAGGACAGTATGTACCCATAGTACAATACATTCCTCAAGGTCAACCCCAGCCTCAATATGTACCCCAGGGTCAACCTCAGTATCAGTATTTACCTCAAGGTTATCAACCTCAAGGCTAATACTTGAGTCAAGGTTATCAACCACCTCAAGGTCAGTCATATGTTCAAGGTACGGGAACTGTGCCTTTCAGTTATCAATCCTATCCTCAATCCGGTTATGGATCACAATATCCTCAACCTGTCATGGGTCAATACCCCGGAATGAACATAGTGTGGGATCCATTGCAAGTTCAACAGGTATTGCAGCCAAGTATACAGTTGTCATCTCAAGCTGGACAACCCTTAGTTGCTGGTCCATCCCAACAACCGGTCCAGTCTAATGTTCAAACTTCTATAACTTCGGTAGTTACTCAGCCGCCAATTGCACCTAGTACTCCATCTCAAACAACGGCTGCTGCAACTACCGCAACATCTGCTCCTTCCACCACACTTGCTTTTGGAGTATCGACAGCTCCGGTTTCTACTGTCTCTGCAACTACTCCTCAGACATCTTTACCATTATCTGGATCTACGATTCAAACTACGGTTCAGATGCCTGCAGGACAACCTGGTTTAAGTACGGTTGTCACTAGTCAACCACAATTCGCTTATCAACCGTACCAGGGACAGTACCAATACGGGCCTGCTGTCCAAGAGCTGGTTTACCAGTATCAACCGTATCCTGGGTACACTTATCAACAACCTCAGCAACCCCAGTACGGTCCGATTAATCCTGGTTTTCCAGGAGGATATAATATCCCGAATGCGATTCCTGTTCCAAGTTATCCTGGATATCCTCCTCCTAGGACTGGTCTTGTGACCCAGAGTTTTAGGGATCCTAATCGGCAGTTACCATTTATCGCAACTTTGGATTTACCAGACTTGACGCGCCTAACGAACGATCCAATACAATATCTTCCGTTCTGGCCGCCAATGCCAAATAAGTTGCCCAGTGATATACCCAAGTTCAAAGGTAAGTCTGGAGAGGATCCGTCTAATCACGTGATGACTTACCACCTCTGGTGTGCTTCAAATTCCATCTTGGATGATTCGATCCGCTTACATCTTTTCCAGCATACACTCATTGGTCTCGCGGCCAAGTGGTACATTGAGTTACCACGGGCCTCTTTTTACAATTTTAGTCAGTTAGCTACCTCGTTCCTAACTCATTTTCAGTTGCCGGTCAGATACGATAATGACACGGAGCTATTAACTTCATTAAAACAGTCGACCTCCACTTATATTTCCGATCATATACATGAATGGAGACGTCGAAGGCGATTAGTGAAAGTTTTTATTCCGGACCAAATCTTAGCTGAATGGTTTGTTAAATCATTATTACCGAAGATGTAGCTAAGGCCGGAGTAGTTACTGAGGAGAAAGTAATTGCTCAAGCGCAGTACCTTGACTTAGTTTACATTCAGTCAGGTACGTTACATGAAAAGATCCCAGATCTTCCAAAGTCAAATCAAATCGCTACTGCTCCTTCGGGATATCATGCTGCTGATGGCATGATTGGTTCGGTAAATACTAAAAGCGAGAAGAAATCTTCAAAGAATTCTTCACCCATTATAACCTTACAAGATTCCCCGACAGGAGAGTCTTCTCCTGAAATTTCTGTCGATATTCACGCTGTAGAGTCATCTACGGCTAAATCAAAAAACAGTGGGAAGAAGAAGGGTAAGAAGAAGGGTAAAGCAGACAAGAATCCAAAAGAGAAAACAGAAAAGTCGTAATCCAATGACGAAAAGCGCAAACCTCGATATCCTTGTCTAATTTGTGAAGAGGATCATTTTACGAGAGATTTCCCCCATTGGGCCGAGGTTGTGAAAATCGTCAAAGGTTCCTCAACTCCTGCTATTTTGAAAGATCCATTTCCAAAGCAAGAGAGTAAGATGATAGGTTCTTCCTCGAGTGCCACTGAAGAACCCATATTGATGATGTCTCATGTAAGGATTGCGAATCGATCTCATGATTATGGTAGTAAAAGTCCTGTTGATGGATCGAAAGAAGCAGAATCTTCTCATTCAAATCCATCAACCTCAGCTCCCGGTTTCGATCCACTACAGATCGAGAAACCTAACCCTGACTTAGTAATAAAACCGCCCACCAAGGGTGTACTTCGAAGGTCTGCTTTCAATCCACATGTGAGAGCGGCCCAGAATTACAACATTGTTGAGGATTTAGCTGTTTCACCCTCAGCAATGTCGGCTTTAGAAGTGCTGCAATCATGCCCAGCACAACGAAAATTACTTTTGTCGGCTATAGGAGTTGTTGATGTTCAGGACCCGAACCTGATAATCTTTGATCTAGAAAATAGTACACCGCGTCTCCCTCATCAGATGGCTTTCCAGATTCCAGTGATAGTAAAAAATAGGCCTATTCATCGGACTATAATTGACGAGGGAGCTTCCACGTGTATTATGTCGATTCAGTGTTGGAGATCGCTTGGTTCTCCTTCGCTGAACCAATCCCCGACAATTCTTAAGGCCTTTGATTGCCGTGGGTTCCATCCGTTTGGTATTTTAAAGGATTTGCCTATAGGGGTTGAAGGAAAAACCGTTGGTCTAGATGTGGAAGTGGTTGATGCCCCTCTAGACTACAACCTTCTCTTGGGTCGAAGTTGGTCTTACGCTATGACAATGGTCGTTTCATCGGTCTTCAGAGTAATAAAGTTTCCACATAATGGCAAGATCGTGACAATAGACCAGCTGGCTTATTTTTCATCTGACCCAGCCTCTTCCGAGAGTATCCAGCATGTCGGTAAAACGACTATCCCTTATAAGGATGTTGGCGTAGGATTAGTTAAAGATTCCGGTTTACTGGGAACTTTTCCCTTTCCTCCAATCAACACAGACCCTTCATTCGCATCCATTCATATGATTACATCAGACACTATTATTTATGATGATCCTTGGATTGTCCCATCTGAATCTGAGATAGACTCATTCGGTGATGCAATGCCTTTGAGTCCATATGAAATTGCTTATGAGGCCGTGCAGTCTTTTTTCGACCCAAGTTCAACCCAAATCGACAAAATGAATGTGGTCCGTGAGAAATCCCTTTTCGCGTCAACCTTAGAATTAATAACATTTCCTGAAGTTGTGTCATCTGACGAACAACTTTGTGAAGTCCTATGTGTAGACGATTTACCATGGGACGATCTCCATCATAGATCGTCGTTTTTACCTGAGGATGATCGTTTTGAAAACGATTTCTCATCAATTTTCACAGCTGAATATGTCAAAGATGCTCAGAGTCCAATGAAACATCCTGATTCAGAGCTGAATTTGGGAAATGTTTCTCGCACTATTCCCATTGCCATTTCAGTGAAGCCTGGAATTGTTGAACACATTCATATAGGTGCCTCATGTTCAGATGACGAAATTCAAACATACAAGGCCCTATTTCAAGAATTTTGCGACGTGTTTGCCTGGTCCTATGAGGAAATGCCAGGAATTGATCCCTCCATTGTTGTTCATGAGATTAAGACTTACCCAGACGCTAAACCCGTTCGGCAACGTCTGCGTCAGATCCACCCTCGGAAAGTGGCTGCGATTAAAGCAGAAGTTGAGAAGCTGTTGAAAGGAGGTTTCATTTATCTGATCCCGTTAACGGATTGGGTATCGAATATTGTTCCAGTTAACAAGAAGCAGGGAACAATAAGAATATGTATCGACTATAGGGATATCAATCGTTCTTGTCCTAAGGAAAACTATCCCACGCCCTATATCGATCAAATAATTGATGATTGTGCTGGCAGTGAAATATTTTCCTTTATGGACGGTTTTTCCGATTACAACCAAATCAATATTCTACCTGCCGATCAACCAAAAACGGCTTTCATTTGTCCATGGGGGACATTTGCTTATTGAAAACTACCTTTTGGGCTTAAGAATGTCAGAGCCACTTTTCAAAGGGCGATGTCTTATGCATTTCATGACATCAAGCACATTGTGCAACCGTATCTCGATGACTTGCCCGCTCACTCTTTACGTCGAGCTGATCACCTTGTTCATTTGCGAGCAATTTTTATGAGGTGTAGGCATTATCGTATATGGTTGAACCCACACAAATATGTCTTCTGCATAGAAGTGGGACGATTGTTGGGATTTGTAGTTTCAAAAGCCAGCATTCGCGTCGATCCCTCGAAGGTCGAAGCTATCATCAAATTGCCTCCTACTTCGAGTTTGTGCCAACTCCAAAGTTTGCAAGGGAAAGCAAACTTTTTACGACGATTCATTCCTAACTATGCCGAGATTACCAAGGTTTTTACCTGGTTGTTGAAACAAAATGCTCAATTCTCTTGGGATGAGATAGCTCAAAAATCTTTTGATGCGCTAAAGCACGCGTTGACCCATGCACCGTTGCTGCATCCTCCCAACTACAACCAAGATTACTTTTTGTACCTCGCCGCTGCTCATTCCACTATTGGAATGGTCTTAGTACAGGAAGATGAATTCGAAACGGAACATGTGATATATTATCTTAGTAGGACGTTAAATCCCACTGAGCTAAAATATTTGCATGTGGAGAAATTGGCCCTGGCAGCTGTTCAGGCTGTCCAGCGTTTTCGTCATTACATTCTTCTCCGTAAAACTATAGTCATTTCGGATTGCAACCCTATGATTTACATTTTGACTAAACAATTTCTAGGGGGCAAGTACTCTAAATGGATTGTTATCTTACAAGAGTTCGACTTGGAGTTTGAAAAATCTAAGTCTAAGAAATATTTAGTTTTTGCGGAATTGATGTGTGACTTCCCGCGTGCTGACACGGAAACTGTGGTAGAGGAACCCATTGCAGACGAATCTCTGTTTCTCATCAATACTTTAGATCCGTGGTATGGGGATATAATTTTCTATCTCCAAACCCAATCCTTTCGGCCCGAAGCTTCAAAGTCAGAACGCCGAAAAATTCGATTCCAGTCCCAACAGTACAAAATTATTGGAGATACTCTTTATTGTCGTGGGGTGGACTTGGTTTTTCTTCGTTGCTTAACTCATGAAGAGGCAGAAAGGGTTATGAATGACTGTCATTCTGGAGCGTGTGGTGGTCATATGTCTGGGTATGCCACAGCCCAGAAGGTGTTGTGTGCTGGCTACTTCTGGCTGTCCATGTTTAAAGATTGTATCATTGCGGTCCGAAAATGCCACAACTGTCAAGTGTTTGATCGCAAGATGCGCGCACCACCTGCTCCTCTTCACCCTATAATTGTCGTTGGTCCTTTTTCTAAATGGGGTATCGACTTTATTACATGTAACCCTCACTCGGTCGGGGGAAATGCGTATATCATCCTTGCGGTTGATTATTTTACTAAGTGGGCCGAGGTGATGCCTACATTCGAGGCTGATGGCAAGACAGCTGCGATTTTCGTATTCAATCATATTATTGCTAGGTTTGGTGTCCCACAAGCGATAATCACTGACCATGGGCGCCATTTTCGAAACATTATGATGACAGAACTTAGAAGCCAGCTTGGTTTGCGTCATGATAGTTCTACTCCTTATTATCCCCAAGCAAACGGTTTGGTTGAGTCTATCAACAAAGTTCTAGTTATCATGATCTGACAAATCATTGGTATTCATCGGTCGAATTGGCACAACATGTTATTTTCAACGCTTTGGGCGTACCGAACCTCAGTGAAAACATCAACAGGGTTCACTCCTTTCCAACTAGTTTATGGTTTGGAAGCAATGTTGCCCATTGAATGCGAAATCCCATCACTTCAAATGGCTATCGAATTACTTCCAGCTACTTCCGAAGAGGAGAAGCATCTATTATACTTAGCTAAATTAGATGAGACTCGACATGACGCTGCATTGGCAATCGAGACTCACGAAAAAAGGATGAAAGCTCAATATGATCGCAACGTGACCCCTCGTAATTTTTCGGAAGGCGACCTAGTGCTATTATATGATCAAGCTAACGATAAATTAGGTGCTGGAAAATTCGTTCCTATGTGGCATGGGCCCTACATTGTTAAGCGAAAGCTAGCAAAAGGGGCTTATGAGCTGGTAGATTTTGATGGGGACTCTTTGGGTAAGCCCAGAAATGGACTTTACCTAAAGAGCTATTATGCTTAAATGATGGGTATGGAGATTTAGTTAGGTTAGTTTTTCTTTCTAGCTGGTGTGTTTGTTAGTATAGACAGTGTGCTTAGCTTAGAGAGTGTGTTTTTCGTCGTTATTCTGGCTTATCTTGGTTTTACTTTTGATATTGCAGATGTCGACGCCTCTCCAAACGTACATTGGATTTGCTGATGGTGCTTGTCGTAATACACGGAATATCTCTTCCACAGCTTGGGTCATCTATTCGCCCTCTGACGAGTTAGTTTCTATGCATGGGGTGAGCCTCGGTCAAACCACAAACAACATTGCAGAATACAGTGCAGTGATTGAGTTATTATCTGAATCTATTTCATTTGGGATTCGGAGTTTGATAGTGAGGTTAGATTCTGAACTCGTTGTATTACAGCTTAATAGAGTATATGCCATTAGAAATCCAGTGTTATTAAGGTTATTTTTGAGAGTGCGCCTCTTGGAACGTGAATTTGATTACATTGAATATCAACATATTCCAAGGTCATTAAATACATTAGCAGATGCAACTGCTTCTCGAATGTTAGACATACATTTGCGATAATCATAAATGTAAATTTAAAAACATTTCATCATACATGTTTAACAAGATAAGCCGGTAATAATGATATATATATAGATAGGAGTGTGTCAAAAAATATACATCGTCTTCGATCATAGGTTGAAAAAAACCTTATGATCAGCAAAAATGATAAGTACAAAAACCAAAAATGTCATATGTGTCTACAAAAAGTGACTAGCCAATCACTGGTGGTGCTCTCTATATGAGACCACTGCCCGCGCTACCCTACACAGGAACCTCCTGAAAGGCCTTGGGACTGCGACCACATAGCGCTGAAGTCGGATAGGAATATCATCTATAGTCGTCTCTGGTATGTCCGCCGTGAGATGATCTAGGTCCTGTTCCAGCTCGGCTAAGGTCTCTGCGGTCGCATCCTGTGGGGCCGGTGTTGGTGCAACTGGTACTCTTCTCTCAAATGGCCGGAGATTGGCCGGACGCTGTGGACCTACATCTGCATTTTGAAATTTTTCACTGTCAATTTTGAGACGATATAAAAAACAAAAAAAGTAAATAATTTAAAAACTTGTGAAAATGAAATACCTCTGTCGTCCCATTGTTCTCCCTGTGGAAGAACCATGTCCGGATCACCACGAAAATCTACTCCGGCATAAGGAAAGTCCTGAATCGCAAAGACCTAGTCCTCCAACCAGTGAAAGTAACTCGCAGGAAATCGAACAACTCCTGCTCCCTCATCAGGATGTCGGGCCATCACCGTAACCCATCGCATAAATTTTGGCTCTCGAGGAGGCCCAACTGGAATAGTGAGATGCTGTGGGATCAGCATCGGAACCCTCTCTAGGGCAAAGCTCACAACTAAAGGCCCATACCCAAAGGTCTTTAATTTCCCGTTCTTTGCCCTAGTCAGTTGGCCCTTCATATTGGCCAACACAGCGTCACACCAATTGAAAATGGTGCCTCGGTAGCAATCTATCGCCATCCGCATTTGAGACCCGGTGGCAATATGCAAAGCGGCTGCGCCGCAGAGTTTGGTAACTGTAAAGGCAATTACCATAAGTTCAGGCAGGGATATGTATTTGATTTCTATCCCTTTCTCCTGGTTTTGATTGTTGCACCACTCTAGCCAAAGGCTAGCAAGGGATTGGCCACCCGGCCTAGTCCCGGACAGAGTCAGTTGCTCACCCCTATTAGCCAAACCAGTAAGAAAATATATGTCAGAGGGCTCTATCTCGAGCTCTTACCCTCCGATGTAGAAACATTGATCCTGGACGTTCCACCTTTCAACCAGCCATTCTAAAAATCGCACCTGGGCCCTCATGCCAGGTATGGCCCAGTATTTGTAGAGACCGCATGCCTTCAAAGCATCAATGGAGGGTTGATGATCTATTGCGGCCAAATTGACATCTTCGTGTTCTCTTTCGCGCCAATCAAGCATGGTGGGCAATCTAGACACCAGAAAACATTCATTAGAATTCATTAAATCAAAAATTAATGGTTAGGTTTTGAGATTTGGGGTTTTGAAATTGCTTTGCGCAGAGTATGCACCCTGCGTTCAGAAACAGAGCGTATGGATGCAACTTTTCTGAAGGTAGGCTGCATACTCCAGCCATTTTCCCATTAACGAAAATGTCGGGGTACACAGGTCGCCCATGGGGCACCTGTGTACACCGAAAGGCGGATCCTAAAACCCCAAAGCCCTCAAAAAATCAAAATAGGGCTTAAAATGAAATTCTAAACGGATGAAAACAAAGAGGAGGATGTTGTGAAATACCTGAAAGAGACGACACTCGATTCTGACGGTCGGATTCTCCGCAAAGTCCACGGGAAGTTTCTTGCCAAAAGCCCTTTTATCTCCTTCAACAGTAAAATGGTAAAAATGACATCGTAAAAGGTCTTGTTATAGGTTTTTTGGATAAATGAATGCTAAATTTGTTTATTTTTCACCATGGAAGGATATTTCTCAATGCATTTTTTCTTATCTTAAGCAAGTATGAGTAATGTGTCGTTTTTGTGCAGGACAATAGGACTTTCAGGGAAAATTATCATTTTTCACGAACCAAAACATCAGAGTCATCTTTTAAGCCCTTTTTTGACTCCTAAAACATGAAAAGATCGTCGAGCATTTCTTTTACACTCGTTAAAACGGAATTAAAAGACGGTCCCCTTATAGCTCTTTTCTGACCGTAAAAACAGGAAAAGATTGCCGGGTTTTTGTCGTTTCAAACTCGATATGGAAATAAAATGACGTGTCCTTGATCGCTTTTTACTTTTCAAGTCAGAGGCACTAATCATGAAAGTACTCCTTGGTCGCAAGACTAAGCAGTTCTTTAAAGTATTATTTTGTACTTTTTCGGGCTTGGGAGACACAACTTTACGAAAAAGTTCAACCTGGAGTCTTCTTTAGTTTTTTCAGACTCTCTAAAAATGAAAAACGTCGAGTTTCTCCTATACTGGACTCGTTAAAATGTCACATTAGAGGACCTGTTCGATTACAAACAGGAACAGACCACTCCTTCTTAGGGTTCGAATCAAAACTAAGTTGGACTCATCCGAAGGATGAGCTTATAATCAAGCATATGTTATCCTCCTCAAGCTTGTAAAAAATAAAGAGGTACTTGCCAGAAATGGTGGGGGAAAAGAGAGAAAAATGAGCCCATTTGTTATCCTTTGTCTCAGAAGAAGCCTTATCACCACTCTTGAACACGACACTTTCTTTCACCTGGGTTGGGAAATCCATTGCCTCACAGTTGGTCAAACCACATTGAAAGTCTTTAGCCGGGTATTAACTTTGGGTCAAATGTCACCAAGCCGTCTGTCGTGTCGTTATGTGTTTAAGAGGTCTCTGCAATAAACATTCATCTGCAAAATACTTATCATCCATTTTGACCATCCCTGAGTCAGTCCTTACAGCTATATTTCTTCAACTTGATCTATGATTTCGTGTTGTGGGCTTGCCTGCAACGGGTTGCTTTCTATCGACATCAGCACATTATCTAGAAAGATGACCTAGGAATCGTCAGTACCTTGAAGTCTGCATGCATCAATGGCAGGTTTCTCGCCTTTGACGACAATTTACATCATTCACTTTCGATCGAAGGATTCCGTGAAATGTTTGACATCAACTCATTCATTCACATCTCATGGATTGTACTGGGTACTTTGAGAACCATTGACATCACTGGTGGTCTCTCTCATGCTTGTTAACAGTTTACATCATTGACTGTTAATCAAGTGGTTTCTACCATGTTCGACATCAACTCATTTATTCGCATGGATAGAATCGTACCTGTTCGGGAAGTAGAAATGAAGACCCTGGGTCTAGTTTCCACCATCTAGGCTGCGAGGAGTTTTGTATTCATTGTACAGTAGACTAATCATAAACAGATGGTTGAGTCCATACTGTATCTACAAAAGTCTATGATCATGATGTACTGCAGAATCATTCCTGTATCAGAGCACTAGATAGTCAATTAGTTAAAGTTTTCAATCTGAGTATGGGAATGCCTACCTCAGTGATGATATGCTCATATATATGTATTTTGTGTTGAATACTTGCAGGTTCCGACTGGGCTCTCCACAAGATAATCCTTGAAATGATAAAGTACTTCACCCTTCCTAGATGATATGAAACCTTAATCTACTACAGGCTTCACACTTTAGGGGGCAATCTGTTACACTAAAATTTGTCACCATGACTATTTGCAGTTAGTATGGCTCCATCGACTGTCATACTATCCTCCTTGGCAAGCCTCATACCTCTGCTCTCCATGTCAAACTTCAAGAAAGAGAGAAAGTCATTAAAAATCTACATATCTCTGGGTACGCAGTTTCTCTTAGCCTTACCTGCGTGTACGCACTCCAAGTTCACAATACCTACGTACTTGTACGCTCTGTATGTAAAGCAATGGGTGCCTACTCCTGTAAAGGTCAAAAGGCGCAAGTTTCACTCCAAAAAAGTTACTTGTGGTCATTTCTAGAGCCTTCTAGAAGCTTGTTTGACGTGTATGAAGTGCCTCCAGATGGTTCATGTATCCCTACCAAAGAGGAACTTATCCCATCAAGAGGGGAGCTATCCCATCCAAAGAGGGGCTTATCCCATTGATGGTGGACCTAAATAACTTCCTCTAGAGCACTATAAATACAGGCATTGGGCCAAAGGGAGAGAGGTTGAAAGCTGAACATTCCTAAGGGTAGATGCTGCTGGAATTAGGACTCCCTTGTAAAGCTTGAGAGGAGAGATTCCCATCCTTTCCTAGCCTTATTTGAGAGTGGGTGAGGTGATCAAAGTAAAGGAAAACTCTTGCTGGACCCTAGGAGGGACTTGCACAACACCAAGGCTCAGGTTGTAATGGTTCCTTTTGTTACCTTTTAATGCAAATGAACTTATTTATCTCAACAGATTGTTATTCATGGTTTGTTTCATATACTCCTTGGTCTATATGATAGATATGTATTGTTTTATGAGTTTATCAGGTGCTATTTAATCTTTTGGCTTGTTAGTGAATGCAGGTTTCGAAGAGAAGGAGAAGCTCATCCGGATCAGCGAGGCTGGACTACTACAAAGTGTTGGACTAAAGGTATGTTAAAGATCCCCTGATTACTTGTATTTGCAATGCATGTTTAGAGAAAGGTAGCTTTATTTGTCTTGTTTGTCACTAGAAAGATTTTTCTTCTAGGGAGGTCGGTTGTGTCCGCACTAACGACTCTTTCCGCATGACAACAGGTATGACGGATCGCAAAGCCCTGAAAGAGAGGCTCATACAACTTTCTGAGCTTGAGGAAGAAATATTTCTCGCTGGATTTCACCAATAGGTCCAAAAGTAGTGCGAAAAAGCATGGCATGATCGACACATTAAGCTATGCACCTTTAAGGTAAATGATTTGGTTTTGTTATATGACAATAAGTTTGATAAATTTCTAGGGAAATTCAAAATGCATCTGCTAGGGCCTAATATCATTAAGGAGATTACCAATGATGGAGCATTTCAGCTGGTTAAATTGAATGGAGATCCCTTCCCAGGAAAGCTGAATGGCAGCCGATTAAAGTCATACACTAGTGATCTGGCCAGGTGACTATATGAAGGTAGCATAGTCTTAACGCTCCAGGCAACTGAAAGGAGGTGTGGGACTATAAACTACACTACCCGAGTTGGGGAACTGCGCGATTAGAGGATTTTGTGGGACAAGGAAATGTCACAGGGTTCGCGAAAGCGCGACAAGAGCTGAGATACCCAGGGAAAAATCGTGCAAGTTAGCTGGAAAGTGAGCGTTAAAGTCATTGTTCATGATTTGATGATAAAAATGTGGCCAAATGGAGCGGGTGGTCGACATTTAAGACAAAATTTATGGGTAAGATCCTTGGAAATTTGCCTCCAATCCAACATTAATGAACTGAATGTGGGGGGAACGGTCAGATTTGAATTAAAAATGGCCTATAAATTACAGGTGGAGGCCCAACGAAAAGCACTTGGCATTTTGAACTTTGAGTTGGTGAGCTCTTAGACATGCATGATCCGTGCATTCCTTGAAGCATTGCTTGACAACTTAGTGTTTGATCAATTTCCAAAATCCAACCGCAATTTCATCTGTGATTTTATCCCAAGATTCGAAGCTATGGGCGTTGAAGCAGTGACATCCGAGGCGGTTGTGCCAAAGGTTGTTATGGAGGCAAAGGGAGCTGCTCCAGAGGTTGCAGAGGAGCTAGCTGAAGTCCCCAAGTCACCATGGATGCCTAGACCGAAGCCCACCCCGACCAAGGAGAGTGCGAAGGATAAGAAGGGCAAGCAGGTTGTAATACTGGTGCGCACGTTGCCCAAAGGAAACCCAACGAAGGACAAGCCCACCACACAGGAAAAGGGAAAAACCATTAACTTGGAGTTGAAGGAGGAAGAAATTGAGGACATCCTAGTGGATGATGAGGAATTGGGGGTGGAAGTGGAGGAAATTGAAGTCAAGGGTTTTGACCCTATCATTATGTTTCCTCAATACATCCCTCCCCACAAAGGCAAGACCAAAGTGTCAAAGGACATTGACGAAAGGAAGGTCGCCTTGCACACACCTCTGCTGCTAGGAGAGATTGTCTTTGAAGAACA
Organism: Pinus tabuliformis; assembly: GCA_031772625.1. NCBI lineage: Eukaryota > Viridiplantae > Streptophyta > Pinopsida > Pinales > Pinaceae > Pinus > Pinus tabuliformis. The sequence continues at coordinate 726,769,222 of CM062809.1, read as the reverse complement.
ACACTTGGGGTGGGTTCCTCTATTAAAATTGGAAGATTGGGACTTAGCTGACCATGAGAAGTTCCCGCACTTGGTGAGAGAGCAGCTAATGCACCACATTGTTCACACAACCACCGAGATGACTGCATTAGAACCGCAGAAGTGGCTGAGGGGAGTAGACAAGGTAGCTATGCTCAACATACTATGGGTGTTGCACTACCATCGCACACCCATTACTATGTTGGTCATCAAGCAGTTGCTATGCTTGGTGCACAATGGGTATCTATGGTTGGATGAACCAATACCCATCATTGACAGGTTGATCCATAGGATCACCCGGCTGCCCTATACAGGGGAGAATTCGGCCATGATGTTTGGCGGAAAACGGGGTGAGTAGGCCCTGGCGGAGGCCATGAAGGAGAAATTCGAGCTCGTGAAGAAGTCGTGAGGATATGCCATCTCGAGTATATGAGACCCTACGGTTAAGGTGGCCACGCATATTTTGGCAGGAAAAGTTATGAGGAAGTGTCACGCAAATGAAGTGTCAGATCCATTCGTCGCTCTAAAGGCCAAATGCGCCAAAGGAATCCAATTTAATTGGGCATGCTATCTCTGCGGCGAGTTCCTTGTGAACTACCACGAGGCACAGGAGCTTAGCAAGGCCTTCCACTATGCATGGCTCTTGATGTCTATGTTGCTAGTAGCCTGGGAGCTGCCAAAAGACAGTAAATTCCCCTCGGTCACACCAGACTTGCCAGAAGTAGCGAAGTACACTTCACTGTGGGTGACCAAGGATGCTCAATGCATCAAGGATAGAAAGATCTTTTGGATCTTGATGGAAATGAACATATGCATGGCTATAAATTGCAAACCATGATTGTCGCCTACTGTGTTTACCAAACTGCAGGAGTACACAGAGTTCAAGGTAGACGTTCATTGTGTATTGATCACGACATGGAAGGACCCTAAGTAGATGTGGAATGACTTGCCTTACTTGGCGATGGATGATGTGATTGGTGTAGTCCTTGATCGTTGGCTGATAGAGTGGCACATTGCCTCAAATTTGGTAGCGGGGTCGAGTAAGTCCACCGCGCAATGCAAAAAGGAGGAGGCCAAGCTCAAGATGGTGCAACTAGCTGAGAAAAGGAAGAACGAGGCCGTTGACAAGGCCCAGGCAGAGCATGATGCTATCCAATGGGCGGAAAAGTAGACAGGCAAAAAAGAGCGAGGCTCTAACAAAGGTGTGAGCTCACCTTCGTCTAAAACAGAGGAAGAAATGGATGAGCAAATACAACAGCATGGAGTGGACCTGTTGACGATGTTAGACCACATCAAATGTCCAAGAGAACAAGAAAAAGTTTGGATGCAAAAGAAATCCAAGGCCAACAAGACATCACTTGGAGAGAGATTTGCATGACATTAGAGACACGGTGCGGGATGTCGCTGCGGAGGTACTGCAGTAGTTCGAGCAGTAGCAGCAACAACTATTAGGGGCCATCTAAATAGCTCTACAAGAGTTGCATATCCATGCATCACAGGCTAGCAAGGTGTCCACCAACCTCGCTATCGGTACTTTAGAAGCTGTCGAGATGCTTCATGCGATGGACTCCCAAAAGATAGTGCTACCGGATGGAGCACTGACCATAGAAAATGAAGCTGATAGGCCCACCATCAGTGTTGTCAAGGGAGTGGGGTTGAACTTGACAACTCTCCCTAGCGAGGTGCTCCACCTACTGCAAGATGGACTGATCATGGAGCTGAGGGGTCGCGAACACTGTGCTTTGTGGGTAGTCAGTGAGCAGAAGATTAATAATGAACAGATGGCCCTGCACTTCCATGGTGGAACTTATTAACAAAACTATGCACATGATTAAGTCCATGAGGGAAGCCTGCAAATGGTCCCCGAATTGGCCATTACTGAGGATGTGGAGGCAGATGAATAGGTCTACAAGATCGCTACAGGGGTGCGCAATGCTCACACAGAGTTGGCTAAGGTTCAACTGGAGCTGAACTTACAGATTGCAAATTTATAGTTGAAGGCCCAGCCTTCAACTTCACCAAAAGTAAAGGACCAGTGTGCAACCACTGTCACAGAGGTGATAACGGTGGTAGACAGTGTAGTAGTAGACTGCACATGACTTTTTGAACAGTCGTTTGAGGTCCTAACGAGCCTGCAGGAGGATCCTATTGTACAGGGGCTAGAGACAGAGGTGCAAGAACTGTAACAGTGCTATGATGGAGTAAAAGGTACAACATGCACCATCTCTCTCACGCAGAGACTAGCAAAGTTGCAGGATGCCAAAACATTGAAAGAACAGGTAGATGCAGTGCAACACAAAGAGGCGGTGCTGAAGGCGCGCTTGTAAGCCTTTGTTGGATGAGGCTTATTCTGTCATGGCCTTTATTGAAGGAAAGCTTGCTAATCTACACGCGACTCAGCAAAAGCTTCAGGCTGACATTTCAAGACCAATGATAGAGTAGTTGGTTGAAGAAGTGAAGCAAGCGGCCGCAAAGTGCACCGCTGAGGTTGTCACCATACAGGTCAAGCTGGGAGTTATTCACGCCAAGATCTCCATGATTGCAGAGTGACTCGAGGGAGAGTAACCATGTTTGTGTTTGGGGGTTGTTGAGAACATGTTCCTCCAAGAGCAGTTTTGGGGCTAAAAGCCCATGTTTTGGGATAATTTTGTAATAAAGTTGTAAAAGTCTCCTCATTTTGTGGTTGCCGAGCGCGAAGGTGTCAAGAGTCATAAAGGGTTGTCCGCCCTTATTTTGTAGTGTGTCAAGCTGGCTGTAAAGATCTACCCATGGTCTATAGAACATGGGATTGTATAAAAAGGAGCTAAGAAAGTAAGCTCTAAGGAGAGAGAGTAGTGAGAGGAGAAGCATTGGATTTTTGGTAGAGAAGTCTAAGTGTTTTGGGTCTTAGCGTAGGTAGAGGCTCTACAGTTGAGTGTGCAGAGGCCTACATTGGAAGTATGTAGCTGAGTGCGTAGACCCTAGTAGCTATGTGCGCAGGGCGGATAAACTCTGTATTAAACTGAAAGATATCAATAAAGAGAAGTATTCTGCAAATTATGTGTATTTAATTCTTGTTGATGCACTTGATTATATTACATTTTTGGTTTAATTTACAATGTTCATGTGATAAGCAAATATATGTGATTGTGTTGGTTAATTGAATGCAAGGAAGGATATCAGTTAACGTGGCGCTAACTGAGATAAATTATTAAGATAAGTAACACACTTGAGATAACTTGGGAACCTATATAATACATTGTCATAGCTGTGTGAAAGTACTTGGACCACTGGTTAGCGCTACGCGAAGGTCAACCGTACACCTTCGCAGAGGTACTGAAGGGCAGAATAAAGGGTAGACTGACAGAGCCCTAAATCTTAGTGAACTGCGTGAAATTAGGGGCAGAGGGTATAAACTGACATCACGACCATCTTAGGGTGCGGAACTTAGTTCCAGCGTCCCTCCATACTGCTTTGGGTGAGACTTCGGTCTGCGCTCCGTGGGCTGATGCCGAAAGGGCCAATAGTGTAGGGATTTGTTTGGCTAACTAACATTGAACCTGCATCATTCCCCACAAAGCCAACAAGATCATAACATTCATAATGGGATATTGAGGGAGACTAGAGGAAGAAGGAGACCTATAGTAGCCATATTGAACACAATGTCTATTGCATATCCATGGCGAGTGCCCTTTTATTTGTAGTCACATTTCATAATTATGAAGAAAATAGTAGAGCATAGGTCTCACCTTTTAGCTAAGTTTTTCTTTTATCGTCATTTATAGACTACCAAGGATATTCCACAAAAATAATTCTTCAAAAATATCTGATACAATACTGAAATATTTATTATGAATATTAATTCCATTTAGATAACGTATTATTTATTTATTTATTTTATTATTAAATGAATAAATTAGCTAAATGTTTTTAAAAATGGAACAAAAAAAATACACGTCATCCACAACAAGCACAATTTTTTCCCTAGGAAACCCTTATAGGAGAAAACCTTGTTAGAAGGTGAGGCTACTATGCTTTCTTTTCTTTGGCATGGAAATATGCATATACAAAGGAAGAGGTACTATCTATATATTTACTTGAGATTTATGGCTTGTATGGATGTTGTAGAACTTTCAGTACCTTATGTTCTACTATCTAACTTCCCACTCCTAGTTGCTTTTCTCAACCATGGAACAAAATAAAATAACATAGAATGGAATGCCCACTATTCCTAGCAACCCAATATTTAACATAGATTGAAAGTCAATTTGGGGTAAAGCTTGACTCCCTCAACCCTAAATTACAGTTACAAGTTTGGATCTTCTATAGAATTCTTCAAAGTACGCATGTGGTTAGCCCCATTTGCATGAATAAAGGGGTTTGATGTGGCATCTTCTCAAACCATGGTGGTCAACATGGTATGTTAGCTTGTGGGAGGCATAAATTTTGCATGCAAAGTAAAATTGATGTGATTCTTCCATTATTCAAAGGTCTTTGAGTGCTGAATAGTGCCAAGTATCTAGCACAAGTGAGAGTTCTTTTAACCCAAAAAACATCATTTAATTCTTCAAAATGGATTTAGAATTTTCTCAATATGAATTATCCAAACTAGGATCCACCTTTAAAATGACCATGCAAGCTTATTCCTCCAATTTTTTTAAGTTTGAAATCATTGAGATAGATGAAAAACAATATAATTATCCAATCTAGAGAAAAAGGATGAAGGCATCCCATAGGAAATATGCTTGAACGATAGCAGATATTTCTCCCAGTGAAGAAGTTGTTGAACATCAATCCAATGATGTTGAAGTAGAAGACCTAAATTAGAGGTCGGGAAGCTTAGAAGGTAAGTTATTTTTCTATGATGAATGTAAAGAAATATGGCATTTATATCCTAGTTGTGCATGCATGTTATTAGAAGATACCTCTCTAGAAGAGGGAAGAATGTCTCATGGTGAGAACGAAGAGAGGTATCACGATTTCTCATCCATAGGAGGAAATAATAATATCCCTAGTAGTGGTGAAGAAAAGGTTGAAACTGAAATATATCCTGGTCAAGGGTATGCTAGTAATTCTAATAGAGAAAAAAAGATTTAGATCAGAAGATAGTAGCTGCAAGAATACAAGCTTTAGAATGATAGTTTGAGTAGAACAATTATTGATCTAAATTTTCAACAAGGAGAGATTAGAAGGTTGAATGAGATGTTGACATTCATAGTGGGATATTGAGGGAGACTAGAGGAAGAAGGAGATCCTATAGTAGCCATATTTAACACAATATCCATTGCATTCATGGTGAGTGCCCCTTTCTTTGTAGTCACATTTCATAATTAAGAATAAAATAGTAGAGCATAGGTCTCACCTTCTAGCGAGGTTTTTATTGTATCAGGATGTATAAACTACCATGGATATTCCACTAGAACAATTCTTCAAAAAAATATGATAAAATACTAAAATATTTGTTATGAATATTAATTCCCTTTCAATCTCATATTCTTTATTTATTTATTTTATGCTTAAATTAATAAATTATCTAAAATGTGAGAAAAAAAAATCAAACATAGAAAAATAAACATGTCATCCACAACAAACACAAAATTTTCCCCAGGAAACCCTTATAAGAAAAAACCCAGTAAGAGGGTGAGGCTATTATGCTATCTTTTCTTTGGTATGGAAATATGCATGTACAGAGGAAGAGATACTATCTATATATTTACTTGAGATTTATGGCTTGTATAGATTTTGTAGAACTTTAGCACATTATGCTCTACTATCTAACTTCCTACTCCTAGTTGTTTTTCTCAACCATGGAAAAAAATAAAATGACATAGAATGGAACCCCCAATCATTCTAGCAACCTGATATTTAACATAGCTTGAAAGCCAATTAGGGGTAAAACTTGACACCCTCAACCCTGAATTACAATTATAGGTTTGGAACTTCTATAGAATTCTTCAAAGTCCACATGTTGCTAGCCCCATTTTCATGAATAATAGGGGTTGATGTGGCATATTCTCATACCATGGTGGCCAACATGGAATGGGAGGCATAACTTTTGCATACAGAATACAATTGATGCGATTCTTCCATCATTCGAAAGAGCTTTGAGGGTTGAATAGTGCCATTCTGTTTGTTGAATGTAGCATGAGGAGTGGCCATCAATCTAGAGAAGTGATGTGTTTCAATCAATGCCAAAGGGGGAGATTGTTGGATAATTGGAATTGTTAGGATGGTAGGTGGCATTAAGTGTGTTGGCACTGATGTGAATCATGCTAGAACTGATGTCAGGGGCATAGTGTGTTTGAAATTGATGTGCATGGTGTGTTTAGCTCAGGGGGAGTCTTTTGGTTACTATACTCTTTGGTAGAGAATCGTCATAGTAGCAGGATAAATGAAGAAAGCCATAAATATTATAGATATAATGGTTATATGGCTTAGGATTTGAGATAATTTCTACTCAAATAAATTAGCTTAAATGTTCCTAGAAATGGAACAGTTGGGTAGTGCTCAAAGAGATATCCAGCATTATCCTAAAGTTTGAAAAATGCTTCTTGGAACAAAAGATATGACTCGTAAAAGTGTGCAAATCAAAAGGTCAACAAGAAGGGTTCCATGCCTCCAAGGTCCCGCCTCTCCCTTGTGTTTCACAAGAAATTTCTTTATTAATGGAATTTTGGACTTAGGAATATTTTGGATTTTAGTCATAGTTCAAGCCACACAACAATGTTTAGTAGGAGTACAAAGGACCAACCCTAACCCTCGACCTATGAGGGACAAGCTATAGGTAGCATGGGTGATAGGTGGAAACACTTGGAGGTGGCCACATGGTCTCAATGATTTCAACACAAGGTGACGTGGCAACATGGGAAGATGTCACAGGGCATGTGTTTTTGACATTTTCAAGTGGCCAAGTGGGCAAATCTAGGTGACATGCTGATCCAAAATTAAAAAGTGAAGGTTTCATGAAAATATTTGCAAGTTAGTTTATGTTTTTTATTCAATGGATTATGATTCCAAAAGCACACAAAAGTAAGTAATTTTGTAGAAATTTAACAGTTAAAAATGGAAAAACATACAACATCAAATACAACAAATTGGTAACAAATTTCACCCCTCTTGAGCTACAACTTCGAGTCCAGCTTCCAATGGTGGAATTTTTATTAATATACTCAAATTTTCAATACATCATCATACAAGTTTCAATCTGCAAAAATAACACTACCATTGCATCCATAATGCCTAAAAACTCTTGTTTAGGCTCCTCTTGAGCTCAAAAAGGTTGAAAGATGAGCAAGATATGACCATTTCTCCAATCTCGTCTACAAAATACTTAGGAAAAGTGCTTGGATATGCTAAATTGACAAACTCATTTCAACCCAATTGGTTGGGTGTTTAGGTTGGAATCCCAGAGGTCTCGGGTTCAATCCACAACTTTCGACAGTGATTTCATTGTTTTAGTTATAAAAATTAATTTTATTTTAAACATTGGGTTGCTCCGCAAGCTGCACGCCTAGTCACATGGGGCCACATGGGATTAAGGGGCACAGGCCGTAGACCATGCACTCTCCCTGGACTTGCTCCTGGTCTCGTGGTTGTCATATGGCTTGGGCCTAGGCACATGTAGGGTGCCACACACCCCCAACCCCTATCTCCCTATCGGTGGTCGCATTAGTTAACATAGTTGTGGGCCATTGACCTAATATTCACTCCCACCTCCTACTCCATTGTGGTCAGTCATGTGGTAAGTCATACAACCAAAGATGGGTCAATTGGGCGCACTAGCTGACTCAAACCTCTTGCCAACCATTACACCGCTTAAACCTTAAATACAAGAGGGCGACCATAGTTAATAAGGATCACCCATGACCCAACAGTTGGAGGCTCATTTTTTTGGTTGTAGGTTATGTGTTTGAGGCTGGTGGAATTTTACCGAACTGTTGAACAATTTTTTGTGCCAACACAAGGGGCACCCAAGGCAGCTTCTCATAGGGCCATGTGGCACCCTTTGATTGGCCCACATGGTGACTTACAAGTGTTCCGCCAATTCAATCGTATTTCCAATAACCACACACCACACGCCCTCATGGGATTGGACCAAATATCATATGTACTACCCAGTCATCCTATTGATGTTAGCACCACATCATCATAAGGTCTACACAATCAACCCTACAAGTAGAAATTTTTTGTTGTTTGCAAAAAACTTCAGAGTGAAATAATGTCCTCAGACGGTGTCAAATTGATGTGATTCAAATGTCTTTAGAATCATAACAGCAAGATCTATGATTTGGTGCTAATTTCAGGAGATTTTGAGCATTTTCATTTTTGAGTATATTTTTTACCCCCTGGATCACAGGTGGCACCAACCTAGATGGGCCACGTGGCCTTGATGACATCAACATGATGAAAGCGTGATGTAAAATGATGATGTGGCAAGTTCTTGAGGTTCATGTTATGGAATCTATTTGGTGAATTTTTCCTTTATATTTAGTTTTTGGGTAAAAAGAAAATAAAATGATTGTAATTTGGGCCTCCGATTGAGTGAGGACTTTGGTCTAGTTGAGAGGTCAGTTTTTTGGGAAGGTTTGACGAGATTGAAAAGGAGTGGACATCCAAGACCCTCTCACTCATGACGTCCATTACTGAGTTAATCACTCTTTCGAGTTAGCAAGTGGTTCTAACTCCTCGGGCAAATGACAGCAAGTCCTAAAGAGTGTAGGAGTTTTGACAAGAAAGAAATTTACGCACCTTAAGAAAGTTAAACATTTTTTCAAGTTTTGCAATCAAAAATAGTTTTTCACCTTAAGAGATTTGATCCATGTTGATGCTTGATAAATGTGTAGTTAAGATGGATTTATGTTGGCTTTATAATATTTTCAAATATCATGTGCTACCAAATACCAAACAAAAATATTTTCTAATATTCGCAAATCCCATGGATTACCCAATACCAAGCAAAATTATTTTCTAGTCTCGAGGGTTAGCTCAATTTGTTGATTTCTTTTCGGTAAAGCACCTCAGTAATGGGAGGTCACGTCATCAATTCTCTTTGATGGCCTCGAGGTTAGGTTCTGCTAATAAGTTGATAAATTGTGATCCATTTAGGTGGATCTACCTAAATATCCTTGGAAAAAATCCACACAAAATTATTTCATAATATTTGCAAATACCATGACAAAAACCCTAGTCGTAACGTCAATTAATATATCCATTTGAGAGATTGGTCATCAATTCATTAATTTAAGATGAAGGAGATGTGTAATTCATGACATTGACATACAGTGACCATGCGATCGCCCATGCACTCACACACACACACATGACTAACATTGATCTGTATTAAATCTAGATATATTAAGTGTGGAGAGGGATCAAATATCTCGAGGTGCAAACATTTTTTCAAGTTTTGTAATCGCAAAGATGTTTGCATCTTAATATATTTGATCCCGATCGACACTTGATAGATGTGTGGTTAAGATAGATGACCCCTCTTGACGCCTGATAGATGAGTGGTTAAGATGGATTATCCCTCTGAGAATTCGATAGATGGGTGGTTAATATGAATGATCCCTCTTGATGCTTGATAGATGTGTGGTTAATATGAATGATCCCTCTCGATGCTTGATAGATGTGTGACTAAGATTGGTTTATGTTGGTTTTGTAATATTTGCAAATATCATGTGTTACCAATACCACAGAAAATCATTTTATAATATTTACAAATGCCATGAGTTACCCCATACCATACAATTATTTTCTAATATTTACAAATACCATGGGTTACCTCAACAACAAACGAAATTATTTTCTAATATTTACAAATACTATGAGCTACCCAATACCAAACCCCCTACAAAAATGCACATACTCTATCACTCGTTGGATTTGAACATGTGATATCTTAAAAGGTCACACATGTTCTTCACCATTATACCTAATAAAATTATAAATACCGAATTTATATATAATTAAATACATTAAATTTTCTATAAAACCATATAAATTCATATTTAAAAAATCAAATATTGCCTTAAAACTTTAAAATTTACTCAAAGTCTTTGACACACGGAAATCTTTAAAACTTTAAAATTTACCCAAAGTCTTTGACACGCGGAAATCTTTAAAATAATTGTTTTCTAAAAATAAAAAAACACAATTACAATTATTATTAATTATTAATTATAATTATTATTTTAATTTTAAATTTCTTTGCATTACCTTAATAATTAATATATTGCACGACAAATTACAAAAAGACAGTAATAATGGATCCACTGTAATCCTTGGATTTTCGCAAAAGTGAAGCATCTCATATGTTTATAAACTCTTAAGTTTTAGCTAGGATAACTATGATAAGTTAATTAATATTTCAACTTTGGTTAGTTGTAAAGGAAAACCTAATATAGTGATTTTCAATCAATATTAATGATATGATCTTATGTTGAACACGTGAATAATTATTGTTACCCATAAAGATTGGTGGTGGGTAATTATAGCTACCCACAGAGGTTAGTGGGTAAATATTTCTAACGATCGCGTCGATTTGTTGAGAGCGCATCTCATGTGTAGCAGGGTCTTATAAATGCCACAGCGATCCATTTAAAATGTTTGATACAGTCAAGTGTTCGTGATTGCTTCTGATCTACCCAAACCCTAAACCCGCGGTCATCTGGTGTGATAATAAAGATGGAAAATGAAAGGAATGAAGGGAGTGGAGTGCGAGGGGAAAATGAAAGGAGTGGAGGGAGTGGAGTGCGAGGGGAAAATGAAAATGGTAGTGGAAGGGGTAGAAGATGGAGTCCCCCAAGGCGAACACGTCGTAATCGATTTCGCACTATAAGTAGAGAGAATATTGAGCAAGTTAGACGTGTTCTTTTTAGGGATATAATCGGAGAAGCAAGTGAAGAAGAATATCGAGTGAGCAACGTGGCATTGGAAAATTTGCGGCGTTTGATAATTAATGAACCGAATGAGAATTCAAATGAGATTGAGAATAGCTGCTCCATTTGTTTGGATGAATATGAAGGTGGAGAGGCAGCCCGTGAAATGCCATGCCGCCACATCTACCATGAGAGGTGTCTATTCTCATGGCTCCGATCCAGAAACACGTGTCCTCTTTGTCGTTACCGCATGCCCCCTTCTTGATTATAATTTTATTAATAAATTTAATATTACACTATAACAAAATATAACAAATTGACTTGATTGAATTTATTTATTTTTAATTGAAGTGATGTTATCTTTTTTATTATAATTTTTTGATTTAGTATTTTATTTTACCTCTTTACTTTATAATTCCTCATATTTTTTGTTTTATGTGTTATTCTTTTCTAATTTATAAAATTTTATTTAAAATATCATTTTTAAAATATTGTAATTTTCATAAATCACTTAAATCTCAATATATATTTGGTGATGTAAAATAAGACTAATAAATTATTATGTTTTTTCTTAAATTACTATTTTAATCCATTTTCTTTTGAATCAGTTAATAATCTATACTTTCCGTTTGTTTTTTTTAACCATTAGCACACAATTTGTAAAACACGTATGTGGTTGGGCTTTAAACACCCATCTCTATGTATTGCCCGAATTTACTCTATAGTTACATTTGTCCACATTTACACCACGACGGCTCCATTTTCGGAAGAGTCGCTCTATTTTCGACAACTTCAATCACTCTACCAGCGAATTTTCTGGTGCACGACCTCTGTCCCGTATGAAATCTGGTGGGCGAGCAAGGTTTGAACGTGTCGTGGGTTCGCTTTCCATATCATCCATTGGACCTGTCAGAGAGAAGAAGGCCATGTAAAATAGATTTATATATTTTTCTATTGCTACAATTTGCCAACAATTTTCTCATGTAACCCGTTTGATTTTGAGATTTATTGTTAACTTCCGCAGGGTAATCGTGTCATTGGAAGTTTGGTAATTTACCACTATAACACTATATATATATATATATATATATATTCTGTTAAAAAATCTATTTGTGGTTTATACCAGTACAATTTTCTATTGTCATATTTTTATTATACACTATATATATAGATAGATATTTTCTCTTAAAATTTTTCTTTTTGTGATTCATACAAGTACAGGTTTGATATCAAACACCTACATTGACATTGTTAGTCTCTAGCAATAAATTTGATTGTTTCTTTCACTTTTACAGATTGACATCATAAAATTTTATTGTTTTTTTCACTTTTACAAATTGACATCTTTTGTTCTCGTGCCCTCCAAATGTTTCCATGAAATACTACTATAAATTGAACCAATCAAATTTGGGCGTTCTTTATTTTATATTTTCAGAACCATATAGAGTTATATCTTGTAAAATTTGAAAACCGACAATTAGCTTGTAAAAAAACCACTCTTCTATGTAGGATAAAATACTCTTATTCAACAAGAAAAATTATCTACCTATATATTTTCCTTTATGCCAAAAGTTTTTGTTTTTACTCTATCCATTATGGTTAGTAATGTACTCATCCAGCTGTACGTGCAGGTAACACCAATTAAAGCAGTCCTGGCTAGAGGCTTTGAAGAAAACGTGGAAAGATAAAAGTTGAAGTCTAAACCTCTCGCCTTATCCAAAATTTTGGTATGGAAAATGGATAAGGAAGTTGAAGTCAATTGGTGTTAACCAAGTACTTATCATTGTATACCTAAGTAAATGATATGATAAGAATCTACCCACGGCCTTACCCTCCCTCCCTTTGGATAAGGAAGGAAGACGATTTCAATGCGAAAAAAAATGACAATGGCTAACGCATTGCATCAACATTAGAACTAACTAATGTGGTTCATCCTCACAACAAAGTTTATCATAGTTATAAATACATAATTTTGAATTAAATAGGTATAAAAGTATTTTACAATTTAAAAAATTCACAACTTTGGTAATAAAAATGACATCTTTTCCTAAAGGTAGGAGTTATTATCCCCATGTTATAATATTAACATTATAGAAAAATATTAATTTTTTTATTATTATTTTAATTTCTTTTTATTGGTTAATTGGGTTGAAGCCTTATTATGTAATCATAGTTCTGCGTCAGATTGGGGTTGATAGATGTGAAATTTAGCGTGATTTGTTACATCTCTCGCCCTTGCTCCTAGCAGATTGTGCACACAAACGGAAAATCCTTGTAGATTGCATATTTTGCAAAAAAACAAAAAATCAAAATGTTTTTAAAATATGCTTCAATATAACTGCTTCTACATATGATGACGATTGTTTGCATGGCTCCGTTGGTTGCCTTTTCACTTCTACCCATTCAGAAAACATGTTGATATTTGAAATTTCTACTTTTAACTAAAAGTGTGTCACACTCCGTTACAAAAGTAATTTTTTTTTTTTATCATTTCTTACCAGATTACAATATGCATATACATGTGCAATGGAAGGAGTCCCCACGTGCCTCTGGAACATATATTATAGTTTCGTTCTATCATGAGCAATCTAATATACATATACAATGTTTCAACCCTGATGCACATTACGTATTAAACTTCACTTTATTATATATTGCATGGGTTATATTTGATTCATAATCATGCATAGGTTATCTTATGTCGCATTCGGGTTTTTAGTAATGTTTACACACATAAATATTTACATGCGGCGATATGGACACAATTCAATACACATCCTGGTATAGTGTTACGTCCTCCCTCATAAACGGTTCATTTATGGCATTTACCAAGCAACGTACTGAGCTGCATCTCCGAGGCGCTGATGTGGTGTTGCTCTACCCGATTCCGGCGCTCTGTCACTGAACGCCATCCATCTGGCTTGATCAACGGTCGTTTAGCAAAGATCCATGTGCTGTAGCGTGCTCCAAGCTCCATGTGTCGTGAGTACAAATTCCTCGAGCTCTGCCCTTTCGTGCTCAGGGCTTTTCCCGGTTCTTTCTCGCTGATCGAACAATGGTTAGAGGTTCTCCTCGATCGAGGGTTGAGGCTATGCCACAGGGCAGAGTTTGCATTGAAGTATTTAAAAGTGTTCTTCATACATGCTCGTTATTTTTTTCATCCTCAGCTGTTGTATGCCGCCCGGGGTGCCGAGGCTCTCTGGCAATTCCGGAATCCCTCCTCAGTGCGAAGGATCCCAGGGTATGCTGCGGTCGATCCACCCGTCTCAGGTATATTTGATGGTTATTTACTTACTCTTCTTTACCCTCGATTACCAAGGCGACCCATGCCTCCAGATTTGTTTACAGTTCTCGGTTTTTATTGTTGATTTATGGTATTCACAGTATTGAGCAGGTTCTGACCCTTTACATTATTGTGTTAGGGAGATGCTTCGGCGACCAGCCGGCACCGTGGCAGTCGGGTTCCTTCCTCCACCGTCCTCTACAGGTAAGAATCGGACAGAACCATATGACCTGCGTTTTGATGGTTCTTTACTTTCCAGCATTTTCTGAGCTATAGTTGCTCTGGAACAAGGATGCCGAGGCTTATGCTCTAGCATTCGGTCCCTGTGACTTATAACCAGGGCTTCTTGCTGCGATGTTACATGATTTTTCGTTTCTAAATTTATGCGGCTAATAGCAACAGTTTTTGTTTTGTTATCTGACTTATGTCAAAGCCCCGCCAAGCGCTGTTTGCTGGCTTAACTATATAAATGAGTTCTTTTGGTTTCTGGGTCATGCACAGTTCTTTTGGTTTCTGGGTCACGGTATAGACATTCCTCAGTCTGTGATCATCTTTATATACCGCTAGTGTATTTACTCAATTATTTTCTTGTATAATGACAGGAGTAATTTGTTCTACCTGAGCTTATATTATGGTTCGCCGACATGCGCTCGGCCTGTTCGTTATTCTGATTATTATTGAACTTTCCATTGTTAAATGCTGCTATAATGCAATAAAGAAACTGTTAATCTGCTTATGATTCGACTCTCTCTAAATTTCATCTGCATGAGAATACAGAGTAGGGTTACTGGCTTTCGTTTCTGTTAAATGTTTATTCTGATGCCGGTGTTACAGAATTTCGATTTACTTACACGCTCAATGCTTGCATTTATATATATAGATTTGGTCTTTGCCGAATGCATAAGAATAGTTTTCCGTTTTTGTTTCTTTTTTTTTTCTTTCCTTAGTCAAGAAAACGAATAGCATTCTCTTCACTAATCTATGCGCACACACATAACCATACTGCAAATTCCATAGTTATTAAGCACAGTAATCCTTACCTGTATAACAGGCAAACCTGTGTGTAATGCTTGTCGTCCACCCATCCATAGGAAGGTCCTCCTCGATCTTCCACCCCCAAGCACATTAGCAGATCCTCTCGTCTGCAATCTCACTGGCCATGCCAGATTTCGCTATCTGGTCCTAACCAGACATAGCGAGTGTAGGAATTTTCTTCCTCACCAACATGCCATCCGATCACTACCGGACATAGCATTCTCTTACTATCTTTCTGCCATCTGATCCCAACCAAACTTGGCATTTTTCCCCTTTTTCCTCTAGAGGTCTCAACTGCCTCTTGAAGGTAGTTATGGTTTTTATTTTTATTTTTTAACCACCTTCACAGTGATTGGCCATAATTAATCATGTATCGAGATTAAATAAATGATAACACAATTAATTAACATATTGGTTAACAATACTAATCAACAGAGTTTTTATATTTCACCAAACAGAGTTTATCTCACAGCTAAACTTACTAATTTACCAATATCACATCTCACGAGGGGCGTCACAAAGCGAGTTTTATGTTATTATATTCCAAATCCCTTTGTACACTCTCTGAAGCAGTGAAATATGTAAAGTATGTATCTTCCAAAGTAACATATGAATTGAGGGGAATATTAGAGGAAATTTCTAGTAGGTCATCATTTTATATTTAATAAGTTAAAAAAAAATAATGATTAATGTAGGAAGCATATTCAACAACTTGGCTTCTTTTTGTTTGGTATTGAAGCCTACTCACCTCAAATGCAAGGTGTTCCCAACAAGGTTTCTTAATCTAATCTTGGTTTGAGTGGGAGCTTATGTAGAATGAAAATATATTGTAATGAAATGACATGAAAAATAATAATTGAAATGGGGTATGAACTTGAAGCATTTGGTTTTGGCTTATAACATGCATAAAGAAGCATGGATTTGTGAGTATATGGATAAATCTAGCACTTGGATGCTTAGAATTGTTGACTACATGATTCAATTCACTATATTTGGAACAAAGAGGGATGAAAATAAAGAAGTGGGTAGATTCTTATCATATCATTTACTTAGGTATACAATGATAAGTACTTGGTTTATTTAATTGTATTTGGAGCTAAAGAGATATTGATGATGAAATAGGTTTATGTTTCATACCATTAAATGATCAAGCATACAATTGTAAGTATATTTATGGAGTTAGATGTATCAAAAATGTAAATGGGCATATAGTTGTAAACACAACCCTAGTTTGATAGTTCACCAATGTAAAATATAGATGTATACTAAGGTGATAAGGGGCATATCGTATTTTCAAATACCTCGTTAATTAGTATTAAGGAGGATATGTGTTTATCCCAAGTCAAGTGTAAAGGGTCGAATGTTGGGTTAATCTTGGCTTGGTCATAAAGCAGTTAGGATAATCTCAATACAACCAATAAGAGGTTTATCATTCATTATTGATAGGCTTATGGAATTGGGTAAAACATGATATTTCCTCATGGTGTTTCATATGAGGAAGTCTATTCAATTGCACAAATATTATACCATGATGTATTTAACAATGAAGTAAGACAGTCAATGTATTATTTTAAAATGTTCTTGTTGAGCACAAAGACCCCATAATGTATTGTAACAATTTACTTTTTCAAATAATGCATTGAGTGTGTTTTATAGATTGAATTTTTTCTTCTAGAAGGGTTTTCCCAAAAAAAGTGTTGTCCAATATGTATATATGTATGTATATATAATAAAAATATTAATATTAATAATAATATTATCTCATTGATTAGTATAGAAGTGTAATTGGAAGCAATATCTCCATTTACACCAACAACACTCTCAGGCCAACTCAAACAACAACATACCATATCCATCAACAAAAATATAGTGTGGGAAACAACACGTACATGGTGACAAAGTCAAAACAACAATATGACAATATCCCTCAAGTAACATCATAATCACCTCATCAGATCAACAAACACATACTAATCACACTCCCCGTGAGCATCATCATCAACCTATAATCAAAACCTTCGTGTTGAAGGGTACACCTCATGGACCATAGGACTGACACTTGACCAAAATATTTGATCAAAATTTATAGGGCATTATAAGCAATTTACATGGGTATGACATTAATGACTCCATGGACTCGAAGTTTACATCTTTCACCTAATGCAATGCGGCTACATTAATGACTCCATAAGACCACTCATGGCTTAAATGATTGGTATGTAATGGAAAATAGAGACTCTTTATATTAAAACAAAGGAAAGATTTGTATTATGGTTGAATAACTCTTTTCACAACAATGACACCAAAACAACCTCCTAAAAATAAACTTTCAAACTATAGATTGACTGGTACATAGCCTTACATTGGTTTCTTAAACATATGACATAAACAAGCATTACAATATGTCCACTTTACAATATCACAAAGGATAATGCTAATGAAGGCATAGGTGATATTCTCCAATCATTTTGATCATAGCTGAAGAGGTCAACAAGAAATTGACTCACAATCTTTTGACATAACACAAATTTCTTGGCTACCACTTCACTCTCAACAATCAAATCTGCAAACATATCATCTCAAGACATATATCAATGTATTTATGATCATCACATAAGTCGTTTTCCTATGTCTTTGTCCTACACACAATCATATCTTTAATACCTACAACACATTCATTAGTCATTGCAAACACATCAAATCACTGTGATCTTTGTGTTCTCTCAATCAAATTTGTATGTCCAAAACTTAGTGACGTTTAAGAGTAGGTCTCAACACATATATTATTTCCACAAACAATATGTTTCTATGATTTATTCAAAGGGTGCACCTAGTATATCAGGCCTTCTAACTGACTTCCCACTTTAGGCCATCGATCCATCACGGTAGAAATATCTCAATCATATATATAGATTAGAAAGAATGTGCTATGCATGCCAATTTTAGTTTTGTTGAAATCATCATCATCCATACAAATAAGTTTTGCATAGTTTGATTTCCTCTTCAGATATGCTCTAGAAAACCAAAGATTAAACCATACATCTGCAAATTCAATTCATATTGGAAAACATCCGTTTTTTTATGTTTTCCCAAAAATAAACGTTGTTCCAATCAAGGCATTAGCAAATTCATTAATATCAACACTATATGAAATATATTGACTGTGTACATATTCAAATATCTATAAAATTTTAAATAACTACTATCCAAATTGCAATGCACTAGACACTCCATCATTTGATCCAGAATGCGAGCTCACAATTATGTATACAAATGCTCATACTTAGTTCGATCTGTGATGTTATGTGTATACCTTTGCAATAAACATTAAAATACCATATCGATTCCTGCAAGTTTATTTTAGTAGTTGTTATATGAAATGTGAAACCACAAAATCACTTCAAAAATATATGTGTAATATACCATAAGTCAAATTGCATAAATCGATTATTCTATCCACTAACAATCAACACACTACCCAAATTGTTCAATTGTACATGGATCTTGTTAATTATCATTGAATTATCCACAAATGATTCATTTCATCACGAGCATGCATCAGTTTTTCAACTGTCAATGAGTCATATGAGCAGACCCAAAGTCAACGAAGAGCCAAAATAATTTTTAAATTTTGACAAATTTGATATAGGAAAAAAATTGTGCACATAGTCAGCAAGTCATTAGAGTTTAGTAAACCCAAATAAAGTAATTTATTTGTCACCTATGCATAGGGCATGGATTTTCAACATATTGAATGATCAATACCTCTAGGAATTGTAGAAACGATCTACCATATGTACACTTATTTCAACCTCCTGCATATTAGATATTTGTTGAAAGCGCATCTTAGCACGGTATTATAAATATCGCAACCATTCTTCAAAATTAACGATACAGTGAAGTGTTCGTGTTATTCTGATATTCTGATCCACCCAAAACCCTAAAGTGAATTGAAGTGTTTGTGATATTCTGATCCACGAAAACCCTAAACCCGTGGTCATCTCCTGTGTTTCACCAAACAGATCGTGTTACGTAACTTACAAACATGGAAAATGAAAGGAATGAAGGACGGGGAGTAGGAGGAGGAGGGGAAAGTGAAGGAGGAAGAGAAGAAAATGGAAGAGTCGAGGAGGGAAGGCGTAGAAGCTGGAGTCCCCCGAGACAACCACGTGTGAATCGAGTGCGCAATGTAAGGAGAGATTATGTTGAGTTCGTTAGACGTAATGGGTTTACGTATATAAGCGAAGCAGAAACCGAAGGATATGGATTGAGTGAGTTGGCCCTCCAAAATTTGCCGCTTTTCGTCATTAATGAATCCAATTCAAATGAAAATGAAAATGAAGATGAGATTCAGAATTGTTGCCCCGTTTGTTTGGAAGAGTTTGAAGGTGGAGAGGAAGCGCGTGGAATGCCATGTGGCCACATCTTCCATGAGAGGTGTTTATTCACATGGCTCCGATCGAATGACACATGTCCGATGTGTCTTTATCGTCACCCCACGTTTTTTTCAATAACAAATTAGAAAAGTGAATTAGTGTATTGGTTGAGGTTTTATTATGAATTGTTTAATAATTTTTTTTTATATTAATTACTAATTTTTGATATTTAGTTTTATTTTTATTTTTATTTAATTTTTATTTTTTATTATTTCTATTTTCATGATTTTAATTTTTTTCTCTATATTTTAATTTAAAGTAATTTATTATTGATATTTTAAAAATATTTTTAAAAATTTAATTATAAAAAATTATATATATTAATAAAAATTAAAAAAACATATAAAGAATCAATCAAATTAAACCCCGATGTTATAATGTATAAGGTCGACTTTGTTCCCCCATTCATATATGTTGTCGAATTTGTTCCTCCATTCATATATGTTTTCATCGGTTTTTTACTCTAACTTAATTATAATTAAACCAAGCAAGAGTATCTAGAATGCAACCTTTTTTTAAATGTGGCAATTAGTTCATACTTTTCAAAATTCAATAGTTAAACTAAGCAGCAGGAAATGCTAGCTATACGACCTTGTTTCATATTATTATAAGTAAAAGACAATTGATCCGGATTTAAACCGGAACACAACAAATTACAGAGATAACCATATACACAAAGATGCAGCGGAAATAATACTTCATTTCATTAATGGAAAATACTAAAATATGGTTACAACCAGAAATGGAAATAAACCAGCTAGGGCGATGGTAGGTTATCTCTGAGAAGAGATGTGGTGGCTACATGCCTCTGAACTGTGTTACAATGAGGCTCGAAGGCCTATTTATTTTTGAGAAACAATGGAAAACCCTTAACATTCCAAAACCTAACCCTAGGAGATGAAACGCCAAACTGTGGGCCCCTTTGGGTAAATTGGTACATCAACTTCCTGGGGTCGTAACTTTGGCATATGATCTCCGTTTGACGCGTACAATAGATCGTTAGAAAGATCTATTCGAGCACTACCACTTTGGGAAGAGCAACATCAGTCCATGGACCCATGTTGCCCCCATATTTCTCAAAAAACATCTTTTAGGGCCTCAAAACAGCTCCAGAAGTTCAGGACCCGAAAACTGCTAAAAATAGTAAGTTGTGCTACAATTAAGGAAACTGAAGATGTTGAGAGAAACAATGGTGGGGGTCTAGGTGGACTTGGCAGGTGGCCACCAATATCCACCTGGATCAACAATTATTTTTATAATTTATTAATATTGAATTCTAGTTAATTAAGTTTATTTTAATTCATTTGGAAGAATGATTGTTATCTTCACCATCTGTATTTAATTCCTGCAAAAGACATAATGAGTTTTGTTGTAATGGTTTTGAACTTTGTTCTTGAGTCTTATGTGACTCATGGTATAAACCTCAAGACTTGAATTATTGACTTATATAAGCCTTAAGGCTTGACCTCTTTAGCTTGTATAGCGCTAGGTACTTAGTCTAGGTTTGATTTGGGTTGTAAAGGCAAGCAAGAAGGAGACAATTTTTTATGGTTGTATGTTCCTCTATTATTTATTATTGCAATAGTGTTTATTTAATTTCTACGTATTTTTTTACCCACATGCTAGCTCAATTGGAAATAGTCATGTTACGAATTACTATGAAATTCCTCATGGGTCAAACCAACCAAAATCTGCATATTTTTTTTATCATTGATTAATGTAGGAAGCATATTCAATAACTTGGCTTCTTTTTGTTTGGTATCGAATCCTACTCACCTCAAATACAAGGTGTTCCCAACAAGGCTTCTAAATTTAATCTTGGTTTGAGTGGGAGCTTATGTAGAATGAAAATATATTGTAATGAAATGACATGCACAATAATAATTGAAATGGAGTATAAACTTGAAGCATTTGGTTTTGGCTTATAGCATGTATAAAGAAGCATGTATTTGTGAGTATATGGATAAATCTAGCACTTGGATGCCTAGAATTGTTGACTACTTGATTCAATTCACTATATTTGGAACAAAGAGGGATGCAAAGAAACAAGTGGGTAGATTCTTATCATATCATTTACTTAGGTTTACAATGATAAGTACTTGGTTTATTTCATTGTATTTGGAGCTAAAGAGATATTGATGATGAAACAGGTTTATGTTTCATACCATCAAATGCTCATGCATACAATTGTAAGTATATTTATGAAGTTAGATGTATCAAAAATGCAAATGGGCATATAGTTGTAAACACACACTTGGTTTCATGGTTCACCAATGTAAAATATAGATGTATACTAAGGTGATAAGGGGCATATCATATTTTCAAATACCTTGTTAATGAGCATTAAGGAGGATAGGTGTTTATCCCAAGCCAAGTGTAAAGGGTGGCATGTTGGGTTAATCTTGGCTTGGTCATAAAGTAGTTAGGATAATCTTAATACAACCAATAAGAGGTTTATCATTCATTATTGATGGGCTTATGGAATTGGGTAAAACATGATATTTCCTCATGGTATTTCATATGAGGAAGTCTATTCAATTGCATAAACATTATACCACGATGTATCTAACAATGACTTAACACACTCAATTTATTATTTTAAAATGCTCTTGTTGAGCACAAAGACCCCATACTGTATTGTAACCATTTACTTTTTCAAATAATGCATTGAGTATGTTTTATAGATTGAATTTTTTCTTCTAGAAGGGTTTTCCCAAAAAAATTGTTCTCCAATATGTATGTATGTATGTATATATAATAAAAATATTAATAATAACAATAATATTCTCTCATTGATTAATATAGAAGTGTAATTGGAAGAAATATCTACATTTACACCAACAACACTATCAGGCCAACTCAACAATAACATACCATATCCATCAACAAAAATATAGTGTCGGAAACAACACGTACATGGTGACAAAGTCAAAACAACAATATGACAATATCCCTCAAGTAACATCATAATCACCTCATCAAATCAACAAACACATACTAGTCACACTCCCCCTCAGCATCATCATCATCAACCTGCAATCAAAACCTTCATGTTGAAGGGTATTTGATCAAAATTTATAGGGAATTATAAGCATTTTACATGGGTATGACATTAATGACTCCATGGACCCGAAATTTACATCTTTCACCTAATGCAATGTGGCTACATTAATGACTCCATAAGACCACTCATGGCTTAAATGAGTGATATGTAATGGAAAGTAGAGACTCTTTCTATTACAACCAACGAAAGATTTGTATTATGGTTGAATAACTCTTTTCACAACATTGGCACCAAAACAACCTCCTAAAAATAAACTTTCAAACTATAGATTGACTGGTACATAGCCTTACATTGTTTTTTTAAACATATGACATAAACAAGCATTAAAATTTGTCCACTTTAGATTATCACTAATGATAATGCTAATGAAGGCATAGACGATATTCTCCAATCATTTTGATCATAGCTGGAGAGGTCAACAAGAAATTGACTCACAAACTTTTAACATAACACAAATTTCTCGGCTACCACTTCACTCTCAACAATCAAATCTACAAACATATCATCTCAAGACATATATCAGTGTATTTATGATCATCACATAAGTCTTTTTCCTATGTCTTTGTCCTTCACAGAATCATATCTTTAATACCTACAACACATTCATTAGTCATTACAAACACATCAAATCACTGTGATCTTTGTGTTCTCTCAATCAAATTTGTATGTCCAAAACTTAATGAGGTTTAAGAGTAGATCTCAACGCATATATTATTTCCACAAACAATATGTTTCTGTGATTTATTGAGAGGGAGCGCCCAGTATATCAAGCCTTCTTCCCACTTCAGGCAATCGATCCATCACGGTAGACATATCTCAATCATATATATATATATATATATATATATATATATATATATATATATATATGAGAGAATGTGTTATGCATGCCAATTTTAGTTTTGTTGAAATCATCATCATCCATACAAATAAGTTTTGCATAGTTTGATTTCCTCTTCAGATATGCTCTAGAAAACCAGAGATTGGACCATACATCTACAAATTCAATTTGTATTGGCCAACATCATTTCTTTTTTATGTTTTCCCAAAAATAAATGTTGTTCCAATCAAGGTGTTAGCAAATTCATTAATATCAATAATATATGAGATATATTGACCGTGTACATATTCAAATATCTATAAAATTTTAAATAACCTCTATCCCAATTGCAATGCACTAGACACTCTATCATTTGATCCAGAATGAGAGCCCACAATTATGTATACAAATGCTCATACTTAGTTAGATCTGTGATGTTATGTGTATACCTTTGCAATAAAAATTAAAATAGCATATCGATTCCTGCAATTTTATTTCAGTTCTTTGTATATGAAATGTGAAACCACAAAATCACTTCAAATATATATGTGTAATACACCGTAAGTCAAATTGCATAAATCGATTATTCTATCCACTAACAAACAACACACTGCTCGAATTGTTCAATTGTACATAGATCTTGTTAATTATCATTGAATTATCCACAAATGGTTCATTTGATCATGGGTTCACATCAGTTTTTTCAACTGTCAATGAATCATATGAGCAGACACAAAGTCAACGAAGAGCCAAAATAATTTCTAAATTTTGACAAATTTGTTATGGGAAAAAAATTGTGTACATAGTCATCAAGTCTTTAGAGTTTAGTAAACCCAAATAAAGTAATTTATTTGTCACCTATGCATAGCCTAGAGGGCATGGATTTTCAACATATTGAATGATCAATTCACACCTCTAGGAATTGTAGAATCGATCTGCCATATGTACACTTCTTTCAACCTCCCGCATATCAGATCTGCCTCAACATTCTACAATAAATTAGACAATGCTCTATTTTTATCTCACGCTTCATATTTTTTTCCTTATGGGAAATCAAAAATAAAATAGAAAATAAAAATTAGATCGGTCTCACAAATATGTTGTCCATATCAAATTGATCTCACCAACGCTTCAAATTTTCAACCATGTGTTGCTCCTCTGCCAGATGTTCAATGCATCCTCAGATTGTTCAACCGTTACTACAAAAAAAATTCAGATCTATCCCCCTTGTGCACTCTTCGTACCTTCAAACACCTACACATTCCCAATCAATGCTTCTTCAAAATTATCCCAACACAGAGCTCGGCTTCTGGCCAATTTTCCATGACATCTTCAAAATCCTTATCACCCAACGTCTCTTTGGACTGTATCTATGCAATTATGGTTGACCAAATCAATGCGCGGCAAATCTTTTTCAACATTCATACAATTTGGACTAGATCATATAAATTTGGTCCATAACTATCCAATCCTGCGTTCTTGGTAAAACTACTAACAATTACTATGGTAATAGTTGTTGATTTTCCATTTTGACCAGATCGTGCACTATACAAAAAAGTTGAACATGTGACCAAATCAAAACCCACTAGCCACAACATGTGATAACTAATTAATCTAAGCATTAATCACCACTATCATAAAAATATATTTCTTTAAATGATTAAATGCACGCCAAAAACATATTGAAGTGAAACAATGGACATAGTCAAATTTATGTGACAGACACCATGTCCTTAAAAGCGTGCATGTGTGTATCAAAGGATAGAAACAACTATGGTTTAGAGCTCAAGGTATGAGCACATGCATTTTCATTTGAAAAACTGGACCACGACAATTTAACACCACTTAACAATAAATTCCTCATGCACACAATATATTGGTAAAGGTTTTACTTAGCCTGCAACTTCTCCAAATCACACTCCTAAAAGTGCCATCCACTCATCGATCTCTTTTCTCTACAAGATTTTTTTCTATAACTATTCACCATAAATTAATTATTTTACATAATTATGAGACCAACATCATAAACAACATCCAAATCCATTGACTATGTATGTGCTCAATCCAAAAATCAATCCTCTATAGTTCGTAGTACTCCAGTGATTTCAAAGATTGTGCACACGAGCCTTTTCAATTTTAATCACTTCCAGACTACAAGTATATGCACAACCATTCTTCAAATTTATTATGCAATTCCCTCTAGTCACACTCTGTCATTCAGACTAACATTGTTCTCAAAGTATTCCAACAATCTTATCTATTCCATTATTAATTTTGTTGGATTCTAACCATTCTTTTATTCTGATGGAGGTACTAACAGGTGCTTAAAATGTACATATCAAATTTAGCAATATGTTATCCATGGATGAAGGATTTGTAGTAGATTGATTAATTGAACCATTTATAAAATGGATCAAATATGAGCTATCAAACGAAGTCTTTGAAACAATTTCTATTGAAATTGAACGAAGCTTATTTTCTTGCAGGGCGTCCCCTTGAAGTTATGTGCATTGTGCTTCATGCTCCCCCTAAGGCTGAGCTAGCCTCAATTTTCTTTTTTCTTCTCTTGAATGTTGTTGACTTTTAGAATTGAGATCTACTTATCTTTATTTCTTCTAATGAGAGCTTCTCTTCCTTGACTTCTGTTAATGTTGTTGCTTCTTATGGTTATCTTTGGCTTTGTTGTTGATGAAATATTTTACAATTTGGTTGTCCATTCCTTTCTTGGATCAAGAAACCTCAGTTCTTTTCAACCTTTTGATATTGAAATAGTTATCTTCTAGTTCCCTCAAAGTCACTTCTTAGACTAGTAGGCTCAACCTTTATCTTTTCATATTTATCAACCTTTTCTTTAAGATGGATGTCCATTAACCCTTCAACTCCTATTACAGTTTCTAATTGGTGATTCAGTCAAATAATCTATTCTTTAAGTTCATGCTCCCTTTCAATATCACAGATATTGAGTGCTTTCATTTGGATCTTGTTTCCAACTGTGAGTTTTACTATTAGAGCATTATCCTTAAAATGTGTCCCATTATTTTAGCAAAAACAATCCTTACCTTTGTTAGCAGAACGTGACACACCTTCTTCATAGATCCAATGCATTTTTTCCATTTCCTTGGTTGTTTGACAATATATTACCTCAACTGAATCATGATCTAATAAACCCTTCAATATGATATGTTTTGGCTTCTTCAATAGTTCATCTTGCAAACCATATTCAAATGATAACAAAATGTTCACATTAATAGATATAAAATATGCCTCTAATCTCACCTTCCATAATGGATAATTCCTCCCATCAAGAAATGTAACTCCAGCTTCTACAATCCTATCCATGATCTACCTTCCAATGATGAAGCTTCACAAGAAGGTACTAAACTATGATACTGATTGTTGACATCAATGCCAACTAATAAAGTCAACAAGTGAAGAATTGGAACAAAACAAATACTCATCACAATCATAAGGAGGATTGCCATCATAAGGTTGACATAAAGCATATGAAAAATAGTACCAAACAAGCATATGCATAAGAAATCATTACTTCATCTCCTCATTCTCCACATAAAAGACTAGCTGAATTATATTGAAGCTACCATCTGCAATTGTTGTGAACTACTTCAGATTTTCTACAAAATATCTACATATCATGCATACTCTTCTCCTCTCTCACACTCTCTCAACACAGAACAACCAATGATTCTAATAATGAGCTCTCTCCAATATATAGATGATTTGAAGTGATTAACTCAATAATTACCAAAGAGTATCGAGATCAACAAATCTCTATTTATACACTTAGGGAATGATCCAAGATTTTGAACATATATTCATCCTTAACTTGATCCACATGTATATCCTTGAAGGTGCAACCATATTGGAAATATTGCTTTAAGACAAATCTCCGTATTGGAAAGAGGTGTATGTGTTCACGGGGAGTTCATGAGGTTTGAAGTGCTAATTTTATTTATGGTCTATTTTCTGTTTTAGCTTGTCATCATTCATATTATCAATCACATATGTGTTGTTGTTAGCCTTGGAGCAGTTGGATGTCAAGTTACTATTGATATTTTTGATGATATGACAACCATGCAGT
Organism: Pinus tabuliformis; assembly: GCA_031772625.1. Lineage (NCBI taxonomy): Eukaryota > Viridiplantae > Streptophyta > Pinopsida > Pinales > Pinaceae > Pinus > Pinus tabuliformis. Next base: position 726,741,608 of record CM062809.1, on the reverse strand, counting down.
TATTCTTATGCATGTTGTCTAGATGTGATGGAGGATAACACATTCTGGGGGAGCATTTGTGCCTCCAAATGGAGATTGTTGTGCATATATTTGACATTAATTTGATGCAGGAAGATGTCGCGAAGAATTTTTGTTGCTACTTCCACATATTGTTAGCAGGATGAGGTAGTGTGCATAATGACATAGTTAGCATATTGATAGTGCTCATACTACTAGATCAATTTATATCGTGTAATCTCGAGCATGTGAAGCGACTACGAAGATCATATGATGTTGTGTTGGAGTTAGCTCATCTAGAGTATGCATATTATTGTTCATGTCTTCGATATCTAGAATTATGATGCTTGATGCTACTAATATGTTTTTCATTTGGATGGTTAAGTTGTGATGAGCTTATGCATTTATGGATTTGTTTTAAAAGTATTTTTTGATGATGCGTGGAGAGAGTATGTTTTCTCTTAAGCCTTAAGAAAATATGTAAGCTGCATATGATGTTTTGGTTTGAGAGATTGACATGTTTTTATTGGTTAAGCACTGTGGCTCTTTCTATATGTGGAGAAAATGTGTTGACCTTGATGGCATGAAGCCAAGGAGATGATGAGTTTATGTGTTGATGATAATGAGTTTATGTGTTGCTGATGAGTTTATGTGTTGCTACTATTGCTTAGTGTTTTTGTTTTTGATGCATTGTTTATTTAGCCACACATTGATGATGTTGGAGAGATTATTGTTTGTTTCATCTGTTACTAGTGATCCTTATGCTACTAGTTGTTTTTCTTCTTCTGCCTCATTAATGATATGTTGTTCATGGATAATGAAGATGTATATGTTGTTGTTTCTATGTTTTTCTATTCATGTTTTTGTTGTCAGATGATGACGTTGGAGATGTATATGTGGAGAATGGTTTTTGCTATTGGTTCTATCATGACCTTGTTGCAGGTGTTTTTGGGATCCTTCATTGTTAAAAATATGTTGAGAGTAACCAAGCACTAGCATATTCTATGTTTAGTAGTCCTATTGTTGCTACTGCATGTAGAACTTATATGATTATTCATGGAGATATTGTATTTGATGCACATGCCATCTATTGTATTCTTTTTTATGGTACTATATGAAGCATATATTGTTTCTCACTGGTTCCATGTACTAATGTTATACCATTTTAATGGGCATGCATAAAGAAGAGCATGCTTGTGTGAATTTCTTAAATACATATATCATTATCATTTCATATTTTTAGAAGGGAGGTGAAATTGAAAGAGGAAGAGAAGAAAATGGAAGAGGAGGAAGGGGTAGAAGTTGGAGTCCCCCAAAGCGACCACGTCGCAATTGAGTGCGCAATATAAGGAGAAAGAATATTGAGCAAGTTAGATGTGTTCTTTTTAGGGATATAATTAGATCAAAAAGTGAAGAATATTGAATGAGCGATGTGACATTGGAAAAGTTGTCGCTCTTGATAATTAATTAATCAAATGAGAATGAGAATGAGAATGAGCATAACTACCCCATTTGTTTGGATGAACAAACAAATTTGAAGGTGGAGAGGAAGCCCATGAAATGCCATGCCGCCACATCTACCTTGAGAGGTGTCTATTCGAATAACATGTGTCCTCTTTGTTGTTACCACATGGCCCCTTCTTGATAACATGTAATTATTTTTCAAATGATTATAGATTTATAAATTTATTAATATAATTTTATTATTTTATTAAGAGCGATATATTAAAATGATTTTTAAATAGATAAGTATTTATGGAAAATATTGTGTTTGATATGTCAAAGGTTTATCTACAATGAAGGAGGCAATCATGTGTGGTTATTTTTTTTTGTACTGAGATGAGTTTAGTTGGTTTTTTTTTCCTTGTTTTTTTAAAATTAATTTATAATTTAATGTAGGAATATTATAATATTTTTTTATATTGAGTTAAAATTAAAATGTTTATATTTATTTATAATAACTACAATATTTTTATTTAAAAAAAATAGTATGCAAATGTGTTTTTGAGTTTAAAACTTAGGAAAGGTTTTTAGATATATTTGATTCCTGTGGATTCTTGGTAGATCTATAATGAAGATTTGACTTTATAATTTTTATATAGATTTCACATTTATAACTAGAAATATTCTTAGGAATTTTTCTTTAACATGTTTTATAATTTTTATAATTTAATTTAAATATGATAACACTATTGATGATAGAATATTATATATAAATATAAAACCTAGAGTTTTTTTATTATTATAAACATTGAATTTCTATATGTTTATCCATTAAATTTAAATATAAAGTTGTGAATTATAATCATTATGAATATGAATCATTATTCAATTTATTACATTTTAAATTAAGTTAACATTGTCTTTTTTATTATAATTTTGCGATCAAATGCTTCATTTTACAAATGATCCAATATCTCTCCTATGTTGAGCTGACATTTAAATGTTTACACTCATTAATTATATGCTCTTAAATAACATAGCTATAAATATGAATTATTATTATTTAAATTTATTTTAATGTGATATGCAAATTATGATTTCTTGGAAAAAAATTGACAATAATTTTATTAATAAAATTAAAATTACAATATAAAAAATTGGTTAGATTCAGTTTATTATTTTTATTGTTTTTTTTAATTGATCCAGTCTAGAGAAAAAGGATGTAGGCAACCCAAAGGAAAGATGCTTGAAGGATAACAAATCTTTCTCCCAATGAGGAAGTTGTTGATCATCAATCCAATGATGTTGAAGGAGAATACCTAAATGAGAGGTCAAGAAGCTTAGAAGGTACACTATTGTTCTATTATGAATGTAAAGAAATAGGTCATTGATCTCCTAGTTGTGCATGCCCGTTATTGAAGATACCTCTCAAGAAGAGGGAAGAATGTCTCATGCTAAGAACAAAGAGAGATATGATGATTTCTCATCCATAGGAAAAAATAAGAATATCCTTTGTAGTGATGAAGAAAAGGCTCACAGTGAAATATCTCTTGGTCACGGGTCTATTAGTAATTCTAATAGAGAAGAAAAATATTTAGATAAGAAGATCTATTTCAAAAAGAAGCTAATTTAATTCTCTAAAAGAGATCATGGAGCTTGTAAAGACAAACCAAAAATAAGAGTACCTACAAGAATACAAGTTTCAAAATGATGGTTTGAAGAGAAAAATTATTGATCTAAATGTTAAAAAATGAGAGGTTAGAAGGCTGAATGAGATGCTTACATTCATAGTGGGATATTGAGGGAGACTAGAGGAAGAAGGAGATCCTATAGTAGCCATATTGAACACAATTTCCATTGCATTCATGGTGGTGCCCCTTTATTTGTAGTCACATTTCATTATTAAGAAGAAAATAGTAGAGAATAGGTATCACCTTATAGCTAAGTTTTCTTGTATCAGGATTTATAAACTACCATGGATATTCCACTAGAACAATTCTTCAAAAAAATTCTGATAAAATACTGAAATATTTATTATGAATATTAATTCCCTTTAGATATGATATTATTTATTTGTTTATTTTATGCTAAAATGTGAGAAAAATGGAAAATAAAAAATAAATATGTCATAAGACACAACAAACACAATTTTTTCCCTACGAAACCCTTATAGGAAAAAACCCAGTTAGAAGGTGAAGCTACTATGCTCTCTTTTATTTGGTATGGAAATGTGCATGTACAAAGGAAGAGTGTTGGGGCCAGCCCACGTGGTCCCACGCTATCCCAACTTACGTGACCTACACTAAGAATCTGGCTTGGATATATGGTGATTGCAAATTGATTTTGGTTTTAATTGACAATCAATCCACGGTACTTGGTATTGTTTCTCCTTATGACACCTGCCCTCCTCGAATTTGACAAACCCTAATTCACTTTTTACTGCCGGTTCGCGCCTCTCCCATTATTCTTACCTTTGTTACTTGGTCTCGATGGTCTTGGACTGGTTTTGGCTCCGCCTCTGGTTATCTCTGTCTGTGGTGAAACCCTGTTGAGTTTCCGCCGATCTTATGGTGAAATAATGCTGCTTAGCTCTGTCTGGTCATTACTGTGAGAGTCTGTATATTCGGCTTCAAGTTTTTGTTGGTAAGTTACTGTGACTCCTCTGTGCATTCAATTCGTTTTTATGACTGTGAGAACATTTCTGGGTTTGCTCTTGTGAATATTGTCGGTTCTGGTCTTCTTAGCAAATTTGTGGTGAATGCCTGTAATGAATGATGTCTGGTCCGCTCAGTTGACAGATGCACGGGTCGATGGTCTCTCAGCTTGGTTCTTCTCCGGCACTCGGCTCTGTAAACAAGGTATGACTCCGTTTCATGCTATTTTCCTTTTTCCTCTGTTTGTGCTGGAACTAACGTTCCGCAGCCCCTCTGTGGACAGGGTCAATGCTTCGGTTCTGTAGGCCTTTGGTTCCGGCTCATTGTAAGGTATGGTGACTTCACCTCAACCATACGCAGGTTTTCTTATACTTACAGTATCATAGTTTCATTCTTATGTGCAAGGGTTTTTTCTGGTTATAAACCCTAACCCTCCACCTTATATTTCGCTTGCAGGTGTGGCCAGTTCCCGTGTCTTCGCAAGGGCTCTTATCGATTCCACACGGGTAGCTCTGCTCTCATTTCACTTTCTTGCAATGGCTCTTGGTCTTTGTCGTGTTTGCTATCGCTTGTTGTGTGACCTGTTAGTTGGTCTGTCGAGTCTGGGCTTGTTGGGTTTTCTCAAACCCTCAGCCATAACGTAGGAGGGTTTTATTTGTGGGTCGTTTGCAACTTGTTCGGTGAACCCTCGATGTACAGCATATGTAATTCTTTTGTTATGTAGAAATACAATGTAATATTCAGCGATATATAAACTTGGCTACAGTTGGTTCTGGTGGCTTACCCGGTTGTTGTTATGGTCTAGTTTGTCCCTCTGTATTTGCTGGTTCCTTCCCACCTTGTGCTCACTGTTGTCTCGGCCAGTTAATCGATTCTTGGATACTGTAAAACACTGTTATTGTATTTACCTGAAATGAAATAATTATACAGCACTTATACATGTAGATTATTTGTTACTGAGGACATAAATATTTGAACAGTTTGTTTACTCGTGCACTGAATTAGATGAAGGAAAAAATATGTATATCTATTATTCTCATTCAAATGCTCCGCTGCTGAACCCCCCTGTGTTATCTTGCTTGTCCTTTTTGTACAATAGTTTCAGGCAGTTTGATAACTGCTGGTAGTTATTCTATTACAGTTTATTTTGCAGTTACCGTAGGCATGATTTTCTTGACTATTCATTAGTTTACTTTGTCTGCCTTTACACCATAAGGGTTAGTTGTCTTTAATCACCTATTGACACTAATCTATTCTTAACTTGTCTAACTAGGCCCTATTACAACATTTTAAATATAATGAACAGAAATTTAAAAACAATAGAAGTTGATACTGTAGTTGACCATGAAATAAATAAAACAAAAAAAACATAGGAACTCGGACAAGCTTGCTGTCCACTCAATGAACTGTTTATCCTTCCCAATCTTCTTCAGAAATTGTGTTCGCCCTCTCTCGGTTTTCACCCTGTTGACCGGATGCTCCTACATCAGGTTGCCGGGGTAAAAGAGAGATCTCATGGCTCCGTTCCATGAGTTCCTCCACCGAGTAGCCAGCCTTCCGAATCTGTGTCTCATTGAGCCAGGAGCTGTCCTCCATTGGACGGTCCTTCCACTTGACGAGGTAACGCAGATACTCCTTCCTGCGCATCTTCTTGGCTACCTGTGTGCTGAGGATTCCTTCAATTTCATGGGTCCGGACCGAAGGCATTTGTTTCTTCCAAAGACTGCTCTCGAACTGGGTGTCCCATTGTGGCTGTACCATTCTATCATCTTCTGCCTGGGCATGATATGGGAACAGGTCTGCCACGTTGAATATGGGTGATATACATATATCAGGTGGCAACTGAATTTCATATGCATTCGCTGAAAATTTCCGCAGAATTTTGCATGGGCCGATTTTCTTGAATTTCAGCTTGTTATACGTACCCTTAGGAAACCGTTCCCGGCGTAGATGCGCAAGGACTTCGTCTCCAATCTCAAAATGTACCTCTCGCCGCTTTATGTCTGCATGCTGTTTGTATTTCTGCGTGTTGTCCTGTAATCTTAATTTAACCTTTTCATGCAGTTTGCTCATTGCTTCGGCAAAATCTTCTCCGTCTGCACTTCTCCTTTCTAGTTGTCTCAGATCTCGTAATTCATGTACTCCTCGGGGATGCATACCATACAAGATCTGAAATGGGCTAAAACCGGTGCTCCGATTGGGCGAATCGTTATAAGCGAATTCTGCCTGGGCAAGAGCTCGATCCCATAATCGCGAGTTTTCTCTTGTCAAACTTCGTAACAAGTTGCCCAAACTCCTGTTCACCACCTCTGTCTGTCCATCAGTCTGCGGGTGATATGCAGAACTGAAATTTAACTGGGTGCCCAGCTTTTTCCATAGGGTGCACCAAAAGTGTCCTGTGAACTTCACATCCCTGTCTAAAACTATAGTTCTAGGTAAGCCATGTAATCGAACTACTTCTGTAAAGAAGAGGTGTGCCACGTTTGTGGCGTCGCTAGTCTTCTGGCAAGGAATGAAATGAGCCATTTTCGAGAACCTATCCACCACCACCCTCACTGAATCATATCCCCGCTGCGTTCTAGGCAATCCTAGGACAAAGTCAATGCTGACCGAATCCCACGGCCTGCTTGGAACAGGTAGGGGTGTGTACAGCCCAGTGTTCTGGCTGTGTCCTTTCGCCAGTTGGCAGATTTTACACCTGGTTACATATCTCTGTACGTCCCGGCTCATTTTTTGCCAGTAATAAAAATGCCCGAGCTGCTCCAATGTTTTATCAATGCCAAAATGTCCCGCTAGTCCGCCACTGTGTTTCTCTCTTACTAAGTTTTCCCTCATCGAACAGTCTGGAACACATAGTTGTCCTCCTCGAAACAATAATCCTTCCTGTAAATTGAAATCTAGCCATGGGCTTGTATTCCTCAATACGGGATTCTGGCATGCTTCAAAAGCTTCTTTGAAATCCGCGTCCATCTGGTACAAATCCTTCAAGTACTCAAATCCCATCACCTGTATGCCACTTTCTTGTAAGAGCAGGGCTCTTCTGCTTAAAGCATCCGCCACTTTGTTGGCTTGCCCACTTATGTGCTTCAACACAAAAGTAAAACTCTGCAGGTATTCCACCCACTTGGCATGTTTATGGTTCAGTTTGTGCTGCTGTGTTATATACTGTAACGCTGAATTATCAGAGAACAAGAAGAACTCATTGCCTAGTAAGTAGTGCCTCCAATGCTGCAAGGCTTGAACCACTGCATAGAACTCTTTGTCATATGACGAATACTTCTGCCGACTTTCATTTAGCTTTTCACTAAAAAATGCCACTGGTCTGTCCTCTTGACTGAGCACAGCGCCAATAGCTGTCCCGCTTGCATCACACCGAACCTGAAAAGGTTTGCTAAAATCGGGCAGTCTCAAGATTGGCCTCTTCGTTATTTTCCGCTTCAGGAGTTGGAAACTGTTTTCTACCGCCTTAGTCCAACAAAAAGGTTGGCTGGCCTTTTTGATGGTTTCTAGCATTGGTGCGCAGATTTCACTAAAATTCTTAATGAACTTTCGATAAAAACTTGCTAAACCGTGAAAGTTACATACCTCAAATAAATTCTTAGGTGACGGCCAACTTAGGATCGCTGCAATCTTCTCTGGGTCCATCTTTAACTCATTCTCTGCAACTACAAATCCCAGATAAATTAACTCCTTCTGCAAGAAAGTGCATTTCTTCAAATTTATCAGCAGTTTGTTCTGCTGCAGCTTCTCGAATACCCTTCGAATATGCTGAAGGTGCTCTCTTTTCGTCCTGCTAAAAATTAAAATATCATCCAGATAGACTATCATGAATTTTCCAATAAATTCCTTTAACATTTCGTTCATTAGTCTCATAAAAGTACTCGGAGCGTTACTCAACCCAAATGGCATGACCAGCCATTCGTACAGTCCTTCGTTGGTCTTGAAGGCTGTCTTCCATTCGTCTCCCTCTCTGATTCTGATCTGATGGTACCCACTCTTCAGATCTATTTTTGTAAAGTAAGCTGCCCCACTAAGACAGTCCTTCATGTCATCCATTCTAGGCAAGGGAAACCTATATCGAATGGTAATCTTGTTTATAGCCCGCAAATCTGTGCACATTCGCCATTCTCAACCTTTCTTGGGTGCAAGGACTGTAGGTACTGCATAGGGGCTCAGACTTTCTCTGATTAGTCCCTTATCTAACAACTCCTGCACTTGTTTGCGTACTTCCTCATTATCTTTTGGACTCATCCTGTACGCTGCCTTGTTCGGCAAGCTTGCTCCTGGTATAAAATCAATGTGGTGGCTGATGCTCCTTTTGGGAGGTAATTTATCAGGTAGCTCATCAACCGCAATGTCTTGAAATTCTTCTAACAACTCTTGTACTTCTTTGGGCAATTCTGATTTTTCTAAGTTCAGTAACACTAGCTTCATTCTCCTCACCACTGCAAAATTAATTTCATTTTCCTCAACCTGCTTTGTAAACTGTTTTCCTCCAATTAACAGCGCTTTTGTTCCGCTTGATTCTGTTGAATCTTCCTCTTTGATGGGTACAAGTGTGTGTTTGACCCCATCCTTCGTAAACTTATAACAATTAGTTTTCCCATCGTGTGTCACCTTCCTGTCATACTGCCATGGTCTTCCGAGCAGTATGTGGCACACGTCCATTGGCATAATATCGCAGACCACTGTATCGTGGTACTTGCCAATGTGAAACTCTACCTCGCATTGTTCATCAACCAACAGCTGGTGGCCTTTCTGCAGCCACGACACCTTGTAAGGTGTGGGGTGCTTCAGCCGCTTCAACCCCAGTTTTTCCACCATCTCAGTGGCAACCAAGTTATCCGTACTCACGCTGTCTATTATCACTTTGCAGCACTTTCCATGCGATTTACAGACTGTCCGGAACAGTGCTTTCCGCTGCGTTGGTTCAGCCACTTCCTTGGTTGGCTTTAACAACACTTTATTCAAAATCAAAGCTTCTCCTGTTTCCGCCATGTCTTCCACCTCCCGGGGTTGTGCTTCAGCTTCTTCAGGGTGTGCCATCAGCGTTCCCCTCTGACCGGCCTGTTCAACTTCTGGACACTCAAAGGATCTATGCCCCCATTTATGGCACCTATAGCACTGGACACCAGTCCCTCTTCCGCGACCATTCCCTCATCCTCTCTGATATGACCGACCTCCTCTGGTGCTATCTCCTTTTTCTGCTGTCCCTGAAGTTTTTGAACTGCTGCCTTCTTCGCTGTTCGCAGCATTCCTTCCTCTGCTGTAGGACTGTCCCCATCCTCTGCCATTTCCTCTCCCCCTTCTGCTATTCTATTTTCTGTTAATCTTTTCCTCAGCCTTTACAGCGCTCTGAAAGGCTTCTTCAATATTTCGGGGAGAAAGAATACTGATTTCATCTAATATCTCCATCCTCAATCCATTTACGTACCTTGCTGTTTTTTCTGGGTTATCATCGGTATAACCAGCACGTAAATTTACTCGGTAAAACTCTTCCGTGTACTCTTTGACAGTCATTTCCCTCTACTTTAAACTCTGCACCCGCCGATATAATTCCACCTGGTAGTCTTTTGGCAGAAATCTGCCCTTCAATTTCTCTATCATCCTTGACCATTGTCGTATCGGCGTCTTATTCATTCGTTTTCTGTCCGCTTGGACACTGTCCCACCACAAGAGTGTGTGTCCGTTTAGCTTAGTGGCAGTGAACTTAACTCTTTTATCCTCACTGACTTCTTTGTTTTCAAAATATTTGTCCAGTTCGCTTATCCAGTCCAATAGGACTTCTGCGAACAGACTACCATCGTAATTAGAAATTTTTGTTTTGGGTTTGTTGCTTGCCAATAAAACCTGACGCAGCAGTTTCACTTTCGGAGCTTCTTCATCAGACCCGTCTGTAGCAGCTACCACTTCCTCCTCACTAGTATCTCCAAGTTCCATCTCTCTTCGTCTACCCACTTCCACTGCTTCCAAACGAGCTGTAAGAACTCTAATATGTTCCCTCAATCCTTCATCTGCTCCCCTACGTGCACCTCTTCCACGTCCTTGTCTTGGTGCTTCCATCCTCTTCTATTTCAAACAAAAAAAACCTGGCTCTGATACCACTTGATGGGGCCAGCCCATGTGGTCCCACGCTATCCCAACTTACGTGGACCTACACTAAGAATCTGGCTCGGATATATGGTGATTGCAAATTGATTTTGGTTTTAATTGACAATCAATCCACGATACTTGGTATTGTTTCTCCTTATGACACCTTCCCTCCTCGAATTTGACAAACCCTAATTCACTTTTTACTGCCGGTTCGCGCCTCTCCCGTCATTCTTACCTTTGTTACTTGGTCTCGGTGGTCTCGGACTGGTTTTGGCTCCGCCTCTGGTTATCTCTGTCTGTGGTGAAACCCTGTTGAGTTTCCGTCGGTCTTATGGTAAAATAATGCTGCTTAGCTCTATCTGGTCATTACTGTGAGAGTCTGTATATTCGGCTTCAAGTTTTTGTTGGTAAGTTACTGTGACTCCTCCGTGCATTCAATTCGCTTTTATGACTATGAGAACATTTCTGGGTTTCCTCTTGTGAATACTGTCGGTTCTGGTCTTCTTAGCAAATTTGTGGTGAATGCCTGTAATGAATGATGTCTGGTCCGCTCAGTTGACAGATGCACGGGTCGATGGTCTCTCAGCTTGGTTCTTCTCCGGCGCTCGGCTCTGTAAACAAGGTATGACTCCGTTTCATGCTATTTTCCTTTTTCCTCTGTTTGTGCTGGAACTAACGTTCCGCAGCCCCTCTGTGGACAGGGTCAATGCTTCGGTTCTGTAGGCCTTTGGTTCTGGCTCACTGTAAGGTATGGTGACTTCACCTCAACCATACGCAGGTTTTCTTATACTTACAGTATCATAGTTTCATTCTTATGTGCAAGGTTTTGTTTGGTTATAAACCCTGACCCTCCACCTTATATTTCGCTTGCAGGTGTGGCCGGTTCCCGTGTCTTTGCAAGGGCTCTTATCGATTCCACCCGGGTAGGTCTGCTCTCGTTTCACTTTCTTGCAATGGCTGTTGGTCTTTGTCGTGTTTGCTATCGCTTGTTGTGTGACCTGTTAGTTGGTCTGTCGAGTCTGGGCTTGTTGGGTTTTCTCAAACCCTCAGCCGTAACGTAGGAGGGTTTTATTTGTGGGTCGTTTGCAACTTGTTCGGTGAACCCTCGATGTACAGCATTTGTAATTCTTTTGTTATGTAGAAATACAATGTAATATTCAGCGATATATAAACTTGGCTACAGTTGGTTCTGGTGGCTTACCCGGTTGCTGTTATGGTCTAGTTTGTCCCTCTGTATTTGCTAGTTCCTTCCCACCTTGTGCTCACTGTTGTCTCGGCCAGTTAATCGATTCTTGGATACTGTAAAACACTGTTATTGTATTTACCTGAAATGAAATAATTATACAACATTTATACATGTAGATTATTTGTTACTGAGGACATAAATATTTGAACAGTTTGTTTACTCGTGCACTGAATTAGATGAAGGAAAAAATATGTATATCTATTATTCTCATTCAAATGCTCCGCTGCTGAACCCCCCTGCGTTATCTTGCTTTTCCTTTTTGTACAATAGTTTCAGGCAGTTTGATAACTGCTGGTAGTTATTCTATTACAGTTTATTTTGCAGTTACTGTAGGCATGATTTTCTTGACTATTCATTAGTTTACTTTGTCTGCGTTTACACCATAAGGGTTAGTTGTCTTTAATCACCTATTGACACTAATCTATTCTTAACTTGTCTAACTAGGCCCTATTACAACATTTTAAATATAATGAACAGAAATTTAAAAACAACAGAAGTCGATACTGTAGTTGACCATGAAAGAAATAAAACAAAAAAAACATAGGAACTCGGACAGGCTTGCTGTCCACTCAATGAACTGTTTATCCTTCCCAATCTTCTTCAGAAACTGTGTTCGCCCTCTCTCTGTTTTCACCCTGTTGACCAGATGCTCCTGCATCAAAGAGGTACTCTCTATATATTTACTTGATAACTATGGGTTGTATGGATGTTGTAGAACTTTAGCACCTAATGCTCTAGTATCTAACTTCCTACCCCTAGTTTCTTTTCTCAACCATGGAACGAAATGTGGCTAGCCCCATTTTCATGAATAATGAGGGTTGATGTGGCATCTTCTCATACCATGGTGGCAAACATGGAATTTTAGCTTGTGGGCGGCATAATTTTTTCATACAGAATATAATTGATGTGATTCTTCCATCATTTGAAAGATATTTGAGGGTTGAATAGTGCCATAGGGTCTAGCACAGGTGAGATTTTTTTGAACCCAAAAAAATCATTTAATTCTTCAAAATGGATTCAAAATTTTCTTGATCTGAATTCTCCAAACTAGGACCCCCTTTTAAAATGACCATGAAAGCTTATTCCTCAACTTTTTTCCACTTCAAACTCATCGAGATAGATGAAAAACAATATAATGATCCAATCTAGAGAAAAAGGATCAAGGCATCCAAAAGAAAGGTAATTGAAAGATAACATATATTTCTCACAATGGGGAAGCTATTGTTCATCAACCCAATGATGTTGAAGGAGAAGACCTAAATGAGAGGCCATGAAACTTAGAAGGTATGTTATTTTTATATGATGAATTTAAATAAATAAGTCATTTATCTTCTAGTTTTGCATGTATTATTAGAATATACCTCTCAAGAAGAGGGCATGGCGAGAACGAAGAGAGATCTCATTTTCTCATCCATAGGAGACAATGAGAATATCCCTAGTAGTGATGAAGAAAAGGTTGAAAGTGAATTATATATTAGTCGTGGGTCTGTTAGTAATTCTGATAGAGAAGAAAATGATTTAGATCAAAATATTTATTTCAGAAAGAAGCTAAGCTCTCCTCTAAAATCATCAAGGATTTTGTAGAGGGAAACCAAAAATAGTTGTAGTTGCAAGAATATGAGCTTCAAAATGATGGTTTGAGAAGAACATTTATTGATCTAAATTTCCAACAAGGAGGGGTTATAAGACTGAATGAGATGCCGACCAATCATCTCAATGAAAGAGAAGCCCATTCTGAGAAACTACAAGCTAAAGTAGTCTCATTGAGACATGATTTAGAGGAGGCTACTCATCAGCTGTGTCATTATTAGAAGATTAAAAATGGCTTCAATGAAGTTTTGAGTCTTAAGAAAGAAAGGTAGAAGGAGGAATTAATTAGCATGAAGCAACTATGAAGTGCAACAAAAATAAAGGAAAATAAATTGCTAGATAACAACATCATTGAGTAAAGTGGAAGCAACAAGAAAAAGAAAATAAAAAATATAATGTTAAGCAACAACAATGAGGAAAAAGGATGAAAAACCCTAATAAACAACAACATCAAAGGGAAGCCAAAGGTAGCATTCCAAATCGCTATGGGAGGCAACAACAAAGAATTTCCTTTGGAAGCAAATCAAAAAGTGATGTAAGACACTTGAATAACCAACAAAGATTATTTCCCCTTGAAGGACAAAGCCCTCAAAGAAAAGGAATCATCATAGAATATGCATGCAAATGAGGCAACTCAACCATTTGATATGAAAAGACATAGAATAACAGATGAAAGTGATTTTGTCTTCATCTCTTTGTGTAAAGGAAGCAACATGCAAAGGAGTGAAGGGAATAAGTGAAGATTTGATCCTTCCCTCAAAGAAAACTAGGGAAGAATGAAAAGGTATGATCCTCTTAATTCTATAGCAAACTTCTCTAAGAATACTAGTTGCATTATGTATACACTTCATGCGAACAAAGAAACAAGAAGATCATTTAATTCTTCTTTGCAGAAAGAAAAATTCCAACAAGAAGATTTTGGTGAAGAAAACTAAGATGAAGGAGAAGTGTCCTCCAACCCTGTATAACCAAGATAGATTCCAAGAAGGGATGTGTAAGAAATTGGAAGGTGAAGCTTCTATCATGACCCAGTCTATGAAGGTTTGGACGAAAAGAGAGGACAATCTACTAAGGGGAAATAAACCCCCTATTTATCTTCATTAAAGAAGGGAATGACTTCAAGTGAAGCCAAGAGAGTTAGATGTAGGCATCAAAATATTTTTCATATAGAGGTGCATCTAAATGATAGAGGTAAGACAGAGTGCCCTTGTTGATTACAACAATGAATTGTTTTATTTAAAATATATCAACATTACATGAGTGAAGAGAAATTGCAGCATAAGTGTGGAATGACAAGAGGCCAAAAGTTAAATCGGGTCCAAAAGATTAGTCCCCATGCAGGAGTAAGAACGTAGAAGCAAAAAATAGGAAGGCATAAGCAAAGATATCATAAAAGGGAGAGAGAGCATTGGCTCACGGGGGGTTTCTTTATTAGTAGTAGCAGGAAACAATCTTTACATGCAAAAAGAGTCATTACTTAGGAAGTCAAAGGTTTACATGTTGGGTGAAGTACCCTTATTTCATTTATTTTGTGAATTTGATTATGCCTAACAATTTTGGGTTTACGAACATGATTAATACAAGCGGTGGTTCAGGTAGGCTAACCTTTTATATAAATGGACATCTATTTTTGAGAAGTCATAAGAATTTTCCTGGTGCACTGTCCAATTTGTACTAATTTCTTGGTTCAATTGGTGTTGTGTAAGCAACAATACATACTTGTAGAAGCATGATCTTAAGGGGGGAAGCATTTAAGATGCTCAAGTGAAGTGAGCACATAATATGTAATAGAAACAACAATGAAAAACAAGCCAAAATACATCTCTATTAGTTGGTATTTGTAGCAACAAAAATACCATATGTAGTTTTCATGGATACGTAGATGCTTTGGCAAAAGAGAGGGCCAGGTAGCAATAAGGTGTTCAAAACCGAATGAACATTCAAAGAATAGATAATATATGTTCAGGGGAAGCATATCATATATGTATGGTTCCCAAATTATCAACAACAACTACAAGGAGAGACACATGTTTACTAATGCTTGGTTTTGCAAGTGTCTTTGCCCATGATGGTGTAGCTAATCTTGAATGACAAACTTCAAGTACCTCATCAAAAATATTTTAATCATTGAGAAGAGAAGTATAAAAATGAGAATGCACCTTGATAATCCGATCCTCAAACATTAATTAAAGAGGGGGAGAGAAATAAATATTTTGTCCTTTGCCATTGATGTCAAAGGGGGAGAGAAATATATTTGTGCCTCATGAAGGGAGAGAATGCTTATGGCAACCATTCATGCAGGGAGAGAAATCTCAATGAAAACCATTCATTGGATAACATTCTATTTGTTGAATGTAGCATGAGGAGTGGCCATCAATCTAGAGAAGTGATGTATGCCAAAGGGAGAGATGGTTTGACAATTGACATTATTAGGATGGTAGATATCATTAAGTGTGTTGGCACTGATGTCCACCAAGCTAAAATTGATGTCAGAGGCATAGTGTGTTTGACATTGATGTGCATGGAATGTTTACCTTAGGGGGAGTCTTCTGGTCACTATAATCTTTGGTAGAGAATCATCATAGTAGTAGGATAAATGAAGAATCCATAAATATTATAGCTATAATGGTTATATGTCTTGGTATTTGAGATCATTTCTTCTCAAAAAATTATCTTAGATGTTCCTAGAAATGGAACAGTTGGATAATGCTCAAAGAGATATTTCCAATGGTATGTTGAAGTCTGAAAAAGGCTTCTTGGACCAAAAGATATGACTGGTCAAAGTGTGCAAATAAAAAGGTCAACAAAAAGGGTTCACAGCCTCAAGGTTTTGCCTCTCCCTTGTGTTTCACAATAAATTTATTTATTAATGGAATTTTGGACTTAGGAGGATTTTGGAGTAAGGTTAGGACTTAGGCATAGTCAAGCTTAGTCAGAGGTTAGACCACACAACAAAGTTTGGCAACATTACAAAGGACCAGCCCCGACCCTCGACTTGTGAGGGAACAACTACAGGTGGCAAGGGTGACAGGTGGCACCGCTTGGAGGTGGCCACGTGGTCTCAATGATTTAAACATAGGGTGATGTGGAAACATGAGAAGAGGACACATGGCATGTGTTTCCGACAATTTCAGGTGGTCAAGTGGGCCAAATCTAGGTGACATGTTGATCTTAGTTTATGTATTTTATGAAATGGATCGTGATAACAAAAGCACATAAACTTCAGTATTTTTTGTTGAAATTTAATAGTTAAAAATGGAGAAACCTACAACATCAAACACAACAAATTTATAACAGAGTTCACCCCTCATGGGCCACATCTCTTGGTCCAACTTCCAAGAGTGGCATTTTATTTATATGTTAAAATTTTCAATACATCATCATACATGGTTCAATATGCAAAAATAACACTTCCATTGTATCCAGAATGCCCCAAAACCTCTGGCTAGGCTCTTCTTGAGCTCAAAAAGGTTGAAAAATGAGCAAGATATGACCATTTCTCCAATATGGTCTGTAAACTGCTCTCTAAAATTGAATAGAGTTCCTCATGGTATTTCATACGAGGAACTCTATTCAATTACACAAATATTATACCATGATGTATCTAACATTGACTTAACACACACGTGAAAAGATTGGATCTCTCTAAACTCATGTTAAATTCTTATTTAAAAGTGAATAATTGTTTTTAACCCTTAGATAAATTTGTTGACCGCGCATGTCATGTGTAACATGATATTTATACACATGGTATTATAAATATCGCAACCATTCTTCAAATTAAACTATACAGTGAAGTGTTCGTGTTATTCTGATATTCTGATTCACCCAAAACCCTAAAGTGAAGTGAAGTGAAGGGAAGGTGATATTCTGATCGACAAAAACCCTAAACCCGTGGTCACCTGCTGTGTTTTACCTGTGTTTTACCAAACAGATCGTGTTACGTAACTTACAAACATGGATAATGGAAGGAATAAGGGGAAAGTGAAAGAGGAAGAGAAGAAAATGGAAGAGTCGGGGAGGGAAGGCGTAGAAGCTGGAGTCCCCCGAGACAACCGCTGTGAATCGAGTGCGTAATGTAAGGAGAGATTATGTTGAGTTCGTTAGACGTAATGGGTTTACGTATATAATGGGAGCAGAAACCGAGGGATATGGATTGAGCGAGTTGGCCCTCCAAAATTTGCCGCGCTTCACCATTAATCAATCCAATTCAAATGAAAATGAAAATGAGATTCAGAATTGTTGCCCCGTTTGTTTGGACGAGTTAGGTTTGTTTGGACGAGTTAGTAGGTGGAGAGGAAGCGCGTGGAATGCCATGCCGCCACATCTTCCATGAGAGGTGTCTATTACCATGGCTCCACTCGAATGACACATGTGCCTGTCGTTATCGTTATTGTTATGGCAATTTTTTTTAATAATAAGTTAGAAAAATAAATTAGTATATTGGTTGAGGTTTTATTATGAGTTGTTTGGTTCAGATTTATATTAGTTACTAATTTTTCATATTTAGTTTTTTTTTTTTTTTTTTTAATTTTAATTTTTTATTATTTTTATTTTCAAAATTTATAATTTTTTTTCTATATTTTCAATTTAGAATAACTTCTTATTATTATTATTTTAAAAATATATTTTAATAAATTAAATTATAAAAATTTATATATATATTAATAAAAATGAAAACACATCTATGAACATATATATATTTAATATAAATAATATTAATTAGCACACAATTTGTAAAACACGTATGTGGTTGGGCTTTAAACCCCCTCTCTATGTATTGCCCGAGTTTACTCTATAGTTACATTTGTCCACATTTACACCACGACGGCTCCATTTTCGGAAGAGTATCTCTATTTTCGACAACTTCAATCACTCTACCAGCGAATTTTCTGGTGCACGACCTCTGTCCCCGTATGAAATCTGGTGGCCGAGCAAGGTTTGAACGTGTCGTGGGTTCGCTTTCCATATCATCCATTGGACCTGTCAGAGAGAAGAAGGCCATGTAAATAGATTTATATATTTTTCTATTGCTACAATTTGCCAACAATTTTCTCATCTAACCCGTTTGATTTTGAGATTTATTGTTAACTTCCGCAGGGTAATCGTGTCATTGGAAGTTTTGTAATTTACCAATATGGTTGTGGTGTTTAGTCTATATATATGTATTCTCTTAGAAAATCTATTTGTGGTTCATACAAGTACAATTTTCTCATATACATCATTTTATTTTGAAATTTCTTGTTAACTTGCGTAGGGTAATCGTGTCATTGCAAGCTATCCGATTTACAATTATGGTTGTTGTTAGTTTTTAGTCTCCATTGTCATATCTTTGTATATATATATATTCTTTCTGACAAATTTTCTATTTGTGATTCGTACAAGTATAGGTTTGATATCAGACACCTACATTGAAGTTGTTAGTCTCTGGCAATAAATTTTATTGTTTCTTTTACTTTTACAGATTGACAACTTTTGTTCTCGCGCCCTCCCAATGTTTTCATGGAATACCATTATAAATTGAACCCAATCAAATTTAAGCTTTCTTAATTTTATATTTTCAGAACCATATAGACTTATATCTTGTAAAATTTGAAAATTATTGGACAATTAGCTTGTAAAAGAACGACTCTTCAATATAGGATAAAATACTCTTATTCAAGAAGAAAAATTATCTACATGTATATTTTCCTTTATGCCAAAAGTTTTTGTTTTTACTCTATCCATTAGGGTTAGTAATGTACTTTTTATCACTCCAACTATACATGCAGCTAACACCAATTAAAGTAGTCGTTGCTAGAGGCTTTAAGAAAACGTGGAAAGCTAAAAGTTTGAAGTCCAAACCTCTCACCTTATCCAAAATTTTGGTATGGAAAATGGTATTATTGATAATAATGGTATGAAAACGTATACTATTAATTCAATTAGCATATTAAATTATTGGCTATTATTAATAGTTGAAATATTTCATTAAGGCTTAAATATGTCATTGAGGCATTTAGCATATTAAATTATTGGGTATTATTAATAGTTGAAATATTTTATTAAGATTTAATATATCAGTGAGGCATTGGAATTTGGATGAATATGATCATAATAATGATTATTTTATATATTAACAATTAAAGTATATTAACAAAAATAAGATTTTTTTTGGAAATTGACTTTTAAAATATAATATAATTTATTTTCCACATTTTTAGATTAAAAAAACATATTTTTATTTTTAAAATTTATTGTTTACTCTTTTTTTTTTTTTTTTTTCTTTTTAATTTGGCGTTTAAAATATGAATGATTTATTTTTAATTTGGAGGGTGTTTTTTAGTAATAATATCAAAGTTAAGAGTTTGAAAATGGTTTAATTTAAATTCAAAAAGAGAGAATGACATTAATAAATTTGTGGGCGATTTTTATAGTTTGATCCAAAGATATTGATTTTCAATGCTATGTTTCTAATATTGTTGTAATTTTAATGGAGTTGTCTTTAGTGTGAATTTTTGGACTTTCCGGAATCCAGTGGAAAAATTTGAGTTGAAATCTTGATTTGTGTTATTTAAACTAGTTTTTTTACTGTATATATATGAATTGAACACCCTGAAAAAACCCCAACGACACTTTTATTGTGTAGGGGTTACCCACCGGAAAAGCTTCCAAAATGTCTCACTAAAGACAACTCAAATTTTAATTTTGAAAATAGACTTGTGTTATAATAAGTAATTTTAATTTTAATTTAAAAAAATAAATGACATGCTATTAATACTATTTCTCAATATGAAATTTAATTTTAAATTTTATTAATAATATAAAAATATTATTAACACTATTATCAATTTTACAAAATACATAAATAAATATCTATTTTTTTAATTAAAAAAAACTTTCTAATCAATTACAATTAAAACAATATTATTCAAAAATATTAAAACACTTCTAAATATTTATTAAACCAATATACCTTTTTATATATTCATTTAAAATATCAAAAGTAGAAATATCACGTAGAAAACAATACATGTTATCAGGCCTAGCATGTGTTTCTTCCTAAGAGGTTCGAATTTGATGTACGGCTTGACCGTGATCTTAAAAATAGATAATAATAATAATAATTAACTAAATTACTAAAATAATAATAATAATTAACTAAATTACTTAAAAAATCTCATATTTTTATTGGATGAGAATTGTCTCCCCCTTTTAAATTATGAAGCATAATCCATCTCTTGACCATATTTTTTTAGGCTAAGAAATTTCCTTATTTCCTTCAATTATGCACCACTTCAAGAATTGAAACTTAGGTTCAACATTATGTTTAATCTTTATTGGTTCTTGTTGTACTAAGGCCAAACCCGACTACTTCCTACAATGCTTGTCAACCCACTTTTTTGTGCAACCAGAATTCTATTTATGTTTTGCAAAGATAATATGTAAATTAAGTAAAAAGATCGGATAATTATCCATATTTGTTACCTTGAAAAATCGACATAAATGAGTATACAAATATACAAAAAAATTTGAAGATATATAAAATTTTAGAAACATTAAAAAATACAATAAATAACTTAAATTTAATATATCAATTATTATTTGTTTAATTATAAAAACCAAATACAAATTTTCAATTTAAAATGCATCAAATTTATTAATATTGCAAAGAGAGAAAAATGTAAATAAATCTAATAACATGAATAAAAACCCTAAAATATAAAGTTTAACATAAAAAATAAGACATTGGATATTAAAAATAAGTTTAAAGTGATCTCCACATACCAAAAAATGTATGCCTGAATCACTATTCCTATGGGATCCAAATTTATTTAATATAAAGTGTATGTGCAGATTATAACATAAAATGAACTTTTTGTTGAATTCCACACCACTGATCATCTCTTTTATATTCAACTTAATAACTATAATAATTGCAATTATCTAAAAAAAATTAGAGTTTTTTTAAATATTTATCTTTTAAAATATAAAACTGATTGTCTTTACAATATTTTAATAAAAAAAAATTATATAAAACGTATCGTCAAAACCAAAAAACCAATATCATATTTTTTTGGGAATCCAATCGTAACAAATTTTCAAACTTTTTTGCTTAATACAGTTGAACTTATTAATATATATTACTAGTCACATATATACTGTCCCATACATTAATAAATGAATATTTCCAGGAATATTGGTTACAGTATGCGATTTGTATTGGTTCCAACATGCCATTTGTAAGTTAAGTTGCGATTTGAAACCTAAGTTAATTGACTAAGTTGAAGTTAGATGGGCGATGGAAGTGGCTACTAAGGATTGAATTTGATGATCAAATTACTCATTACAAAGTGTTTTATTTATAAAAATATCTCAATGGCGGTTGATTTTCTATACCAAGTTGTGGCTCTAATTAGATTCTTCAATTAAATTAAATTAAATATTCAAATATCATGCTTTTCAATGGCACCAAATAACTTTACATGTGTGCAGAATACATATTATAAGTGTGCTTTTCAGTGGCAGCAAAAAAATTAAGGTGTTTACACAATACAAATTACAAGCGTGATTTTCAATGTCAGCAAATGCAAGGTGTTCCCAACAAGGTTTCTTAATCTAATCTTGGTTCGAGTGGGAGCTTGTGTAGAATGAAAATATATTGTAATGAAATGACATGCACAATAATAATTGAAATGGAGTATGAACTTGAAGCATTTGGTTTTGGCTACCCGGATGTGGGTGTTATTGTGGTCCATTAAAGACAGAGTTACTCCCTGCTGGCAGTTGTCCCTGCACCTGGCACTTTGGCGCAGATCCACAAACCCACCGCAATTGAAATGAATGTTACGAAGTACAAAATAATGGTCAGGCATTCGACATTGAATGTGTGCTCAGCTCGAGAGCCCACGCAGGTTGATTTATCCATGGCTCAGCTTCTGGTTTATGCCATCGCCCTCCTCGGCTCCTACATCCGTTTGCTTTTCTTCCCGCACCCCTACTTCGTTCTGGCCTCTTGGGAGCTCATCTGGTATATGATTTTGGCCTGGTCCGCCTACTCTCGGCCCTATCCCATCTGGCCCTACTTAATTCCCTTCCCAGGTCTCTCTGTTAATTCGAAAATGGTCCGACATCGTGGAGTTTCTCGCCATGGAGGCACCACTGGCAATCAGGGCCATGCTTCCCAATCTGCTCACCAGAATATAGTTCCACTGGCCTCAACCTCCCTGTCCTCTTCGCCTTCTGGTCATGGCAGGCCCCTCCCGCACAATTCCTTCCAAACAACCCGCTTCAAATTCCAGAGTAGGCTCAATAAACTCGTTCTGTCAGCCAGTATTACAGTGATCCTTGCTGAGGAGGAAGATAAGCCTAGCAGCTTTGTCCATACCACTACGTCTTAGTCTCATGATGGTAGCGTTCTTCAGAGAGAGGTGGCTGGTGTCGTGTTCAATGGTGACAATATGCAGGAAGAGGGGAATGCGCCTGAAGCTCCTCGACCTCCAGTGGACTCTACACAGCGCAATTTGCATGCAGGTGAGTTGGAGCATCCTCCCGGTGGCATTCTGAATTTGGAAACTCCTCCAGGTGGCAGTGACATGGGAGATGCAGACAACGCGGTCGTCACGTGGATGGGCTCTCCTAGCTAGGTGGAAAGGGATGCTCTAGACTCTCAGAAACATGTTTGATGAATTTGGTACAATGCCCACTGATGGCAGTCTCTCTTCTTTTTCTTCTTTCATTATGCTTCTGTGGATGCTTGGTCTGGATTTTGGTTCACTCTGTTTTGCTTCAGTTTGGTTTGTAATGATACTCGCCATTATAGTCCTATGAATTGTATGAGGTCATGGCTGAACAAGCTATTGTTTTTGTCTGATTTTTCATATGGCTATCAAGGCAGAATGTTTATCAGTAAAGGCATAGTCGTCGATAGTACTGTAGTGATAATAACAGCTCTGGTTCACACTTTTGTCTGTAAGGGATTTGAAAAATATGTCTTAAGTTTTCTCAATCCCAGGATGGTTGTCAAAGGGGTTTATGTGTATCAAGATATCTGGTTGAGGGCTGGCTTCAGCCCCCTCTGAGGCCTTGAGCTCTTTGTACATATATTTTTCTCTTTTTTAATAGAAGTAGCCTTTACGCAAAAAAAAAAAAAAAAAAAGCATTTGGTTTTGGCTTATAACATGCATAAAGAAGCATGGATTTATTTGTATACGGATAAATCTAGCACTTGGATGCCTAGATTTGTTGACTACTTGATTCAATTCACTATATTTGGAACAAGGAGGGATGCAAATAAAGAAGTGGGTAGATTCTTATCATATCATTTACTTAGGTATACAATGATAAGTACTTGTTTATTTCATTGTAATTGTAGCTAAAGAGATATTGATGATGAAAAAGGTTTATGTTTCATACCATCAAATGATCAAGCATACAATTGTAAGTATATTTATGGAGTTAGATGTATCAAAAATGTAAATGGGCATATAGTTGTAAACACACCCCTAGTTTCATAGTTCACCAATGTTAAATCTAGATGTATACTAAGGTGATAAGGGGCATATCGTATTTTCAAAGACCTTGTTAATGAGCATTAAGGAGGATATGTGTTTATCCCAAGTCAAGTGTAAAGGGTGGAATGTTGGGTTAATCTTGGCTTGGTCATAAAGTAGTTAGGATAATCTCAATACAACCAATAAGAGGTTTATCATTCATTATTGATGGGCTTATGGAATTGGGTAAAACATGATATTTCCTCATGGTATTTCATATGAGGAACTCTATTCAATTGCACAAATATTATACCATGATGTATCTAACATTGACTTAACACACTCAATGTATTATTTTAAAACGCTCTTGTTAAGCAGAAAGACCCCATAATGTATTGTAACCGTTTACTTTTTCAAATAATGCATTGAGTGTTTTTTATAGATTGAATCTTTTCTTCTAGAAGGGGTTTCCCAAAAAAATTGTTGTCCAATATGTATGTATGTATGTATATATAATAAAAATATTAATATTAATAATAATATTATCTCATTGATTAGTATAGAAGTGTAATTGGAAGCAACATCTCTATTTACACCAACAACACTCTCAGGCCAACTCAAACAACAACATACCATATCTATCAACAAAAATATAGTGTGGGAATCAACACGTACATGGTGACAAGTCAAAACAACAATATCACAATATCCCTCAAGTAACATCATAATCACCTCATTAGATCAACAAACACATACTAATCACACTCCCCCTGAGCATCATCATCAACCTACAATCAAAGCCTTCGTGTTAAAGGGTACACCTCATGGACCATGGGACTGAAACTTGACCAAAACATTTGATCAAAATTTATAGGGCATTATAAGCAATTTACATGGGTATGACATCAATGACTCCATGGACCCAAAATTTACATCTTTCACCTAATGCAATGCGGCTACATTAATGACTCCATAAGACCACTCATGGCTTAAATGAGTGATATGCAATGGAAAATAGAGACTCTTTATATTAAAACCAAGGGAAGATTTGTATTATGGTTGAATAACTCTTTTCACAACACTGACACCAAATCAACCTCCTAAAAATAAACTTTCAAACTATAGATTGACCGATACATAGCCTTGCATTGGTTTCTTAAACATATGACATAAACAAGCATTACAATGTGTCCACTTTAGAATATCACAAAGGATAATGCTAATGAAGGCATAGGTGATATTCTCCAATCATTTTGATGATAGCTGAAGAGGTCAACAAGAAATTGACTCACAATCTTTTGACATAACACAAATTTCTCGGCTACCGCTTCACTCTCAAAAATCAAATCTGCAAACATATAATCTCAAGATATATATCAGTGTATTTATGATCATCACATAAGTCTTTTTCCTATGTCTTTGTCCTACACACAATCATGTCTTTAATACCTACAACAAATTCATTAGTCATTGCAAACACATCAAATCACTGTGATCTTTTTGTTCTCTCAATCAAATTTGTATGTCCAAAACTTAGTGAGGTTTAAGAGTAGGTCTCAACACATATATTATTTCAACAAACAATATGTTTCTGTGATTTATTCAGAGGGTGCACCCAGTATATCAGGCCTTCTACTGACTTCCCACTTCAGGCCATCGATCCGTGACTGTAGACATATGTCAATCATATATATATATATATATATATATATATATAGAGAGATGTGATATGCATGCCAATTTTAGTTTTGTTGAAATCATCATCATCCATACAAATAAGTTTTGCATAGTTTGATTTCCTCTTCATATATGCTCTAGAAAACCAAAGATCACACCATACATCTACAAATTCAATTCATATTGGCAAACATCCATTTTTCTTATGTTTTGCCAAAAATAAATGTTGTTCCAATCAAGGCGTGAGCGAATTCATTAATATCAACAATATATGAAATACATTGACCGTGTACACATTCAAGTATCTATAAAATTTTAAATAACCCCTATCCCAGTTGCAATGCACTAGACACTCTATCATTTGACCCAGAATGAGAGCTCACAATTATGTATACAAATGCTCATACTTAGTTGGATCTGTGATGTTATGTGTATACCTTTGCAATAAACACTAAAATACCATATCGATTCCTGCAATTTTATTTCAGTTCTTTGTATATGAAATGTGAAACCACAAAATCACTTCAAAAATATATGTGTAATACACCATAAGTCAAATTGCATAAATCGATTATTCTATCCACTAACAAACAACACACTGCCTGAATTGTTCAATTGTACATGGATCTTGTTAATTATCACTGAATTATCCACAAATGATTCATTTGATCATGAGCTCACATCAGTTTTTTCAACTGTCAATAAATCATATGAG
Source organism: Pinus tabuliformis (assembly GCA_031772625.1). Lineage (NCBI taxonomy): Eukaryota > Viridiplantae > Streptophyta > Pinopsida > Pinales > Pinaceae > Pinus > Pinus tabuliformis. Next base: position 726,715,721 of record CM062809.1, on the reverse strand, counting down.
TAAACCCAAAGCCAATGAAGAGCCAAAATAATTTCTAAATTTTGATGGATTTGATATAGGAAAAAATTTGTCCACATAGTTAGCAAGTCTTTAGAGTTTAGTAAACCCAAATAAAGTAATTTATTTGTCACCTATGCATAGAGTAGAGGGTATGCATTTTCAACATATTGAATGATCAATTCACACCTCTAGGAATTGTAGAATCGATCTGCCATATGTACACTTCTTTCAACCTCCCGCATATTAGATCTGCCTCCTCAACATTCTACAATAAATTAGACAATGCCCTATTTTTTAGCTCTCACGTTTCATATTTTTTTCCTTATGGAAAATCATAAAGAAAATGGAAAATACATATTAGATCGGTCTCACAAATATGTTCTCCATATCAAATTGATCTCATCAACGCTTCAAATTTTCAACCATGTGTTGCTCCTATTCTATATCTTCAACTTCAAGTTCAATGCATCCTCAGATTGCTCAACCGTTACTACAAAAAAAAATTCAGATCTATCCCCCTTGTGCACTCTTCGTCCCTTAAACACCACACATTCCCAATCAATGCTTCTTCAAAATTATCCCAACATAGAGCTCAACTTCTGGTCAATTTCCCATGACATCTTCAAAATCCTTATCACCCAACGTCTCTTTGGACTGTATCTATGCAATTATGGTTGACCAAATCAACACACGGCAAATTTTTTCCAAAATTCATATAATTTGGACTAGATCATATAAATTTGGTCCATAACTATCCAATCCTGCGTTCTTGGTAAAACTACTAACAATTACTACGGTAATAGTTGTTGATTTTCCATTTTGACCAAATCGTGCATATACAAAAAAGTTGAACATGTGACCAAATCAAAACCCACTAGCCACAACATGCGACAACTAATTAATCTAAGCATTAATCACCACTATCATAAAAATATATTTCTTTAAATGATTAAATGCACGCCAAAAACATATTGAAATGAAACAATGGACATAGTCAAATTTATGTGACAGACACCATGTCCTTAAAAGCGTGCATGTGTGTATCAAAGGATAGAAACAACTATGGTTTAGTGCTCAAGGTATGCACACATGCATTTTCATTTGAAAAACTGGACCACGAGAATTTAACACCACTTGACAATAAATTCCTCATGCACACAATATATTGGTAAAGGTTTTACTTAACCTGCAACTTCTCCGAATCACACTCCTAAAAGTGCCATCCACTCATCGATCTCTTCTCTCTACAAGATTTTTTCTATAACTATTCACCATAAATCAATTATTTTACATAATTATGAGACCAACATCATAAACAACATCCGAATCCATTGACTATGTATGTGCTCAATCCAAAAATCAATCCTCTATTGTTTGTAGTACTTTGCTGATTTCAAAGATTGTGCACACGTGCCTTTTCAATTTTAATCACTTCCAGACTGCAAGTATATGCACAACCATTCTTCAGATTTATTATGCAATTCCCTCTAGTCACACTCTATCATTCAGACTAACATTGTTCTCAAAGTATTCCAACAATCTGATCTATTCCATTATTAATTTTGTTGGATTCTAACCATTCGTTTATCTTGACGGAGGTACTAACAGGTGCTTAAAATGTACATATCAAATTTAGCTATATATTATCCATGGATGAAGGATTTTTAGTATATTGATTAATTGAACCATTTATAAAACGGATCAAACATGAGCTATCAAACAAAGTCTTTGAAACAATTTCTATTGAAATTGAACGAAGCTCATTTTCTTGCAGAACGTCCCCTTGAAGTTATGTGAATTGTACTTCATGCTCCCCCTAAGGCTGAGCTAGCATCAATTTTCTTTATTCTCCTCTTGAATGTTGTTGACTGAGAATTGAGATCTACTTATCTTTATTTCTTCTAGTGAGAGCTTCTCTTCCTTGACTTCTGTTGATGTTGTTGCTTCTTATGGTTATCTTTGGCTTTGTTGTTGATGAAATATTTTACAATTTGGTTGTCCCTTCCTTTCTTGGATCAAGAAACCTCAGTATTCTTTTCAACCTTTTGATATTGAAATAGTTGTCTTCTAGTTCCCTCTAAGTCACTTCTTAGAATGGTAGGCTCAACCTTTATCTTTTTATATTTATCAACCTTTTCTTTAAGATGGATGTCCATTAATCCTTCAACTCCTATTGAATTTTCTAATTGGTGCTTCAGTCAAATAATCTCTTCTTTAAGTTCATGCTCCCTTTCAATATCACAGATATTGAGTACTTTCATTTTGATCTTGTTTTCAACTATGAGTTTTACTATTAGAGCATTATCCTTAAAATGTGTCCCATTATTTGAGCAAAAACAATCCTTACCTTTGTTAGCAGAATGTGACACACCTTCTTCATAGATCCAATGCAATTTTTCGATTTCCTTGGTTGTTTGACAATATATTACCTCAACTAAATCATGATCTAATAAACCCTTCAATATGATATTTTTTGGCTTCTTCAATATGTTCATCTTGCAAACCATATTCAAATGATAACAAAATGTTCACATTAATAGATATAAAATATGCCTCCAATCTCACCTTCCATAATGGATAATTCCTCCCATCAAGAAATGAAACTCCAACTTCTACAATCCTATCCATGATCTACCTTTCAATGATGAAGCTTCACAAGAAGGCACTAAACTATGATATCGATTGTTGACATCAATGCCAACTAATAAAGTCAGTAAGTGAAACATTGCAACAAAACAAACACTCATCACAATCATAAGGAGGACTTCCATCATAAGGTTGGCATAAAGCATATAAAAAATAGTACCAAACAAGCATATGCATAAGAAATCATTACTTCATCTCCTTGTTCTCCACATAAAAGACTAGCTGAATTATATTGAAGCTACCATCTGCAATTGTTGTGAACTGCTTTAGATTTTCTACAAAATATCTGCATAGCATGTATACTCTTCTCCTCTCTCACACTCTCTCAACACATAGAACAACCAACGATTCTAATAATGATCTCTCTCTAATATATAGATGATTTGAAGTGATTAACTCAATAATGACCAAAGAGTATCGAGATCAACAAATCTCTATTCATACACTTAGGGAATGATACGAGGTTTTGAACATATATTCATCCTTGACTTGATTTGCATGTATATCCTTGAAGGTGCAACCATATTGGAAATATTGCTTTAAGACAAATCTGCATATTGGAAAGAGGTGTATGTGTTTAGGGGGAGTTCATGAGGTTTGACGTGCTAATTTTATTTATGGTCTATTCTCTTTTTTAGCTTGTCATCATTCATATTATCAGCTGCATATGTGTTGTTGTTAGCCTTGGAGCAGTTGGATGTCAAGTTACTATTGATATTTTTGATGATATGACAACCATGCAGTTATTCTTATGCACATTGTCTAGATGTGATGGAGGATACCACATTCTGGGGGAGCATTTTTGCTTCCAAATGGATATTGTTGTGCATATATTTGACATTGATTTGATGCAGGAAGATGTTGAGAAGAATTTTTGTTGCTACTTCCACATATTGTTAGTAGGTCGAGGTAGTGTGCATAATGACATAGTTAGCATATTGATAGTGCTCATACTACTAGATCAATTTATATCATGTATTCTCGAGCATCTGAAGCTACTACAAAAATCATATGATGTTGTGTTGGAGTTAGCTCATCTAGAGTAAGCATATTATTGTTCATGTCTTCCATATCTAGAATTATGATGCTTGATGCTACTAATATGTTTTTCATTTGGATGGTTAAGTTGTGATGAGCTTATGCATTTATGGATTTGGATTAGAAGTATTTCTTTATGATGCATGGACATAGTATGTTTTCTCTTAAGTCTTCAGAAAATATGTAAGCTGCATATGATGTTTTGGTTTGAGAGATTGACATGTTTTTATTGGTTGAGCACTGTGGCTATTTCTATATTTTGAGCGAGTGTGTTGACTTTGATGGCATGAAACCAAGGAGATGATGAGTTTATGTGTTGCTGATGATGAGTTTATGTGCTGCTGAGTTTATGTTATGCTACTATTGCTTAGTGTTTTTGTTTTTGATGCATTGTTTATTTAGCCACACATTGATGATGTTCAAGAGATTATTGTTTGTTTCATCTATTACTAGTGATCCTTATGCTGCTAGTTGTTTTTCTTCTTCTTCCTCGTTAATGATATGTTGTTCATGGATGATGAAGATGTATATGTTGTTGTTTCTATGTTTTTCTATTCATGTTGTTGTTGTCAGATGATGATGTTGGAGATGTATATGTGGAGCATGGTTTTTTCTATTGGTTCTATCATGACCTTGTTTTAGGTGTTGCTGGGATCCTTCATTGTTAAAAATATGTTGAGAGTAACCAAGCACTAGCATATTCTATGTTTAGTATTCCCATCGTTGCTACTACATGTCGAACTTATATAATTATTCATGGAGATATTGTATTTGATGCACATGCCATCTATTGCATTCTTTTTTATGCTACTATATGAAGCATATATTGTCACTCATTGGTGCCATGTACTAATGTTATACCATTGTATTGGGCATGCATAAAGAAGAGCATGCTTGTGTGAATTTCTAAAATACATATATCATTATCATTTCATATTTTTAGAAGGGAGGTGAAATTGAAAGAGGAAGAGAAGAAAATGGAAGAGGAGGAAGGGGTAGAAGTTGGAGTCCCCCAAAGCAACCACGTCGCAATCGAGTGTGCAATATAAGGAGAGAGAATATTGAGCAAGTTAGATGTGTTCTTTTTAGGTATATAATTAGATCAAAAAGAGAAGAATATTGAATGAGCGATGTGACATTGGAAAAGTTTTCACTCTTGATAATTAATTAATCAAATGAGAATGAGAATGAGAATAACTTCCCCATTTTTTTGGATGAACAAACAAATTTGAAGGTGTAGAGGAAGCCCATTAAATGCCATTCTATCACATCTACCATGAGAGGTGTCTATTCCCATGGCTCTGATCGAATAACATGTGTCCTCTTTGTTGTTACCGCATGCCCCCTTCTTGATAACATGTAATTCTTTTTCAAATGATTATAGATTCATAAATTTATTAATATAATTTCATTATTTTATTTAGAGTGATATATTAAAATGAATTTTTAAATAGATAAGTATTTATGGAAAATATTGTGTTTGACATGTCAAAGGTTTATCTACAATGAAGGAGGCAATCATGTGTGGTTATTTTTTTTTTCTACTGAGATGAGTTTAGTTGGTTGTTTTTCTTGTTTTTTTTAATTAATTTATAATTTAATGTAGGAATATTATAATATTTTTTTATATTGAGTTAAAATTAAAAGGTTTATATTTATTTATCATAACTACAATATTTTTATTTAAAAAAATAGTATGCAAATGTGTTTTTGAGTTTAAAACTTAGGAATGGTTTTTAGAGATATTTGATTCCTGTGGATTCTTGGTAGATCTATAATGAAGATTTGACTTTATAATTTTTATATAGATTACACATTTATAACTAGAACTATTCTTAGGAATTTTTCTTTAACATGTTTTATAATTTTTATAATTTAATTTAAATATGATAAGACTATTGATGATAGAATATTATATATAAATATAAAACCTAGAATTTTTTATTATTATAAACATTGAATTTCTATATGTTTATCCATTAAATTTAAATATAAAGTTGTGAATTATAATCATTATGAATATGAATCATTATTCAATTTATTACTTTTTAAATTGAGTTAACATTGTCTTTTTTATTATAATTTTGCGATCAAATGCTTCATTTTACAAATAATCCAATATCTCTCCTATGTTGAGCTGACACTTAAATGTTTACACTCATTAATTATATGCTCTTAAATAACATAGCTATAAATATGAATTATAATTATTTAAATTTATTTTAATGTGATATGCAAATTATGATTTTTTGGAAAAAAACTGACAATAATTTTATTAATAAAATTAAAATTACAATATAAAAAATTGGTTGGATTCAGTTTATTATTTTTATTGTTTTTTTTAATTGATCCAATCTAGAGAAAAAGGATGTAGGCAACCCAAAGGAAATATGCTTGAAGGATAACAAATCTTTCTCCCAATGAGGAAGTTGTTGATCATCAATCCAATGATGTTGAAGGAGAATACCTAAATGAGAGGTCAAGAAGCTTAGAAGGTACACTATTGTTCTATTATGAATGTAAAGAAATAGGTCATCGATCTCCTAGTTGTGCATGCCTGTTATTAGAAGATACCTCTCAAGAAGGGGGAAGAATGTCTCATGTTGAGAACGAAGGGAGATATCATGATTTCTCATCCATAGGAGAAAATAAGAATATCCTTTGTAGTGATGAAGAAAAGGCTCAAAGTGAAATATCTGTTGGTCATGGGTCTGTTAGTAATTCTAATAGAGAAGAAAAATATTTAGATAAGAAGATCTATTTCAAAAAGAAGCTAATCTCTTCTATAAAAGAGATCATGGAGCTTTTAAATACAAACAAAAAATAAGAGTAGTTACAAGAATACAAGTTTCAGAATGATGGTTTGACAAGAAAAATTATTGATCTAAATGTTAAAAAATGAGAGGTTAGAATGTTGAATGAGATGCTTACATTCATAGTGGGATATTGAGGGAGACTAGAGGAAGAAGGAGATCCTATAGTAGCCATATTGAACACAATTTCCATTGCATTCATGGTGTGTGCCCCTTTATTTGTAGTCACATTTCATAATTAAGAAGAAAAGAGTAGAGAATAGATATCACCTTATAGCTAAGTTTTTCTTGTATCAGGATTTATAAACTACCATGGATATTCCACTAGAACAATTCTTCAAAAAAATTCTGATAAAATATTGAAATATTTACTATGAATATTAATTCCCTTTATATCTCATATTATTTATTTGTTTATTTTATGCTAAAATGAATAAATTAGCTAAAATGTGAGAAAAAAGGAACATAAACAAATAAATATATCATCAAACACAACAAACACAATTTTTTCCCTACAAAACCCTTATAGGAAAAAACCCAATTAGAAGGTGAAGCTACTATGCTCTATTTTATTTGGTATGGAAATGTGCATGTACAAAGGAAGAGGTACTCTCTATATATTTACTTGATAATTATGGGTTGTATGGATGTTGTAGAACTTTAGCACCTAATGCTCTAGTATCTAACTTCCTACCCCTAGCTTCTTTTCTCAACCATGGAACAAAATGTGGCTAGCCCCATTTTCATGAATAATGGGGGTTGATGTGGCATCTTCTCATACCATGGTGGCCAACGTGGAATTTTAACTTGTGGGAGGCATATATTTTGCATATAGAATATAATTGATGTGATTCTTCCGTCATTTGAAAGATATTTGAGGGTTGAATAGTGCCATAGGGTCCAACACAATTGAGAGTTTTTTGAACCCAAAAAAAACTCATTTAATTCTTCAAAATGGATTCAAAATTTTCTTTATCTGAATTCTCCAAACTAGGACCCCCTTTTAAAATGACCATGAAAGCTTCTTCCTCAATTTTTTTCCCCTTCAAAATCATCGAGATAGATGAAAAACAATATAATGATCCAATCTAGAAAAAAAGGATCAAGGCATCCCAAAGGATAGATACTTGAAGGATAAAATACCTTTCTCACAATGAGGAAGCTATTGTTCATCAATCCAACGATGTTGAAGGAGAAGACCTAAATGAGAGGCCATGAAACTTAGAAGGCATGTTTTTTTTTTTTTTTTTATGATGAATTTAAATAAATAAGTCATTTATCTGCTAGTTGCGCATGTATTATTAGAATATACCTCTCAAGAAGAGGGAAAAATGTCTCATGGCGAGAACGAAGAGAGATCTCATTTTCTCATGCATAGGAGAAAATGAGAATATCCCTAGTAGTGATGAAGAAAAGGTTGAAAGTGAATTATATATTAGTCGTGGGTCTATTAGTAATTCTGATAGAGAAGAAAATGATTTAGATCAAAATATTTATTTCAGAAAGAAGCTAAGCTCTTCTCTAAAATGATCAAGGATTTTGTAGAGGTAAACCAAAAATAGGAGTAGTTGCAAGAATATGAGCTTCAGAATGATGGTTTGAGAAGAACATTTATTGATCTAAATGTCCAACAAGGAGGGGTTATAAGACTGAATGAGATGCCGACCAATCATCTCAATGAAAGATAAACCCATTGTGAGAAACTAAAAGCTAAAGTAGTCTCATTGAGACATGATTTAGAGGAGGCTAATCATCAGATGTCTCAATATTAGAAGATTGAAAAGGGCTTCAATGAAGTTTTGAGTCTCAAGAAAGAAAAGTAGAAGGAGGAACTAATTAGTATGAAGCAACTACGAAGTCCAACAAAAATAAAGGAAAATAAATTGTTAGATAAAAACATCATTGAGTAAAGTAGAAGCAACGAGAAAAGGAAAATAAACAATATAATGTTAAGCAAAAAGAATAAGGAAAAAGGATGAAAAACCCTAATAAACAACAACATCAAAGGGAAGCCCAAGGTAGCATTCCAAATTGCCATGGGAGGCAACAACAACAAAGAATTTCCTTTGGAAGAAAATCAAAAAGTGATGGAAGACACTTGAATAACCAACAAAGATTCTTTCCCCCTGAAGGAAAAATCCCTCAAAGAAAATGAATCATCATATATGCATGCAAATGAGGCAACTCAACCATTTGATATAAAAAGACACAAAATAACACATGAAAGTGATTTTGTCTTCATCTCTTTGTGTAAAGGAAGCAACATGCAAAAGAGTGAGGAGAAAAAGTGAAGATTTGATCCTTCCCTCAAAGAAAACTAGAGAAGAATGAAAAGGTATGATCATCTTAATTTTGTAGTAAACTTCTCTAAGAATACTAGTTGCATTAAGTGTACACTTCATGCCAACAAAGAAACAAGAAGATCATTTAATTCTTCTTTACAGAAAGAAAAATTCCAACAAGAAGATTTTGGTGAAGAAAGCTAAGATGAAGGAGAAGTGTCCTCCAACCCTTTGTAACCAAGATAAATTCCAAGAAGCGATGTGTAAGAAATTGGAAGGTAAAGCTTCTGTCATGACCCAGTCTATGAAGGTTTGGACGAAAAGAGAGGACAATCTACTAAGGGGAATTAAACCCCCTATTTATCTTCATTAAAGGAGGGAATGAATTCAAGTGAAGCCAAGAGAGTTAGATGTAGGCATCAAAATGTTTTTCATATAGAGGTGCATCTAAATGATAGAGGTAAGACAGAGTGCCCTCGTTGATTACAAAAATGAATTGTTTTATTTAAAATATATCAACATTACATGAGTGAAGAGGAGTTTCAAAAATCGTGTGGAATGACAAGAGGCCCAAAGTTAAATCAGGTCCAAAGGATTAGTCCCCATGCAGGAGTAAGAACGTAGAAGCAAAGAATAGGAAGGCATAAGCAAAGATATCATAAAAGGGAGAGAGAGCATTGGCTCACGGGGGTTTTCTTCATTAGTAGTAGCAGGAAACAATCTTTACTCGCAAAAAGAGTCATTACTTAGGAAGTCAAAGGTTTACATCTTAGGTGAAGTACCCTTATTTCATTTATTTTGTGAATTTGATTATGCCTAACAATTTTGGGTTCACGAAAATGATTAATACAAGCAGTGGTTCAGGTGGGGTAACCTTTTTTATAAATGAACATCTCCTTTTGAGAAGTCATAAGAATTTTCCTGGTGCACTGTCCAATTTGTATCAATTTCTTGGTTCAATTGGTGTTGTGTAAGAAACAATACATACTTGTAGAAGCATGATCCTAAGGGGAGAAGCATTTAAGATGCTCAAGTGAAGTGAGCACATAATATGTAATAGAAACAACAATGAAAAAAAAGCCAAAATACATCTCTATTAGTTGGTATTTGTAGCAAAAACAATACCATATGTAGTTTTCATGGATACGTAGATGCTTTGGCAAAATACAGGGCCAAGCAGTCATAAGGTGTTCAAAACCGAATGAACATTCAAAGAATAGATAATATATGTTCAGGGGGAGCATATCATATATGTATGGTTCCCAAATTATCAAAAACAGCTACAAGGAGAGACAAACACATGTTTACTAATGCTTGGTTTTGCAAGTGTCTTTGCCCATGATGGTGTAGCTAATCTTGAATGACAAACTTCAAGTACCTCATCAAAAATATTTCAACCATTGAGAAGAGAAGTCTAGAAATGAGAATGCACCTTGATAATACGATCCTCAAACATAGATGAAAGAGGGGGAGAGTAATAAATATTTTGTCCTTTTCCATTGATGTCAAAGGGGGAGAGAAATATATTTGTGCCTCATGAAGGGAGAGAATGCTTATGGCAACCATTCATGCAAGGAGAGAAATCTCAATGAAAACCATTCATTGGATAACATTTTGTTTGTTGAATGTAGCATGAGGAGTGGCCATCAATCTAGAGAAGTGATGTATGCCAAAGGGGGAGATTGTTTGACAATTGACATTACTAGGATAGTAGATATCATTAAGTGTGTTGGCACTGATGTCCACCAGGCTAGAATTGATGTCAGAGGCATAGTGTGTTTGACATTGATGTGCATGTAATGTTTACCTCAGGGGGAATCTTTTGGTTACTGTAGTCTTTGGTAGAGAATCGTCATAGTAGTAGGATAAATGAAGAATCCATAAATATTATAGCTATAATGGTTATATGTCTTGGGCTTTGAGATCATTTCTTCTCAAAAAATTATCTTAGATGTTCCTGGAAATGGAAAAGGTATATAATGCTCAAAGAGAGATTTCCAATGGTATGTTGAAGTCTGAAAAAGGCTTCTTGGACCAAAAGATATGACCAGTCAATGTGTGCAAATAAAAATGTCAACAAGAAGGGTTCACAGCCTCAAGATTTTTCCTCTCCCTTGTGTTTCACAATAAACTTATTTATTAATGGAATTTTGGACTTAGGAGGATTTTGGAGTAAGGTTAGGACTTAGGCATAGTCAAGCTTAGTCAGAGGTTAGATCACACAACAAATTTTTACAACAGTACAAAGGACCAACTCCGACTCTTGACTTGTGCGGGAATAGCTACAGGTGGTAAGGGTGATAGGTGGCACCACTTGGAGCTGGCCACGTGGTCTCAGTGATTTAAACATAGGGTGATGTGGAAACATGAGAAGAGGACACATGGCATGTGTTTCTGACAATTTCAGGTGGCTAAGTGGGCCAAATCTAGGTGACATGTTGATCTTAGTTTATGTATTTTATGCAATGGATCGTGATAACAAAAGCACATAAACTTCAATATTTTTTTGTAGAAATTTAATAGTTAAAAATGGAGAAATCTACAACATCAAAATAAACAAATTTATAACAGAGTTCACCCCTCATGGGCCATGTCTCTTGGTCCAACTTCCAACAGTGGCATTTTTATGTATATGCTAAAATTTTCAATACATCATCATACATGGTTCAATATGAAAAAATAAAAATTCCATTGCATCCAAAATGCCCCAAAACCCTTGCCTAGGCTCTTCTTGAGCTCAAAAAGTTTGAAAAATGAACAAGATATGACCATTTCTCCAATATGGTCTCTAAACTGCTCTCCAAAAGTGCATGACTCTGCTAGATTGGCAACATACATGTTTCATCCAAATTAGTTTGCTGCTTAGGTTGGAATCACGTAGGTCGCGAGTTTGATCCACACCTTTCAACAATGATTTCATTGTTTTAATTATAATTTTTTCTTAAACATTGGATTGCTCCGTAAGCCACACACCTAGTTACATGGGGCCACATGGGACTAAGGGGAATGAGCTGAAGGCCACACACTCTCCCTAGCCCCACTCTTGGTCTCGTGGCTGTTATATGTCCCTAGGCTTGGGTGCGAGTAGGGTGCCACATGCCCCAACCCCTATCTCCCCATCGGTGGTTGCATCCGTTAACATAACAATGGGCCATTGGCCTAATATTCACGCCCACCTCCTAGTCCGATGTGGTAAGTCAGAAAACCAAGGTTGGGCTGATCGAGCAAGCCTTCTGACCCAACCCTCTTCCTAGCCATTTCACAACTTAAACCTTAAACACAAGTGGATGACCATAGTTAATGAGGATCACCTGTGGCCCAATGGTTGCGAACTTGTTTCAGTGGTTGGAGGTTGGACGTTCGAACTCGATGGAGGTTTATCGATCCATTGAACAAATTTTCAGTGCCAAAACCAGGGAAGTTCAGGGAGGTCTCGCATAGGGCCACGTGGCACCCTCTGATTGGCCCACGTGGTGACTTATGATTGGTCCACCAATTCAACCATACATCCAATAACCGCATACCACGTGCCCTCATGGGATTGGCCCAAATGTCATCCATACCATCTAGTCAACCTACTGATGTCAGCACCACCGCATCGTATGGTCTACACAGTCATCCTTGCAATTAGATTTTTTATTGTTTTCCAAAAACTCCAGAACGTGATAAATTCTTCATATGATGTTGGAATGAGGTGATTCAAGCACCATTAGAATCAGAGCGGAAAGATATATGATATATGATTTGGCAACATTTTTAGGAAATTTTGAGAACTTTCATTTTTGAGCATATTTTTTATCCCTTGGATCACGCGTGGCACCAACCAAGATGGACCATGTGGCCTTGATGACATCATCATGATGAAAGTGTGATGTAAACTGATGATGTGGCAAGTTCTTTAGGTTCATTCTTGGGAGTTAGTTTGGTGAAGTTTTCCTTTGTATTTGGTTTTCAGTGAAAATCAAAATAAAATGACCCTAAGTTGGGCCTTTAATTGAGTCAAGACTTTAGGCTAGTCTAGAGGTTAGTTGTTCAGGCAGGTTTGATGAGATTCCAAAGGAGTGGACACCCTCGACCCTCTAACTCCCAATTTCCATTATCGTGTTAATCACTTTTTCTAGTTGACACATGGTTCTAACACCTCGACCACATGACAACAAGTTTTGAAGGCTGTAGAAGTTTTGACAGGAAAGAAAGTTAAGCACCTTAGGAAAGTTAAACATTTTTTCAAGTTTTGCAATGAAAAAGATGTTTGCACCTTAAGAGATTTGATCCCTTCCGATGCTTAATAGCAATGTGTTTAAGATGGATTTATGTTAGTTTTATAATATTTACAAATATCATGTGCTACCAAATACCATACAAAATTATCTTATAATATTTATAAATCCAATGGATTACCCAATACAACATAAAAAAAAAAAATAGTCTCGAGGGTTAGCTAAATTTGTTGAGTTCTTGTCGCTAAAGCACCTTTTAATGGGAAGTCATAGGGTCAATTCTTCTCGATTCCATCAAGGTTAGCCTATGATATTAATTCAACAAAATGTGATCCCTTCAGGTGGATCTACCTAAATATTTCTTTGGAAGAAATCCACACAAAATTATTTTATAATATTTGTAAATGCCATGACAAAAACCCTAGTTGTAACATGAATTAATATAGCCATTTGAGAGCATTGTCATCAATTCATTAATTTAAGATGAAGGATATGTGTAATTCACGAAGTTGACACATGGTTCGCATGCAACCAACCATGCACGCACACACACAACCAACATTGATCTGTATTAAATCTAGATCCGTCAAGTGACGAGAGGGATCAAAAATCTCGAGGTGCAAACATTTTTTCAAAAGTTTCAATAGAAAATATGTTTGCACCTTAATATGTTTGATCTCTCTCGGCACTTGACAATTTGTGGTTAAGATTGATTTATGTTGGTTTTTAATTTTTACAAATATCATGTGATACCAAATAGCACACAAAATCATTTTATAACTTTTACAAATGCCATGGGTTACCCATACCATACAAGATTATTTTCTAATATTTGAAAATACCATGGGTTACCCCAACAACAAATGAAATTATCTTATAATATTTACAAATACTATGAGTTACCCAATACCAAACCCCTCTACAAAGGTGAACATACTCTACCACTCTTTGGATTTGAACATGTGATTTCTTAAAAAACAACACACTTTGTTAACCATTAAACCTAATATAATTATACATAGCCAATTTATATATAATTAAATACATTAAATCCATGTGTAAAAAAACATGTACTTCCTTGAGACTTTGGAGTTTACATAGAGTCTTTGACCCACCACAACATTTAAAGTAGTTGCTTTGTAAAAAATAAAAAAACACAATTACAATTATATAGCTTGAGTGGGTTTAATGGTTAAGGACATGTATTTCCTCCTAAGAAGTCACCAGAGGGGGCGTAAAGTATGTATGCTTTGTAGACTTAGCAGTCAAATTACAAAAGAACAATAATAATACATATAGTGTAATCCTTCGATTTTAACAAAGTGAAGCATCTCATATGCTTATTTCTAAATGGAAACTTATTTTAGAGTGAAAAAAACAATGTGTAGTTTTTCATGTTTAAATTATGTATGAAGTTGACATAGATCTTCAAATAATTTATTTAAATAACTTGTTAAAATAATTTTGAAAAATAGAAGGTTTAAACATCTTATTCACATATTTTTTCTACTTTAACTATCTTACATGAAATTATATTAGTCATATGGACAACTAATTCAAGATGCATAACATATTCTTTTTTCCTTTTTTATTATAGCTGATATTGCTTTTCTATTTAGAGAATATTTTATTTTTATTTTAAGAGGAGCACATGTCAACTCCAAGTTGACCACGCACATGCTTACACATAACTTTCAGCCTATTGGCTTAATGATAAATCACTTAAAATTTCAACTTTGGTTAGTTGTAAGGGAAAGTCCAATCTAGTGATTTTGATCCATAAATAACAAATTCAATAATATGATCATATTTTAATAATTCATGAATAATTATTGAGCCGAGAGGCTCATTTTACAGCCTAGTACCCAGTGTGATGTGTAACGCTATCCATCATGAAAATTGAATTGAAATTTTTCTCATATCGGCCAAAATAAAGATGATCAAAAATCTAAAAAAAATATTAACTATACAAAACATTTAAATAATTATACAAAATATTTAAAGAAAATCGACTCATAAAAAAATTACACTTGAAAAAATTGAACCTCATATAAGATCTCTATTTAAAAAAACTACACTAATTGTTATCCACCAAAGTAAATGAGCAATTATTTTTAACTATAGCGTGGATTTGTTGAAAGCGAATCTTAGCACGGTATTATAAATATCGCAACCATTCTTCAAAATTAACGATACAGTGAAGTGTTCGTGTTATTCTGATATTCTGATCCACCCAAAACCCTAAAGTGGAGTGAAGTGAAGGTGATATTCTGATCGACGAAAACCCTAAACCCGTGGTCATCTCCTGTGTTTCACCAAACAGATCGTGTTACGTAACTTACAAACATGGAAAATGAACGGAATGAAGGACGGGGAGTAGGAGGGGGAAGTGAAAGAGGAGTAGGAGAGGGAAGGCGCAGAAGCTGGAGTCCCCCGAGACAACCACGTGTGAATCGAGTGCGCAATGTAAGGAGAGATTATGTTGAGTTCGTTAGACGTAATGGGTTTACGTATATAAGCGAAGCAGAAACCGAAGGATATGGCTTGAGCGAGTTGGCCCTCCAAAATTTGCCGCGCTTTATCATTAATGAATCCAATTCAAATGAAAATGAGAATGAGATTCAGAATGGTTGCCCTGTTTGTTTGGACGAGTTTGAAGGTGGAGAGGAAGCGAGTGGAATGCCATGTGGCCACATCTTCGGCCACATCTTCCATGAGAGGTGTTTATTCACATGGCTCCGATCGAATGACACATGTCGGATGTGTCGTCACCCCACTTTTCTTTTTCAATAATAAATTAGAAAAGTGAATTAGTGCATTGGTTGAAGTTTTATTATAAATTGTTTAATAATTTCTTCTTATATTAGTTACTAATTTTTTATATTTAGTTTTATTCTTTTTTATTTAATTTTCATTTTTTATTATTTCTATTTTCATGATTTTAATTTTTTCAATCTTTTTTCTCTACATTTTTAATTTAAAGTAACTTATTATTAATATTTTAAAAATATTTTTAATAAATTTAATTATAAAAATGATATATATTAATAAAAATTAAAAAAAATATAAAAATATGTATTAAAGTATATATATTTTAATATAAATAATATTAATTAATATATGTTGTGATCTGCAAACTATGTTAAAAGCCTTAGATGGGCGATGGAAGTGGCGACTCAGGATTGAATTTGATGATCAAATTACCTATTACAAAGTGTTTTATTTTTATATCACAAAGTGTTTTATTTTTATATCTGATGTTATAAAATATAAAAATATCTCAATGGCGGTTGATTTTCTAGACCATGCATTAAATTGTGGCTCCAATTAAATTCTTCAATTAAATTAAATTAAATATTCAAATATCATGCTTTTCAATGGCACCAAATAACTTTACATGGGTACACAATACATATTACTAGCAATTGTCCCAAAAGGTACAAAGAGAGAGGCCGATAGGATTATTAAATTGGAATTGTTGAATTTTTCTAGAAAAGTTAATTATTTTGTGGAAAATCTTGTTTTCTTGGACTGGATCATTGTGCAATTACTTTTCTTCAGATGTTTTGTTTATATCTATATTACAAGTAACACATTGAATGTCTTATTTCATTTTAGAGTAAGTTAATTACCCAAAATGAAGAGGTTAAGTTAATTACCCAAAATCAAAAAACCTTTATAAATGGCCAAGCATATATGAAAAATACATCTCATTCATATGAGATACCAATCCATCTTTTCTTTTCTCTAAGTAAAATTTCAAAAGCATGAACAATAAATCCAACCTCTGAAATTTCAATGGTTGGATGAATTCAAAAGCATGAAGAATAAATCCAACCTCTGAAATTTCAATGCTTGGATGCATCCTATTCATATGCTACAATAAACTCATATTTTCTTAATTTCAATCCATAAACTCACCCATTCCTAAACCATAACAGCACCCATTCCTAAACCATAACAGAACCCAAAAAAAAAAAAATAAACAAAAAAACAAAAAACAAAACACAGCCCTGCAATGCCAGAGCATATCCCATTCAAAAACAAATAAGTAGCAAATATAAAGGGCAGTGTTCCGGTCTTGACTGCGCAAACCAATCATTGCCATCTGAAGAATCAAGAAAATAAACAAAACCTACGCACCCGTCCTGTAAGCCAACGCCATTAACATGAACGGAGAATAACACACGTTGTCACAGATTGTATATTTGACGTTGGACAGTGTCAAAACGTTATAAAACGACAAGTATGCCATATTTTTTTAATGATGCGACGGAAGGAAATGAAATCCACACTCTAATCTACGCCCTGTGTAAAAATAAGTCACACGCATGCTGTAGTTAAACAATCTGCAATGAAATTAACAAATGAACAGAATTGAAACGCTGAAATTGTAAATCTACAGAAGCTGGTAATGTAAATCTACAGCGCTGTGGTTTAATCTAGCTAAATGTCCCAGTTGTGGCGGGCCTTGCCACTTCTGGGAGCAGGAAAACATATAGAAACTGGAGAATTAAAATCTACGCAGGTTAATCAACTTGTCTCATTTGATTCAATCTGCCTGCGTCAAGGGAAATCAACTGGTTCTTTCACTGAAGGAAAATAGTCTGCTTTACATTCAACGGTAATTACATGTCCCAAAATAAAAACCTGTCTATTATTCCTTTCCCAGGATCAGAGCACACGGCTTTATAATACAGCCAATACAAAATTGTAAATGATCCGCTCCACGGATCTCTCCACAAGATAAACTAACCAAGCTAAATAAAATGATAAGCAGCTGAACCTCGATCTGGAGATCGGTTTCCTCTTCGAATTAGTAAATATGGATGAGATCGGATCTGTTGTGCTGCACTGTTAAAACCTCGCGCACTTTGAAATGGAAGACTTCACCCACTTGTAAATGAATTGGAAACGCGTTCCAATCAAAGAATTTAATCACGCCATTAAAATCTAGTTCAAAACGTATGATTCCTAGTACTTTTCCAGATCCAATTTCACATATACAAAGCCTACGCACCCGTCCTGTAAGCCAACCCCATTACCATAAACGGAGAATAACACGCGCTGTCACAGATTGTATATTTGACGTTGGACTGTGTCAAAACATTATAAAAACACACGTATGCCATATTTTTTTAATGCTGCGACGGAAGGAAATGAAATCCACACTCTGATCTACACCCTGTGTAAAAATAACTCACACACATGCTGTAATTAAACAATCACAGCAATGAAATTAACAAATAAACAGAATTGAAACGCTGAAATGTAAATCTACAGAATGGAAGTGCTGGTAATGTGAATCTACAGCGCTGTGAACAATAAGAAATACTAGGGTAGATGCTGGAAATTTTACAATAGTCATTTTTAATGTCAACATTTCGGATCTATACCAAGTTTCATCTAGTCATTTGTGAATGCCAACGTTTCGAATCTATACCAACACTTATCTAATCATTTTTGAATGTCAACGTTTTGAATCCCAAGACTCATCGTTGTCCAAACAACGTTTACATTCAAAAATGATTACCGAGGAATTTCCGGCATCTCACACTCAAAATCAACCCCACAGAAATCTGCAAACCCTAAACTATTAAGATAGCTTTCACAATTTATAATGCACAACTCTCTTTCCCCTCTATTTTTCAGTTACTAATAAATTACGTCTTAATCGTTTCCCAGTAAGTCACAAAGAATTATAAAGTTTCCTGCAATTTGATAAAATATATACTAGGTCATTTAAAGGCTTACCAGGACTGTATGAAGGCCTACTTCTTTTGCTGCTGCTATGTTTCGGATATTGTCATCAAAGAAGAGCTGCAAAAGAGTTGGAATAAGGATCACTGTAAAAATATGTAAACAAATTAAAGGCAAATGCTAGAAACTTACTGTTCTTTGTGGATCTGCATTTGCAATTGTGATTGCACGCTTCATGGCTTCAATTGAGGGCTTGATAAAAACAGGGGAGGTACTGAGTTTGCATTCATCAGTTTGCTGATTAAAACGATAAGCCATATTAAGGCTCTCAAAACAGATAACATCCTCAAAACAGTCTTCCAAGCCTAGTCTCTTTAGGACTTTAGATGCATGAATCTTGTCTGAATCTGTGAATATCTGCACATAAGGTCGAACAGCAGTTATGGTTGGATTAGTTTCATTTCATTCTTGGAGAAATAATACCAATTACTGTATTTTTCAAGCATGATCTACTTCAACTATGCAAGTGGATGCAACCTTATAAAGTTGTGTTTGCGCTTATAAGGCTTTATGTCCTATTGAAGCTGATCCAAAAATTGAATTTATGCAACTCAGTACCAAGTACGTACCAATTTCCTTTGAGGCATGCTCATCAAAATGCTCCTAATGGCAGGGTCTGGTTTAATGACTTCGTATGGCAACTTCCCATGCACAAATCTAGAAATTAAGAAAAATACACATGTATAAGATTAGTTTGACAAAATGTCAAGAAAGCATATGCACTTAGCCAGATAAATTTTAATTATCTCATGGGAGAAACAGAGTTGAATCTCCTCAGTAAGCCATAATACAATTTAAGCATGAATGCCATGCAAAAATAAATAGAAAAGCTGAAAACCTATTTCTATTTTTCTGAAATAAAATATTTAGGGTCTCTCACAGCACTCTATATTGATTTTCATTGTAGGAAAGGAAAAATGTGACACAGACAAAATCATTCATAGCACAAGCAAAATAGAATTGTACCTGTGATATTCATCTGCATCAACCTCATAGCCCAGTTTCTGCAATTTTAAACAACAGTTATTAGTCACAATCAAACAGCCTAAATCCTCCAATCAATAATACCTCTATTCTGCTCCAAGAAGTTGTCACATGGTGATGCTTATAGGGGAGTGAATAAGAATTAATTTTTCTTGCAGGTTGAAAATGGAAGGGGGGCGGGGCACGAACTTACTCTCAGCCCAGCCAGAGTGCTCCCATTGGTTTTATAAAATTCTGTACGGAGGCTGGAAACAATTTCTCTGCTGAATCCGAAAACTTGTGCAAGAAACTCTGCAACAACATTAATCAAATCCATGACACAGCATCCAGGGAAAAAAAAAACCAATTGAATTCTAATAGAGGAAGGCAAAATTAATCTGTATCTAAAACTTAATTCACAGCATACCATCAATATTCTTGCGGCAGGCTGTAGCTATGCCTGTACTGGAAGGATACAGAGTATCGTCCAAATCTGTGACAAAAAAAACAGTGGCAAAATGTTCATGATAAATCCAATTAAAGCTATGCGGAAAACTTTAAAATTGAAACAGAATCCACGATTTCTTCTGCATTCACGCCACACATTCCGAAGAGCAGACAATCGAATTGAGTGGTTGAGAGTTCCATGGTATTCATATAACAAAATTCCTAAATACAGAGATCTTGATTTTAACAAAACTGGAAGAAAAGAGAGGCAATTGATGTTTGCTCTGAGATTCTGAAAATCACATTGAATATGCAGAGAAGTTATAGAAACTGGAGAATTAAAATCTACGCAAGCTTAATCAACCTGTCTCATTTGATTCAATCTACCCGCGTCAAGGAAAATCAATTGGTTCTTTCATTGAAGGAAAATAGTCTGCTTTACATTCAACGGTAGTTACATGTGCCAAAATAAAAACCTGTCTATTGTGGAAGAACAGTGCTTGCCAAAAGCCAGGGAAGAAGAACAGCAACAAGAACAGTGCTTGCCAAAAGCCAGGGAAGAAGAACAGCAACAAGAACAGTGCTTGCCAAAAGCCAGGGAAAAAGAACCGCAACAACAACTCGCAGAACAAAGAATATCTTCAAGAGTGACATAAAAGAATGAGAAAAAGCGGTAAGTGAAAAAAAGGCAACTCAACCGATATTTGGAAAAAGCAGTCACACTTCGAATCAACAGTTGAAAGTGTCTCACCTGATCCAACGGAGCAGGGTAAAAGTGTTGACGATTGTTGATGCATAGGAAGGCCTATCGGCCTAAATATAATATAAAAAAGAAAAAAATAAAGGCAGGCAAAAATTATAGGCCCAATGAAGGGGCAAGGAAATCTAAAGTTCTATAGAGTCTTAAACTCTTACTAGATATAGTACAACATGGCTCGTACAACCTTCATGTGAAAAGGGTAAACATTGAACAAAATTTATAGTGCAATGGCCAACACGTTTGGGGTATGAGTCTGACACATGTTGGATGCGAGATAAGAAACTGATTCCAAAAAGCATAAAACTGAAAAGGGAAAATAGTTTGGGGTATGGCACATGGCAAATGCAAGATAAGAAATCAATTCCAAAAAATGTTAAAATGAAAAGCGAACACAAACAGGGGAGAATGGGTTGATAAGGGAAGGAAAATTTGGATTGAATCCTCATAGACAATAAACAATTATGAGTATATTAAAAGTCCCATAGAACATGAATGAAGGGTGCACCAATACAATAAAAAGGAATCGAAGAAGGATCTCAAGCAACCATAGAGAAAATCATCTAATTTTTATCGACAATTTTATCAATCATCCAACTTTTAATGATCCATTATTAATGGTTATTCAATTGAAATTTGAGGTTTGAGTGGGGATGAACAAGGATGCCAAGTTCCTTATCACTAACCTAATAAAGAGTATAAACAATAAGCTAGTGTCATGGCTGTGAGTGGGGATGGGTAAGGATGCCAAGTTCAATTCCCTATCACTGACCTAATAAAGAGTATAAACAATAAGCTAGTGTGACATGGTTGTAAAGAGTATAAACAATAAGCTAGTGTGACATGGTTGTGAATGGAAATGGATGAGGATGCCAAGTTTTCCATCACTGGCCTAATAAAAAGTATAAAGAAAAAATAAGAGAGAGGAAGGAAGGCAAAAGCAATATGCAAAATGCCCAATGGAAGTAGGTAGGAAAAGTAAACCTTTACAAGCTTCCATGATATTAATAGTTATAGGAGGATATAGCTTGCAGAACCTTCATTGAAAAAGAGTGAACTACTACCATAGCAAGGATGCTTCTAGAGTACTCCGTTTCGTAAAAACACAAATAAAATAAAATAGAGTGAAAATTGTTGCAACAATTGCTTTAACATTTAACATGTGCTTTAATGGCACAAGAGAAGATGTAGAAGAGAAAGTGAACACAAGGATGAGGACGAATGCTCCCAAGGAAGGGAAACAAGAAGAGAAAGTGAACACAAGGATGAGGAGCAATGCTCAGAAGGAAGGGAATCAAGAAGAGAAAGTGAACACAAGGATGAGGAGGAATGCTCACAAGGAAGGGAAACAAGAAGAGAAAGTGAACACAAGGATGAGGAGGAATGCTCACAAAGAAGGAAAACATGAGAACAAGGAATTGTATTTAAAAAGCTATGACAAGTGAAAGATAATAAGACAATAAGAAAGAGGCTTTGGGTCGGACTTGACACGGTATTTTTTCAATAGCACTTGATGGCTTGTCAAACTTGTCTTGTTATATGATGCAAGCTATTTGAGTAAGGACAATTCCTAAAAGTTTTTACTAGAGGCCCACGGAAGACGAACTATGAATATCTAAATTTAAATAAGAATATCTAAATTTAAAAAAAAATAAAAACAGTTCGGACTAAAGCATCACAATGAATATGATAATATTTATTTAGTTAAAAGAAATATGCCTATTCAAAGTAGAGCAGAATGGATACCACAGCATTTAATTTGCTATTATAAAAGGAGAAAAACAAAAAAAAACTGCTAAGACTAAAAAAAACTAAAAGTGTCATGTGACTAAACTGGAAATCAACACCACACTGCCTGCAAAGACGATGAGATATATGCAATTGGATTTGAAAAACACTAAAAATGTCAATGAAAACAATTTATGTAACAGTAATATTGCTTTGAACCCTCAAAACTGGGAAAATAAGGGAAGGAACTTCCCTTTACTGCTCTTCTTTTCAAGACAAAGAGATGGTTGATGTTGGAACCAGCAACTTATAATTTACAAAAAAGACAAAAATATTAAAATCGCTTGTTATTATAAAAGCTGAGGCTGGCTACAGCTGCAATGAATTTAACAATACTCAATTAAATAAGAAAAAGAAAAAACATCTTCTAATGGCAAAGCAGAGAAATGAGAATACAATAGCTATAAATCAACACCACACTGCCTTCAAAGATGATGAGATATATGCAATTGGATTTGAAAAACACTAAAAATGTCAATGAAAACGATTTATGTAACAGTAATATTGCTCTGAACCCTCAAAACTGGGAAAATAAGGGAAGGAACTTCCCTTTACTGCTCTTCTTTTCAAGACAAGGAGATCGTTGATGTTGGAACCAACAATTTATAATTTATAAAAAAAGACAAAAATATTAAAATCGCTTGTTATTAAAAAAGCTAAGTCTGGCTACAGCTGCAATGAATTTAACAATAGTCAATTAAATAAGAAAAAGAAAAAACATCTTCTAAGGGCAAAGCAGAGAAATGAGAATACAATAGTTATAGATTTCATTTCCAACCTCCCTAACTTTTAACAATTTCACATTTAAAACCTAGATACACTGTTACTCTCCTCTGAAACATTACGAGCAATTTTTAATTAGGTATGAAAAAACTAAAAATGTCAATGAAACCATTTATTTAACAGTAATTTATTGCTCTTAACGCTGAAAACTGAGGAAATAAGGGGAGAAGTTACTCTTTTCTTTTGAAGAAACAGAGATGTGAGATTAGCTGCCTATAATTTATGTAGGGGAAGATTTGCCCTACACTGATTTTGTCACGAAGAGAATGAGATCGGCTACCTGTAATTTAGGAAAAGTATAAAAATAAATTAAAATTTCTTGCTACAATACCAACATCTAATTAAAAAAATGTCGGCTAATAAACACAAAGAAGTGGAATGACATAATAATAACACAAAGAAGTGGAATGACATAATAATATTTAATTTACAAGAAGAGGAAAAAAAAACTGCCCACTGAGAGTAAAACAAAACCAAAAAATCAAATACCTCATTGACTCCATATCCAACGTGTGAGTTGATTCAGCTCCCAATGCTCCGTTTTTTTTCACAGATTCAAAACCCATTAACACAACACATTGGAAGCGCTTCTAGAGCACATGAACACACAAAAACCAGACAATTTCACATATATAACACACATAAGACATATAACATGAAACAGAGAAACAACGAGACAACACAACAAATTGAAAGCGCTTCCAGAACAAATATTTTAGAATCAGCATACAATTATAGAAACAAATAAGTTAGAACCAAGGAATCAGAGATGGAAAGGAAAGAAATACAAATATTAGATTAAATGAGAGCATAGCTCGCTCATCCATCTGATAAAACAGCATGCATCCCCACTCTGAGACACTCAAGAAGAAATAGAGCATTTACTTACCCCAACCAAATTATATATTATAAACATTTTAGTCAAAATAACTCCTCTGCTTCGGAAATCGCTTCTTAATGCCTTCAATAATTTCTCAATCTTTCCGCTCTGATTTCACACGGGATATCTGACATGAATGCCTCTTCCGCCCCTCCGTCTTCTACTGCATTACACCTGCATTTTCTTACATTTTCCGTGGAAATTTCAAAGCCCCAACCAGCTTCTTCACCATGGGAGGAAGCAAAGAGAGGTAGAATGAGAGGTGACTCCGGCATTTTCATAGGCCCCCAAAGCCTGAAGCGGACGATGACTCGACTCTAAATTTGCAGTAAACCCGAAACGAATCCCCACTTTTAGCAAAAACATGCTAGATTTAACGATTTCATATCATTGGGCTCCCAGTGTAATGATGAACCATGATAAGCATTAAATACACCGTTAAAAGCGTAAGCCGCGAGGCCACCACACCAGTAAAGCCGGAAGCCTAGAGGCCATCCAGAGGCTTCAAAACAGGTAGTTCCCCGAAATCGCCGAGGAAAAACATAAATTGCATGACAGATGTGAAGAATTTGCCCACGGAATGTGTACGCCAGCTGTCAAGCTTAGAAGCAAAAGGACGACGAAAAGGCTCACTCAAAGGAAGGCCTATCGGCCTAACAAGTGTGCTTTTCAATGGAAGCAAATAAATTAAGGTGTTTACACCATACAAATTCCAAGTGTGCTTTTCAATGTCGGCAAATAAATTAACATGTTTACACACTCAGATTTAAAGAGTGCATGGAAGATAATTATTAAATTTATCTTTTTTCATTTTCAATTTGAGATTATACAATTTTCCTTCACTAATTGTGTATCTCAAATTAACTGAGAAAAAGGAAAGAATACGTAGCTTGTTGGTTATTTCACTGGTGTTAGTTTACTTTTTATTTTTGTTCCTATGGCTATAAGTATTTGTGATTACACATGAGTATCAAATACGATGTTTTGAATTTCTTAAAAAAAATTAAAATAATTAAAAATAATAATAATTATTAAGTGAAGTGAGATTTATTATATTTGTTGTTGGCCAAATATAACATATTCACTTTTTGATTGATTTGTTATTAATTTTTTTATTAGAAAATTTAAAATCTATCTAAAGTTTAATACTATGAATTTAAATTTATTATTTTTAAATAAATTTATTTCTATTTATCTTAAATATGATTAGTTGAAATGTCTCCCCTCTTATTGTGTACTCTAGTATTAATTACTATATATTATATCACTAATTACTATGTACAATAAATATAAATAAGTTGAAAAATAAAATTATATATTAATTACTATCTAATATAAACACAAATGGTTTGTAATCACTTTACACTAAAAAAAAATGCATTAATTTTTTATTTTATGAACATATTTCTAAACTTTTATAAAGTTTCTAAAAAATATCATTGTAAATTGATTTTTCCCAAAATTACCCTCGATCAATTCACACACAACTTTGTTTCAACCGATAAGAACCATATGACATTATCAAACACAATTGTATTACTTAATATTATTAATAGTTGTTAAAAAACTTGGATATATCTTTTTAATAAAACCATAAATTAAATAAAAATAATGCACAATTGTATATTAACATGGCCCTGGTTATTTAGATAATGAAAGAGAATCTTGATAAAAAAAAATTGAATTGTTTTTAGTAAGAACAAAACACTAGGAAATAAATTTTAATCTTTTACTTAATATAATATTTTCATTATTCTTACATAAAAAAATGTCAACTTAATATAACTAATTTATAATAATGTTTTAATTTTTTTATAATTTCCTCAAGTTAATTTTTTTGGTGTACATGTCAATTTAATATAACCAATTTTAGTAGTGTGTTAAATTTTTCATAATTTTTTCAAATAACACATGAGATGAAAATTGATAATTTAGTAATACAAACTTAAATAATGTAACTTTATATAAAAGAAATTTGATTTTATTGATAAGTATGAGTTAAATAATAATATAAATATTCAATTGATAGAAATATACAATTTATATGTGAATTAGGGATGGATTTATAATTTTATATTTCCTTACAGTTTTAATATATACAATTCTATATGTGAAATAGGGATAGATTTATATTTTTAAATCTGCTTATAGTTTATCTTTTTTTTTTGTAAACTAGGGAGGGACAATTCTTTTTCCATTACTTCGAATTGAAACCGTTACATTTTCATGGTGGCCTCAACCCGCCTCGAGGAGAAACCGGGTCTGTTAGCCACCTTAAGTTTTCGACAGCCATCCAAAAACAAAAAATACTGATTCTTCTTGTCCATGCTATGTAAACTATACATTCGAAAAGATTACTACTACTTCTTGTTTGCATTCGTAACTGAAAATAGAAACTAAACTATTCAACTGTTTTCACAAAAAACTACAGACAGTATATACATATCTTCTAGTCTTAGTCCGCCATGACTTCCTGCTGCTCCTCTTCTTTCTTTATGCCCGGGTTGGTTTCCTTGATCAGCTACTGAATCTCCTCCAATTTTTTATCTTACATTATCAGAGTGACTAGAATGTTTTGCAATTATTTCTTCAAGTTTGGGATTCCCTGTGACAGTTCTGCCATCTCCATGGCCACTTGCTCCATCGCCATTGCCAACAACCTTTTCATGACCCAGTAAACATGCAAGGCCTGTTTATATAGAGACATGCGGCCTCTTGTGTTCCCTGGATCCGGGAGGAGGTATTCCTGGTCTTCCATTTCTGACTTTGATTACCCTTGGGTCGCTTCTTCCTCTAGATGCTGGATTATCCTTCTGATGTCTTTATTGGTGTTCTCACAGTAGGCTTCCTCCGCAAACTGAATTCTTTAATGTTTTCCTATATTTTCTTGTTGGTGCTGGTTCATTCTCTACCTGTCTCCCTTCCAATCCTCCTCTTCCTCTGCTTTTTTGTCCTCATCCCCATCCTACTCTTCCTCTGTTCTTGTAATTTCCCCTACCTCCCTGACTCTTCATGCCTGAGGTGCTTCCGAAGTCCCCTCTCTCCTCTTGCCATTTGTTGCTCCTATCTACCTACTCCCTGTCCTCCTATATTTTATCCTTTGCTGACCCCGCATCCTTCCATATCTTCTTGCGCGGTTGTTCCTCTCTATCCTGGTCCGAGTCAAACATTTCTACTTCTTCTTCCGTGTCATCTTGGATCGTCTGATACTCCTCTGTCGCTTCTCCCTCTTCGATTCCTTTCCCCTTCTTTCCTTGGCTTCTCCATTCTCTGTTGTCTTCACCCTCGTCGTTCCTCATTCTCCTCCTTGTTGCCATTCGATACTTCCTTCCGACGTTGTCCGCTTGTCTTCTCTGCCTTCTCTACCTTACTATTAACCTGCCCAGAGCTTTCACTGCTCTGTCTCTTTGCATATCCTCGGTACAATTGTTTAATGTTCTCCTCTGTTTATCTCGCCTTCCTTTATGATGTCTCCTCCGTCGATTCTCCTTCTCTCTCGTCGCTCGCTTCACCTGACACCTGCAGTCATTCCCACGTCCGAGCTTTGCCGCATTACCTCCACTAGCATCTTCCCTCATTGCCTCGTCGCCGTTCCTTCTCAATATGATACCTTTGCTGATAATCCCTCTGTCATCCTTCATCATTACCTGACTGTCTGATGCGAGAGCATCTGACTCAAAAAGAAATTATTGTAAATAATAGAAGTAGGGGTCATGCATTTAGGCTTTTATTAGATATTCTCAAATAAAAGAGCTTTTAGGCATAAAAGTGATGGATGTGGATAAAGATAGCTTTTCTATTTTAGAATAGGAAAAAGATGGAAAAAGACAAAAAGATGCTTTTCCATATGTGTATGCATTGCATGAGCTTTAGTTGGGATTTTTATCATGCTAAGTTTAATAAATTAGGCATTGTGTGAGAAGAAGAGGAGTGTGAGAAGTGAGCAAGGTTTCTCCTTGAGAGCCTTCGGGCAGTTTGTAAAAGGGCCATAGATTTGCATATCTGGCCTTGAAGAAAACTCTGTGGGAATGGTTGTTTTATTGTAAATATGAATATGTTTGAGGTTAATGAATTCTGAGATAGGGTTTGCCTCTGTTGGCAGCAATCGATGTCATATAATGTTAAAATTGCGTGGCCGCCAATGGTTCTTATGTGTTTTCTCGTGCGCATATACCATGTAATGATTATTGAAATAGTTTGCCTGTCGTTGATGGAATACTGGCTTGAAGTCACAGTTATGCTTGGAAGCTGTCCATTGTTGAATCCTGATATGTTATCTGCGAATATTTAATAGCCAATTGGGTTTTGATGTTTATATGCCTGTTGCATAGTAATTGGCGAGGCGCTGTATTGGCGTAGAAGGATCGATATTAATTGCTGAAGATCTTGTGAAGACCTGCGCTCTATTAAAGAGGCCCGTTTGTTGGCGACTGCAAGTATGCGTTGACCGGAATTATATCGTTGAGCAAAGGTATATATGCGTTACAGATATGAACCTTTGTGTAGAATAGGCACCGGGACTGTCTTGGGAGGTAAGCTTTGAAGTTACAGCCGTTCCATATATATATTTATAGGCTTGAGTTACAGCCGTATTGCGCTTTTGCTGTAGTGAGTTCTTGAATCAAATCGATATAATATAAATTGATATATATATGGACACCGGTCCGTTTGTTGGTGTGCGGTTGCAATTTATGCACATATGTGACCGAATTTGTATGTAGGACTGCCAAGGTATATATATGCCTTCCTACACAATATATGCATGAGCTTTGGTTATAAAAAGTCCAGACTATAATTATATGCGCATGGCCATTCTTAAAGTGTGCGCAAGTCTATTTTAAGATGTTTCTTTTAAGAGTTTCATAAAGAGCGCACAAATAGTTTGCAACTCCAAGCTGAACAGTTTATTGAATTGTGAATGAATTTAGTAAATCAAGAGATTCAACATCAGGAAATAAGCTTTATATGCATGATAGGAGAAAGATCCTGGTAGTTGTGGCTTGGGAGAGGCCTGGGCTGCATCAGGTGGTATCAGAGCGAGAACAATTTGTTGAGGAAAGTTTGTTTTACATGATTACAGTGGAAAACTGAAGTATGTTTCTTTGAGTGTGTGATGAATGATTTTTAAATCTGATATGCAAACTCCACAGGTAAACAGGACTGCAGAAGAAGACGAAAGACAAGATCATGCAAGATCTTAAAGGTGAGATTATTTTTCTGATTTGAAATTTGTGAATTGAAGTTTATGGTTGCAGAGAAGTGGCAGTGAACCTGAAGAATCCAATAAGAAATTGGATAGAGAAGACAACTGAAGTGTTCTCAGGAGAGAGAAGGAGATTGCAGAAGCCTAGAGGGAGCAAAGGTGTTGCTCAGGAGAAGGTTCCAGATAAAGGACCGTGCTTACGAAAAGACTAAGTGAGGAGAGCTTAGTGAGGTAAGATTGCAACCAGGAGGACTAGCTGTTGCAGAGGCTTGTTGCAAAGGAGAATCATAGAGGTTGAATAAAGTTGCAGATAAGAGAAGCCTACAGGAGTAGTAGAGGATGCTCGAAAGGTTCCAGCAGAGGACCAATGATTACCAAAAGACCAGATCCTGAGGGAAGGATTGGTGAGGTAAATGGCAGCAAGAGAACTTGCTGTGGCAGAGGCTTCATGCAACTCATAGGTGAGGAACTCATGGCGAAGGAGAAGATGACTACTGATAGTCATAGCAGAGGTTCAGGAAAAAGCCACGGTAAAGGATAGAAGAAAGAGGATGCCAAGCTAAATGGCAAGAAGATAAGTCCAGAAGAAGTTGAAGAATACATCTGTGAACCAGAACAAAGAGAATTTCTGGGAGATAGTGAAAATGAAGGCTTGAAGACTGAAACTTCAAGTAAGACCAAAGGGTCATATGGTTTTAAATCTGACAATTTGTGGATGTTTGCAGGTGAAAGAAAATTAGCTGGTGGGATGACTGCAGGAGTTCGAGAAAGAGAGATTGCAGTAATGAAGTTACAATTGCAGGTAATGGAAGAATGGCTGCAGGAGCAGAAAGATCAAAATAGAAAATGGATCTTTCCACTGAAGGGAAAGAGAGTGATTTGGCGACAGTTGCAGAGGAGGTTGAAGCAAATTATGATTGCCTTGTTGAGAAAGGGACTTAGAGTTCTTGCGCCAGAGTTGGAGTTTGAAATTCCCACATGCAGATATATTAAAAGAAAAATGTTGAAGGAAGCAGTCAAGACTGAAAAGTCTTGTGGGTTTAAAACTAATGAGTTGTGCATGTTTGCAGGTACAGAACAAGAAGATAAACAAACTTTAGAGTTTGTGCAAGAAGAATTGAACCTGAAAGCTGTTCAGATCGATAATGAGTTAGCAAGATCTCAGAAGCAGATGGAGAAGAAGGAGTCTAATCAGGATGTTGAGGGAGAAAGAGAAGGACCAGCTGATGATTGGTCAAAAACTAGTGGAGGTATAGAAAATCATGTGAAATTTCCAAGGTCTACTCCTAATGAAGTTGTTGAATTGTATAGGAAACTAGATCTCCAAAGAAGAGAGTTGGAGAGACAGAGGACTGATTGGATGGAGAAACAAGGGAAGAGAATCTTTATGAATGACAATCATAAAGCTAAAGATAGTAAGAAGGAAGGACTAGCTAACAATCTCATGGTGAAGGCAAATCAGCATACTGATGTGCTGATTGGGATGGAACAGCATACTGAGATACTGGCAGAGGGAAGTAAGGCACTGATGCCTTGTGATTTTTGTTTTAACATGTGTTCTGTGAATGCAGGAATTGTTGCCGGTGCTGAGAAACATTTGACTCAGCTGAACAGTCAATTAAAGGAGAAAGAAGTTCTCTGTTCCAGAAGACAAGAGAGGGTGGATGATTGGGTGGCAGTAAGAATTGAGAAAGTCAGAATAGAGAGCAGCATAGAGGCAAGAAATCAGCAGGTTGAAGATTTGTTGGACAAGGAAATTGAATTAATCAGAAGA
Source organism: Pinus tabuliformis (assembly GCA_031772625.1). Classification (NCBI taxonomy): domain Eukaryota; kingdom Viridiplantae; phylum Streptophyta; class Pinopsida; order Pinales; family Pinaceae; genus Pinus; species Pinus tabuliformis. Next base: position 726,684,367 of record CM062809.1, on the reverse strand, counting down.
ATCATGCTGAAAGTGTCTCAGAAAAAGACATCAGCAAAGAAGAGAAGTACCAGAAGCAGCAAGAAGAAGACAACAGAAGATTGCAAGAGTGCGGCTAGTGGAGCAAAGCAGCATAAAATATGGAGACCTGGAGAAGAACAGACAAAAGCAGAGGCAAATGGAAAGTTACAGTACAAGATATGGGATCCAGGCAAGCATGGAGCTGAAACATAAAGCTGAACACATGATCAGGAGACCATGAAATTTTTCTACCTTGGGAGTATGATGCAGGAGCATTTGACTCAAAAAGAAATTATTGTAAATAATAGAAGTAGGGGTCATGCATTTAGGCTTTTATTAGATATTCTCAAATAAAAGAGCTTTTAGGCATAAAAGTGATGGATGTGGATAAAGATAGCTTTTCTATTTTAGAATAGGAAAAAGATGGAAAAAGACAAAAAAATGCTTTTCCATGTGTATGCATTGCATGAGCTTTAGTTGGGATTTTTATCATGCTAAGTTTAATAAATTAGGCATTGTGTGAGAAGAAGAGGAGTGTGAGAAGTGAGGAAGGTTTCTCCTTGGAAACCTTCTGGCAGTTGTAAAAGGGCCATAGATTTTCATATCTGGCCATGAAGAAAACTCTGTGGGAATGGTTGTTTTATTGTAAATATGAATATGTTTGAGTTTAATGAATTCTGAGATATGGTTTGCCTATGGTGGCAGCAATTGATGACATATAATGTTAAAATTGCGTGGGCGCCAATGGTTCTTATGTGTTTTCTCGTGCGCATATACCATGTAATGATTATTGAAATAGTTTGCCTGTCGTTGATGGAATACTGGCTTGAAGTCACAGTTATGCTTGGAAGCTGTCCATTGTTGAATCCTGATATATTATCTGCGCATATTTAATAGCCAGTTGGGTTTCGGTGTTTATATGCCTGTTGTATGGTAATTGCCGAGGTGCTGTATTGGCATAAAAAGATCGATATTAATTGTTGAAGATGTTGTGTGGGCCTGCGCTCTATTAAAGAGGTCCGTTTGTTTGGCGACTGCAATTATGCGTTGACCGGAATTATATCGTTGAGCAGAGGTATATCTGCATTACATATATGAACCTTTGTGTAGAATAGGCACCGGGACTGTCTTGGGAGGTAAGCTTTGAAGTTACAGCCGTTCCATATATATATTTATAGGCTTGAGTTACAGCCGTATTGCGCTTTTGCTGTAGTGAGTTCTTGAATCAAATCGATATAATATAAATTGATATATATATATGGACACCGGTCCGTTTGTTGGTGTGCGGTTGCAATTTATGCACATATGTGACCGAATTTGTATGTAGGACTGCCAAGGTATATATATGCCTTCCTACACAATATATGCATGAGCTTTGGTTATAAAAAGTCCAGACTATAATTATATGCGCATGGCCATTCTTAAAGTGTGCGCAAGTCTATTTTAAGATGTTTCTTTTAAGAGTTTCATAAAGAGCGCACAAATAGTTTGCAACTCCAAGCTGAACAGTTTATTGAATTGTCAATGAATTTAGTAAATCAAGAGATTCAACATCAGGAAATAAGCTTTATATGCATGATAGGAGAAAGATCCTGGTAGTTGTGGCCTGGGAGAGGCCTGGGCTGCATCACTATCTTTTGCCTCGTCATCCTCTCTTACCTGATCTGTATTAATTGCCCTGATCGCCATCATTATCACCCCGATCGGGGGTGCTTAAATAGTTTATCTTAATTTGGAAAAGTAAACCTAGTATAATTTTTTAAATATTTATTATTTTAACTTAATTTTGATATAAAAGTTTATTATATTGTTAGATCTAAGGCTTTTGTGATCCATAATGTAGATATCAGTCTTTCCGTTGTTAGGATTGGGTCAACGTTTCAAACCAACTAATGTGGTTCATCCTCAGGATGAAGTTTATTAAGTTATAAATACATAATTTTGAATTAAATAGGTATAAAAGTATTTTACAATTTAAAAACTTCACAACTTTGGTAATAAAAATAACATCTTTTTCTAAAGGTAGGAGTTATTATCCCCATGTTACAATGTTAACATTAGGGACTTTTTATAATTTATTAATATTGAATTCTAGTTAATTAAGTTTATTTTAATTCATTTGGAAGAATGATTGTTATCTTCCCCATCTGTATTTAATTCCTGCAAAAGACATAATGAGTTTTGTTGTAATGGTTTTGAACTTTGTTCTTGAGTCTTATGTGACTCATGGTATAAACCTCAAGACTTGAATTATTGACTTATATACGCCTTAAGGGTTGACCTCTTTAGCTTGTATAGCGCTAGGTACTTAGTCTAGGTTTGATTTGGGTTGTAAAGGCAAGCAAGAAGGAGCTAATTGTTGGACAATTTTGTATGGTTGTATGTTCCTCTATTATTTATTATTGCAATAGTGTTTATTTAATTTCTACATATTTTTTTACCCACATGCTAGCTCAATTGGCAATAGTCATGTTATGAATTACTATGAAATTCCTCATGGGTCAAACCAACCAAAATCTGCATAATTTTTTATCATTGATTAATGTAGGAAGCATATTCAACAACTTGGCTTCTTTTTGTTTGGTATCGAATCCTACTCACCTCAAATACAAGGTGTTCCCAACAAGGTTTCTAAATTTAATCTTGGTTTGAGTGGGAGCTTATGTAGAATGAAAATATATTGTAATGAAATGACATGCACAATAATAATTGAAATGGAGTATGAACTTGAAGCATTTGGTTTTGGTTTATAACATGCACAAAGAAGCATGTATTTGTGAGTATATGGATAAATCTAGCACTCGGATGCCTAGAATTTTTGACTACTTGATTCAATTCACTATATTTGGAACAAAGAGGGATGCAAAGAAAGAAGTGGGTAGATTCTTATCATATCATTTACTTAGGTATACAATGATAAGTACTTGGTTTATTTCATTGTATTTGGAGCTAAAGAGATATTGATGATGAAATAGGTTTATGTTTCATACCATCAAATGTTCATGCATACAATTGTAGGTATATTTATGGAGTTAGATGTAACAAAAATGTAAATGGGCATATAGTTGTAAACACACACTAGGTTTCATGGTTCACCATTGTAAAATCTAGTTGTATACTAAGGTGATAAGGGGCATATCATATTTTCAAATACCTTGTTAACGAGCATTAAGGAGGATAGGTGTTTATCCCAAGTCAAGTGTAAAGGGTGGAATGTTGGGTTAATCTTGGCTTGGGGATAAATTAGTTAGGATAATCTTAATACAACCAATAAGAGGTTTATCGTTCATTATTGATGGGCTTATGGAATTGGGTAAAACATGATATTTCCTCATGGTATTTCATATGAGGAAATCTATTCAATTGCATAAATATTATACCATGATGTATCAAACAATGACTTAACACACTCAATGTATTATTTTAAAATGCTCTTGTTGAGCACAAAGATCCCATACTGTATTGTAACCATTTACTTTTTCAAATAATGCATTGAGTGTGTTTTATAGATTGGATTTTTTCTTTTAGAAGGGTTTTCCCAAAAAAATTGTTGTCCAATATGTATGTATGTATGTATATATAATAAAAATATTAATAATAATAATAATATTCTCTCACTGATTAATATAGAAGTGTAATTGGAAGAAATATCTACATTTACACCAACAACACTATCAGGCCAACTCAAACAACAACATACCATATCCATCAACAAAAATATAGTGTCGGAAACAACACGTACATGGTGACAAAGTCAAAACAACAATATGACGATATCCCTTAAGTAACATCATAATCAGCTCATCAAATCAACAAACACATACTCTCACATTCCCCTTGAGCATCATCATCAACCTATAACAAAACCTTCATGTTGAAGGGTACACCTCCTGGACCATGGGACTGACACTTGACCAAAATATTTGATCAAAATTTATATGGAATTATAAGCATTTTACATGGGTATGACATCAATGACTCCATGGACCCAAAATTTACATCTTTCACCTAATGGAATGTGGCTACATTAATGACTCCATAAGACCACTCATGGCTTAAATGAGTGATATGTAATGGGAAATAGAGACTCTTTCTATTACAACCAAGGAAAGATTTGTATTATGGTTGAATAACTCTTTTGACAACAATGGAACCAAAACAACCTCCTAAAAATAAACTTTCAAACTATAGATTGAATGGTACATAGACTTACATTGTTTTCTTAAACATATTACATAAACAAGCATTACAATTTGTCCACTTTATATTATCACAAATGATATTGGTAATGAAGGCATAGGTGATATTCTCCAATCATTTTGATCATAGCTGGAGAGGTCAACAAGAAATTGACTCACAAACTTTTAACATAACACAAATTTCTCGGCTACCACTTCACTCTCAACAATCAAATCTACAAACATATCATCTCAAGACATGTATCAATGTATTTATGATCATCACATAAGTCTTTTTCCTATGTATTTTTCCTTCACACAATCATATCTTTAATACCTACAACACATTCATTAGTCATTACAAACACATCAAATCACTGTGATCTTTGTGTTCTCTCAATCAAATTTGTATGTCCAAAACTTAGAGAGGTTTAAGAGTAGGTCTCAACGCATATATTATTTCCACAAACAATATGTTTTTGTGATTTATTTAGAGGGTGCACCCAGTATATCAAACCTTCTTCCCACTTCAGGCCATCGATCCATCACTGTAGACATATCTCAATCATATATATATATATATATATATCTATATCTATATATATATATATATATATATATATATATATATATATATATATTAGAGAGAATGTGTTATGCATGCCAATTTTAGTTTTGTTGAAATCATCATTATCCATACAAATAATTTTTGCATAGTTTGATTTCCTCTTCAGATATGCTCTAGAAAACCAGAGATTGGACCATACATCTACAAATTCAATTCATATTGGCAAACATCAATTTTTTTAATGTTTTCCCAAAAATAAATGTTGTTCCAATTATGGTGTTAGTGAATTCATTAATATCAACAATATATGAAATATATTGACCATGCACATATTCAAATATCTATAAAATTTTAAATAACCTCTATCCCAATTGCAATGCACTAGACACTCTATCATTTGATCCAGAATGAGAGCTCACAATTATGTATACAAATGCTCATACTTAGTTGGATCTGTGATGTTATGTGTATACCTTTGCAATAAAAATTAAAATACCATATCGATTCCTGCAATTTTATTTCAATTCTTTGTATATGAAATGTGAAACCCCAAAATCACTTCAAAAATATATGTGTAATATACCATAAGTCAAATTGCATAAATCGATTATTCTATCCACTAACAAACAACACAATGCCTGAATTGTTCAATTATACATAGATCTTGTTAATTATCATTGAATTATCCGCAAATGGTTCATTTCATCATGGGTTCACATCAGTTTTTTCAACTGTCAATGAATCATATGAGCAGACCCAAAGTCAACGAAGAGCCAAAATAATTTCTAAATTTTGACAGATTTGATATAGGAAAAAAATTGTGCACATAGTCAGCAAGTCTTTAGAGTTTGGTAAACCCAAATAAAGTAATTTATTTGTCACCTATGCATAGCCTAGAGGGCATGGATTTTCAACATATTAAATGATCAATTCAAACCTCTAGGAATTGTAGAATCGATCTTCCATATGTACACTTCTTTCAACCTCCTGCATATTAGATCTACCTCCTCAACATTCTACAATAAATTAGACAATGCACTATTTTCAGCTCTCATACTTCATATTTTTTTCCTTATGGAAAATCATAAAGAAATTAGAAAATACAAATTAGATCGGTCTCACAAATATGTTTTCCATATCAAATTGATGTCACCAACGCTTCAAATTTTCAACCATGTGCTGCTCCTCTTCCAGATCTTCAACTTCAATTTCAGTGCATCCTCAGATTGCTCAACCATCACTACAAAAAAATTTCAGATCTATCCCCCATGTGCACTCTCCTTCCCTTCAACACCCACACATTCCTAATCAATGCTTCTTCAAAACTATCCCAACACAGAGCTCAACTTCTGGCCAATTTCCCATGACAACTTCGAAATCCTTATCACTCAACGTCTCTTTGGACTGTATCTATGCAATTATGGTTGACCAACTCAACACGTGGAAATTTTTTTCCAACATTCATATAATTTGGACTAGATCATATAAATTTGGTCCATAACTATCCAATCCTGCATTCTTGGTAAAACTAATAACAATTACTATGGTAATAGTTGTTGATTTTCCATTTTGACCAGATCATGCATATACAAAAAAGTTGAACATGTGACCAAATCAAAACCCACTAGCCACAACATGTGATAACTAATTAATCTAAGCATTAATGACCACTATCATAAAAATATATTTCTTTAAATGATTAAATGCACGCCAAAAACATATTGAAATGAAACAATGGACATAGTCAAATTTATTGGACAGACAACCTGTCCTTAAAAGCGTGCATGTGTGTATCAAAGGATAGAAACAACTATGGTTTAGTGCTCAAGGTATGCACACATGCATTTTCATTTGAAAAACTGGACCACGAGAATTTAACACCACTTAACAATAAATTCCTCATGCACACAATATATTGGTAAATGTTTTACTTAGCCTACAACTTCTCCGAATCACACTCCTAAAAGTGCCATCCACTCATCGATCTCTTCTCTCTACAAGATTTTTTCTATAACTATTCACCATAAATCAATTATTTTACATAATTATGAGACCAACATCATAAACAACATCCGAATCCATTGACTATGTATGTGCTCAATCCAAAAATCAATCCTCTATAGTTCATAGTACTCTGCTGATTTCAAAGATTGTGCACACATGCCTTTTCAATTTCAAATCCTCTATAGTTCATAGTACTCTGTTGATTTCAAAGATTGTTCACACGTGCCTTTTCAATTTTAATCACTTCCAGGCTACAAGTATATGTACAACCATTCTTCAGATTTATTATGCAATTCCCTCTAGTCACACTCTATCATTCAGACTAACATTGGTCTCAAAGTATTCCAACAATATTATCTATTCCATTATTAATTTTGTTGGATTCTAACCATTATTTTATTCTGATGGAGGTACTAACAGGTGCTTAAAATGTACATATCAAATTTAGCTATATATTATCCATGGATGAAGGATTTGTAGTAGATTGATTAATTGAACCATTTATAAAATGGATCAAATATGAGCTATCAAACAAAGTCTTTGAAACAATTTCTATTGAAACTGAACGAAGCTCATTTTCTTGGAGGACGTCCCCTTGAAGTTATGTGCATTGTGCTTCATGCTCCCCCTAAGGCTGAGCTAGCCTCAATTTTCTTTTTTCTCCTCTTGAATGTTGTTGACTTAGAATTGAGATCTACTTATCTTTATTTCTTCTAGTGAGAGCTTCTCTTCCTTGACTTCTGTTGATGTTGTTGCTTCTTATGGTTATCTTTGGCTTTGTTGTTGATGAAATATTTTACAATTTGGCTGTCCCTTCCTTTCTTGGATCAAGAAACCTCAGTATTCTTTTCAACCTTTTGATATTGAAATAGTTGTCTTCTAGTTCCCTCTAAGTCACTTCTTAGACTGGTAGGCTCAACCTTTATCTTTTTATATTTATCAACCTTTTCTTTAAGATGGATGTCCATTAATCCTTCAACTCCTATTACATTTTCTAATTGGTGCTTCAGTCAAATAATCTCTTCTTTAAGTTCATGCTCCCTTTCAATATCACAGATATTGAGTGCTTTCATTTGGATCTTGTTTTCAACTCTGAGTTTTACTATTAGAGCATTATCCTTAAAATGTGTCCCATTATTTGAGCAAAAACAATCCTTACCTTTGTTAGCAGAACGTGACACACCTTCTTCATAGATCCAATGTAATTTTTCCATTTCCTTGGTTGTCTGACAATATATTACCTCAACTGAATCATGATATAATAAACCCTTCAATATGATATTTTTTGGCTTCTTCAATATGTTCATCTTGCAAACCATATTCAAATGATAACAAAATGTTCACATTAATAGATATAAAATATGCCTCCAATCTCACCTTCCGTAATGGATAATTCCTCCCATCAAGAAATGAAACTCCAACTTCTAAAATCCTATCCATGATCTACCTTCCAATGATGAAGCTTCACAAGAAGGCACTAAACTATGATATCGATTGTTGACATCAATGCCAACTAATAAAGTCAGTAAGTGAAACATTGCAACAAAACAAACACTCATCACAATCATAAGGAGGACTGCCATCATAAGGTTGACATAAAGCATATAAAAAATAGTACCAAACAAGCATATGCATAAGAAATCATTACTTCATCTCCTTGTTCTCCACGTAAAAGACTAGCTGAATTATATTGAAGCTACCATCTGCAATTGTTGTGAACTGCTTCAGATTTTCTACAAAATATCTGCATAGTATGTATACTCTTCTCCTCTCTCACACTCTCTCAACACATAGAACAACCAATGATTATAATGATGATCTCTCTCTAATATATAGATGATTTGAAGTGATTAACTCAATAATGACCACAGAGTAGCGAGATCAATAAATCTCTATTCATACACTTAGGGAATGATATGAGCTTTTGAACATATATTCATCCTTGACTTGATATGCATGTATATCCTTGAAGGTGCAACCATATTGGAAATATTGCTTTAAGAAAAATCTGCATATTGGAAAGAGGTGTATGTGTTTAGAGGGAGTTCATGAGGTTTGAAGTGCGAATTTTATTTATGGTCTATTCTCTTTTTTAGCTTGTCATCATTCATATTATCAGCTGCATATGTGTTGTTGTTAGCCTTGGAGCAGTTGGATGGCAAGTTACTATTGATATTTTTGATGATATGACAACCATACAGTTATTCTTATGCACATTGTCTAGATGTGATGGAGGATAACACATTCTGGGGGAGCATTTTTGCTTCCAAATGGAGATTGTTGTGCATATGTTTGACATTGATTTGATGCAGGAAGATGTTGAGAAGAATTTTTGTTGCTACTTCCACATATTGTTAGTGGGTCGAGGTAGTGTGCATAATGACATAATTAGCATATTGATAGTGCTCATACTACTAGATCAATTTATATCATGTATTATCGAGCATGTGAAGCTACTACGAAGATCATATGATGTTGTGTCGGAGTTAGCTCATCTAGAGTATGCATATTATTGTTTGTTGGCATTATGATACAAGTGTTGTCCTTGATGGCAACTCACTCAGAGACAGGTACAAGTGATGGCAACTTGATCAGAGGACAGATCTCAGTACAACAGGACAAGAAAGAGATATACGCAGGTTCATTAAGGAAAACCAACGTGTACATGCAGGTTGGCTTCAGTAAAAGCGCGTATATGTGAAAAGTACCTTTGGTCCGTGGAGGTTAGTCCTTGGAAGTTGTGCCTATGGTTTTGGACCATTGTGTCTCAACGGGCGTGTCGATCCCTAGTTTTGAAGTTGATGGTATTGTGTTACTATGGTTTTGGTCTGTGGTATTGTGAAGTGCCTAAGGCTATATAAGGAGAAGATCATTAGGCAAAGATTTGTAAGCAATGTGTATCTGATGAAGTGAGAAGATCTGGTATTGCTGGTTATCTGTTCAGGACGCTTGGCAAGGGTCGGATCTGATAGCGAAGGTATAAGTAATTATTTCTAGATCTGCACGCGGGTTGCCTTTGGAGAATGCACGTATACACGCGGTTTTGGTATAGCGAAGTAGCGTATGCATAATAAGATTTGATATCTCAGGTTGTTGTTGATTCTGGTGGTTGCTGCAGAGTTCTGGGCTCTGGTTTGTGTTCTGTGTTCTTGATGACAAGGTTTCAGTGATTCAGTATTGGGTGATTTACAGAATTATGATGCAAGTATAAGTTGATGATTATATTGTAGCAGTGTTTGTTTTGTACTCATGGATCCAGTCTGAAAAATGATGAAACGTGGTCCCTGTAGGAAAGAAGGTTGTAGCCTTCTGTAGGGTCAGCAACTACGTACTAGTAAATGGATCGGCTAGTACAAGAGCTGAGGGGGTTGTAGCTCACTTCCAGAAATAGTTGGAAAACGAGAGAGGGTTGTAGCCCTCTGCAGGTTGTAGCCTGCGTGCTGGTAAAGGTCTGAACCAGTACATTGTAAAAGAAGTTTCTTATTAAAGAAGAAAGAGACGAATTGCAGCAGGTGGTTTTCACCCACATTGGGTTTCCACCTTATATCATGGTGTTCATGTGTGCGGCTTTTATGTGATGATCTGTTCTGTTATACTGCACCTGTTTACTGTTAATATGGTTAATAATGTTCTGATGCATTTACTGAAGATAAGCTAACTGAATCATAAGATTTCTGGATATACGCTAGTTGCTTTAGACACAGTAGCATGTACACGCGGATTCACTTAACTGAAGTAGCGTATATGTTTCTGAGTATTGAAAAAGTTTTACTGATCTGATAATACTGATTCGCCCCCCCCCCCTCAGTATTATTTCCAACAATTGGTATCAGAGCAGGTCCTTCAGAGGAAGCTTGATCGCTTGAAGGAAAAGATCCATCAGAATGGCTAATCCAGAAAGAGAGGCACACATCAGGCCACCAGTCTTTGACAGGAACAATTTTACCCACTGGAAGATAAGAACCACTGCATATCTACAATCACTTGGAGCAGAAGTTTGGGGAATCGTAGAAGGAGGATACAAATTCCCATCAGCAACTCCTACAGATCCAGCAGAGAAAAAGCAATATGAGCTCAATGCCAAAGCTGTTACTGTCCTATTGAGTAGTTTGACACAATCAGAATTTATGAAGATCATGCATTTCAAATCAGCTAAGGAAATATGGGACAAAATCGTTACAAGCTATGAAGGAGATGATCAGGTAAAAAGAGCAAAGCTTCAAACTCTTAGAATCCAGTATGAAACTCTTAAGATGCATAGTAATGAAAGCATAGCTAATTATTTCCTGCGTATGGATAAGATTGTAAATTGTATGAGGGATCTGGGTGAAGAATTTGAGGAAGTTGTCTTAGTTGAAAAGGTTTTGAGATCTCTGTCTGCTAAATTTGATTCTAAAGTATCTGCCATAGAAGAAAAAGAGAATGTGCAGAAAATCACCATGTCACAGCTTCATGGGATCTTAACTGCTTTTGAAATGCGACAAGAGGTACCGTCAGAAGCCGCATTTGAAGCATCAGAGGAAGAAGATGAGGTAAATTTTGTCAAGAATCTTGAACGGGGAACTGGACGGTTCAAAGGTCAGCTACCTTTCAAATGTTTTCTATGTGGTAGAGTTGGTCACTATGCTGTTAGATGCCCTCATAACAATGGAAAGATATCTGAAGAAGATGGTAGAAGCTATTATACCCATATTAAAAGTTCATTCAATGATAGTGAAGATATTAGAAGTCTCATGGCACATGAAAAGAATGCTTCATCCAATAATAGTGAAGATATTAGAAGTCTCATGGCACATGAACAGAAGAATGCAGAAACTGAAGAAGTTACCAAATTAAATGAACAATTGGAAACAGAAACCAGGGTAAGGGAGAAATTGTAGGATATAGTAAAGGATCAGAGCATAGCTATTCAGAGACTTGAATCAAAGATCCTCTCTCTAAAAGAAGATCTTAAAAAATCAAGAGAACAGAACAGAGAAGCTCTTGAAGATCAAGAACATGAAGTGATCAAACGAAAGCGACAAGTGGAAGAAGGAAGAAAAGCTGAAGAAGACCTAACGAATCAGTATCTGAAAAAGGAAGAACAACATCAAGTTGAGGTAAATATCTTGAAAGGTAAATTAGAAGAAAAGGATAAGCTTTTACGATTTCAAGATAGTACTAAAGTCTTGGACGATATTCTTAATAGTCAAAGGTCTCCTGCTATCAAAACTGGTCTTGGTTTTCATGAATATGTGGAAGGTGAATCTAGTTCACAAGGTGAGGGAAGAAACTCTAATGAGAAATCTGAAATGCTCAATAAGGAACAACCAAGGAAAGAAACTCCTCAAGGAAGATCCTTTACTCCTAACTATGGACGTGATAGACGATTATTTCCTCCACTGAATAATGTTGAATGTTATGTATGTCATAATCTTGGACATGTTGTAGCCAGATGTAGAAGTAGAATGGTTTAAGACCATTACAAAAGATCATCGCATCCCAGGTATTTCAGAGGATATTGCTTTCCCTGCAATGCATATGGACACAAAGCAATTGATTGCGATAGAAGGAACATGAAATATGTAAGATGTTATACATGCAACAAATATGGGCATAAAGCAAGGGAATGCAGGAGCAGATTTCAAAATTCAAAACAAGAGGACCATACATCATCACAGTTCCAGGAATTGAAGAAGACAGAGACAGAAAGGTGTGGCATAACTCAGACTGCTGACATAACAGACACAGGGAATCTGAAAGTGATGAATTTCAGTATTCCATCTTGCATACGCTGATATAATGAAGACAAGTCGCGTATATACGCGAGTTACAGGCTGCAAAGTCACGTATATGTAGAAAGGTCAGCAGAACAGACCCAGGAAATGGTTCAGTCATGGTTGGCTCAGGCTCAGGGGGAGCATAAAGGGCAGCAGAACAGACTCAGGAAATGGTCATGGTTGGCTCACGCTCAGGGGGAGCATATACTTCAAATAATTCATTGTTGGCATTATGGTTAGAAGTTGCTAAATGAGACATCTTGCTGTTTGATCAAAGGAATGGTATTGCAGGCTGATGCTTATGGTACAGATCATGATGCTGCTAGTGGCTTTCATAAGTCTTGGTCTAGATATTTCATCACTATGTCATGTATCTCCTTTATGATGTCAAGGTCATGTAACGGCCTATGTTGGTTTCCCCACTATGCCTGGGATGAATGATGTAATGTTCATGTCTTATCATGAGTAAACTCTTAATGTATCTCCACATGGTTAGGTGGATGAGTCAATATTGGTATATCCCCACTAGGTTGGGTGATGAATGTATGTATTGAGTCTTTTGGTGATAGGGAGGTCTTCTATGATGTATAAGTCTTTGTTCTTCTTGAAGAACATCTTTTGCAGATCTTGTCTACAGTCAAGGGGAGCATGAACAGCACAATTCAACAAGAGCAGGATGGATAGATTGGTACACTTTGGCATACACAAAGGGGGAGCACATTTGGAGATTTCAGCAGGTACTCAGGGGGAGTATGGACAGCAGAAGGTATACCAAAGAAGAGAATATCTTGGTCCGCCCTTTGCCCTTGATGTCAAAGGGGGAGAGTGACTTGGTGTGGTGGTTTCCATCAAGTCCAAAAGGGGAGATTGTTGGCATTATGATACAAGTGTTGTCCTTGATGGCAACTCACTCAAAGACAGGTACAAGTGATGGCAACTTGATCAGAGGACAGATCTCAGTACAATAGGACAAGAAAGAGATATATGCAGGTTCATTAAGGAAAACCAGCGTGTACACGCAGGTTGGCTTCAGTAAAAGCGCGTACATGTGAAAAGTACCTTTGGTCCGTGGCGGTTAGTCCTTGGAAGTTGTGCCTATGGTTTTGGACCATGGTGTCTCGACAGGCGTGTCGATCCCTAGTTTTGAAGTTGATGGTATTGTGTTACTATGGTTTTGGTCCATGGTATTGTGAAGTGCCTAAGGCTATATAAGGAGAAGATTATTAGGCAAAGATGTGTAAGCAATGTGTGTCTGATGAAGCGAGAAGATCTGGTATTGCTAGTTATCTGTTTGGGACGCTTGGCAAGGGTCGGATCTGACAGCGAAGGTATAAGTAATTATTTCTAGATCTGCACGTGGGTTGCCTTTGGAGAATGCGCGTATACACGCGGTTTTGGTATAACAAAGTAGCGTATGCATAATAAGATTTGATATCTGAGGTTGCTGTTGATTCTGGTGGTTGTTGCAGAATTTTGGGCTCTGGTTTGTGTTCTGTGTTCTTGATGACAGGGTTTCAGTGATTCAGTATTGGGTGATTTAGAGAATTATGATGCAAGTATAAGTTGATGATTATATTGCAGCAGTGTTTGTTTTGTACTCATGGATCCAGTCTGAAAATTGATGAAACGTGGTCCCTGTAGGAAAGAAGGTTGTAGCCTTCTGTAGGGTCAGCACCTACGTACTAGTAAATGGATCGGCTAGTACAAGAGCTGAGGGGGTTGTAGCTCCCTTCCAGAAATAGTTAGAAAACGAGAGAGGGTTGTAGCCCTTTGCAGGTTGTATCCTGCGTGCTGGTAAACGTATGCACCAGTACATTGTAAAAGAAGTTTCTTATTAAAGAAGAAAGAGACAAATTGCAGCAGGTGGTTTTCACCCACATTGGGTTTCCACCTTATATCATGATGTTCATGTGTGTGGATTTTATGTGATGATCTGTTCTGTTATACTGCACCTGTTTACTGTTAATATTGTTAATAATGTTCTGATGCATTTACTGAAGATAAGCTAACTAAATCATAAGATTTCTGGATATACGCTAGTTGCTTTAGACACAGAAGCGTGTACACGCGGGTTCACTTAACTAAAGTAGCGTATATGTTTCTGAGTATTGAAAAAGTTTTACTGATCTGATAACACTGATTCACCCCCCCCCCCCCCCCCCTTAGTATTATTTCCAACATTGTTCATGTCTTCCATATCTAGAATTATGATGCTTGATGCTACTAATATGTTTTTCATTTGGATGGTTAAGTTGTGATGAGCTTATGCATTTATGGATTTGGATTAGAAGTATTTTTTGATGATGCATGGAGGGAGTATGTTTTCTCTTAAGTCTTAAGAAAATATGTAAGCTGCATATGATGTTTTGGTTTGAGAGATTGACATGTTTTTATTGGTTGAGCACTGTGGCTCTTTCTATATGTAGAGAGAGTGTGTTGACTTTGATGGCATGAAGCCAAGAAGATGATGAGTTTATGTGTTGTTGATGATGAGTTTATGTGCTGCTGATGAGTTTATGTTCTGCTACTATTGCTTAGTGTTTTTGTTTTTGATGCATTGTTTATTTAGCCACACATTGATGATGTTGAAGAGATTATTGTTTGTTTCATCTATTACTAGTGATCCTTATGCTGCTAGTTGTTTTTCTTCTTCTGCCTCGTTAATGATAGGTTGTTCATGGATGATGAAGATGTATATGTTGTTGTTAAAATGTTTTTATATTCATGTTGTTGTTGTCAGATGATGATGTTGGAGATGTATATGTGGAGCATAGTTTTTTCTATTGGTTCTATCATGACCTTGTTGTAGGTGTTGCTGGGATCCTTCATTGTTAAAATTATGTTGGGAGTAACCAAGCACTAGCATATTCTATGTTTAGTATTCCCATTGTTACTACTGCATGTCAAACTTATATAATTATTCATGGAGATATTGTATTTGATGCACATGCCATCTATTGCATTCTTTTTTATGCTACTATATGAAGCATATATTGTCACTCATTGGTGCCATGTACTAATGTTATACCATTGTATTGGGCATGCATAAAGAAGAGCATGCTTGTGTGAATTTCTAAAATACATATATCATTATCATTTCATATTTTTAGAAGGGAGGTGAAATTGAAAGAGGAAGAGAAGAAAATGGAAGAGGAGGAAGGGGTAGAAGTTGGAGTCCCCCAAAGCGACCACGTCGCAATCGAGTGTGCAATATAAGGAGAGAGAATATTGAGCAAGTTAGATGTGTTCTTTTTAGGTATATAATTAGATCAAAAAGTGAAGAATATTGAATGAGCGATGTGACATTGGAAAAGTTTTCACTCTTGATAATTAATTAATCAAATGAGAATGAGAATGAGAATAACTTCCCCATTTGTTTGGATGAACAAACAAATTTGAAGGTGTAGAGGAAGCCCATGAAATGCCATGCTACCACATCTACCATGAGAGGTGTCTATTCCCATGGCTCTGATCGAATAACACGTGTCCTCTTTGTTGTTACCACATGCCCCCTTCTTGATAACATGTAATTCTTTTTCAAATGATTATGGATTTATAAATTTATTAATATAATTTAATTATTTTATTAACAGTGATATATTAAAATGAATTTTTAAATAGATAAGTATTTATGGAAAATATTGTGTTTTACATGTCAAAGGTTTATCTACAATGAAGGAGGCAATCATGTGTGGTTATTTTTTTTTTTCTACTGAGATGAGTTTAGTTGGTTGTTTTTCTTGTTTTTTTTTTTAATTAATTTATAATTTAATTTAGGAATATTATTATATTTTTTTATATTGAGTTAAAATTAAAAGGTTTATATTTATTTATAATAAATACAATATTATTATTTAAAAAAAATAGTATGCAAATGTGTTTATGAGTTTAAAACTTAGGAAAGGTTTTTAGAGATATTTGATTCCTGTGGATTCTTGGTAGATCTATAATGAAGATTTGACTTTATAATTTTTATATAGATTTCACATTTATAACTAGAACTATTCTTAGGAATTTTTCTTTAACATATTTTATAATTTTTATAATTTAATTTAAATATGATAAGACTATTGATGATAGAATATTATATATAAATATAAAACCTAGAATTTTTTATTATTATAAACATTGAATTTCTATACGTTTATCCATTAAATTTAAATATAAAGTTGTGAATTATAATCATTATGAATATGAATCATTATTCAATTTATTACTTTTTAAATTGAGTTAACATTGTCTTTTTTATTATACTTTTGCGATCAAATGCTTCATTTTACAAATAATCCAATATCTCTCCTATGTTGAGCTGACATTTAAATGTTTACACTCATTAATTATATGCTCTTAAATAACATAGCTATAAATATGAATTATAATTATTTAAATTTATTTTAATGTGATATGCAAATTAAGATTTTTTGGAAAAAAACTGACAATAATTTTATTAATAAAATTAAAATTACAATATAAAAAATTGGCTGGATTGAGTTTATTATTTTTATTGTTTTTTTTAATTGATCCAATCTAGAGAAAAAGGATGTAGGCAACCGAAAGGAAATATGCTTGAAGGATAACAAATCTTTCTCCCAATGAGGAAGTTTTTGATCATCAATCCAATGATGTTGAAGGAGAATACCTAAATGAGAGGTCAAGAAGCTTAGAAGGTACACTATTGTTCTATTATGAATGTAAAGAAATAGGTCATTGATCTCCTAGTTGTGCATGCCTGTTATTAGAAGATACCTCTCAAGAAGAGGGAAGAATGTCTCATGCTGAGAACGAAGAGAGATATCATGATTTCTCATCCATAGGAGAAAATAAGAATATCCTTTGTAGTGATGAAGAAAAGGCTCAAAGTGAAATATCTCTTGGTCATGGGTCTGTTAGTAATTCTAATAAAGAAGAAAAATATTTAGATAAGAAGATCTATTTCAAAAAGAAGCTAATCTCTCCTCTAAAAGAGATCATGGAGCTTTTAAAGACAAACAAAAAATAAGAGTAGTTACAAGAATACAAGTTTCAGAATGATGGTTTGACAAGAAAAATTATTGATCTAAATGTTAAAAAATGAGAGGTTAGAATGCTGAATGAGATGCTTACATTCATAGTGGGATATTGAGGGAGACTAGAGGAAGAAGGAGATGCTATAGTAGCCATATTGAACACAATTTCCATTGCATTCATGGTGTGTGCCACTTTATTTGTAGTCACATTTCATAATTAAGAAGAAAAGAGTAGAGAATAGGTATCACCTTATAGCTAAGTTTTTCTTGTATCAGGATTTATAAACTACCATGGATATTCCACTAGAACAATTCTTCAAAAAAAATTCTGATAAAATATTGAAATATTTATTACGAATATTAATTCCCTTTAGATCTCTTATTATTTATTTGTTTATTTTATGCTAAAATGAATAAATTAGCTAAAATGTGAGAAAAATGGAACATAAAAAAATAAATATGTCATCAAACACAACAAACACAATTTTTTCGCTACAAAACCCTTATAGGAAAAAACCCAGTTAGAAGGTGAAGCTACTATGCTCTCTTTTATTTGGTATGGAAATGCGCATGTACAAAGGAAGAGGTACTCTCTATATTTTTGCTTGATAATTATGGGTTGTATGAATGTTGTAGAACTTTAGTTTCTTTTCTCAACCAGGGAACAAAATGTGGCTAGCCCCATTTTCATGAATAATGGGGGTTGATGTGGCATCTTCTCATACCATGGTGGCCAACGTGGAATTTTAACTTGTGGGAGGCATAAATTTTGCATATAGAATATAATTGATGTGATTCTTCCGTCATTTGAAAGATATTTGAGGGTTGAATAGTGCCATAGGGTCTAGCACAATTGAGAGTTTTTTGAACCCAAAAGAAATCATTTAATTCTTCAAAATGGATTCAAAATTTTCTTGATCTGAATTCTCCAAACTAGGACCCCCTTTTAAAATGACCATGAAAGCTTCTTCCTCAATTTTTTTCCCCTTCAAAATCATCGAGATAGATGAAAAACAATATAATGATCCAATCTAGAGAAAAAGGATCAAGGCATCCCAAAGGAAATATACTTGAAGGATAACATACCTTTCTCACAATGAGGAAGCTATTGTTCATCAATCCAATGATGTTGAAGGAGAAGACCTAAATGAGAGGCCATGAAAATTAGAAGGTATGTTATTTTTTTATGATGAATTAAAATAAATAAGTCATTTATCTCCTAGTTGCGCATGTATTATTAGAATATACCTCTCAAGAAGAGGGAAAAATGTCTAATGGCGAGAATGAAGAGAGATCTCATTTTCTCATGCATAGGAGAAAATGAGAATATCCCTAGTAGTGATGAAGAAAAGGTTGAAAGTGAATTATATATTAGTGGTGGGTCTATTAGTAATTCTGATAGAGAAGAAAAGGATTTAGATCAAAATATTTATTTCAGAAAGAAGCTAAGCTCTTCTCTAAAATAATCAAAGATTTTGTAGAGGTAAACCAAAAATAGGAGCAGTTGCAAGAATATGAGCTTCAGAATGATGGTTTGAGAAGAACATTTATTGATATAAATGTCCAACAAGGAGGGTTTATAAGACTGAATGAGATGCTGACCAATCATCTCAATGAAAGATAAGCCCATTGAGAGAAACTAAAAGCTAAAGTAGTCTCATTGAGACATGATTTAGAGGAGGCTAATCATCAGCTGTCTCAATATTAGAAGATTAAAAAGGGCTTCAATGAAGTTTTGAGTCTCAAGAAAGAAAAGTAGAAGGAGGAACTAATTAGTATGAAGCAACTACGAAGTCCAAAAAAAAGAAAGGAAAATAAATTGTTAGATAACAACATCATTGAGTAAAGTAGAAGCAACGAGAAAAGGAAAATAAACAATATAATGTTAAGCAACAACAATGAGGAAAAAGGATGAAAAACCCTAATAAACAACAACATCAAAGGAAAGCCCAAGGTAGCATTCCAAATTTCCATGGCAAGTAACAACAACAAAAAATTTCCTTTGGAAGCAAATCAAAAAGTGATGGAAGACACTTGAATAAGCAACAAAGATTCTTTCCCCTTGAAGGACAAAGCCCTCAAAGAAGAGGAATCATCATAGAATATGCACGCAAATGAGGCAACTCAACCATTTGATATGAAAAGACACAAAATAACACATGAAAGTGATTTTGTCTTCATCTCTTTGTGTAAAGGAAGCAACATGCAAAAGAGTGAAGAGAAAAAGTGAATATTTGATCCTTCCCTCAAAGAAAACTAGAGAAGAATGAAAAGGTATGATCCTCTTAATTCTATAGTAAACTTCTCTAAGAATACTAGTTGCATTAAGTGTACAGTTCATGCCAACAAAGAAACAAGAAGATCATTTAATTCTTCTTTGCAGAAAGAAAAATTCCAACAAGAAGATTTTGGTGAAGAAAGCTAAGATGAAGGAGAAGTGTCTTCCAACCCTTTGTAACCAAGATAAATTCCAAGAAGCGATGTGTAAGAAATTGGAAGGTAAAGCTTCTGTCATGACCCAGTCTATGAAGGTTTGGACGAAAAGAGAGGACAATCTACTAAGGGGAATTAAACCCCCTATTTATCTTCATCAAAGAAGGGAATGACTTCAAGTGAAGCCAAGAGAGTTAGATGTAGGCATCAAAATATTTTTCATATAGAGGTGCATCTAAATGATAGAGGTAAGACAGAGTGCCCTCGTTGATTACAACAATGAATTGTTTTATTTAAAATATATCAACATTACATGAGTGAAGAGGAGTTGCAACATAAGTGTGGAATGACAAGAGGCCCAAAGTTAAATCTGGTCCAAAAGATTAGTCCCCATGCAGGAGTAAGAATTTAGAAGCAAAGAATAGGAAGGAATAAGCAAAGATATCATAAAAGGGAGAGAGAGCATTGGCTCACGGGGGGTTTCTTTATTAGTAGTAGCAGGAAACAATCTTTACTCGCAAAAATAGTCATTACTTAGGAAGTCAAAGGTTCACATATTGGGTGAAGTACCCTTATTTCATTTATTTTGTGAATTTTATTATGTCTAACAATTTTGGGTTCACGAACATGATTAATACAATCAGTGGTTCAGGTGGGGTAACCTTTTTTATAAATGAACATCTCTTTTTGAGAAGTCGTAAGAATTTTCCTGGTGCATTGTCCAATTTGTATCAATTTCTTGGTTCAATTGGTGTTGTGTAAGCAACAATACATACTTGTAGAAGCATGATCCTAAGGGGAGAAGCATTTAAGATGCTCAAGTGAAGTGAGCACATAATATGTAATAGAAACAATAATGAAAAACAAGCCAAAATACATCTCTATTAGTTGGTATTTGTAGCAAAAACAGTACCATATGTAGTTTTCATGGATACGTCGATGCTTTGGTAAAAGAGGGGGCCAAGCAGTCATAAGGTGTTCAAAACCAAATGAACATTCAAAGAATAGATAATATATGTTTAGGGGGAGCATATCATATATGTATGGTTCCAAAATTATCAACAACAACTATAAGGAGAGAAAAACACATGTTTACTAATGCTTGGTTTTGCAAGTGTCTTTGCCCATGATGGTGTAGCTAATCTTGAATGACAAACTTCAAGTACCTCACCAAAAATATTTCAACCATTGAGAAGAGAATTCTAGAAATGAGAATGCACCTTGATAATCTGATCCTCAAACATTAATGAAAGAGGGGGAGAGAAATAAATATTTTGTCCTTTGCCATTGATGTCAAAGGGGGAGAGAAATATATTTGTGCCTCATGAAGGGAGAGAATGCTTATGGAAACCATTCATGAAGGGAGAGAAATATCAATGAAAACCATTCATTGGATAACATTCTGTTTGTTGAATGTAGCATGAGGAGTGGCCATCAATCTAGAGAAGTGATGTACGCCAAAGGGCGAGATTGTCTGACAATTGACATTATTAGGATAGTAGATATCATTAAGTGTGTTGCCACTGATGTCCACCGGGGTAGAATTGATGTCAGAGGCATAGTGTGTTTGACATTGATGTGCATGGAATGTTTACCTTAGGGGGAATCTTTTGGTTACTGTAGTCTTTGGTAGAGAATCGTCATAGTAGTAGGATAAATGAAGAATCCATAAACATTATAGCTATAATGGTTATATGTCTTGGGCTTTGAGATCATTTCTTCTCAAA
Organism: Pinus tabuliformis; assembly: GCA_031772625.1. Lineage (NCBI taxonomy): Eukaryota > Viridiplantae > Streptophyta > Pinopsida > Pinales > Pinaceae > Pinus > Pinus tabuliformis. Next base: position 726,662,692 of record CM062809.1, on the reverse strand, counting down.
AAATTATCTTAGATGTTCCTGGAAATGGAAAAGTTGGATAATGCTCAAAGAGAGATTTCCAATGGTATGTTAAAGTCTGAAAAAGGCTTCTTGGACCAAAAGATATGACCAGTCAAAGTGTGCAAATAAAAAGTTCAACAAAAGGGTTCACAGCCTCAAGGTTTTGCCTCTCCCTTGTGTTTCACAATAAATTTATTTATTAGTGGAATTTTGGACTTAGGAGGATTTTGGAGTATGGTTAGGACTTAGGCATAGTCGAGCTTAGTCAGAGGTTAGATCACACAACAAAGTTTTACAACAGTACAGAGGACCAACTCCGACTCTCGACTTGTGCGGGAATAGCTACAGGTGGCAAGGGTGATAGGTGGCACCACTTGGAGGTGGCCACGTGGTCTCAATGATTTAAACATAGGGTGATGTGGAAACATGAGAAGAGGACACATGGCATGTGCTTCTGACAATTTCAGGTGGCCAAGTGGGCCAAATCTAGGTGACATGTTGATCTTAGTTTATGCATTTTATGCAATGGATCGTGATAACAAAAGCACATAAACTTCAATATTTTTTTGTAGAAAATTAATATTTAAAAATGGAGAAACCTACAACATCAAACACAACAAATTTATAACAGAGTTCACCCCTCATGGGCCACGTCTCTTAGTCCAACTTCCAACAGTGGAATTTTTATTTATATGCTAAAATTTTCAATACATCATAATACATGGTTCAATATCCAAAAATAAAAATTCCATTGCATCCAGAATGCCCGAAAACCCTTTCCTAGGCTCTTCTTGAGCTCAAAAAGTTGGAAAAATGAGCAAGATATGACCATTTCTCCAATATGGTCTATAAACTGCTCTCCAAAAGTGCATGACTCCGCTAGATTGGCAACATACATGTTTCATCCAAATTAGTTTGGTGCTTAGGTTGGAATCACGTAGGTCGCGAGTTTGATCCACAAATTTCAACAATGATTTCATTGTTTTAATTATAATTTTTTTTAAACATTGGGTTGCTCCATAAGCCACACACCTAGTTACATGGGGCCACATGGGACTAAGGGGAATGAGCTAAAGGCCACACACTCTCCCTAGCCCCATTCATTATCTCGTGGCTGTCATATGGCCCTAGGCTTGGGTGCAAGTAGGGTGCCACATGCCCTAACCCCTATCTCCCCATTGGTGGTTGCATCTGTTAACATAACAATCGGCCATTGTTCTAATATTCACACCCACCTCCTAGTCCGATGTGGTATGTCAGAAAACCAAGGTTGGGCTGATCGAGAAAGCCTTCTGACCCGACCCTCTTCCTAGCCATTTCACCACTTAAACCTTAAACACAAGTGGGTGAACATAGTTAATGAGGATCACCTGTGGCCCAATGGTTGGGAACTTGTTTCACTGGTTGGAGGTTAGACGTTCGAACTCGATGGAGGTTTATCGATCCATTGAACAAATTTTCAGTGCCAAAACCAGGGAAGTTCAAGAAGGTCTCTCATAGGGCCACATGGCACCCTCTGATTGGCCCACGTGGTGACTTATGATTGGTCCACCAATTCAGCCATACATCCAATAACTGCATACCACGTTCCCTCATGCGATTGGCCCAAATGTCATCCATACCATCTAGTCAACCTACTAATGTTAGCACCACCTCATCGTATTGTCTACACCGTCATCCTTGCAAGTAGATTTTTTTTATTGTTTTCCAAAAACTCCAGAATGCGATAAATTCTTCATATGATGTTGGAATGAGGTGATTCAAGCACCATTATAATCAGAACGGAAAGATATAGGATATAAGATTTGGCAACATTTTAAGGAAATTTTGAGAACTTTCATTTTTGAGCAAATTTTTTATCCCTTGGATCACATGTGGCACCAACCAAGATGGACCATGTGGCCTTGATGACATCATCTTGATGAAAATGTGATGTAAACTGATGATGTGGCAAGTTCTTTAGGTTCATTCTATGGAGTTGGTTTGGTGAAGTTTTCCTTTGTATTTGGTTTTCAGTGAAAATCAAAATAAAATGACCCTAAGTTGGGCCTTCAATTGAGTCAAGACTTTAGGCTAGTCTAGAGGTTAGTTGTTCAAGCAAGTTTGATGAGATTCCAAAGGAGTGGACACCCTCGACCCTCTAACTCCCAATGTCCATTATGAGAGATATCATGATTTCTCATCCATAGGAGAAAATAAGAATATCCTTTGTAGTGATGAAGAAGAGGCTCAAAGTGAAATATCTCTTGGTCATGGGTCTGTTAGTAATTCTAATAGAGAAGAAAAATATTTAGATAAGAAGATCTATTTCAAAAAGAAGCTAATCTCTTCTCTAAAAGAGATCATGGAGCTTTTAAAGACAAACAAAAAATAAGAGTAGTTACAAGAATACAAGTTTCAGAATGATGGTTTGACAGGAAAAATTATTGATCTAAATGTTAAAAAATGAGAGGTTAGAATGCTGAATGAGATGCTTACATTCATAGTGGGATATTGAGGGAGACTAGAGGAAAGAGATCCTATAGTAGCCATATTGAACACAATTTCCATTGCATTCATTGTGTGTGCCCCTTTATTTGTAGTCACATTTCATAATTAAGAAGAAAAGAGTAGAGAATAGGTATCACCTTATAGCTAAGTTTTTCTTGTATCAGGATTTATAAACTACCATGGATATTCCACTAGAACAATTATTCAAAAAAATTCTGATAAAATATTGAAATATTTATTATGAATATTAATTCCCTTTAGATCTCATATTATTTATTTGTTTATTTTATGCTAAAATGAATAAATTAGCTAAAATGTGAGAAACATGGAACATAAAAAAATAAATATGTCATCAAACACAACAAACACAATTTTTTCCCTACAAAACCCTTATAGGAAAAAACCCAGTTAGAAGGTGAAGCTACTATGCTCTCTTTTATTTGGTATGGAAATGCGCATGTACAAAGGAAGAGGTACTCTCTATATTTTTACTTGATAATTATGGGTTGTATGGATGTTGTAGAACTTTAGCACCTAATGCTCTAGTATCTAACTTCCTACCCCTAGTTTCTTTTCTCAACCATGGAACAAAATGTGGCTAGCCCTATTTTCATGAATAATGGGGGTTGATGTGGCATCTTCTCATACCATGGTGGCCAACGTGGAATTTTAACTTGTGGGAGGCATAAATTTTTCATATAGAATATAATTGATGTGATTCTTCCGTCATTTGAAAGATATTTGAGGGTTGAATAGTGCCATAAGGTCTAGCACAATTGAGAGTTTTTTGAACCCAAAAAAATTCATTTAATTCTTCAAAATGGATTCAAAATTTTCTTGATCTGAATTCTCCAAACTAGGACCCCCTTTTAAAATGACCATGAAAGCTTCTTCTTCAATTTTTTTCCCCTTCAAAATCATCGAGATAGATGAAAAACAATATAATGATACAATCTAGAGAAAAAGGATCAAGGCATCCCAAAGGAAAGATACTTGAAGGATAACATACCTTTCTCACAATGAGGAAGCTATTGTTCATCAATCCAATGATGTTGAAGGAGAAGACCTAAATGAGAGGCCATGAAACTTAGAAGGTATGTTATTTTTTGATGATGAATTTAAATAAATAAGTCATTTATCTCCTAGTTGCGCATGTATTATTAGAATATACCTCTCAAGAAGAGGGAAAAATGTCTCATGGCGAGAACGAAGAGAGATCTCATTTTCTCATGCATAGGAGAAAATGAGAATATCCCTAGTAGTGATGAAGAAAAGGTTGAAAGTGAATTATATATTAGTCGTGGGTCTATTAGTAATTCTGATAGAGAAGAAAAGGATTTAGATCAAAATATTTATTTCAGAAAGAAGCTAAGATCTTCTCTAAAATGATCAAGGATTTTGTAGAGGTAAACCAAAAATAGGAGCAGTTGCAAGAATATGAGCTTCAGAATGATGGTTTGAGAAGAACATTTATTGATATAAATGTCCAACAAGGAGGGGTTATAAGACTGAATGAGATGCTGACCAATCATATGAATGAAAGATAAGCCCATTGTGAGAAACTAAAAGCTAAAGTAGTCTCATTGAGACATGATTTAGAGGAGGCTAATCATCAACTGTCTTAATATTAGAAGATTAAAAAGGGCTTCAATGAAGTTTTGAGTCTTAAGAAAGAAAAGTAGAAGGAGGAAATAATTAGTATGAAGCAACTACGAAGTCCAACAAAAATAAAGGAAAATAAATTGTTAGATAACAACATCATTGAGTAAAGCAGAAGCAACGAGAAAAGGAAAATAAACAATATAATGTTAAGCAACAACAATGAGGAAAAAGGATGAAAAACCCTAATAAACAACAACATCAAAGGAAAGCCCAAGGTAGCATTCCAAATTTCCATGGCAAGTAACAACAACAAAAAATTTCCTTTGGAAGCAAATCAAAAAGTGATGGAAGACACTTGAATAAGCAACAAAGATTCTTTCCCCTTGAAGGACAAAGCCCTCAAAGAAGAGGAATCATCATAGAATATGCACGCAAATGAGGCAACTCAACCATTTGATATGAAAAGACACAAAATAACACATGAAAGTGATTTTGTCTTCATCTCTTTGTGTAAAGGAAGCAACATGCAAAAGAGTGAAGAGAAAAAGTGAATATTTGATCCTTCCCTCAAAGAAAACTAGAGAAGAATGAAAAGGTATGATCCTCTTAATTCTATAGTAAACTTCTCTAAGAATACTAGTTGCATTAAGTGTACAGTTCATGCCAACAAAGAAACAAGAAGATCATTTAATTCTTCTTTGCAGAAAGAAAAATTCCAACAAGAAGATTTTGGTGAAGAAAGCTAAGATGAAGGAGAAGTGTCTTCCAACCCTTTGTAACCAAGATAAATTCCAAGAAGCGATGTGTAAGAAATTGGAAGGTAAAGCTTCTGTCATGACCCAGTCTATGAAGGTTTGGACGAAAAGAGAGGACAATCTACTAAGGGGAATTAAACCCCCTATTTATCTTCATCAAAGAAGGGAATGACTTCAAGTGAAGCCAAGAGAGTTAGATGTAGGCATCAAAATATTTTTCATATAGAGGTGCATCTAAATGATAGAGGTAAGACAGAGTGCCCTCGTTGATTACAACAATGAATTGTTTTATTTAAAATATATCAACATTACATGAGTGAAGAGGAGTTGCAACATGAGTGTGGAATGACAAGAGGCCCAAAGTTAAATCTGGTCCCAAAGATTATTCCCCATGCAGGAGTAAGAATGTAGAAGCAAAGAATAGGAAGGCATAAGCAAAGATATCATAAAAGGGAGAGAGAGCATTGGCTCACGGGGGGTTTCTTTATTAGTAGTAGCAGGAAACAATCTTTACTCGCAAAAATAGTCATTACTTAGGAAGTCAAAGGTTTACATATTGGGTGAAGTACCCTTATTTCATTTATTTTGTGAATTTTATTATGTCTAACAATTTTGGGTTCCCGAACATGATTAATACAATCAGTGGTTCAGGTGGGGTAACCTTTTTTATAAATGAACATCTCTTTTTGAGAAGTCATAAGAATTTTCTTGGTGCACTGTCCAATTTGTATCAATTTCTTGGTTCAATTGGTGTTGTGTAAGCAACAATACATACTTGTAGAAGCATGATCCTAAGGGGAGAAGCATTTAAGATGCTCAAGTGAAGTGAGCACATAATATGTAATAGAAACAACAATGAAAAACAAGCCAAAATACATCTCTATTAGTTGGTATTTGTAGCAAAAACAATACCATATGTAGTTTTCATGGATACGTAGATGCTTTGGTAAAAGAGAGGGCCAATCATTCATAAGGTTTTCAAAACCAAATGAACATTCAAAGAATAGATAATATATGTTCAGGGGGAGCATATCATATATGTATGGTTCCCAAATTATCAACAAAAACTACAAGGAAAGACAAACACATGTTTACTAATGCTTTGTTTTGCAAGTGTCTTTGCCCATGATGGTGTAGCTAATCTTGAATGACAAACTTCAAGTACCTCATCAAAAATATTTCAACCATTGAGAAGACAATTCTAGAAATGAGAATGCACCTTGATAATCCGATCCTCAAACATTAATGAAAGAGGGGGAGAGTAATAAATATTTTTTCCTTTGCCATTTATGTCAAAGGGGGAGAGAAATATATTTGTGCCTCATGAAGGGAGAGAATTCTTATGGCAACCATTCATGCAGGGAGAGAAATCTAAATGAAAACCATTCGTTGGATAACATTCTGTTTGTTGAATGTAGCATGAGGAGTGGCCACCAATCTAGAGAAGTGATGTATGCCAAAAGGGGAGATTGTTTGACAATTGACATTATTAGGATAGTAGATATCATTAAGTGTGTTGGCACTGATGTCCACCAGGGTAGAATTGATGTCAGAGGCATAGTGTGTTTGACATTGATGTGCATGGAATGTTTACCTTACAGGGAATCTTTTGGTTACTGTAGTCTTTGGTAGAGAATCGTCATAGTAGTAGGATAAATGAAGAATCCATAAATATTATAGCTATAATGGTTATATGTCTTGGGCTTTGAGATCATTTCTTCTCAAAAAATTATCTTAGATGTTCCAGGAAATGGAAAAGTTGGATAATGCTCAAAGAGAGATTTCCAATGGTATGTTGAAGTCTGAAAAAGGCTTCTTGGACCAAAAGATATGACCAGTCAAAGTGTGCAAATAAAAAGGTCAACAAAAAGGGTTCACAACCTCAAGGTTTTGCCTCTCCCTTGTGTTTCACAATAAATTTATTTATTAATGGAATTTTGGACTTAGGAGGATTTTGGAGTATGGTTAGGACTTAGTCAAAGTCGAGCTTAGTTAGAGGTTAGATCACACAACCAAGTTTTACAATAGTACAAAGGACCAACTCCGACTATCGACTTGTGCGGGAATAGCTACAGGTGGCAAGGGTGATAGGTGGCACCACTTGGAGGTGGCCACGTGGTCTCAATGATTTAAACATAGGGTGATGTGGAAACATGAGAAGAGGACACATGGCATGTGTTTCCGACAATTTCAGGTGGTCAAGTGGGCAAACTCTAGGTGACATGTTGATCTTAGTTTATGCATTTTAAGCAATGGATCGTGATAAAAGAAGAACATAAACTTCAATATTTTTTGTAGAAATTTAATAGTTAAAAATGGAGAAACCTACAACATCAAACACAACAAATTTATAACAGAGTTCACCCCTCATGGGCCACGTCTCTTAGTCCAACTTCCAACAGTGGAATTTTTATTTATATGCTAAAATTTTCAATACATCATCATACGTGGTTCAATATGCAAAAATAAAAATTCCATTGCATCCAAAATGCCCAAAAACCCTTGCCTAGGCTCTTCTTGAGCTCAAAAAGTTTGAAAAATGAGCAAGATATGACCATTTCTCCAATATGGTCTATAAACTGCTCTCCAAAAGTGCATGACTCTGCTAGATTGGCAACATACATGTTCCATCCAAATTAGTTTGATGCTTAGGTTGGAATCATGTAGGTCGCGAGTTTGATCCACACCTTTCAACAATGATTTCATTGTTTTAATTATAATTTTTTTTAAACATTGGGTTGCTCCGTAAGCCACACACCTAGTTACATGGGGCCACATGGGACTAAGGGGAATGAGCTAAAGGCCACACACTCTCCCTAGCCCCATTCATTGTCTCGTGGCTGTCATATGGGCCTAGGCTTGGGTGCAAGTAGGGTGCCACATGCCCCAACCCCTATCTCCCCATCCGTGGTTGCATCCGTTAACATAACAATGGGCCATTGGCCTAATATTCACACCCACCTCCTAGTCCGATGTGGTAAGTCAGAAAACCAAGGTTGGGCTGATCGAGCAAGCCTTCTGACCCAACCCTCCTCCTAGCCATTTCACCACTTAAACCTTAAACACAAGTGGGTGACCATAGTTAATGAGGATCACCTGTGGCCCAATAGTTGGGAACTTGTTTCACTAGTTGGAGGTTAGACGTTCGACCTCGATGGAGGTTTATCGATCCATTGAACAAATTTTCATTGCCAAAACCAGGGAAGTTCAAGGAGGTCTCTCATAGGGCCACGTGGCACCCTCTGATTGGCCCACGTTGTGACTTATGATTGGTCCACCAATTCAACCATACATCCAATAACCGCATACCACGTGCCCTCATGGGATTAGCCCAAATGTCATCCATACCATGTAGTCAACCTAATGATGTCAGCACCACCTCATCGTATGGTCTACACAGTCATCCTTGCAAGTAGATTTTTTTATTGTTCTCCAAAAACTCCAGAACGCGATAAATTCTTCATATGATGTTGGAATGAGGTGATTCAAGCACCATTAGAATCAGAACGGAAATATATATGATTTGGAAACATTTTTAGGAAATTTTGAGAACTTTCATTTTTGGAGCATATTTTTTATCCCTTGGATCACATGTGGCACCAACCAAGATGGACCATGTGGCCTTGATGACATCATCATGATGAAAATGTCATGTAAATTGATGATGTGGCAAGTTCTTTAGGTTCATTCTAGGGAGTTGGTTTGGTGAATTTTTCCTTTGTATTTGGTTTTCAGTGAAAATCAAAATAAAATGACCCTAAGTTGGGCCTTCAATTGAGTCAAGACTTTAGGCTAGTCTAGAGGTTAGTTGTTCACGCAGGTTTGATGAGATTCCAAAGGAGTGGACACCCTCGACCCTCTAACTCCCAATGTCCATTATCGAGTTAATCACTTTTTCTAGTTGACAAATGATTCTAACACCTCGACCACATGACAACAAGTTCTGAAGGCTGTAGAAGTTTTGACAGGAAAGAAAGTTAAGCACCTTAGGAAAGTTAAACATTTTTTCAAGTTTTGCAATGAAAAAAATGTTTGCACCTTAAGAGATTTGATCCCTTCCGATGCTTAATAGTAATGTGTTTAAGATGGATTTATGTTAGTTTTATAATATTTACAAATATCATGTGCTACCAAATACCATACAAAATTATCTTATAATATTTATAAATCCAATAGATTACCCAATACCACATAAAAAAAAAAAAAAAAAATTAGTCTCGAGGGTTAGCTCAATTTGTTGAGTTCTTGTCGCTAAAGCACCTTGTTAATGGGAAGTCACAGGGTCAATTCTCCTCGATTCCATCAAGGTTAGGTTAAGTCAAAAAATTGTGATCCCTTCAGGTGGATCTACCTAAATATTTCTTTGGAAAAAATCCACACAAAATTATTTTATAATATTTGTAAATGCCATGACAAAAACCCTAGTCGTAACATGAATTAATATAGCCATTTGAGAGCATTGTCATCAATTCATTAATTTAAGATGGAGGATATGTGTAATTCACGAAGTTGACACATGGTTCGCATGCAACCAACCATGCATGCACACACACAACCAACATTGATCTGTATTAACTCTAGATCCATCAAGTGTCGAGAGGGATCAAATATCTCGAGGTGCAAACATTTTTTCAAAAGTTTCAATCGCAAATATGTTTGCACCTTAATATGTTTGATCTCTCCCGGCACTTGATAATTTGTGGTTAATATTGATTTATGTTGGTTTTTAATTTTTACAAATATCATGTGATACCAAATAGCACACAAAATCATTTTATAACATTTACAAATGCCATGGGTTACCCATACCATACAAGATTATTTTCTAATATTTGAAAATACCATGGGTTACCCCAACAACAAATGAAATTATATTATAATATTTACAAATACTATGAGTTACCCAATACCAAACCCCTCTACAAAGGTGAACATACTCTACCACTCTTTGGATTTGAACATGTGATTTCTTAAAAAACAACACACTTTTTTAACCATTAAACCTAATATAATTATACATAGCCAATTTATATATAATTAAATACATTAAATCCATGTGTAAAAAAACATGTACTTCCTTGAGACTTTGGAGTTTACATGGAGTCTTTGACCCACCACAATATTTAAAGTAGTTGCTTTGTAAAAAATAAAAAAACACAATTACAATTATATAGCTTGAGTGGGTTTAATGGTTAAGAACATGTATTTCCTCCTAAGAAGTCACCAGAGGGGGGTAAAATATGTATGCATTTGTAGACCTAGCAGTCAAATTACAAAAGAACAATAATAATACATATAGTGTAATCCTTCGATTTTAACAAAGTGAAGCATCTCATATGCTTATTTCTAAATGGAAAATTATTTTAGAGTGCAAAAAAACAATGTGTAATTTTTCATGTTTAAATTATGTATGAAGTTGACATAGATCTTCAAATAATTTATTTAAATAACTTGTTAAAATAATATTGAAAAATAGAAGGTTTAAACATCTTATTCACATATTTTTTCTACTTTAACTATCTTACATGAAATTATATTAGGTCATATGGACAACTAATTCAAGATGCATAACATATTCTTTTTTCCTTTTTTATTATAGCTGATATTGCTTTTCTATTTAGAAAATATTTTATTTTTATTTTAAGAGGAGCACATGTCAACTCCAAGTTGAGCACGCACATACTTACACATAACTTTCAACCTATTGGCTTAATGATAAATCACTTAAAATTTCAACTTTGGTTAGTTGTAAGGGAAAGTCCAATCTAGTGATTTTGATCCATAAATAACAAATTCAATAATATGATCATATTTTAGTAATTCATGAATAATTATTGAGCCGAGAGGCTCATTTTACAGCCTAGTACCCAGTATGATGTGTAACGCTATCCATCATGAAAATTGAATTGAAATTTTGCTCATATCAGCCAAAATAAAAATGATAAAAAATCTAAAAAAAATATTAACTATACAAAACATTTAAATAATTATACAAAATATTTAAATAATATCGGCTCATAAAAAACTACACTTGAAAATATTGAATCTCATATAAAATCTCTATTTAAAAAAAACTACACTAATTGTTATCCACAAAAGTAAATGAGCAATTATTTTTAACTATAGCATGGATTTGTTGAAAGCGCATCCTAGCACGGTATTATAAATATCGCAACCATTCTTCAAAATTAACGATACAGTGAAGTGTTCGTGTTATTCTGATATTCTGATCCACCCAAAACCCTAAAGTGAAGTGAAGTGTTTGTGATATTATGATCCACGAAAACCCTAAACCCGTGGTCATCTCCTGTGTTTCACGAAACAGATCGTGTTACATAACTTACAAACATGGAAAATGAAAGGAATGAAGGACGAGGAGTAGGAGTAGGAGTAGGAGGGGAAAGTGCACGAGGAAGAGAAGAAAATGGAAGAGTCGGGGAGGGAAGGCGTAGAAGCTGGAGTCCCCCGAGACAACCACGTGTGAATCAAGTGCGCAATGTAAGGAGAGATTATGTTGAGTTCGTTAGACGTAATGGATTTACGTATATAAGCGAAGCAGAAACCGAAGGATATGAATTGAGCGAGTTGGCCCTTCAAAATTTCCGCGCTTTATCATTAATGAATCCAATTCAAATGAGAATGAGAATGAGAATGAGATTCAGAATGGTTGCCCTGTTTGTTTGGACGAGTTTGAAGGTGGAGAGGAAGGGAGTGGAATGCCATGTGGCCACATCTTCCATGAGAGGTGTTTATTCACATGGCTCCGATCGAATGACACATGTCCGATGTGTCGTTATCGTCACCCCACGTCTCTTTTTCAATAATAAATTAGAAAAGTGAATTAGTGTAATCGTTGAGGTTTTATTATGAATTGTTTAATAATTTCTTTTTATATTAGATACTAATTTTTGATATTTAGTTTTATTCTTTTTTATTTCATTTTCATTTTTTATTATTTCTATTTTCATGATTTTAATTTTTTCAATCATTTTTTTCTATATTTTTAATTTAAAGTAACTTATTATTAATATTTTTAATAAATTTAATTATAAAAAATGATATATATTAATAAAAATTAAAAAAAAATATAAAAATATGTTAGATATCATTTTTGGGATTCAACTGCGTTAAGTAAGTCATTTAAACGTATGACCATTTCCATGAGAGGTAGTCGTAACTGACTAATTTCTCATGATTTTTGAATAGTTCACCCGATGCAATGAGTGCTAAGTGAACTATTCAAAAATCATGAGAAATTAGTCAGTTACGACTACCTCTCATGGAAATGGTCATACGTTTGAATGACTTACTTAACGCAGTTGTCAAGGGATCTCTACTTGAATGGTTCATGAGGCACAATACTTGCTAAGGTTTTGCAAATGGGGTAGCAAGCTAAGTGGGCTTGATTGTGGGGAAAACTCCACAGTTAAGCGCGCTTGAGCCAGAGGAGTTCTGGGATGGGTGACCTCCTGGGAAGTCCTGGTTACCGGGTGCAAGCCCCGGAAGTGATGATTGATGCTATGTGATTCGTTCTCCACATTTCACTAGTTTCAATCCCACTTCTTCACCCCTGTGAGCATCACCCGATGCTTTAGTCAGTTACGACTACCTCTCATGGAAATGGTCATACGTTTGAATGACTTACTTAACGCAGTTGTCAAGGGATCTCTACTTGAATGGTTCATGAGGCACAATACTTGCTAAGGTTTTGCAAATGGGGTAGCAAGCTAAGTGGGCTTGATTGTGGGGAAAACTCCACAGTTAAGCGCGCTTGAGCCAGAGGAGTTCTGGGATGGGTGACCTCCTGGGAAGTCCTGGTTACCGGGTGCAAGCCCCGGAAGTGATGATTGATGCTATGTGATTCGTTCTCCACATTTCACTAGTTTCAATCCCACTTCTTCACCCCTGTGAGCATCACCCGATGCTTTAGTCAGTTACGACTACCTCTCATGGAAATGGTCATACGTTTGAATGACTTACTTAACGCAGTTGTCAAGGGATCTCTACTTGAATGGTTCATGAGGCACAATACTTGCTAAGGTTTTGCAAATGGGGTAGCAAGCTAAGTGGGCTTGATTGTGGGGAAAACTCCACAGTTAAGCGCGCTTGAGCCAGAGGAGTTCTGGGATGGGTGACCTCCTGGGAAGTCCTGGTTACCGGGTGCAAGCCCCGGAAGTGATGATTGATGCTATGTGATTCGTTCTCCACATTTCACTAGTTTCAATCCCACTTCTTCACCCCTGTGAGCATCACCCGATGCAATGAGTGCTAAGTGAACTATTCAAAAATCATGAGAAATTAGTCAGTTACGACTACCTCTCATGGAAATGGTCATACGTTTGAATGACTTACTTAACGCAGTTGAATCCCAAAAATGATATCTAATATAATGCACTGCGTAAATCCCCCATACTTATAAAAATATGTATTAAAGTATATATATTTTAATATAAATAATATTAATTAATATATGTTGTGATCTGCAAGCTATGTTAAAAGTCATTGACTATGTTGAAGTTAGATGGGCGATGGAAGTGGCGACTCAGGATTGAATTTGATGATCAAATTACCCATTAGAAAGTGTTTTTTTTTATACCTGATGTTATAAAATATAAAAATATCTCAATGGCAGTTGATTTTCTAGACCATGCATTAAATTGTGGCTCCAATGATCTAGGTGGATATTGGTGGCCACCTGCCAAGTCCACCTGGACCCCCACCATTGTATTTCTCAGCATTTTCAGTTTCCTTAATTGTAGCACAACTTACTATTTTTATCAGTTTTTCGGGTCGTGAACTTCCGGAGCCGTTTTGAGGCCCTAAACGACGTTTTTTGGGGAATCCGAGGGCAACATGGGTCCATCGAATGGACCGATGTTGCCCGTTCCAACAATGGTAGTGCTCGGATAGATCTTTCTAACGAGCTATTGTATACGTCAAACGGAGATCATATGCCAAAGTTACGACTCCGGGAAGTTGCTGTACCAATTTACCCCAAACGGGGCCCACAGTTTGGCGTTTCATCTCCTAGGGTTAGGCTTTGGAATGTTAAGGGTTTTCAATTGTTTCTAAACAATAAATAGGCTTCGAGCCTCATTGTAACACAGTTCAGAGGCATGTAGCCATCACATCTCTTCTCATAGATAAGCTACCATCGCCCTAGCTGGTTTATTTCCATTTCTGGTTGTAAGCATATTTCAGTATTTTCTATTAATGAAATGAAGTATTATTTCCACTTCATCGTTGTGTATACGGTTATCTCTGTAAATTTTTGCATTCCTGTTTAAATCCGGATCAGTGGTATCAGAGCGGTCTGCTTTTTCTCTGTTTTTCTTTGCATGTCCCCAACAAGGTCGGGATATAAGGAGTTAGGGCTTGAACTGGTTGAACCTTTGCAAGACCAGCCTCGCAAATCTCGACGGCCTCCCATGGCGGATGAGAAGAAAGACGAGGGGGCAGGAGATCCCATCAAAATCTTGCTCGAAGAAGCCCTCGAGCGACAACGGAACGCGATGATGGACAGCTTTGCCCAGATCCTTCAGTGGCTACCCAGAAGCGACGCATCAGCTTCCAATAGCTACTCTGGAAACGCCACACCCTTTAAGGTACAAGTTAATTTTGAAATCCCCATATTCGAGGGTCAGATAGACGCGGATGCCGTAGATAAATAGTTAAATCTGCTAGAGGGTTATTTTTCTGTTCATGAATTTTCGAGTCGGGAAAAGATTGTTTTTGCTCTTCTCAAAGCAGCCCCCCACGTCAGGGACTGGTGGGAAACCTACTGCGAGCAGAAGGATGAAAGTACTGGCTCACTATTTTCAGCCGCACCGACCTGGGATTCGTTCCGGGATGCCATCAAGGAGCAGTACTACCGTGTTGGAAGCTATGAGGATGAATACATAAAGTGGACCACGCTGCGGCAGGGAAGGGACCAAGACGTGCCGGAGTTCACCAATCTTTTCCATACCCTTCACACAAAGTTGGGTATCAAGGATTCAGAGCAACATTTGATACTCAAATACCATGGCTGCCTGCACAAGTACATCCAGGAAGAAATACAATTCCTAAACATCCCCTCGCTCGGTGCAGCATACCGATATGCCGTCAAGGTCGAGCAGAAGTTTAAACAGAAGAAGCGAGACTTTGGATCTGCGAATCCAAAGCAGGGGAAAGGCGCCCCTAAACCACAGAGCAAAGGACAAAGCCAAGGCGGGACAGCCCAAGACAACCAGCCGAAGCTGCAAGAAAAGAACAGTGCCACGAAGCCGAGAAAGGACACTGGAAAATGGTGCGAGTTCCATAAGAGCTCCACTCACAACACAAGTGAGTGTCGGGCCAAGCAGTCACTGGTGGCTGAGCTAAAGGTTTCAGAATCAGATGCATGTTCCGACTCTGAGTCAGAACCCGATAAGGGGTATGAAAAAGGGAAGCAGATCATTGATGCGGATCCCAGCGCCACTGTTGCTACCGCAAAGATCCAGAAAAATGAACCCGAATATCCAGAGGAGGAGGAGCGTCTCTTCCACTCCCAGATGTGGGTAAAGGGCTCCCCAATACAGTTCATTGTTGATAGCGGGAGTCAAAAGAACCTCATTTCGGCAGAGGTCGTGAAGCGGTTGGGCTTACCGACCACAGCACATCCACAACCATACACCATTGGGTGGCTTCACCAAGGAGGAGATCTTCGCGTGAGCCAGCAGTGTCGCCTTCCATACAACATCAAGCCCTTCACGGATGAGGTATTGTGTGACATTGCTCCCCTTGAAGTTTGTGATGTATTACTAGGACAACCATACTTGTGGAAGCGACATGCTGTGTATGAATCAAGGCCCCGTGCTATTATTATTACATTGGGAAATAAGTTGTTCAGGATACCAGAGGTAGCACCACCTACTGCCATCTCTTTGATTACTGCAAAACAATGCAGCAAGATCATTTCCAAAACCAGGAAATTTGTTTTCCTGATGATACGCCCTCAAGGAAAGAAGAAGACAGTGGCCGCGACCTCCAGACGGGGTCCCTCTGCACGACAACTACAGATGGACAAGATTGTGGAGGAGTACGAGGACATCTTCACCTCCCCGGCAGGGGTTCCTCTGCACTGTCAAGTCAAGCACTCCATCGATCTCACCCCAGGTGCGCCGCTACCCAATGGACCAATTTATCGACGCTCCGTTCTGGAGAACAATGAAATCAAGAGGCAGATCCAGGAGCTCCTGCAGAAAGGTCACATCCGTCCGATTTCATCGCCCTGTGGGAGCCCGATCGTGTTGGTACAGAAGAAGGGTGGGACGTGGAGACTCTGTATTGACTATCGGGCGCTGAACAAGATCACTGTCCGTAATAGGTACCCGATCCCGCGGATTGATGACCTCCTAGACCAACTAAAGGGGGCGAAATATTTTAGCAAGATCGATCTGAAGTCAGGATATCACCAGGTACCAATCGAACCCTCTGATGTGTGGAAGACTGCCTTCAAATCCAAGGAGGGCCTCTTTGAATGGTTGGTTATGCCTTTCGGATTGACGAATGCTCCTACAACCTTTATGAGGCTAATGGATGACATCTTGCGGCCATTCACCAACTCCTTTGTAGTAGTATACTTGGATGACATTCTGATCTTTAGCCAGAGTTGGGAAGAGAACCTCCACCACATTCGACAGGTTCTCCAAACACTGCGGCAACACAAGCTATGTGCCAATTTGGAGAAATGCACTTTTGGCATGACCCAGGTTCAGTATCTGGGATACATCATTGATGAACAGGGGGTGCATGTCGATCCAGCCAAGATCCAAGTCATTCGGGATTGGCCCTCTCCAACCGCTCTAACAGAGCTCCGCAGCTTTCTAGGTCTTGCCAACTTCTACTGCAGGTTTGTGTTGGGGTTTTCTCATATTTCTTGGCCCTTGAGTCAAGTCACCAAGGGAGGGGCGAAAGAAAAATTCTTTTGGTCTGAATCTCAACAGAAGGCATTCATGGAGTTGAAGGATCGCCTCTGCACGGCACCAGTGCTCGCGTTACCAGATTTACAACAACCATTTGAGGTCGAGACAGATGCCTCTGACTATGCTATTGGGGCAGTCCTTACTCAACATGGACATCCAGTGGCATATCACAGTGAAACACATTCAGAAACAGTGTGGAAGTACCGCACTTATGATAAAGAGATGTATTCCATTGTACAGGCCTGCCAACAATGGAAGCATTACATTTTGGGGAAGGAAACGGTCATCCACACAGACCACTAACCCCTGCAGTTCATACAGACCCAAGGGAAATTGCAGAATGATCGCCATCAGAAGTGGTCTACATACCTGCAACAGTTCCACTTGAATATCAAGTATAAGAAGGGCAACACCAATAATGTTGCAGATTGCCTCAGTCGACCACCGATCATGGCGTTAACCACCGTGCTCAACTCTTGTGGGCATGAGACTTCTGATTGGCCACTTCTCTACAAAAGCGACCCAGAATTCGGCCACACATACCAGACACTCTTGGAGGGTCGGCATGTTGCAGATTTTCACCTCCAGGATGCCATATTATGCCACCTCGGTCACCTTTGTGTTCCTTCAAGCGAGCGTGCCAAGATTATTTGGGAAGCACACTACATTCGGGCTGCTGGGCATTTCGGGGTCGAGAAAACAGTGGCAGTACTGCAAAATTATTTCTATTGGCCGAATCTTCGACAGGATGTTGGGAAGTACATCAGATCATGTACTGCCTGTGCCATTGCCAAACCGACCATTAAGAAGAACGACCTCTATACCACGTTGCCTACCCCTAGTCGACCTTGGGAATCCATCTCCATGGATTACATGTCAGGCCTTCCTTCCACTAAGCATGGAAATGACTGTGTTTTTGTGGTCGTCAACAGGTTCTCGAAGATGGCCATTATGGTGGCCTGCAAGAAGAATATCACAGCAGAAGCCACTGCTAAAATCTTCTTTGAACGAGTGTGGGTGCACTTTGGGATCCCACAGTCTATCATCTCAGATCGGGACAGTCGGTTTCTCAGCACATTTTGGTCGAGTCTCTGGTAAATGTTGGACACCAAACTCACGAAGTCAACAACCTTCCATCCTCAAACTGATGGCCAGACAGAGGTTGTCAATAGGATGATTGTGCACATTCTGCGCATGTATAACTCAAAGCATCCACGCACATGGGACGAGAGCCTCCCCTATGTTCAACACAGCTACAACCGAGCTCTTCACAGCTCCACTGGCCATAGCCCTTTTCAGGTGGGTTTGGGATTCCAGCCACTATGACCCATTGATGTGGCCATGCCACTTGCAGCTACTCACATAAATTCAGCTCATGTCCAGTCCGAAACAGATAAGGCCACCAGCTTCATTGAGCGCATCCAACATATTCGCCAGTAGGTCCATGACATTCTTGAGAAATCAAATTCCAAGTACAAACAACGACATGATCAACATCGGGTGCCACACAAGTTTCAGGTGGGCGACAAAGTCTGGTTGCATTTGCAAAAGGAACGCCTTACTGGAGCCTATCGGAAATTGAGACCACTCCGATATGGTCCTTACACCATTACTAAGGCTATGGGAGACAATGCATTTGAGCTCAACATTCCCCCATTCCTTGGCCTGCACCCAGTGTTCAATGTGAACCGCCTTCGGCCATACTTTCCACCATTGCTAGACACATCCGACATTGCAGAACAACTCAAACCCACATAATTAAATCCAGATTGCATGGAACAAGCTGCAACTGATCGGATCATGGACACACAGATCAAGAACACTCACCAACAGAATATACAACTGTATCGAGTTGTCAAAGCAGGCAACTCCTTCAGCAGGGCAAGTGGCTCACCAGGGAACAAGTTCAGCAAAAGTTTCATCATCTCATGGAGGAGCTCAACGCAATGGGGACCATTGCTTCCTAAGGAGGGAGGAATGATCCAGGTGGATATTGGTGGCCACCTGCCAAGTCCACCTGGACCCCCACCATTATCTTTCTCAGAATTTTCAGTTTCCTTAATTGTAGCACAACTTACTATTTTTAGCAGTTTTTCGGGTCCTGAACTTCCGGAGCCGTTTTGAGGCCCTAAACGACGTTTTTTGGGGAATTCGGGGGCAACGTGGGTCCATCGAATGGACCGATGTTGCCCGTTCCAACAATGGTAGTGCTCGGATAGATCTTTCTAACGAGCTATTGTATACGTCAAACGGAGATCATATGCCAAAGGTACGACCCCGGGAAGTTGCTGTACCAATTTACCCCAAACGGGGCCCATAGTTTGGCGTTTCATCTCCTAGGGTTAGGTTTTGGAATGTTAAGGGTTTTCCATTGTTTCTCAACAATAAATAGGCCTTCGAGCCTCATTGTAACATAGTTCAGAGGCATGTAGCCATCACATCTCTTCTCAGAGATAAGCCACCATTGCCCTAGCTGGTTTACTTCCATTTCTGGTTGTAAGCATATATCAGTATTTTCTATTAATGAAATGAAGTATTATTTCCGCTGCATCTTTGTGTATATGGTTATCTCTGTAAATTGTTGCGTTCCTGTTTAAATCCGGATCATCCAATTAAATTCTTCAATTAAATTAAATTAAATATTCAAATATCATGCTTTTCAATGGCACCAAATAACTTTACATGTGTACACAATACATATTACAAGTGTGCTGTTCAATGGCAGAAAATAAATTAAGGTGTTTACACCATACAAATTACAAGTGTGTTTTTCAATGTCAGCAAATAAATTAACATGTTTACACATACTCAGATTTAAAGAGTGCATGGAAGATAATTATTAAATTTATCTTTTTTGATTTTCAATTTGAGATTATACAATTTTCCTTCACTAATTGTGTACCTCAAATTAACTAAGAAAAAAGAAAGAATACGTTGGTTATTTCACTTGTGTTAGTTTACTTTTTATTTTTGTTCCTATGGATATAAGTATTTGTGATTACACGAGTATCAAATACGATGTTTTGAATTTCTTAAAAAAAATTAAAATAATTAAAAATAATAATAATTACTAAGTGAAGTGAGATTTATTATATTTGTTGTTGGCCAAATATAACATATTCACTTTTTGATTGATTTGTTATTAATTTTTTTAATTAGAAAATTTAAAATATATTTTAAGTTTAATACTATGAATTTAAATTTTTTATTTTTAGATAAATTAATTTCTATTTATCTTAAATATGATTAGTTGAAATGTCTCCCCTTTTATTGTGTACTCTAGTATTAATTACTATATATTATATTACTAATTACTATGTACAATAAATATAAATAAGTTGAAAAATAAAATTATATATTAATTACTATCTACTATAAACACAAATGGTTTGTAATCACTTTACACTAAAAAAAAATGCATTAACTTTTTATTTTATGAACATATTTATAAACTTTTATAAAGTTTCTAAAAAATATCATTGTAAATTGATTTTTCCCAAAATTACCCTCGATCAATTCACACACAACTTTGTTTCAACCGATAAGAACCATATGACATTATCAAACACAATTGTATTACTTAATATTATTAATAGTTGTTAAAAAACTTGGATATATCTTTCTAATAAAACCATAAATTAAATAAAAAAAATGCACAATTGTATATTAACATGTGCCCTGGTTATTTAAAAAACGAAAGAGAATCTTGATAAAAAAAATTTGAATTGTTTTTAGTAAGAACAAAACACTAGGAAATAAATTTTAATCTTTTACTTGATATAATATTTTCATTATTCTTACATACAAAAATGTCAACTTAATATAACTAATTTATAATAATGATTTAATTTTTTTATAATTTCCTCAAGTTTATTTTTTTGGTGTACATGTCAATTTAATATAACCAATTTTAGTAGTGTGTTAAATTTTTCATAATTTTTTCAAATAACACATGAGATGAATATTGATAATTTAGTAATACAAACTTAAATAATGTAACTTTATATAAAATAAATTTGATTTTAATGATAAGTATGAGTTAAATAATAATATAAATATTCAATTGATAGAAATATACAATTTATATGTGAATTAGGGATGGATTTATAATTTTATATTTCCTTACAGTTTTAATATATACAATTCTATATGTGAAATAGGGATAGATTTATATTTTTAAATCTGCTTATAGTTTATCTTTTTTTTTGTAAACTAGGGAGGTACCATTCTTTTTCCATTACTTCGAATTGAAACCATTACATTTTCATGGTGGCCTCAACTCGCCCCGAGGGGAAACCAGGTCTGTTGGCCACCTTAAGTTTTTGACAGCCATCCAAAAACAAAAAATACTGATTCTTCTTGTCCATGCTATGTAAACTATACATTCGAAAAGATTACTACTGCTTCTTGTTTGCATTCTTAACTGAAAATAGAAACTAAACTATTCAACCGTTTTCACAAAAAACTACAGACAGTATATACATATCTTCCAGTGTTAGTCTGCCATGACTTCCTGCTGTCCTCTTCTTTCTTTATGCTCGGGTTGGTTTCCTCGATCAGCTACTGAATCTCCTCTAGTTTTTTATATTAAATTATCAGAGTGACTTGAATGTTTTGCAATTCTTTCTTCAAGTTTGGGATTCCCTATGAGAGTTCTGTCATCTCCATGGCCACTTGCTCCATCGCCTTCGCCAACATCCTTTTCATGACCCAGTAAACATGCAAGGCCTGTTTATATAGAGACATGCGGCCTCTTGTGTTCCCTAGATCCGGGAGGAATTATTCCCGGTCTTCCAATTCTGACCCTGATTACCCTTGGGTCTCTTCTTCCTCTAGATGCTGGATTATCCTTCTGATGTCTTTATTGGTGTTCTCACAGCAGGCTTCCTCTGCAAACTGAATCCTCTTCTTTAATGTTTTCTTATATTTTCTTACTGGTGTTGGTTCATTCTCTACCCGTCTCCCTTTCAATCCTCCTCTTCCTCTGCTTCGTTGTCCTCGTCCCCGTCCTACTCTTCCTCTCTTCCTGTAATTTCCCTTACCTCCCCGACTCTTCATTCCTAAGGTGATTCCGAAGTCCCCTCTCTTCTCTTGCCATTTGTTGCTCCTATCTACTTACTCCCTGTCCTCCTGTATTCTATCCTTTGCTGACCCCACATCCTTCCATATCTTCTTGCGTGGTTGTTCCTCTCTATCCTGGTCCGAGTCAAACATTTCTACTTCTTCTTCCGTGTCATCTTAGATCCTCTGATACTCCTCTGCCGCTTCTCCCTCTTCGATTCCTTTTCCCTTCTTTCCCTGGATTCTCTGTTCTATGTTGTCTTCACCCTCGTCGTTCCTCATTCTCTTCCTTGTCGCCATTCGATACTTCCTTCCGGCGTTGTCCGCTTGTCTTCTCCGCCTTCTCTACCTTACTATTAACCTGCCTAGAGCTTTCACTGCTCTGTCTCTTCGCAAATCCTCGGCACAATTGTTTAACGTTATCCTCTATTTATCTCGCCTTCCTTTATGATGTCTCCTCTGTCGATTCTCCTCGTCTCTCGTCGCTCGCTTCACCTACCACCTGCGGTCGTTCCCACGTCCGAGCTCTGCCGCATTACCTCCACTGGCTTCTTCCCTCATTGCCTCGTCGTCGTCCCTTCTCGATATGATACCTTTGCTAATAATCCCTCTATCCTCCTTCATCATTACGTGACTGTCTTTTGCCTTGTCATCCTCTCTTACCTGATCTGTATTAATTTCCCCGATCGCCGTCATTATCACCCCGATCGGGGGTGCTTAAATAGTTTGTCTTAATTTGGAAAAGTAAACCTAGTATAATTTTTTTAAATATTTATTATTTTAACTTAATTTTGATATAAAAGTTTATTATATTGTTAGATCTAAGGCTTTTGTGATCCATAATGTAGATATCAGTCTTTCCGTCGTTAGGATTGGGTCAACACTAATGTGGTTCATCCTCAGGATGAAGCTTATTAAGTTATAAATACATAATTTTGAATTAAATAGGTATAAAAGTATTTTACAATTTAAAAACTTCACAACTTTGGTAATAAAAATGACATCTTTTCCTAAAGGTAGGAGTTATTATCCCCATGTTACAATGTTAACATTATGGAATTTATTTATTTATTTATTTATTTATTTTAATTTTTAATTTTTTAATTTTTGACTAGTTAATTGGGTTGAAGCCTTATTCTATAATCATAGTTCTACTGCAGATTGGGGTTGATAGACGTGCAATTTAGCTCATTTGTCACATCTCCTCACCCTTGCTCCTAAACTGCTCCTACACACCTACATATGACGACGGTTGTTTGCCTGGCTTCGTTGGTCTTTTCCCTTCTACGCATTCAGAATCATCAACATGTTGACATTTGAAATTTCTACTTTCAACTAAAAGCGAGTTGTATGTTATTATATTCCAAATCCCTTTGTACACAAATATGTAATGTATGTATCTTCCACAGTAATGTACGAATTCAGGGGAATATTAGAGGAAAATTCTCGTAGGTCATCATTTTATATTTAATAAGTTAAAAAAGTAATGATTTGATTATTCTTTTCATTTCTTAATTATGCATTAGATTTATAAAAATATAAAATTTTAATACATTTACTATAAGTTTTTAAATTTTAATACATTTACATGAACCATTTTGAGTAAATCATGAAATTACGAGAAAAATTTTTCTATCCAATGAGATTTGTGAAGCTCGAAAGGTATTCTAAATATATTGTGCAAAATATTTGCTATAGGGAAAAGGGGAATTTCAAGTATTATGTGCAAAGGCATACTTAACAAAAATGCTAGTCAAATTAAACCCCGATGTTATAATGTATAAGGTCGACTTTGCTCTCCCATTCATATATGTTGTCGAATTTGTTCCTCCATTCATATATGTTTTCATTGGTTTTTTACTCTAACTTAATTATAATTAAACCAAGCAAGAGTATCTAGAATGCAACCTTTTTTTAAATGTGGCAATTAGTTCATACTTTTCAAAATTCAATAATTAAACTAAGCAGCACGAAATGCTAGCTATACGGCCTTGTTTCATATTATTATAAGTAAAAGACAATTATTTTTTTAATTTATTAATATTGAATTCTAGTTAATTAAGTTTATTTTAATTCATTTGGAAGAATGATTGTTATCTTCCCCATCTGTATTTAGTTCCTGCAAAAGACATAATGAGTTTTGTTGTAATGGTTTTGAACATTGTTCTTGAGTCTTATGTGTATCATGGTATAAACCTCAAGACTTGAATTATTGACTTATATACGCCTTAAGGGTTGACCTCTTTAGCTTGTATAGTGCTAGGTACTTAGTCTAGGTTTGATTTGTGTTGTAAAGGCAAGCAAGAAGGAGCTAATTGTTGGACAATTTTGTATGGTTGTATGTTCCTCTATTATTTATTATCGCAATAGTGTTTATTTAATTTCTACATATGTTTTTACCCACATGCTAGCTCAATTGGCAATAGTCATGTTATGAATTACTATGAAATTCCTCATGGGTCAAACCAACCAAAATCTGCATATTTTTTTATCATTGATTAATGTAGGAAGCATATTCAACAACTTGGCTTCTTTTTGTATCGAATCCTACTTACCTCAAATACAAGGTGTTCCCAACAAGGTTTCTAAATTTAATCTTGCTTTGAGTGGGAGATTATGTAGAATGAAAATATATTGTAATGAAATGACATGCACAATAATAATTGAAATGGAGTATGAACTTGAAGCATTTGGTTTTGGCTTATAACATGCACAAAGAAGCATGTATTTGTGAGTATATGGATAAATCTAGCACTTGGATGCCTAGAATTGTTGACTACTTGATTCAATTCACTATATTTGGAACAAAGAGGGATGCAAATAAAGAAGTGGGTAGATTCTTATCATATCATTTACTTAGGTATACAATGATAAGTACCTGGTTTATTTCATTGTATTTGGAGCTAAAGAGATATTGATGATGAAATAGTTTTATGTTTCATACCATCAAATGTTCATGCATACAATTGTAAGTATATTTATGGAGTTAGATGTATCAAAAATGTAAATGGGCATATAGTTGTAAACATACACTTGGTTTCATGGTTCACCAATGTAAAATCTAGATGTATACTAACGTGATAAGGGGCATATCATATTTTCAAATACCTTGTTAATGAGCATTAAGGAGGATAGGTGTTTATCCCAAGTCAAGTGTAAAGGGTGGAATGTTGGGTTAATCTTGGCTTGGGAATAAAGTAGTTAGGATAATCTTAATACAACCAATAAGAGGTTTATCATTAATTATTGATGGGCTTATGGAATTGGGTAAAACATGATATTTCCTCATGGTATTTCATATGAGGAAGTCTATTCAATTGCGTAAATATTATACCATGATGTATCAAATAATGACTTAACACAATCAATGTATTATTTTAAAATGCTCTTGTTGAGCACAAAGACCCCATAGTGTATTGTAACCATTTACTTTTTCAAATAATGCATTGAGTGTGTTTTATAGATTTGATTTTTTTCTTCTAGAAGGGTTTTCCAAAAAAAATTGTTCTCCAATATGTATATATGTATGTATGTATGTATGTATGTATATATAATAAAAATATTAATAATAATAATAATATTTTGATGCAGGAGCATTCAACCCAAGAGAAAATCATTGTAATTAAGTAGACATAGGGGGTAATGTTTTAGAGAAGTTAGTTTCCTAAGTCTCAAACTAATGTAATATTTAGGCCTTTAAGGAATTAATTATATAATGAGAGAAAGTTGTAAATGCTCTCGAATAAATGAGAACATGAGTGGGCAATAATGAAAAAAGTGTCTAAAGTCAATTAGGACTCTTTAAGTAGTTCCATGATTTGAGGAACTAAGGAGAGCTCTTATGAATTAAATGGAGATTAGAAGTGGACATAGAGGATAGAGCATTTAGGAGTCAAACCAGGATTAATTCAATGAACCTTTCTGGGATAATTGTAAGCCTACAAGCAAAGTAGAGGAGGAGGCCACGAATAGCTGAGGATCAAGCCTGTACCAGACACAGAGTCTCGAATGTAATCATGTGTTTATATTTATATATATAGAGATTTATTGTTGACTGTGTCAACATGTGGAATGAGTATTTCATGAATGAATTACTTGTGAATTCATAGGTTCTGTAATAGGTTTGTAGATAGAGTTCAGAGGAGTGCGCAGAAGAGCAAAATGATTTAGAGGGATCATAATGGGTCATTGAATCAAATTAAGGAAACAGAGTGAAGATTTGGAGATAAGTTGTGAAGAAAGAATTCACTGAGGAGTTCAGCTTAGAGGAAGTTGAGCAGTGGAAGCAGAAAGCAGAGTTTGAAGAAATACGTCGAGGAGAGGAACGATTCGGAGAAATCGTAATGGAGCATTGTATCCATTCGAAGGATCCAAGAGGATAGTGATCAAAGGAGCATGTGGAGTTAAGCTCAAATCAGAGTAGCACAATAGAAACAGTGAAGGATGAAGAACCTTTGAAGAAACCTGGAAACTATCGCAACCACTGAAAATGGTGTAAAAATTAAGTTAATCAGAAGAATGGATAAGTGAAGTATCCATGCACAATAGCCATAGAATTGAGAAGACCAACGGCTAGAATTAAATCGCAAGAGTGGGGAAATCGAGATCGCATCGAAATCCTTCAAAGGAAGGAAGCGACTGCGACATGCGATGTATAGTTGGACCCGAAACCCTATCGAATATGGCCTAAAACCCGTCGGGTCCGAAATATATGTCAGATCAGAGTTTAAAGTGGAAGATTCAAAGATCAAGCAATAACCGATAGCAATATTGCGACATCATCGATAAACGATGAGGTCAATCAGAGATTAGGTAGATCGGTGATCGGAGAAGGCAGAGATCAGAAGTTATAGTGGAAAGGCTCGTAGGAGAAATACCTGATGATAATTATAGTTGCGGGTGTAATGTTTTTGAGTTCTGGCCTATGTGTTCTGGCATAGTTTTCCTTTATATTTATGTTATTCTCATGATTTCGATATATATGTGTTGCACGAGTCTTTTAATGCAAAAGTGATGTTAATGATTCCGATAGTCACAAATAGGAGTCACAGACGTGGTGAGGCATGTATGTATGACCCGTGAAGGGAGCGATGCCTGATGGCGATAAAGGTAGCCTCAGGAAATGTGCAAAGGTCGTACCAAGAGGAAAAAAGGTGTGTTTGCGTATTTTTTCCTTTTTAAATGGTTTTATAAGGAAAATAGCGCCAATGGGTAAGTTTTATGTATTAACCATATATAACCAAAAGTAAGAGGGAAAAGGTTATATATGCAGACTTAAGGAGTTTAAAAGTCCCGATAGAAGGTTTAAAGTGGGGTGATTAATTTCCTTTCAAAAGGAAAAGGTGGGTTAATGTGTAGACTTTGGTAAGTCTATGAATCATTCCGCATGAGACTAAAATAGGGCCTTAACCATAGAGATGGAAGATTTGACTCCTTTGTGAGTTAAATACCTGGAACAAATGTGTGGATTCATTTTACATGCATACTGTGGGTGTAAGCGGGGGTAAACCTGCATCATTTGGTATCAAAGCGGAATTGTAATCAGAGCGGGGAAAGATTTCCTATGAAAAGGGGTTTGCACACAGAAAGAAGGTAATGTGCATAAGTTAATTGATGAATGATAGAGGCTACAACAAAAGATTGTAAGGGAAATTTTGGAGTTCTTGGGAGATTGTAGCAGTTCCAGCAGAGGCTTGGAGTAGACAGGAACAGAGGAGTCCATGAAGAAAAGTGAGAGCAAGATTGCCTAGTACAAGTTTTGAAGGAGAGAGGACTTGGAGACCAAATAGAGGAAAATCCATTCAATGTGCAGAAGAATGGGAGAATAATATCATACACAGATCTTGGAGGTAAGATAGTGTGTTTTGTTTCAAATTGAAATTGAAGACTGTGGTTGCAGATGAAGCATCTCAGCAAAGGACAACAAGAGAAGCTGTGAGAGGAGAACCAGATGTGTTCTTAAAGACAAATTAAGGAAAACACTCTGAAGGAAAAGTGGCAATGAACCTGAAAAATCCAACTAGAGATTGGAAAAAGAGGATAGCTAAAGTGTTCTCAAGAGAGAGTGAGAGATTTCAGAAGCCTAGAAGGATAAAAGGTGTTGCTCAAGAGGAGGTTCTAGATAGAGGACCCGTACTCACCAAAAGACTGAGTGAGGAGAGCTTAGTGAGGTAAGATTGCAGCGAAGAGGACTAGTTGTTGTAGAGGCTTGTTGCAGATAAATGAGGAGCTCATAAAGAAAGAGGGGAAGAAGATGACTACTGATAGTCATAACAGAGGTTCAAAGAGAAGCCACGATGGAAAAAAGATGAAGAAAGAGGTCGCCAAAGTAGATGGAAAGAGGATGAGTCAAGAGGAAATTAACAAAGAGATTGCAGAGTTCAAAGAATAACTCGATGCATTAAGGAGAACACTTGAGGAAAGCCAGAGACTAGGTTGGATCTTGAGGAAGAAGCCAGTGGAATGGCATGAGATGTATAGAAGGATACAACAAAAGAAAGTAATTTTGTTAAGGGAAAAACTCAAGGAAGTTGAGTTGGAAATGGAAGAGTACATTTGTGAACCAGAACAGGGAGAAATTCTAGGATAAAGTGAAGATGAAGACTTGAAGACTGAAACTTCAAGTGAGGCCAAAGGGTCATGTAGAAATTTTGAATAATTTAACACATATTCAATAGAGATTATCCTGATCATGTACTATTGCGGAAAAAATACACAATACATAAGCTCCTCTACGTTGATCAACAATATAGCAGCATCAATAACAATAAAACATCAAGAGCATTCACACATTAACACAATATGTATCCCGGGGAAAGCATCGCGCTAAAAACCCCAACTATCTGTATATTAATGATTGAGTCATGTAACATTACACAGCATAATACTTCTCACAAGTATCTCCACCTCTGTTACACACAATACAGCTCAGATCTGATCTCCAAATCTCTTCCACTGCTTGCCTGCCTCCACTGCTCAATACCTGCTCAAGAACTGATGAGAATGGCTTCCCAAACTCGTTTTTCACCTGCAAAATAGTCACTCACTCTTTGTGGACGTGAGAAAAGGCTAAAATGTGGGCTAAATAAGTGAGCAAACTCATTGGCATACTCAATCCCTTGATTGTGCAAGATCTGATGCACAACTATAGTCACAACTGATAGCAATCTGATTCTCTACCACCTGTCCCTGTTGAACTGAACATGCACTGACATGCAACTGAGTTAACTGATGTATTCATTAGTTGTATTATGAGTTAATAACTTGTGAATTAATTAATAACTAATTCACTCAACTCATCTCTAGTCTATTTTCCAGTTAGACTAAATACAACCAGTTTAACAAAGCTAAACTGAACACAACTCCATCAACTCCACAATCAACTCCACCAAACTCAACTGATTGAGTTCTAACTGAAGTCATGCATGCAACAACTCAACTGACTCATAAGAAAAGCGTATTTCCTTCTGACAGCTGCATGTGCCACTTCTGTAGCTCAAACTGAAGTGCTCCAAGAGAATAAGATTAAGTTTATAGTCCAAATATTATTGTGAGATAATAATATTTGACTTTTCTATTTTTGACAGCCAGTCTAAAAATAGACTTTGATCACTCACACTTTCATCAAAAATAGAAGTCCATCTATTTTTCCCAACTTGATCAATCATCCATAAACATAGACATGATCCATATGTCTAAAAATAGACATAGTCTAAAAATAGACTTGCGCCAAAAATAGCCTGCGGGCCCACTTAGTGAAGGCGACTCTTTTCACTAAGCTCCATCATCTTGTTGCAATCTCAACACTCCCTCTCGACAAGATATGGATTATCAACAACCCCTATCCTGCCTCGGTGGTACTCGAATTTGCTCCTAGTGAGAGCCTTCATCAGAATATCAACATCCTGATCCTCCGTTGGAATGTACGAAAGTAACATGATCCTCCGCTGCACACAATCTCTGATATGATGGTACCTGATGTGCTTGGACCCGAAAAACCCAACCAGGATCATCCTCATCCACACAGATCTCTGCTTCCTGCTGTACCAAGAAACTACTGTCGATCCGATACTGAAGACCCCTCCTGATGTGCTCTTTCTGTCCGTTGGGCTCCCTACCCAATCTGCATCCTCCTGCCTGTACCAAGATCCATATCCCGATGTGCCTCTCAAGTGGCTCAATACATGCTTGCCCGCCTTCTAGAAGAGCTTGGTAGGCTTAACCATAGCTTGTGAAAGCTGGTTAACTGCATAGCATATATCAGGTCGTGTATTGACCAAATACATCAGCGACCCCACCAACTGTCGATAAACAGTGGCATCCACTTCTTCTCCCGAAGTGGCATCCTCCTTCCTCCAACCTCCAAGAAGAGGAGTATCAACAGGCTTGCAGCCATGCATGTTGAACTTCTCCAGTATCTCCCGAGCATACTTGCCCTGAGAAACAAACAGTCCACCACTGCGCTTCCATATTTCCAATCCTAGGAAATAGTGAAGGAGGCCCAAATCCTTCATCTGAAACTCTGTAGCAAGATCCTTCTTGCATGACAGTATCAACAGCTCATCACCCGTTAGAATCAAATCATCAACATACAGTACAATGATAAGCAACTTACCCTCCACCACAATCTGGTATAGGTTCGGATCCGCCTCGCTCTTGGAGAATCCAAGTCCTGTGAAATAGCTGTCTATCCGTGTGTACCAAGCACGTGGTGCTTGCTTCAACCCATACAACGCCCTCTTGAGCCTGCACACATGCGACTCGCTGCTGAAGACTTCAAAGCCTTCGGGTTGCTCAAAGTACACCTCCTCCTCAATGACTCCGTTGAGGAACGCAGTCTTCACATCCATCTGATGAATGTGCCATCCCATCTGCGCTGAGAGAGCAAGAATCGTCCGTATGGAAGAATACCTTGCGACAGGTGCAAAGGTCTCCTCATAATCGATCCCCTCAATCTGTGAAAAGCCTCGGGCAACAAATCTTGCCTTGTACTTCTCCACACTCCCGTCAACTGCCTGCTTAACTTTGTAGATCCATCTCGAACCTACCACTGATTTCCCTTCCAGTCTAGGAACAATCTCCCATGCACTGTTTCTGACAATAGAATCATACTCTTCCACCATGGCGTCTACCCATGCGGGATCCTCCACAGCTTCCTCGAAAGAGGATGGCTCAGTCACAACACACTTGCTCATAAGAGCCATGTATCCAGTGTACCGATCAGGTGACTGTCTCTGCCTGCATTGGGCTGTAGGTGGTCCTACAACTTTCTCTGCATCTTGAGCCAGTCGCTCAGCTTCTGTCAAGCGCTTTCGCCCTCTGATGGTTGTCGCTGCATGAGTGGTCTCTTCCACTCCATGATCCTCGTCCTGTGGCTGATCCACATCCTGAAGCTCATCCTTAGGAACTAATAGCTCCTCATCTGCATGCAAGTGTAGCTCCCTCTCAAGCAAACACTTCATGGCTTTCTCCTCCTGAAATTTTATATCCCGTCGCGCAACAGTTTTACCACTGTCTGGCAAATACACATGATAGTTGTGGGCCGTATCAGTGTACCCCACAAATATCCCAACCTCTGCAGTCGGCTCCAACTTCTTTCTGGCATCCTTCGTCACATGCATGTAAACGTTAGCACCAAAAATCCTCAAATGAGAAAGATCAGGCTTCTTACCAGAATAAGTCTCCTCAGGTGTACTCATGCCAAGTATCCTATGAGGACAACGGTTTTGCACATAAACTGCTGTATTGCATGCTTCCGCCCACAAGTGAAGGGTAGGCCCTGATCATGCAACATTGCCCGTGCAGCACCCACAATCGTTCTGTTCTTCCGCTCAGCTACCCCGTTCTGCTGTGGGTTATGGGGAGCTATGAGCTCTCTACGAATCCCTTCTGCCTTGCAGAAATCCTTGAACTCGTCCGAGATGTATTCACCACCATTATCGCTCCTAAGAGCCTTCACCTTCTTCCCGACTCCTTCTCGACCAGTGCTTTGAATTCACAGAACTTTGAATATGTCTCGCTCTTCTTCTGCATGAAGAAGATCCAGCACTTACGAGAGAAATCATCAACAAAAATCACATAATACCTGTGTTTTGCTGTCGAAGCAACTGAGAAAGGTCCACACACGTCTGTGTGAATTCTCTCAAGGATCGTCGTGGCGCGACTATCCTTCTCGTGAAAGGTGGCTTTCACAAACTTCCCCAAAGTACACCCCTTGCACTGATCTGATTGCGCAAGTGTGCCTTTAGGAAGCCCTGTAGTGATCTGCTGCAGTATCTTCAAGGCTCCATGGTGAAGGTGACCCAATCTCTTGTGCCACAACTCGCCATCATCCCGACTCACCAATCCTTCTGCCTTGCCTGCCATTGCTGCGCATCCATCTACATGCAACTGATACAGGTTCCTCACTCGAACCCCTATCTTCCGGGTCTCACCATTTGTCTTGCTGCTTAGGAAGGCCTTTCCCTTGCTAAAAACAACATCATACCCCTTGTCTTCTAACATCGCCACTGAGATGAGATTCTTCTTCAATCCTGGAACATGCATGACTTCCTTCAATACAAAGGGTTTACCAGACTCCCTCTCAAAGGAAATGGTATCGATACTGGTCGCACTGTATCTACCATCATCGCCCATCTCGATGTGCACTCCAAGATCTTTGTCCTCCAGATCAGAGAACAAATCTCTATCTCCCGTCATGTGAAAAGACGCACCACTGTCCAAGAACCACACTGATCCCATCACACTTGAAACCAAGCATGCGATCAATGAAAAATCAAGCTCAAACTGAGAGGCTAAGGCCTCTCCCCCTGCAGATCCAGCAACTTGCTTGTTCTTCTTCTTCTGCGGACAATTTGTGGCATAGTGTCCATGCTGGTGACAGTGAAAACACTTCACCTTGGACATATCCTGCTTCTTGCCTTTCGCACCAGACTGAGAAGCTTTCTCGTTCTTCCCCTTCTTTGCTTTGGCAGCCAAAGCACAATTCTCTTCATCAGATACCTTTGATGAAGATCCATTCTCACATTTATTGTTACTAAGTTTATCCTTGAGCGCCAGGTCGCTCTTGCTTTGGAATAACATTTGCAATCCGTTGAAAGACATTTTCAACAACACTGCTGCAAATTCGATTTCCACCAGCAACCAACTCAACCGCTTCCGATCTAGAATTCGTGAGAACAAAATATTTCTCGTACAGAGATTGACTGTATGGGCATTCACCGGATATCTCACCTTCCAAAGGAAGGATGAATCCAGAGGCTACCTGGCCCGATTACAGACTCTGCCTGAAGAAATAGAATGTAAACACTTCCTGAATAGTAGATCTGATGATCAACAGCTCCGATACCATGCAGAAACTTTTTCTACAATTATCTAGCTCGCTCTGATACCATGTAGAAATTTTTCTACAAATCATCTAGCTTTGATACCATGTAGAAACTTTTTCTACAATTATCTAGCTCACTCTGATACCATGTAGAAATTTTGAATAATTTAACACATATTCAACAGAGATTATCCTGATCATGTGCTATTGGGAAAGCATACACAATACATAAGCTCCTCTACGTTGATCAACAATATAGCAGCATCAATAACAATAAAACATCAAGAGCATTCACACATTAACACAGTATGTATCCCGGGGAAAGCATCGCGCTAAAAACCCCAACTATCTGTATATTAATGATTGAGTCATGTAACATTACACAGCATAATACTTCTCACAAGTATCTCCACCTCTGTTACACACAATACAGCTCAGATCTGATCTCCAAATCTCTTCCACTGCTTGCCTGCCTCCACTGCTCAATACCTGCTCAAGAACTGATGAGAATGGCTTCCCAAACTCGTTTTTCACCTGCAAAATAGTCACTCACTCTTTGTGGATGTGAGAAAAGGCTAAAATGTGGGCTAAATACGTGATCAAACTCATTGGCATACTCAATCCCTTGATTGTGCAAGATCTGATGCACAACTATAGTCACAACTGATAGCAATCTGATTCTCTACCACCTGTCCCTGTTGAACTGAACATGCACTGACATGCAACTGAGTTAACTGATGTATTCATTAGTTGTATTATGAGTTAATAACTTGTGAATTAATTAATAACTAATTCACTCAACTCATCTCTAGTCTATTTGCCAGTTAGACTAAATACAACCAGTTTAACAAAGCTAAATTGAACACAACTCCATCAACTCCACAATCAACTCCACCAAACTCAACTGATTGAGTTCTAACTGAAGTCATGCATGCAACAACTCAACTGACTCATAAGAAAAGCGTATTTCCTTCTAACAGCTGCATGTGCCACTTCTGTAGCTCAAACTGAAGTGCTCCAAGAGAATAAGATTAAGTTTATAGTCCAAATATTATTGTGAGATAATAATATTTGACTTTTCTATTTTTGACAGCCAGTCTAAAAATAGACTTTGATCACTCACACTGTGATCACTCACACTTTCATAAAAAATAGAAGTCCATCTATTTTTCCCAACTTGATCAATCATCCATAAACATAGACATGATCCATATGTCTAAAAATAGACATAGTATAAAAATAGACTTGCGCCAAAAATAGCCTGCGGGCCCACTTAGTGAAGGCGACTCTTTTCACTAAGCTCCATCATCTTGTTGCTATCTCAACAGGTCACATGGTTCTAAATTTGACAATTTGTGTATGTTTGTAGGTGAAACATGTAAAGAAGGAAAATTTGTTGATATTGTCATAAAGGAGAAAGAAGACAAGCATAATCTAAATTTTGTTCTGGAAGAAGATGGGATAGATAGGTCTCATATATAGTTGGGGAAATATATCAAGCAACCAAGTGAAGGGCTTGAAGATATTGAAGAGGAGACCATCAAAGAATTTCTGAATCATATGAAGGATTTAGAACAACAAGGAGATATGATGGCTAAAGCATCCAGTGAGACCATAGGGTCTTATGTTTTTAAAGTTGATAGTTTGTGTATGATGGCAGCTATTACAGAAGAAAAGAAACCCATTGAAGATATCTTCAGAGTAGATGAAGATCTAGAAATAAAAGGTGACAAGGAAAACTTCTTAGAAGAAGAAGAATTTGACTGCATACAAAAGAAAAATTCTATGGATGAGTCTAAAGAAGATGTCATAGAGATGAAGAATCAGGATCTTATTTTGATAAAGAATGAAGGAATACCGTCTCAGAAAGGTAATCAAATGAGTTTGATTAATGTTATCGATGAAAACCAAATACAAGAGAATATTAATGAAGATGATGAGACAAGGATAACTCTAGGAGAAGAGTTACAGAGGGACAACAAGGAAAAATGTACTGAATAAAAAGAGACTATGTTATATGAAAACATAGTAAAGGATCATCAATTCACCATGATGATAAGCACAGTGGAAATAGTCATGGAAGCTGTTAATACAATCAAAATATATATGTTGGTGATGATAGATCTCTTAGTGTTGTAGGAACTAGAACTGTTCATATACACAATGGTCAATTTAATGATGTATTATGTGTTCCAATGTTATCCTGCAACCTTCTATCTGTATATCAGATAACTCATTCAGTTGAAGGTAAAATCGTTGAATTTTCACCTTACGATGTTGTAATTAAGGACCTAAGAGATCCTAGAAAGATTTTAGCTATTGGCATTGTTGATGATTCTACAAGGTTGTATAAGTTTCACAACTTTGGATCATCAAATATTCCCTCAGTATTTGTTGCTCATAATGATGAAGTGAGAAAACTTTGGCATGAGCGATTTGGTCACTTAAACTATCGCTCTCTTCAGAATCTATGTAAAGAAAATATGGTGACAGGTCTTCCAATGGTATCTTGCAGAGATGGTGTTTGTTCCGGATGTGTACTCGGAAAACATCATCGTGATAGTTTTGAAAAACGTGCCTCTTGGCACGCCTCAGCCCCTTTACAGCTCATGCTTAGTGATTTATGTGGTCCACTTCCAGTTGTTTCCTTCTCTGGCTACAAGTATTTCTTAACTTTCATTGATGATTTCTCCAGACGCACTTGGGTATACTTCTTAAAACTCAAGAGTGAAGTATTTAACATGTTCTTGGCCTTTAAGACCTTTTTTGAAAAACAATCTGGACATCAAATTCTTAAGCTAAGATTTGATAATGGCGGAGAATATGTTAACAACAAATTCATCAACTTTTGCACTGAGAATGGAATTCAAATGCAACATACTGTTCCATATACTCCACAACAAAATGGTGTAGCTGAAAGGAAGAATCGCACCTTAAAGGAAATGGCTAATTGTATGCTTCAATCTAAAGGACTTAGTCTTAATTATTGGGCAGAAGCAATTAACTATGCAAATTACATAATAAATCGCACTCCTACTAAGGTTTTAAGGAATATCACTCCAAAAGAAGCATGGAGCTCAATCAAACCAGATGTAAGTCACTTTTGTGTTTTTGGAAGTGAAGCATGGGCCCACATTCCAGATGAGAAACATAAAGCTTTAGAACCTAAGAGTGAAAAATGTATTTTTGTTGGATATTCTCAAGATGTAAAAGGATATAGACTTATTCCACTTAAGTCCAAAAATGTTATCATTAGAAGAGATGTAAAGTTTGATGAAAATATATCGGCCTGCGAGCCCAGTTCGGCGGATGTGCCACCTCTCCCTATCTCTTCTACTTTTGAAAATATTTCTTCTTCAGATGATGAAAGCGAGGATGAAAATCTCCCCCCACCTTCTCAGGATCCTCCTTCAGCTCCTCAGCTTCCAAAATGGGTTCGTGCTACTCGGGATGCAGTAGGTGATCTTGCCGGTGATCCTACAGATCAACGACGTACACATTCTCAGTTTGATATAGCCTCTTCTTTACTAGCTCAAGCTTCAGTGAATTATGATCCTGACACATTTGCAGAAGCTTCAGGCCATCCAGATTTGGAAGTAGCTACGAATGAAGAATATCATTCATTATTGGCAAATGATACATGAGATCTTGTTCCTCTACCAAAGGGACGAAAATTTTTTAGACGCAAATGGGTTTACAGAACCAAGTATGGACCAGATGGGAAAGTTGATAAGCATAAAGCTCATCTTGTTGCTAAGGGTTTTTCACAAGTTGAAGGCATTGACTATACTGAAACCTTCTCCGATGTTTCCCAAATGAACTCTATCTGCCTTGTTCTTTCCCTTGCTGCCTCTTTCAAATGGGAAGTCCATCAGATGGATGTTAAATCCGCCTTCTTGCATGGGGACTTGCATGAAGAAATCTATATGGAACAACCTATTGGCTTTATACAAACAGACTCCAGCCTTGTATGTCATCTTAAGAAATCCCTTTATGGTCTCAAGCAATCTCCCCGAGCTTGGTATGCCAAAATGGATAACTTTATTTTAGAAAATGGCTTTTCTAGGTGTTATTCTGACAATACTGTCTACACGAAGAAAGTGGGCAAGTCTCTTATCATTCTTGTTCTTTATGTTGATGATCTTATCCTGACTGGTAGTGATCCAAACCTTATAAACCATGTGAAGACTAGCCTTAAAAGGAAGTTTGAAATGACAGACTTAGGACACTTACATTATTTTCTTGGTCTTCAAGTCTTGCAATCCAAGGAAGGTATTTCCCTTTCCCAGTCCAAGTATGCCTGTGATATTCTACGCCATTTTCACATGGAAGACTGTAAGCCAACCCCTTCTCCCTTTCAGTCTGGAGTCAAACTTTCAGTCACTTGTACTTCTCCTGAAGTTGATGCTACCTTATACCATCCACTTGTAGGAAAACTTTTGTATCTAACCCATACTTGTCCTGACCTTTCCTTTGTTGTTAGCCTTGTTGCTCGGTTTATGCAAAACCCACGTGAAAGTCTTGGAAAGAAGCTAAAAGAATACTTCATTATGTTCGAGGTACAGTTCAGTTTGGGATTCATTATAGTGCCGAAGCATCTCCTCTATTGGTTGGTTTCACTGATTCTGATTGGGCTGGTGACCCTGATGATTGGAAGTCTACTGCAGGTTATGTGTTCACTCTTGGTTCAAGACCTATTACATGGGCTTGCAAGAAACAAGGTGCCATTTCTCTTTCTTCAGCAGAAGAAGAGTATCGTGGTGCCGTACAAGCTAGTAAGGAAGCCTTGTGGCTTCGTCAGATCCTGTTAGAGTTTGGCTTTCAGCAGCAGCATCCGACTATACTTTGGTGTGATAATCAAAGTGCCATTCAACTATGCAAAGATCTAGTCCAACATCAACACAGCAAACGCATTGAACTTCACATGCACTTCATCAAAAAGCTCATCCACGACCATGTTCTTGAAGTGCAATATTGTTCAACAAATGATCAAGTTGCAGACATCTTTACAAAGGCTCTCACAGAGGCGAATTTCACTAAACTTCGATTTATGGTTGGAGTTCAGGAAGTTGTCACTAAGGGGGGATAGGCTCTAGTGCCTTCTTCCTTCTCCTATTGTGTCATATTTGTAATCCTTCAATCCTATCCCAAGTTGTTCTTAAGGGGGGATGTTAGGATATTCCGACACATAGGAAATAATTAAGTATAACTTGGTCTAATATAGAGTTAGGTAAAGTGTGTTTCTTTACTATGTACATTTTGTAACTTACAATTCGACGGTCACGATATGTAGTGATCCGATGGTTCATTCTCTCCTCAGTATTATCGACACTTGATCCGTGGCTTAACACCCGATTGGTCCATGATCTCTATTTAAAGAGCATGGAGGGTCATTTGTAGGTTAACCGTTCATGAGATAAGCTTATGTAAATTTTCATTATTTTATTAATAAATTGCCTGAAGTGGTCGCGTTGGCTCAGGCCGTGGACTGCTTCCCTCTTTGAGGGTTTTAACCACGTCAAAAGTACTGGTTTATTGATCTGTGATCTGTTTGTGAGCGGTGTCCTTTGGTGTTCTGTCTGAGGAACTTACCATGTAAATTCCTACATTTATTACTTTTCTTAAGTGAGAATTAGCTAGGAAATGAATTTGTATAAAAAAAGGCATCCCTAGAGAGATGCACTAAAGAGCATAAGAAATAGTTACAGGACCATTTAAAATCATAAAAATATTTTTTCCAAGATATTAAAGGGCTAACACCTAACATGGAAGTGGAACATGAGATATAGTTGTTTCATGATTCCCCATTGCAAAGCATTAGGTTGTACAAATAATCCATCCTGGAAGTAAAGAAAATGAAGTGAAGAAATAATTTCCATAACTAGTGGAGTAAGTAGTGATTCAACCAAGTACCCCACCTTGTGGGTCACCTATTATCATATTACCCAAGAAATATGGGACTCAAAGAATGTGTATCAAACATAACACTCACATAATATAGTTGTCCATACTTCCACTAGTAAGTTTCCTTTTGAAATTTGTTTTGGGTAATTTTCACCTTCTCCCTTAGATGTTGTATATGTATAACAAGGAGAAGTGAGGGAAGGCACTACAAGAGAAGAATTAAAGGTTTAAAATATTTTTGATGAGATTAGAAAAATTTTGAACAAGTATCCTACCTAAATGGAGAGGTATGATATAAAATCAATCGCATATAATTTGTCATCTATTTTGGTACTTTTTGTGTCACAGAATTGGAGTTGCCCAATTCTAGAACCCATTTGAAGGGCAACCACTTTTTATGATAAAAAAATTTAGCATAGCTCCCAACCTCTCAACGTGTCTGTACACTTAAATATTTTTCTAATCACACAAACATCACTTAAATAAATGTCTGTATGTGGAATTTGTGCCTCATGTAAGCTAATCTATCATGTTGCTCAACATGCTAGTAATTGGATGTCATGTTATCTTCCGTTACTCACACATGTGGAGCTAGTATGTGTGAAAATTAAAGGTCATTCTAAAGGGTCTAAAATAGTAAAAATAATTAAGGTTTAGGCATGCAAAATCCCTAATCATAAACCGTAAATGGATATTAAGAAAGGCAGGGATTTCATTCTTATTGTATTAAGTACTATTCCATAGGAGATCATAGCATTCATAGTGGGATATTAAGGGAGAATAGAGGAATAAGGAGATCCTATAGCAGCCATATTGGAAAAGTGTCCATTGCATATCCATAGTGGGTAACCCTTTCTTTGTACTCACATTTCATAATTAAGAAGAAAAGTTGAGCATAGGTCTCACCTTCTAGCTATTTTTTTCTTGTATTAAGCTTTATAAACAACCATGGATATTCCACTAGAACAATTCTTCACAAAAAAGTATGATAAATTAACAAAATATTTACTATGAATGCTAACTCCCTTTAGATATCATATTATTTATTTATTATTTTTATTCTCAAATGAATATATTAGTTAAAATGTGAGAAACATGGAACATAAAAAATACACACATCATCCATAATAGAAACAATTTTTTCGTTGGGAAACTCTTACAGGAGAAAACCTAGTTAGAAGGTGAGGTTACCATGCTCACTTTTCTTTGGTATGGAAATATTCATGTACAAAGGAAGAGGTTATCTCTATATATTTACTTCATTTGTGGCCTATAAGGCTGCTATAGAAATTTATCCCCCTTTGTTCTACTCTACAACTTCCCACTCCTAGTTTTTTTTCTTAACCATGGAACAAAATCCAATATCATAGAATAAAAACCATGCTCCTCCTAGAATCCCATATTTAACATAACCTAATAACCAACTATGGGTAAAGCTTGACTCCCTCAACCCTCAACTAGTGTTACAAGTTAAAACCTTCTATAGCATTCTTCAAAGTCCACATCTGGCTAGCCCCATTTGCATGAATAATGAGATGCTTATATGGTATCCTCTCCTATCATGGTGGTCAATGTGGTAAGGAAACTTATGTGATGCATAACTTTTGAATACAAACTACTATTTATGTGATTCTTACATCATTTAAAAATCTCTTTGAGTGTAGAACAATGTCAGAGGGGCTAGCACAAACAAGAAATTTTTGAACCCAAAAAACATCATTTAATGCCTCAAAATGGATTTTAGAATATTTTTAATCTCAATTCTACAGACTGGGACCCACCTTTAAAATGAACACAAAAGATTATTCATCCTTTTTTTTCCATTTTGAAAGTATTGAGATGGATGAAAAATAATATAATGATCCAATCTAAATCATATCAGGGTTTCCCATGGTACACCTTGTATTCATTGTGTGAATGGTGTGTCATTCTTGTCTCTTTAATTTTGGATTTTCAACTTATTTTAGTTTTTTTTTGTTAAGTTATAAATATTAAGTTTGTAACTTTTAGAAAAATATTGCATGGTAAAAAACATTGTAGAACATTATAAGATATATTGTGAAGAAATGTTACTATGGAATGTTCATTTTGTTTTGCAGATCACTAGTGAATTAAGGGCTTTGAGTAGCCCTATTCTTAATGGAGTCCTTTGGAAAATGTTTTTTCTTCCTCTAAGCCTCCTTCTGTGGCCAAATTTTTGGAAAGAAAGAATGAGCATAATTCTATAATACAACATGAATATAAGTATGGTAGTGACACATATAAATTGAATGTGCATGTAGTAAAAAACTTAGGTAAATACTTTTCCGTCAATGATTATCTTAGAAATTTAGAAACCCACTTTGACAAATCAACTTCCACTAGAAAGTTTTCAACCCTTATGATTACATTGAATTTGAAAAATTGGTCTACCTACAAATTTTTTCCTTAGATTGTTCTAATCTATGTAGGGTGATTTATTCAACCAAATTTCAATAGGTAAGTCTAGGTGCTTAGGCCAAATAGATTGTTTAAGAGTGACCATATTTCTAGGATTAAAAGAAGCACTCGATTGTTATATAGATAAATATGAAAATCCCTAGAACTAAGCACCACTTATGTAGTTTTTGCATATTGCACAGACCTAAAAATAAAGTTCAATAACCCTCTGACCATTATATTTAACCTAGGATCATACCCAAATATAAGATTTTAGGTTTGTTGAATCCAATCATTTAAGGAAAGCTCCAAAATACTCCACCCATGAAAATTCCTAATTAGTGCTTTCCCTTCATATTCCAATTGTTAGTCCACCTAAATGATGGCTCCTAAATTTGTCCTTTTTGGGACCTCCTTTTATGTGCACTTTCTCCTTTTATTTCCCTCCTTCTCAATAAAATCCCCATAATCTAGATCAAAGAAACCCCACAATCAGTCAACCCTTTTGACACAATGACCTTCCCTATAATCCCTCTCTCATCTCTAATAAATTTGTTTGAAAAAGGATACCTTGCTCTTTTTTATTTTAGGTTTTCTTTCCCTTGGGATAATTCTTATGAAATTGAAAACTTTATATTATTTTTTGACCTACTTCTTGTTGTACAATGGTCTCCAAGCTATTTACAATTACTTCCACAATCTTCAAACATTTCCACAATTACTTCATGATCATAAGTATTGACATGTAAGCTCGACCATGTACCTATAACTTCATGAGGATTAACATGCCCTTTAATTATTCAACCCACCACATTTGTATCTATTTTGGAACCTTTTTTTTATAATTCTCCTTTTTCATGTTGACCTGCACAAGGACCATTCAAAAATAAATATCTTTTATATTGACCCCGATTAGAGGCAAATATTTCTCATTCTTAGAGGGCCCTCTAAATAATAGTCAAATAATTAGATCTTCTTTGACTCCATGACAAAACTCTACTTGTAACATCAATTAATATATTCATTTAAGATCTTTGTCATCAATTCATTAGTTTAAGATGAAGGAGATGTGTAATTCATTATTTTTACACATGGCATTCATGTGGACACACGTACAACCAACATAGATCCATATTAAACCTAGATCTATCAAGTGTTGCGATGGATCGAAATTCTCGAGGTGCAAACATTTCTTCAAGCCTTATAATCAATAAGATGTTTACACCTTAAGAGAT
This sequence comes from Pinus tabuliformis, assembly GCA_031772625.1. Lineage (NCBI taxonomy): Eukaryota > Viridiplantae > Streptophyta > Pinopsida > Pinales > Pinaceae > Pinus > Pinus tabuliformis. The sequence continues at coordinate 726,619,956 of CM062809.1, read as the reverse complement.
TTCATCCCTCTTGACACTTGACATATGTGTGGTTAAGATGGATTTATGTTGGTTTTATAATATTTGCAAATACAACAATAGTAACAAAACTAGTGTTCCAAGAGGTGCTCTATAGCCCATAATGAGGGAGATGTTGTAGTGTTGGTAAATAAGTGTAAAAAAATAAATATTGGATTAAATTTTTAAAATAAAAGAAAATCATAATTGCACCGAAGGTGCCCTTTTTAACATTTTTCTGTCTATTGTTTTGACATGGGCCAACTTTAAATTAAGAAAAAAAAAAAGAATTACACATCTTACTGTAAAATTGACCATTTTGCTCAACAAATTATATATATATATATATATATATATATATATATATATATATATATATATATATATATATATATATATATAGAGGAACTTATCATGGAGGAACTTATTAGAATTTGAATAGTCTCAAATCCCTAGGAAATTGGTGGCTGAGAGCCACGAATATATTTTTTTTTAATTTATTAAAAGTATTGTACCATTTTTCTAAATAAAATTTTCTTATATAAAAATGAATGTTATAAATAATAATGATGAAATTATCATGGAGGAACTTGTTAGAATTGGAATAATCTCAAATCCCAACGAAATTGGTGGGCGCGGAGCCATGTGGTACCAATCTAATTTTTTAAATTGATTAAAAGTCAACTCAACCTAACAAACATTGTAATACACTACATCCCTTGATAAACATTAAGGCTAATCATATGGTGAGCATACTCCTTTGAGAATCAATCTAGGCCCTCAATTGAAAAAATAAAAATAAACAAGTCAAAAGATCCTCATCCACCTTAAGTTGAAATAAAAAGCCTTCCAAATTAAATTAAATTAATATATTTTTTAAAAATAGACATTTTATTACATTATAAGAAATTCAACAAAATAATGTTATAAATAATAATGATGAAATTATCATGGAGGAACTTGTTAGAATTGGAATAATCTCAAATCCCAAGGAAATTGGTGGGCGCGGAGCCATGTGGTACCAATCTAATTTTTTAAATTGATTAAAAGTCAACGCAACCTAACAAACATTGTAATACACTATAGCCCTTGATAAACATTAAGGCTAATCATATGGTGAGCATACTCCTTTGAGAATCAATCTAGGCCCTCAATTGAAAAAATAAAAATAAACAAGTCAAAAGATCCTCATCCACCTTAAGTTGAAATAAAAAGCCTTCCAAATTAAATTAAATTAATATATTTTTTAAAAATAGACATTTTATTACATTATAAGAAATTCAACAAAATTTTCATTAATTTTAAAAATTAAAAAATTATTTATTTAGATAAGCATGTATATTCTGGAACGGTTTTCAGAATTTTAATTTAATTATCAATAATTATTAGGTGGATGGTAAGGATTTATCCTGGATGAAATATTATATAATTTTCATAGTAGTATACATAAATCAATGATTGAGATTTATCTCCAAAGTAGTTATGCCTTTTTTATGATTTTAATTAAATTAATTAATTAAAAAAATGATATATGAACAAGTGTCATATGAAATGAGTTATGATATTTTTGGCATGTAGTATTGATAAGCCATAATAATGACCCATGATATTAACAAAACCTATTTAAAAATTAAGAATGTGCATGATAAAGTAGGGATAAATATATTTAATTAATCTTTAATATCTATCCCTTTTTGAATTTGGTCAGGTTAGGCATTGTTTGCCTTTTTCATCTCCATTTGACATTTATGTGTCTTGTTTTGACCGACTTTAACTTAAGAAAAATAAAGAATTACATGTCTAAAATGGACCATTTTGCTAAATAATATTTTCTTATATATAAATGAAAGTTATAAATAATAATACTAAACAAATATTTCATAGACAAAATTTAAATTTAAATTTAAAACTATAATTAATGGCTCCAGGAAAATAACTCCAAATGAATTTGAAATTTTCAAATGAGATAGCTAAAATTCTAAAACAAACCACCTTTATGTTGATTGCAGAATATTCTAGAATATGAATTTCACTCCATTGAAATATGCTATTTATTTAATATCAATATCAACACACACTAAATTTCGTCGTTTCCTCTGTGCAGTTACATTTTTATGTGACCTATGGTAATGTTTCTCCTCAATAACTTGCATGTTATAGCTTGAATATAATATGTATATAAGATTTTGACATAGTGGTATAGCTTGGATATATATATATATATAAAAGATTTTGACATAGTGGTATGATTGGAAAAAATTGATTTAGCAAGGTGGTTCGAGCAACATCTGTGAGCAGGCATCAACACAAGTGAGACTATTGCAATCTTGAACACAATTCCTCCCCTCCATCCTCCACCCTTTATGTTGTTATCCTTCCTTTGCTGCAACATTTTTGCAGTAACATCATAGGCATGTTCAGTTCCTTCCGTGTATATTTGCACCTTTAGGGGCAATTGATAGTATAGACATAACATTAAAATATATAGCATATAAATAGTAGCTATAAATTAAGATCCACTTTACTATATAAATTAAAACAAGTGTTGCAAAGCAACTTAGTCCTTGCCCCTCAAGTTAAAAATTATTTTATGGTAAAAATTGTATAAAAAATTCTCTCCTTGTGGGATGATAGGGTGGTTGTCTCACTGGGATGTTATCCCCTCCACCTAGTTTTGGGGATAGCATGACCTGTCATAGTAAGGTTGGAAGGAGCTAAACTATGTGTTTTTCATATATGTGGCTTTTCGGGAGGTTGCTAGTTCCCCATCAATTTTTTTTCTTTGAAATAAAAATGCATAAAAAATTGTTAATGGTTCTTAGCATATGTAAATAAAATTGTATAAAAAATTGTCAATGGTTCTTAGCATATGTGGCTTGCAGGCTATTGTATATATCTCGAGAGGTTGCTAGTTCTCCATGAACCATTTTTCTTTGAAATAAAAAAGCACAAAAAATTGTCTTTGAAATAAAAATGCATAAAAAATTTCCAATGATTCTTAGCATAGGCTAGTGCATATATCTTGGGAGGTTGCTAGTTCCCTCTGAACCATTTTTCTTTGAGATACAAATGCTTAAAAAATTGTCAATGGTTCTTAGCTCTGGTAGAGATGGTGGTTTTCCATAAAAAATTTGTGAATGGTTCTAAGCATATGTGGCTTGCAGGTTATTGCATATATCTCGAGAGGTTACTAGTTCCCCATGAACCAGTTTTCTTTGAAATAAAAATGCATAAAAAATTGTTAATGGTTCTTGGCGAGTGGTAGAGATGGTGGTTTTCCATCCCATCCACTCATGTTAAAGTCTCCAACAACACCCATATCTTGTCATAGTAAGGTTAGAAGGGTAAGCATCTTGTTAGAGTCTAGGATTTGGGATTGCAACTTTGGTGGTCTCTAGATGCCTCAGTCCTAGGCACCCATGGCTTTCATAGTAAGAACGATGGGACTGAAACTTCAATGGTCTCCAGATGTCTCAGTCCTAAGCACCCATGGCTCATCATACTAAGAATGGAAGGATAGGCATCTTGTTGCAGTACGAGATTGCAACTCCAGATTTTGGGATTGCAACTTCGGTGTAGGCACCCATGGCTCGTCATAGTAAGAATGGAATCAGAGTTTGGGATTGCTTGGCATTGCAACTTTGGTGGTCTCGAGATGTCTTGATCCTAGGCACCCATGGCTTGTCATAGTAAGAATGGAAGGATAGCCATCCTATTGTAGTCTGGGATTGCAACTCCAGTTTTCAATTTTTTGGTGGTCTCAAGATGTCTAGGTCTTAGGATAAACAATGAGTTTCTAATATATGTGTTCAGCTGTTGCATATATCTTGGGAGGTTGGTAGTTCCCCATCTTTTTTTTCCTTCAAAAAAATCACAAAAAATTATAACCTAGATGGGTCAATGCTACCTACATTAATAATGGTTCATAGGCAATGGAATCCTATATTCATGCTTTGGAGGAACTAATAAATTGAGATGTGAAGTGGCTATGCTTGACACATGGACTTGCATAAATTTTGGTGGGTAGTAACCATTAGTAAGTCTACACATTTACAATTTTACTCGTACATAAGTACTGAAGAAAACATAACTAATAGTGAAAAGTAATTTCTGATAAAAATATTTATTTACATCTTATTTCTATTCAGTTTTTATGCATAGACTTGCTTAAATTATTGTGGGAAATATGTTAAATATTTTATTTACTTCCTTCAAAGCTTAAGAATAAAAAATAACTATAGAATTATCTAAATACGATGCATGAGTATTGCAACTATATTCATAAATTATGACATAAAATATGTGAGGAAATTCTCCACATGGCAACATCATGTAGAAAGATTGCAATAAACCTTTAAGTTATGGTCCAATCAAATATTTGAAATTTTTTTTTTTTTAAATATTGATTTTTATTTTTATTTTTTAAGTTAAACATTATTAATTGTATTGGTCAATGTTAAACCAATAGTGGTCAACAAACAAATCCTGCTTTGGGAGAGACTAAAAATGATTTTATAATGATATTTAAATTTAATTAATAAGCACGTAAAAACTTAATACTTACTATAAACTTACAATATAACAAGATTTATAACCACGGATATTCACTCCACTTTATCAAAGATATTATTAACTTGTAAAAATGTGTTCTTACACTACCATGGGGCAATACCATAGCTTATCAATACCACATGCCAAAAAACCATTATTTATTTCACAATCAAAATATTTTACAGATATTTTAATTTGATTTAATTTTACAATACAATTTTAATTAAATATAAACGTAAAAAGGTTATAATTACTTTTCAAATATATCTCGATTCTTTATCCTCATTATTGCTAAAAATATTATGTGGATATTCCATATAGATTAAATAAAAGTTTTAATAAAATTAAAAATGAGAATACTTTTGTATATAGAAATGTGAAATTTATATAATATAAATAATAATATTAAAAACCAACATAAATCCATGTTAACTTAGGATTTATCTAGTGATGAGACGAACAAATATCTAGAAGTGTCAATCTTTACTAATTTTACATTCAAAAAAAGTTTTGTAGCTTGAAAGATTTGATGTCTCTTGGCTCTTAATAACAAATTGATTAAGAGTGAATTACTTATATTTTTATATTAAACTTAATTACCTTTTTACATTGAATTAGGTTACCTTTTCTATCATGTTTTGTTTTGATATTAAGATTTACAAATAACCCCATAGTCCCTAATTATTTGTTTTTGAAAATGTATCATGATGTAGTAACTCCCTCCCTATTAATATTGAATTTAATTTATATTTCAACATGCATATTCATTTTAATGAATCTCAATTATGAGTTTCTTTGTTAAAGCATGCCTTTTCAGAATGGATCATGGATGTGCGGAGATTATAACTTTGTCGTTACCCTTAAACTAGCAATTTGATTAAAAGGTTTCTTTGTGTTTTTTAATTGATTGGGTTGACCTATGTTATGAAAATATTGCATCATGTCCTTGTTTGTAAAATAACTTTGCATTTAATTATAAGATATTCTTATTTTTAAATTTTCTGGAATTTCGTTGAAATGTTTTGATTTATTGATGCAATTCTAGTTATCATGTTATTAAGTTTTTATGTATTTAAATGGAAATGGAGGAATCTCTACCTATGTGTATAGGACATAACTATTAACAAATCTACTACATCAATATTCCTAACACTTATTTTAAGACTTAGAATCTAGATTATCATATCTATTATTGTGTTGTTAAGTCATTATATGTTCACTTTGTTATTACAAGATGCTTCTTTTTGATGGTAGGTTAGAAAATTGAATTAGGATAAAAGTTTTTTCTTTCGAATAAAACATATACATATAATTTAAATTTATTTTAATGTGATATGCATATTGTGATTTTTAAGGAAAAAAATTTATAATTTTATTAATAAAAGAAAAATACAATATAACAAATTGAAAATTCAATTTATTTTTTTAATTACTTTTTAAATTAAGTTGTCATTATATTTTATTATCATTATTTAATTTAATGCTTTATTTTACAAATAGTCTAATATTCTCTCCCATATTAAGCTAATATTTAAATATTTACACACATTTACAACTACTTCATCTCTGCCATATTATCGAAATATTTACACACATTTACAACTACTTCATCTCTGCCATATTATCAACTTTTTGGCGTAATAAAATATTATATCAAAAAAATTACATTACAACAAATTTAATTGAATCAATTTATTATTTTTAACCCATTTTTATTTGAAAATACATTATTTATTTATTTAATTAATTATAACATATCTTTCCGATTAAATTACAATTTACAATTACCAAAATATCTCTCCATACTCCATTATAAAGCGCTTCTTTTAATGCAATACATAATATTAAAGAACAAATTAGTTAAAGGTGAATTTCTTATCGTTTTACATTTACAAGATTATGGTGGTTTCGTCATATGTTAGGTGAGGTCCCATGGGCTTCTCATCACAAAAAAAATTATAATATTTTGTTTAGAGATGTGATTACTTAGAGTGGTCATTGCACCCAAGATTCTAAAAGGAAAATTTTGAAGCAGTATCATAAAGTACTTGCTGATATCGACTTTGAATTTAAACACGATTTATTATGAGTTCTATTTGCATTGCATTAAACTAGTGATTTGATTAATGATTTTTTTTTTGTGTTTTCTAATTGATTACGTTGACTTATATGATCAAAATATTGTATTTGTATTTTTTAATTGATTTGCGGTTGACCTATGTGATGAAAATATTGCATCGTGTCTTTGTTTGCAAAATAAATTTGTGTTTTTATTATATAATCTTATTATTTTTTTAACCAATTTTCTTAATTATCTTATTTAAATTTATTTTAAATTTCTTAATCTCTTGATACAATTCTAGCTCACTTGTCATTATGCTTTTGTGTATTTAAATAAACATTAAAAAATTATACTGATCTATGTACAAACCTATTACTTCAATATTCCTAATACCTACTTTAAGTCTTAGAATCTAAAACACCATGTCTATGATTGTTTTGTTACGTTGCACGACACATCTTCTCTCTATCGTTACGAGATGCTTCCTTTTGATGATATGTGAGAAAAGTGAATGAGTATACAAGTTTGTTCGATAATTATAGATTTATTATTTTACTAATGATATATTAAAATGATTTTTTAAATATATAAGTATGGACAGAAAATCTTATGTTTGATATGTGGTAAATTTATTTATAAAGTAAGGAGGTAATCACTGAATTTTATTTTATTTTATTTTATTTTTTATTTTTCTAAATAGAAGAATAATTTATTCATTTTAAATTAGAATAATAATCAATAATCTATATATTATTTTTTTCTTAAGAAAAGTGTGTACACTTTTCTTAATACAAATTAATAATAAATGATTGGTTTTTGTTTTGAGAGTAATATTATTTATTTGTGATTTTTGTTTCGTAATAGTATTTTATTTATTTTTGATATTTTTTAATATAAAAATTAAAAGATAAAATTAAATTTAAAATATGGTAGAAATGTGTAACATAATGTAATGTAAATATTTTAATTTGGTGAATATAAAATAGAAATAACAAAATAAAAAGATGAAAATTATGAAAATTTTGGTAAGATTTTGATAAAATCTGGAAGGGATTTTTGTAAACCCAGGTTATAGCTGTAAAACTTTAAGATTTTGGGTGCCTCAAAGGTTTTTGATAGTGCTGAATCCATTTCCATCATGTTTAAAAAAAAATCTCCATGGTATTGACCCATGGGTTTAAGAATCCATGGTATTGACCCATGGTATTCATTGGAATATAACTTATTTCAAGGGGAAATTAAACTAGCCTAGATCCATCTTCTTTTGATGTTATATTTAGATACATATTAGTAGTTAAAAATAATTAATATCATTTTGTATTAATGGAGAAAATAGTTACATTGTTGTAACGTTCTCCCTAGTTTAGGATTAGTACGTAAAGTTTAGGGGTTTGGGTGCAACTTCCTAATTTCTAGTATTGTATTTAATGATGTAATCTTTCATTGATGAATAGTAGAGTGTACGAGAGTGATCTCTCTGTTTTTGTGAGTGTAGTCTCCAGGTGCAGGCCACACCTGAGAGCTACATCTCTTTCTTTTCAATTTTGTTCACATTTTATCTTGGTATCAGAGCTCAAATTGGGTGAGGCTGATCTTTTGTCACCTTTGTGGCTGAAGTGCCTTTGTAGCTAGCTTGCCTGTGTGGTAGAATTGCCTGTGTGGCTTGAAGTGCCTTTGTGGCCACGTGTACACAAGAGCTTTGTGCTCAATTGAGCAAGTGGATTGCAGAACACCTGGCTCGGACTCAGATATTTTTTTTTTCTGAGCGGAAAGGATATTGGCGTGATTTTCGCGCTGACAGAAGCGCCAGGAGGGGAATTTGCGCGGATGTTTTGGGATTAATCGCGCCAGAGCGCCAGAACATCCGATTGGCACAGAATTTTACAGATTAATCGCTCCAGCAAAATTACTCCAAGCGATTTTTGATTGGAGCAAATTTTTCGCTCGGGAAAGCACCGATGCAAAGGGGGATGTGCCAATCTTCCTTCAAGGGGATCTGCAGGAAGCCTCAACTTAGTTTGGTGGTTTTCAAGGGGTGCAGATCGGCAAAGTTGCAGATCTATTTGGGAGAGGCAGATCAGATCAATTCTTCGGCTGTATTGGAAGCACCGAATTTGCTCATTGGAGCAGGATTGCCAGACACTGTAGATCGGTGGTAGAGGTGACAGATCGATCTGACAAGTAGTGTTTTTTGTTGTTGGGCAGATTCATTTTGTAGATCTGATCAGAATGAGTAATATGATCCGAATGAGTAAACGAATTGGAAGTTTAAGATCCAGACCTTGCTCGACGGTGTGAATGCTTGGTCCATAGTTACAGGCGATGAGCAGAAGCCCAACGCAGGGCCACAGGAGCAAGATTGGGAAAAACGAGAGAACAAGGCCAAAGTCTTGTTGAAGATGTCTGTGAAGGACAATGTTATTGCGCAAATTAGAGACTGTAAAATGTCCGCAGACATCTCGACAAAAATCAAAAGTCTGTATGAGACCCAGAATACAAGCCGAGTCTTGGCACTTAAAAGCAAGCTATTTTCAATGAGGATGGACGAAAGGGAGACTGCTACTGCATTTGTTGCGAAAATTAAAGATGTGAAAGATGGATTGAGGGCCATTGGAGTGGCGGTGTCTGATGAAGATCTTGTCGAAATCACAATGAACAGGATGCGAGATGATTTTCAAACGTTCATCATTGGAGTGTCGGCAAGGGAGAAAGCGCCCACATTTGATGATCTCACAGGGATCTTGCAGCAAGAGGAGGAGCGGCAGCAGAACTTGAACCCCCATAGTGATGATCTTGCGCTGATGGTGAAATGACAATCATTCAAAGGAAAGCAGTCACAACAGAAATCAAAGCAAAAATGAGGAACATCACATAAGAATTCGCATTCTCATAAAGGTATGCTTGCAAATCATTCTGAAAAGAAATGTTATTATTGTGGAAAGAAGGGTCATATACAGAGTGAATGTTATAAGAAGCAAGCTGATGATGCAAAGAGGAGGCAGGCAAATGCAAAGCACAGAGGATACTTTGTTGAAGAGGAAGACTTCGGTCATGAATTTCGACTATTCACAGTCAACTGTGCCCTTTCAGCATCTAATGAGGACGATATTTGGTATGTCGATTCCGGAGCATCCTCTCACATGACAGGTAAAAAGGAACTTTTTGATAGTCTTGAAGAAAGTATAAATGGATCAAAAATATATCTAGGAGATGATAGTGGATACGAGATTAAAGGTCATGCGGTGATTTCAGTTAAGTTAACAAATGGAAAAATTAGTCACCTTACAAATGTTTTATATGTCCCTAGAATTAAGAAAAATCTGATATCTGTATCCATGATGGTTGATCAAGATATGCAAGTTGAGTTCTTAAAGACTCATTATGTGATAAAGGATTGTAGGAATGAAATAGTTGCAACAGGCATGCGAGTTGGAAGCCTATACAGATTGGATGCAAAAAGTATACCAAAGCAACCCATGGTTGTAGGAGGATTGACAGCCGAACAACTCTGGCATCAGAGGTTCGGTCATTTGAATTTGCAAGACCTCATGTTATTGCAGAAGAAAGGAATGGTCGAGGGACTCCCTATCTTTCGTAATATTCAGTTAAATTGTGATGGTTGTGCCTTAGGAAAAATGTATAGAGAATAGTTTCCTGTGCATGATAGGAGGAAGGAAACAGACATTTTAGAACTAGTGCACACTGATGTATGCGAACCTATGCAAACAAGGTCGCTAGGAGGAGCATATTATTTTCTATTATTTACTAATGACTGCACTAGATATTCATGGGTTTATTTTTTGAACAAGAAAAGTAAGAATTTCCAGTGCTTTATAGAATTTAAAACCTTGGTGGAAAAACAGTTTGGTAAGAGTATAAAAATTCTCCGATCTGATCAAGGGGGAGAATACAAGCTAAAGGAATTCATAAAATTCTGCAAATCTCACGAGATTGTTTAGCAGTATACAGTGCCACACACACCACAACAGAATGGAGTTGCAGAGTGCAAAAAACAGAACCTTGGTGGAGTGCGTAAGGAGTATGCTACAAGGTAAGGGTCTGTCTAATAGTTTTTGGGTAGAGGCTATCAAAACTGTTGTATATTTGAAGAACAGAAGTCCTACCAGGTATCTTGGCTTCAAAACCCCTTTTGAAGCTCTATATGGATTTAAACCAGCAGTAAACCATCTAAGAGTATTTGGGTCAAAATCATTTGTCCATATACCCAAAGCCGATAGGAAGAAATTAGACCCTAAAGAAGTTAAATGCATCTTTGTTGGTTATGGCACAGAATTTAAAGCATATAAATTATTCAATCCTGAGTCTCGTAAGACATTTTCAAGCAGGGTTGCAGTGTTTCATGAACAGGTACAGGAAGGGAAAGATGACGTTGGTGATGATTGGCACATTCCATTGTTGTTGGAGGAAAGCAGCGAGGATGAAAGAGAGCAGGAGCATAAAGAATAACAAAAAGAAGAACAACAAGAAGGTGATAATGCAAGCCCAGTTATAGCAGAAGAAAACAAATTTGAGGTAAGTCCCCTACCAAGGAGATCAGGTAGGAAGACTCAATTACCATTAAAATTGAGAAACTATGCTTTGATGTCAAAGGTTTTGAACATCGTAGAACCCTCTAATTACAAAGAAGCTAGTCACTTTAAGGAATGGAGAGCTGCAATGAATGAAGAGATGGAATCAATTCTTAGAAATGATACTTGGGATTTATTTGAGCTGCCTAAGAATAAAACACCCATAGGATGTAAATGGTTCTTTAAACCAAAAATGAATGCAGACGGAAGTATAGAGAAGTTAAAAGCTAGGCTGGTTGCAAAGGGATATTCACAGTAGGAAGGTATAGATTTTGATGATACTTTTGCACCTGTAGCAAAGTTAAATACAATCAGAATGCTTATTGCTTTAGCTACTAAATGTAATTGGGAATTACACTAGCTTGATGTTAAATCTGCATTTTTAAATGGTGATTTAAAAGAGGAAATTTACTTAGTACAGCCAGAAGGATTTGTAAAGTAGGGGCAGGAACATCTTGTTTGCAGATTGAAAAAAGGCTTTATATGGTTTAAAGCAAGCACCCAGGTCTTGGTACAAAAATGTTGATTCTTTCTTTGTAGAGCATGGCTTCCATAGAAGTTTAAATGACCCAAATTTGTATACCAAGTACAATAATCAGGGGCAGATTATTTTGATTTCTTTGTATGCGGATGACATGATTATAACAGGAAATGCATATGATTTAATCAGAGGAATCAAAAGGCTTATGGCACAAGTTTTTGAGATGAAAGATCTTAGAAGCCTTCACTACTGTCTAGGATTAGAAGTATGCAGAGATACTGTGCAAACTTTTCTTACCCAAGGGAATTATGCCAGAAATTTGTTGCAAAAGTTTGGTATGGATCAGTGTAGATCAGCAGCGACACCTCTGTAGCAGAATCTGAAATTGAGCAGTGACGATGGCACTAAAGAGGTTCATGCCACAATGTACAGACAGTTGGTTGGCAGCTTGATATATCTTACAACAACCAGACCTGACTTGGCATACTCTGTTAGTGTGTTGAGCCAGTTCATGTCGAAACCACTTGAAAGTCACTGGGTAGCAACAAAGAGAATGTTGAGGTATCTTTGTGGTACTGTTAATTATGGTATCTTATACACTAATATATCTGATGTTACTCTAGCAAGTTTTTCAGACTCAGACTGGGCAGGTAACTTGGATGATCGGAGGTCCATCACAGGTTACGCATTCAACATAGGATCCGGGGTCATAGCATGGAGCAGCAAGAAGCAGAGTACTGTAGCCTTGTCTTCGTGTGAAGCTGAGTATCAAGCATTTTGTGCATCAACATGTGAAGTGATCTGGTTGAGAAGGCTTCTCAAAGATGTAGGAAAAGAACAGAAGAATCCCACTTCCATCAAAAGTGACAACCAGAGCACCATTAAATTAGCATACAATCCAGTGTTTCACAAAAACACCAAACATATAGACACTCAGTTCCATTTTGTTAGAGAGAAAATACAGTCAAAAGAAATTGCTATTGAATATTGTAAAACTTGTGACAATGTGGCCGATATTTTTACAAAGCCTCTTGAACGAGTGAAATTTGAATTGTTTAGAAGGATGCTAGGAGTCCAGGAGAACCCTTTCTCCATTAAGGGGGGGAGTTAAAAATAATTAATATTATTTTGTATTAATGGAGAAAATGGTTACATTGTTGTAACGTTCTCCCAAATTTAGGATTAGTTCCTAAAGTTTAGGGGTTTGGGTGTAACTTCCTAATTCCTAGTATTGTATTTAATGATGTAATCTTTCATTGATGAATAGTAGAGTGTACGAGAGTGATCTCTCTATTTTTGTGAGTGTAGTCTCCAGGTGCAGGCCACACTTGAGAGCTACATCCCTTTCTTTTCAATTCTGTTCACATTTTATCTTTAGTTGTAGAAAATTATGACATTGAATCCATGTAGGCTATAAAGGTAAAAAATAAATATTGATAGCTAGGCATTTGTCTGAGGTGGGGCAAATATTAACAAAAATGTAACTATTACATTTTATCCAATATTTTCCTTGAGTAAATTGTGATATTTAAATTGAGGTGTGACACAAAATATTAGGTAAATTGTAATAATATTATATTTTAATCAATATTTCCCTCCACTCCTCGCCACTTTTATTGGGTGGGGGTGGTAATAAATATTAGGTAAGGTTTCCCCTCACCCAATTCACTTTTTATTAAAAAAATTCTTTATATTTGAGGTTCATAAGTAAACTTAACTCCTATATAAATGTTTAATCCCAATATGGTAGAGATGTTATAAACTTTCACATTTTGACTTGGTAAAAACAAAATAAGAAACATAAAATTAATAATTATATTTATATTAATCATAATTAATAATTTAACCAGCCTAGATCCATATTAACTCCTGATCTACCAAGCGCTAAGAGGGAACAAATCTCTTGATATGAAAACTTGTTTTAAAGTGAAGAGATTTGATCTCTCTGGGCACTTGGTAGATCCAGAGTTAAGATGGATCTAGGATGGTATAGATTTCACATTTATAAATAGAATATTCTTAGAAATTTTTTCATTAACGTGTTTTATAATTTAATTTTTAAATGTGATATACATAATATTGATGATAGATCATTATATATAGATATATAACTTACATTTTTTTAATTATAAATATTGAATTTATATATGTTTATCAATTAAATTTAAGTATAAAATCCTGAATTATAATCATTACGAATATGAATCATTATTTTAATTTATATGGTTGAGGGGATTAATCCCCTCTCTTCCATATATTTTATGGATGCTACAATATCTCTTCTTGAAAATTCAAATGTTTACATTCATTTATGACTATTTTTTTCCAATGGAAAAATCGTAATCTTTCACTAAGTAGAAAAATTACATGTAGTAGATGCTTGTGGCATATGCGAGTACTGTTGATCCATGACCAATTTGAATCAAACTGTAACAAAATATGAATGGCCAGGCTATTTCCTGTACATATTCAAATTGTTTGTCTATATATTAGCAGATATAAATATTTACATATTTTGATGAAAAACTCTGATAAAAACAACAATATATATATATATATATATATATATATATATATATATATATATATATATAGGACCTATCCACCCTATGGTAATCCTGGTCTATATATGGCCTATGGTGATATTGGTAGAAGTCTACTCCCATTTGTTCAGAGATTATCCACAAGCCTTGGGTAAGTAGCGAGCCCTCCTTGGAAGGTCTATCAGCAACTTCATTATATTCCTTGTATATATGATGACAAGAGACTGATTTAAACACTGCTTTGTAATTGTAGACTTCATCCAAAATATTTTGTAGAGAAATAGCATGACAATGATTTTTGTTATTGAACCAATTGATAATAATTTTGGAATCCCCATAGATCTGGATTGAAGTGAAGTCATGTGCTAATGCAAAATGGAGCAGATGTCTGAGGGTAATAAGCTCATAAAAGTTGTTTGTACCCTCCCCTAGACCTAATTGGACCTTAAAGAAATGTTGTTCAGAGATGTATAGCATGAAAGCCCCTCTGCAACCATGTGGTTGGGCAGCTCCATCGAAGTAAGCCCATGGCTTGGATTTATCGATCCGACCGGATGTCGAGGTTTTGCGAGAGTGAGGGTTTGCCTCTTTTGGGATATCATGATAAGCTACTATGGCCTTGGCAATGAGAAGAGGCAATCAAGAAGTTTCATTCTTGGAAATAATTTTGTTCTGGATAAGCCATAAGGTCCAACAAATGATGAGAGGTAGGCATTGTGCCTTTGATCCCTAGTGTGCTGCAATCCACTTGTTCCATGCTTGGAGAATAGAAGTGCCTTGCCCTGCATTTTGGATAGAGAGTTGTTGAGTTGTAACTTGCCAGAATTGTATGACAATCAGACAGAGGAGGAACAGGTGTTTGTTGTTTTTAGATTCTTCGTTGCAGAGAATGCACCAGGTCGGGCCATGAATAGATCTGTGCATAAGGGCATCATCTATAGGAGTTTTGTTACATAAAATACTCCACATCAAGAGGCATTCCTGGGGAGGATTTTCATTTTCTAGATCTGTTGCCACCATGTTTCAGAGTGTGTAGGCTTGTGATCTAAGAGAAGTTGATTGTATCCCTATTTTGGTGTGTATTTCCCATGCTCAGTTGGGATCCAAACTAGTACATCTGGGTCATGATTTATATGTACATGAGCTTCAAAAAGAGCTGATAGATATGAATCCCAAGTCTGTTGCCACAGTGCAGGAATGTTCAATTCAGGTGTTGTCCTCCAATTTTGTCTGAATATAGTGTTGTGCTTGGGATCGGTGATGTGTGCAATCATCGAACTATTCCTATGTTGCAGGTATTGTATGAGTTCAGGTGGTAAATGATATCTATTACCCCCTCCTATCCAGGGATCAATACTAATGCGAACAAATGCACCATTGTTAATGCGCCATGCCAAGCTTGATCTAATGAAAGGCATCAATTGAAGGATTGATTTCCATACTATGGAAATGCCCACCCAAAGCCATTATGGTAATTTTATCCAGTCCAATAATTGTAGCGGCCATATATATTTGTGGTAGGACATAGTTGTCCAAATATTCTGTGAAGTGAGAAGGGATCAGCTCATCATCGTTGCAAGATCTTGGACAAAAATAGATAGGTATTTTAGTCCCCATTCCCACCATTTTTTAGGCAATGCCATTTTCTTCCAACTTACCCAAGCAAAGGTTTTACCTTCCTTTTGTCTGTTCCAAAGATATCGATAGCATATCTGTTGGATGTGCCCGAGTATTCCCCGAGGGATCCAGGCAAGTGACATCCAATATACAGGGGTGGCTTCTAGGACTGATTTTATCAGGACAAGGTGCCCAGCTCTTGATAGAAATCTATGATTCCATGCTTTCAATCTCTTCTCAATTTTAATCACTAACCAGATCCAGTCAACAATTTGGTAACTGTGGGGTTTGACCTGAAAACCCAAGTATTTCAAACCATCTGAGAGATTGTGTAGATGATAGCAAAAAATATGGAGGGAAACTCTATCCTCCTGTAGGGTGGTGTGAGACAGAGTAATAGTAGATTTTTCCTAATTTTTAGCCATACCAGTGACTTTTTCAAAGAGAATAAGTATGTTGTGGAAGGAAAAAGAATCCCTAATGCTGCCATCTGGGAAGATCATAACATCATCAACGAAAAGGAGATGTGTGAGATGACGAAGTTCGCTCATTTTCAATACTTTGAGTTTTCCTTCCTATTTTGCAGTGCCAATGAGCCTACTGAGACCTTTCATCACTATTAGAAATAGAAGGAGAGACAGGGCATCCTTGCTGGAGTCCACGTTCAGTATGAAAGAAATGGGATGCAGAGCCATTAATAAGTACACTGAAAGATGTGGAGGATATGCAACAGATAATCCAGTCTGTGAAAGCAAGAGGGAATCGTAAGTGGATCAAGATCATCTTAATGAAGAGCTAGCTAACACGATCAAATGCCTTCACAAGATCTATCTTGAGGATGATGCTTTTCAAATTTTTAGCTTTGATGGAGTGGATGGCTTCCTAGGAAATGCCTATGGCCTCATGGATCTACCTATTTTGGAGAAAAGAAAATTGCTCAGGATAAATGTGATGGGAGAGTATAGGGCAGAACCTGTTTGCGATGATATTTGCAATGATTTTTTATAGGGTATTGTAGAGAGAGATGGGTCAGAAATCATTGAAGGATGTTAGAGAGTCAAATTTTGGAATGAGAGCAATAAAGGTGGAATTGATAGCCTCATGCATTTTCCCAGAGATCCGACACTCTTCTACTATGTTGAGGAGGTCATTTCCAATGAGGTCAAAAAAATCTAAGTAGAATTCAATGGCCCAACCATCTGGCCCAGGGCTTTTATCTTTCTGAAACCATTTTAGAGTCCCTTCATGTTCATCTCTGGTGACGGGAGAGGTTAGCTCAACTGCCACTTCTGGATCAAAAAAGCTTCGAAAGTGCCCTGCTACTTAAATGATATTAGCAAGGTTTGAGGCAGGTGGCTCCTTGTAGAGATGTTTGAAATGTGAGATACCCAACTGTGATATTTGATTAAAGGTTTTTGCGATACTTCCATCCAGTGAGGGCATTTTCCAAATGGTGTTGGAGGCTTTTCTTTCATTAGAAAAGTTTTGGAAGTACCTTGTGTTATCATCCCCAGCTTTGAGCCAGATCATATGACTCTTGAGTCTCTAGGTTTCCTCTCTTTCCTTGAGAATTCTGGCTCTTTGATTTTCTAGTTCAATCAAATTTAACTTGGCTTCAGGACTTAAGAGTCCCCTGTTGTGCTTATCCATAAGGTGCGCCAAGGATGATTCAACAGATGTGAGGATATGGGAATACCTTTGGAGTTTTCCCTCTGCCCACTTAATAGTAAGCTTCTTGAGATGTAGTAGATTTTGACAAAATCCATCAGCCCAAGTGTGTCCTTAGGAGGGAGGATTTTGCCTCTAGAAGTCTGTAACCAGCTTAATATAGGAGGGATCCAGAAGCCAAGATGAATTGAACTTGAACGAGGCTTTGGGCTTGATAGGAGGACCTGATATTTCAAGGTATATAGGCAAGTGGTCAAAGATGCCTCCAGTTCTAATTCGCTACCTTTAATGAGATAATCGTTGCATCATCGGATTTTTAAGAAGGAAACGGTCCAGTATTCTAGTGAGGGAAACCTCTCCAACTCTTCTGTTCCTCTAAGTTGGCAGGGGTCTATTCATAGGAATATTAGTGAGGTGAGCTTGATCAAGTAGGTTTTCCATGATATTGGAGAGTGGGTCTATCTGTGCCGATGTTCCCCAAAGTTCACTATATCCAATGGATAAATTTAGGTCCCCGCCCAAGATGAGATTATATGGAGAGGTAAGAGAAGATTTAGGAGTTGATTCCAGAATGCTTCCCACCCATGGCATGGCCCATAAACATTCATGACATGGAGATCCATCCCTAGCTCAACAGAAAAGAAATTGATACCAATGAACCCCTTTCCTCCCTAGGCTGCTATTAGGTTTATGGTTCAGGGATTGTATCCCAAGGCCAATCCACATGATCGTCTAGTAGCATCAAGAGCAAGGAATTCCCATCCACGACTTAAATTCTGCAATATCTGAATGATGTGATGGGCTTCGCCGAGGGTTCCTTGAAGAAGTATAATGTCTACAGGCTCAACTATAAATAACATCTGGAGGGCTAGCCTTTTGGGCGAGCTAACCATACCCCTATAATTGAAGGATAGGCATTTCATGGAGGAATTATGTCAAGGGTATTCTTCGATCTATGTTCCTGATCTAATGAGGTTTGGCTACCCGAGACCACCTTAGCACCAGCCCGGAGAATTGCATGTGAAAGGTAAGATTTGCACCTACGAAGGGGTTTGATGGTCGATGAGGGGAGGGACAACCCAAGACCAGAGAGTGTTGAATGGGTGTCCCCAGAGGGAGGCTGAGATCGCAGGTTATAATGGTGAGGGGGAGCAAGGGAAGGTGATGACCGAGGTAGGTGGACATCGATTGAATGGTAGGGGCAGTAATGGAGTAAACCAGGTGATGGGGGAGAAGGGGCCAAGGAATAGATGAGGGAGAGGTGGTGCGATTCTGAGCTAGTGCATTATGCAGATGTTGTGCAGAAGAAGTATGAGCAGAAGATAGAACAGGGGAAGAGGGCAGAGGAGTACCCGATGATCGAGTCACTTCAGCTGCAGCCCTAGCTCGAGTCAAAGGTGAAGATGGGGGTCTCGAAGATTTGCCTGTAGATTGCTGGATTGGTTGGGATGGAGTCGCCTTCCAATATGTTGCAGGTATTGAATATGGAGTCTTCCTGGGGGTGTCAAGGGTGTCCTTACCATTGCCTACCTCCTTTTCCATTGTTGCTTCCTGGGGTTTCGAAACCAGAGCACATTCCTTATACAAATGCCCAACCTTGTGTCAACGTCGACATCTCAATGGCACCCCCTCGTAATCCAGAATTTGAACCCTAGTAAAATTTCACCATTGTAGGGTTATTTTTTCTTCCAGGCCCTCTCGGGTGTCCAAATGCACCAGAATGCAAGCTAGGGTTCGATTTTTGGACTGTACAAGGGATTTTTCATAATCTAGAAAGGTGCCAAGGGTATTCCCAATCCCCTCGAACACTTCTTCAGACCAGTACTAGAGAGGTAACCGTGGTAACCGTACCCATAGAGGTCCAACTCCTATCTTCTCTCTTTCTGGATCAAAGAGAGGGCTCCATCTTTTGAGCAACACCGGTGTCATTTCGATATGCTAATATCGTGCTAGAGCCAGGTTCGTGTATTCCTCCAGGGAAAAATGAAGCGAAAACCATCCTCAAGGTAATATCTGGACTTCCAAGAGTTGAATGAAAATATATCCCCAAATCTCTTTAACCCATAACCCCAATCGCTCTGCCGTATAGGTTCTTCCATGAAACCTTCCCACTAGAAATTTCCCTGCTTTGTCGGTGACTTCCCCCATGGTGAGTCCTTCGCCAAACTTTATGGTGTAATCCTTGCTAGATGCCTTAATATGCCTTTTTTTCCTCTTCCCTATATGCGGAGCAGTAGGGTGGTCCTGTAACAGATCCGAGTGGCTATTAGATTCTAGGTGTGTCTCCACCGACCTAGCTTGGATGACTGGGGTATCAAAATAGCTGGAAGGAGGAGCTATATCCTGAGTTGCCTTACAGCCTTCGAGGTGGATGGGCATCTTCCATGTCTCTACGACCACATCAGGGTTGGATCCCGGGTGAGATGAAGTGTTCTTGGAAAAACAAAGATCTGCATCAGGCGCAAGGTCGAATAGAGGGGACAAATAGGTAGCTAGGAGGTTGAGGGTACTGGGAGACAACAGCAGGTAGTCTAGAGTAGGTGAGTTTATGGAGAGGGTCCCAATGTGTAGGGTGGAGGCCATAAGCCTGGGGAGGGAGACAATTGGCGCAAGATGCAAGCTGGACAGAGCTGAGGAGGCGGGAATTGGTCTAGGGTTAGGGTTACAGAATATGGCCTGCTCCAGGTAGGGATCTGGCAAGTAGTCTATGGCGTCTAGCTCCATACCCTCCATGCTATGCCTTGGAATGGTAGGCCGACCATTAACTGTCAACAGTTGGATGCAGATGCAGGTGAGAAATAGCAAGGTGCGGATGTTGTTCGGAGGTTACAGTGACTGCGGGTAACCGTGATCAAGATTACATCTAGGGTTTGTGTAGGTGGAGCTACAGCACGCCATCCTATCTCCTTCTTAGTCGTTTAGCATCTACACTCATTTATGACTATAATTTAGTAATTAAATTTAAATTTGAAATTTTGAAATATAATGATTACAAATATGAATTATTATTTTAATTTATATGTTCAAATAAATCTTTATATATGTATTACATTTTTATTCCTTTTCTTGAGAAAAAAATAGTAATTTATATTAATGAAAATAAAAATTACATTCTTTAGACACACCTTGTGTGTATTCAATCTTGAGCTAAGAAATGTTCAATACAAATATCATGGAACATAGTCCAAGTGAAAAAAAACCTATGAAAATGAACCCCAAGTTAACCATTACATACAAAAATCTATCAATAACACCCAACAAAATAAAGGGCCAGTATACAATCTCAACTGAAACCTCGAAGGTGGAAAAACATCAAGAAAAAATGACAACTTTTGAGTAGTGTTGGAAAACCCCATTGCCAACATCATAAGGAAGGCGTCTAAAAGAAACAAAAAAATTCAAAAAAATTTCATAAAGCCTAAGGGATGGCCACAACAACCTGATTAGACCATTCCAGGGACAAAAGGGTGCAACCAAGAAGAGGAAAAACAACTTGAGCCTAGTAAAATACCCTCGATGGCAGGAAAACAAAGGCCATAGGGCCTCAAAAATAGGAGTTAGCACCTAGCTTCAACGACATCAACCTGAGCCAGGAGCAATGAGGAAGAGAAGAAATTCATGTAAGATCCCATTCGAACCATCATCCGCATCACTTGAAAGTTGCAAATAAAAAATCGCCCACCAAAGAAGACCCTTAAAATTGACTCCAATTTTTTTTTAAAAGCATGGAATAAGGGGTAGGGTGTTTAGGGTTCCAGCCTCCATGGCTCCCACTCCATGATAAAAAAGTCACTGTGGAAATGGGGAAAACAAAGTAATGGCTGAAACATAGAGGAGGAGGCATGAAAACTTAAGAAAAACCAATAATGGAGGCGTTGGGCTGTAAAGCGAGGCTAGGGTTCTGTGATCCTCCACCACCCAATATACTAAACTATATAATTCTCATGTATCACATTTTTATTTGAGAAATATTTTAAAATATTTGTATTTATAGTAATATGTTTAGCATAGCCACTCAACCATTTCCATTTTGTAGCTTTTGTATAGTGTCCAATCTAGGATGCTAGTGCTTCACTAATTTTTATTTTATCATATCAAAATTTTCCATTGATTATTTATTGGAAACTCTTGATAGTAGTTGTTATGGCATGGAGATGTAGCCATAACTAAGAAGGATGCTACAAAATTTCCTAGGTATTATGCTACCTAGACAAAGCTCCTAAATTCAATGAAAGTAATAAGATTTGGCCACTTGATGATGACATCTATCTTCATGGGGTCTATCTTGATTTTTCTTCCATGGATCACATATCCCAAATATAATAGTAACTACTAAGAAAATTTACATTTCTTAAGATTTTCCAATAGTTGATAATTTTCCAAGGTCTCTAGTACCTATATGAGATGTCATATGTGGTATTCTTAGATAGAGATATAAACCCATATGTTATCCAAGTACATGAGGGCCCTTAGTATTACAACAACAATGCTGCAGCTCCCAAGGGTCTCAACTTTAATTGTTAACACATGGTTTCTACAAACATAAGACAGTCTAGCACTATATCTGCAATAGGAACTATCTCTTCCTTTTGTTTATTTTTATGTAGGTGGAAATATTGAAATGAAATCTATAGGTATAGAGACCATGTTGACTAATTTATGCTATAGGAAAATTATAATTGCAGAAAATAACTTGTTGAAAGGAACATGACACACAAACCTAGGATACTTGCAATAAAGGAACACACACTTGCACACCTCTACACTTTTTGCAATGAAATTAAAACACAACTTACACACCTCTATGCTAACTTGCAAGGAAAGAGAAACATACTGCTGGAATGAAAACCTATAAATTGCAATCCCTAAGTTGAAGAAAATCATATTTATAAAGAAAACCAATCAAAGGAATTACAATATCTCTATACCTCCAAGTAGGAGTGTTGTAATATACTAAAGAATATAAATAATAAATTATTTGCAAATCTATGAGACTTTGAAAGGTGGGTTACAAATTGCTATAAGAGTCCCTATTGTTCTATTGGAGACAATCCAATGAGCAAGTAACCAAGAGAAATGCGAGTTGGAGAGGTAAGGAAGATATGGATAAATTGGAAAATGATAAAATAAACCTATTAAACAAATCACAACATTTTGCATGTTTAGCCTAGAGAAACACAAATCTATCGGTTCCCTATAGCTGCAAAACATGTTATAGTGCACAAAAACAACAAATAGTAAACAATGAACAATAAATGAGTCTTAATAAATGAAATGTGGAAAATTCAAAGTGAAAATGTCATTTAACTAATGTAACTACTACCAATATTATAACCAAGTGCTCAAATAACATGCAATAAAATATTGTTCATGAAAACTTCCTAGTTAACCATGCATGAATTCTATAAATAGAAGTAACTTTCATAAATGTTTTGTGAATGTAAACAAATGCTAAATATTAACAGAAATAATACAATAGGGATCTGTAGCACCTACGGTGGTCCCTAACCCATGAAATCTCAAAACCCTTATAAGAAAGCCAAATTAGGAGCTCAAATAGGATATCATTTCCACTGACTAAAAAATTGCTTGTACATTACAAAGTTACAAAATTCGCTTGGAAATAGTAAAATATACTTTTATGCTATTCTTCACACACTTCTCTACATGTCTATTGCGTTATTCGAGCCTCTTATTTATACAATGAGTAGGGAGTAACCTCCTTGAGGGTAGGACTACATTTCCATCGAAAAATCCCTAGAAAAGGGGATATTTCTTCCTAGGCTACTTCACAACAACAACAAGAAGCATTAGATTCCCTCACCCATAAAGGAATTAACGCCTATCATATGCGGATTAACATTAAAAATTATCTAGGATTAGTAAAAGATGGAATTTTATAGAAGAAGTCTAAAACAACAGATGGGGATAGCATGAAATTTATTAGGTTGAACTAAAAGGACAACTTTCAAGAAAGGAAAAATCATAATCTTGAAATAAGGGAGTGGAAACATTATGAATATGAATCATTATGAATATGAATCATTATTCAATTTATTACTTTTTAGATTGAGTTAACATTGTCTTTTTTTATTATAATTTTGCGATCAAATGCTTCATTTTACAAATAATCCAATATCTCTCCTATGTTGAGCTGGCATTTAAATGTTTACACTCATTAATTATATGCTCTTAAATAACATAGCTATACATATGAATTATTATTATTAAAATTTATTTTAATGTGATATGCAAATTATGATTTTCTAAAGAAAAGAAAAGAAAAAAAAAATGACAATAATTTTATTAATAAAATTAAAATTAAAATATAAAAAATTGGCTGGATTCAATTTATTATTTTTATTGTTTTTTTAATTGATCCAATCTAGAGAAAAAGGATGAAGGCATCGCAAAGGAAAGATGCTTCAAGGATAACAAATCTTTCTCCCAATGAGGAAGTTGTTGATCATCAATCCAATGATGTTGAAGGAGAATACCTAAATGAGAGGTCAAGAAGCTTAGAAGGTACACTATTGTTCTATTATGAATGTAAAGAAATAGGTCATTGATCTCCTAGTTGTGCATGCCCGTTATTAGAAGATACATCTCAAGGAGAGGGAAGAATGTCTCATGCTGAGAACGAAGAGAGATATCATGATTTCTCATCCATAGGAGAAAATAAGAATATCCTTTGTAGTGATGAAGAAAAGGCTCAAAGTGAAATATCTCTTGGTCATGGGTCTATTAGTAATTCTGATAGAGAAGAAAAATATTTAGATAAGAAGATCTATTTCAACAAGAAGCTAATATCTTCTCTAAAAGAGATCATGGAGCTTTTAAAGACAAACAAAAAATAAGAGTAGTTACAAGAATACAAGTTTCAGAATGATGGTTTGACAAGAAAAATTATTGAACTAAATGTTAAAAAATGAGAGGTTAGAATGCTGAATGAGATTCTTACATTCATAGTGGGATATTGAGGGAGACTAGAGGAAGAAGGAGATCCTATAGTAGCCATATTGAACACAATTTCCATTGCATTCATGGTGTGTGCCCCTTTATTTGTAGTCACATTTCATAATTAAGAAGAAAACAGTAGAGAATAGGTATCACCTTATAGCTAATTTTTTCTTGTATCAGGATTTATAAACTACCATGGATATTCCACTAGAACAATTCTTCAAAAAAATTCTGATAAAATATTGAAATATTTATTATGAATATTAATTCCCTTTAGATCTCATATTATTTATTTGTTTATTTTATGCTAAAATGAATAAATTAGCTAAAATGTGAGAAAAATGGAACATAAAAAAATAAATATGTCATCAAACACAACAAACACAATTTTTTCCCTACAAAACCCTTATAGGAAAAAACCTAGTTAGAAGGTGAAGCTACTATGCTCTCTTTTATTTGGTATGGAAATGCGCATCTACAAAGGAAGAGGTACTCTCTATAGATTTACTTGATAATTGTAGGTCGTATGGATGTTGTAGAACTTTAGCACCTAATGCTCTAGTATCTAACTTCCTACCCCTATTTTCTTTTCTCAACCATGGAACAAAATCTCGCTAGCCCCATTCTCATGAATAATGGGGGTTGATGTGGCATCTTCTCATACCATGGTGGCCAACGTGGAATTTTAACTTGTGGGAGGCATAAATTTTGCATATAGAATATAATTGATGTGATTCTTCCATCATTCGAAAGATATTTGAGGGTTGAATAGTGCCAAAGGGTCTAGCACAAGTGAGAGTTTTTTGAACCCAGAAAAAATCATTTAATTCTTCAAAATGGATTCAAAATTTTCTTGATCTGAATTCTCCAAACTAGGACCCCCTTTTAAAATGACCCTGAAAGCTTCTTCCTCAATTTTTTCCACTTCAAAATCATCAAGATAGATGAAAAACAATATAATGATCCAATCTAGAGAAAAAGGATCAAGGCATCCCAAAGGAAAGATACTTGAAGGATAACATACCTTTCTCACAATGAGGAAGCTATTGTTCATCAATCCAATGATGTTGAAGGAGAAGACCTAAATGAGAGGCCATGAAACTTAGAATGTATGTTATTTTTTTATGATGAATTTAAATAAATAAGTCACTTATCTCCTAGTTGTGCATGTATAATTAGAATATAACTCTCAAGAAGAGGGAAAAATGTCTCATGGAGAGAACGAAGAGAGATCTCATTTTCTCATGCATAGGAGAAAATGAGAATATCCCTAGTAGTGATGAAGAAAAGGTTGAAAGTGAATTATATATTAGTCGTGGGTCTGTTAGTAATTCTGATAGAGAAGAAAATGATTTAGATCAAAATATTTATTTCAGAAAGAAGCTAAGCTCTTCTCTAAAATGATCAAGGATTTTGTAGAGGTAAACCAAAAATAGGAGTAGTTGCAAGAATATGAGCTTCAGAATGATGGTTTGAGAAGAACATTTATTGATCTAAATGTCCAACGAGGAGGGGTTATAAGACTGAATGAGATGCCGACCAATCATCTCAAAGAAAGAGAAGCCCATTGTGAGAAACTAAAATCTAAAGTAGTCTCATTGAGACATGATTTAGAGGAGGCTAATCATCAGCTGTCTCAATATTAAAAGATTAAAAAGGGCTTCAATGAAGTTTTGAGTCTCAAGAAAGAAAAGTAGAAGGAGGAACTAATTAGTATGAAGCAACTACGAAGTCCAACAAAAATAAAGGAAAATAAATTGTTAGATAACAACATCATTGAGTAAAGTAGAAGCAATGAGAAAAGGAAAATAAACAATATAATGTTAAGCAACAACAATGAGGAAAAAGGATGAAAAACCCTAATAAACAACAAC
Source organism: Pinus tabuliformis (assembly GCA_031772625.1). NCBI lineage: Eukaryota > Viridiplantae > Streptophyta > Pinopsida > Pinales > Pinaceae > Pinus > Pinus tabuliformis. The sequence goes on along the minus strand of CM062809.1, from coordinate 726,593,614 downwards.
ATCAAAGGGAAGCCCAAGGTAGCATTCCAAATTGCTATGGGAGGCAACAACAACAAAGAATTTCCTTTGGAAGCAAATCAAAAAGTGATGGAAGACACTTGAATAACCAACAAATATTCTTTCCCCCTAAAGGACAAAGCCCTCAAAGAAAAGGAATCGTCATAGAATATGCATGCAAATGAGGCAAATCAACCATTTGATATGAAAAGACATAAAATAACACATGAAAGTGATTTTGTCTTCATCTCTTTGTGTAAAGGAAGCAACATGAAAAAGAGTGAAGGGAATAAGTGAAGATTTGATCCTTCCCTCAAAGAAAACTAGAGAAGAATGAAAAGGTATGATCCTCTTAATTCTGTAGTAAACTTCTCTAAGAATACTAGTTGCATTAAGTATACACTTCATGCCAACAAAGAAACAAGAAGATCATTTAATTCTTCTTTACAAAAAGAAAAATTCCAACAAGAAGATTTTGGTGAAGAAAGCTAAGATGAAGGATAAGTGTCCTCCAACCCTGTGTAACCAAGATAAATTCCAAGAAGGGATGTGTAAGAAATTAGAAGGTAAAGCTTCTGTCATGACCCAGTCTATGAAGGTTTGGACGAAAAGAGAGGACAATCTACTAAGGGGAATTAAACCCCCTATTTACCTTCATTAAATAAGGGAATGACTTCAAGTGAATCCAAGAGAGTTAGATGTAGGCATCAAAATATTTTTCATATAGAAGTGCATCTAAATGATAGAGGTAAGAGAGAGTGCCCTCGTTGATTACAACAATGAATTTTTTTATTCAAAATATATCAACATTACATGAGTGAAGAGGAGTTGCAACATAAGTGTGGAATGACAAGAGGCCCAAAGTTAAATCAGGTCCAAAAGATTAGTCCCCATGCAGGAGTAAGAACGTAGAAGTAAAGAATAGGAAGGCATAAGCAAAGATATCATAAAAGGAAGAGAGAGCATTGGCTCACGAGGGGTTTCTTTATTAGTAGTAGCAGGAAACAATCTTTACTCGCAAAAAGAGTCATTACTTAGGAAGTCAAAGGCTTACATCTTGGGTGAAGCACCCTTATTTCATTTATTTTGTGAATTTGATTATGCCTAACAATTTTGGGTTCACGAACATGATTAATACAAGTAGTGGTTCAGGTGGGGTAACCTTTTGTATAAATGAACATCTCTTTTTGAGAAGTCATAAGAATTTTCCTAGTGCACTGTCCAATTTGTATCAATTTCTTGGTTCAATTGGTGTTGTGTAAGCAAAAATACATACTTGTAAAAGCATGATCATAAGGGGAGAAGCATTTAAGATGCTCAAGTGAAGTGAGCACATAATATGTAATAGAAACAACAATGGAAAACAAGCCAAAATACATCTCTATTAGTTGGCATTTGTAGCAAAAACAATACCATATGTATTTTTCATGGTTACATAGATGCTTTGGCAAAAGAGAGGGCCAAGAAGTCATAAGGTGTTCAAAACCGAATGAACATTCAAATCATAGATCATATATGTCAGGGGAGCATATCATATATGTATGGTTCCCAAATTATCAACAACAACTACAAGGAGAGACAAACACATGTTTACTAATGCTTGGTTTTGCAAGTGTCTTTGCCCATGATGGTGTAGCTAATCTTGAATGACAAACTTCAAGTACCTCATCAAAAATATTTCAACCATTGAGAAGAGAAGTCTAGAAATGAGAATGCATCTTGATAATCCAATCCTCAAACATTAATGAAAGAGGGGGAGAGAAATAAATATTTTGTCCTTTGCCATTGATGTCAAATGGGGAGAGAAATATACTTGTACCTCATGAAGGGAGAGAATGCTTATGGCAACCATTCATGTAGGGAGAGAAATCTCAATGAAAACCATTCATTGGATAACATTCTATTTGTTGAATGTAGCATGAGGAGTGGCCATCAATCTAGAGAAGTGGTGTATTCCAAAGGGGGTGATTGTTTGACAATTGACATTATTAGGATAGTAGATATCATTAAGTGTGTTGGCACTGATGTCCACCAGGATAGAATTGATGTCAGAGGCATAGTGTGTTTGACATTGATGTGCATGGAATGTTTACCTTAGGGGGAATCTTTTGGTTACTGTAGTCTTTGGTAGAGAATCGTCATAGTAGTAGGATAAATGAAAAATCCATAAATATTATAGCTATAATGGTTATATATCTTGGGCTTTGAGATCATTTCTTCTCAAAAAATTACCTTAGATGTCCCTGGAAATGGAAAAGTTGGATAATGCTCAAAGAGATATTTTCAATGGTATGTTGAAGTCTGAAAAAGGATTCTTGGACCAAAAGATATGACCAGTCAAAGTGTGCAAATAAAAAGGTCAACAAAAACGGTTCACAGCCTCAAGGTTTTGCCTCTCCCTTGTGTTTCACAATAAATTTATTTATTAATGGAATTTTGGACTTAGGAGGATTTTGGAGTAAGGTTAGGACTTAGGCATAGTCGAGCTTAGTTAGAGGTTAGATCACACAACAAAGTTTTACAACAGTATAAAAGACCAACTCCGACTCTCGACTTGTGAGGGAATAGCTACAAGTGGCAAGGGTGATAGGTGGCACCACTTGGAGGTGGCCACGTGGTCTCAATGATTTAAACATGGGGTGATGTGGAAACATGAGAAGAGGACACATGGAATGTGTTTCCGACAATTTCAGGTGGCCAAGTGGGCTAAATCTAGGTGACATGTTGATCTTAGCTTATGTATTTTATGCAATGGATCGTGATAACAAAATCACATAAACTTCAATATTTTTTGTAGAAATCTAATTGTTAAAAATGGAGAAACCTACAACATAAAACACAGCAAATTTATAACAGAGTGCACCCCTCATGGGCCACATCTCTTGGTCCAATTTCCAACAATGGAATTTTTATTTATATGCTAAAATTTTCAATGCATCATCATACATTGTTCAATATGAAAAAATAAAACTTCCATTGCATCCAGAATGCCCCAAAACCCTTGCCTAGGCTCTTCTTGAGCTCAAAAAGGTTGAAAAATGAGCAAGATGTGACCATTTCTCCAATATGGTCTATAAACTGCTCTCCAAAAGTGCATGACTCTACTAGATTGGCAACATACATGTTTCATCCAAATTGGTTTGGTGCTTAGGTTGGAATCACGTAGGTCACGAGTTTGATCCACACCTTTCAACAATGATTTCATTATTTTAATTATAATTTTTTTTTAACATTGGGTTGCTCCATAAGCCACACACCTAGTTACATCGGGCCACATGGGACTAAGGGGAATAAGATAAAGGCCACACACTCTCCCTAGCCCCACTCCTGGTCTCGTGGCTGTCATATGGCCCTAGGCTTGGGTGCGAGTAGGGTGCCACATGCCCCAACCCCTATCTCCCCATTGGTGGTTGCATCCATTAACATAACAATGGGGCATTGGCCTATTAATCATGCCCACCTCCTAGTCCGCTATGGTAAGTCATAAAACTAAGGTTGGGCTGATCGGGCAAGCCTTCTGACCCGACCCTCTTCCCAGCCATTGCACCACTTAAACATTAAACACAAGTGGGTGACCATAGTTAATAAAGATCTCCTGTGGCCCAATGGTTGGGAACTTGTTTCACTGGTTGGAGGTTGGGAGTTTGAGCTCGGTGGAGGTTCATCGATCTGTTGAACGAATTTTCAGTGCCAAAACCAGGGAAGTTCAAGGAGGTCTCTCATAGGGCCATGTGGCACCCTTTAATTGGCCCACGTGGTGACTTATGATTGGTCCACCAATTCAACCATACATCCAAAAATCGCACACCATGTGCCCTCATGGGATTGGCCCAAATGTCATCCATACCATCTATTCAACCTACTGATGTTAGCACCACCTTATCGTATGGTCTGCGCAGTCAACCTTACAAGTAGATTTTTTTTATTGTTTGCCAAAAACTCCAGAACGTGATAAATGTAAGGACTCCAGACACCACATATCTCCACAATGGTATGATATTGTCCACTTTGGACCTAAGCCCTCATGGATTTGTTTTTGGGTTTTTACCCCAAAAGGCCTCATACCAATGGAGATATTTGTCCATCCTTATATACCCATGATCCTTCCCACTTCTAGTCAATGTGGGACTTTGGTCGTATAACCAACAATCCTTCCCTCGAACAAAGGACCATCGAGCCTCCCCTCAAATGATTATCCATCCGCAGGATTCTCCCCTCTCTACCAACCAGGATTCTCCGCTCCAATGCGTTGGAAGCACACGCCTTACATGGTAGCACCACCTGTCTCGAGAGCTTGCTCTAACCGAGCTCATCCATGGATCCCATTGTGATATTACCAGGGCTCACCGCCTTCGTTCGACATTCCGAGAATTCATCCACTTGGCTAACTTTGAACCTAGCTCTGATACCACTTGTAAGGACTCTAGAAACCAGATATCTCCACAATGATATGTGGTGTCCACAGTCCTAACAAGTGGTATCAGAGCAGATGCAGCATTATGGCATCATAGGCTCGGACACATGAGTGAAAAGGGGATGAAGATTCTTCACTCAAGGAATTTGTTGCCGGGTTTGAAGAATGTTGATTTGGACTTCTGTGAGAACTGTATTTATGGAAAACATAAGGGAGTCAGATTTCTCAGAGTTGGGAAAGAAAAGAAGAACGAAAAATTAGAGCTTGTGCATACAGACGTATGGGGACCTGCTCAGGTATCATCTCTCGGTGGCTCTCGTTATTATGTTACTTTTATTGATGATGCAACTAGAAAAACTTGGATTTATTGTATTAAGAATAAATCTGATGTATTTGATACTTTCAAGAAATGGAAAGATTTGGTTGAGATTGAGACAGGAAAGAAATTGAAGTGTCTTAGATCAAACAATGGAGGTGAATATTGCAGCAAAGAGAGTGATAGGTATTGTTCAGAGCATTGAATTCGCAGAGAGAAGACAGTTCCAAGAACACCACAAGAAAATGGTGTGTCAGAAAGGATGAACAGAACAATCATGGAGCGTGCAAGGTGCATGAGATTGCATGCAGGATTGCCTTTACAGTTTTGGGCAGATACTGTAGATACTGTTGTTTATCTAATAAATAGAGGGCCTTCAAGTTCCTTGGATGGTGGTGTTCCAGAGGCAGCATGGACAGGGAAAAAGGTAAACTACTCTATTTTAAAACCTTTTGGTTGTGAGGCCTTTGTCCATATTGATAAAGAAAATAGAACAAAGCTTGAGGCAAAGTAAAAGAAATGTACCTTTATTGGATATGGTGTTAATGATTTTGGTTATCGCTTATATGATTATGAAAATCACAAAATCATTAGGAGCAGAGATGTAATATTCAATGAAAAGGTCTTGTATAAGAATCAACTACAGGAAAAGAAACAAGAAAAAGGAAACAAGGAATACGCAGTTCTTGATGAAATTGCTGAAAAAGTAAAGGTGCCTGAAAATAATAATAATCAACAACCACAACAACAGCAACCATCACAACAACAACAGGCACCCCAAACACCTGAAAGTGGTGTTAGAAGATCTACCAGGACAAGTAGACCTCCTGAACGATACTCTCCTTCATTATATTATTTATTGTTGACTGATTCCGGTGAACCTGAATGTTATGAAGAAGAAATGCAGGTTGAAAGCAAGAAGAAGTGGGAGGTAGCCATGGAAGAAGAGATGGACTCCTTAATGCATAACCAGACTTGGGATTTAGTCAGGTTGCCTGCAGGAAAAACTACATTGAAGAATAAATGGGTTTACAGGCTGAAGGAAGAAGATGGAGGAAAGCAAAGGTACAAAGCTAGACTTGTGGTGAAGGGGTTTGCACAGAAGAAAGGTATTGATTTTGATGAAATATTTTCTCCTGTTGTTAAAATGACTTCAATCAGAACTATTTTAAGTCTTGTAGCAGCTGAAGATTTGCATCTTGAGCAGTTAGATGTAAAGACATCCTTTCTCCATGGGGATTTGGAGGAAGAGATATATATGCAGCAGCCACAAGGATATGAGGCTTTTTGGGGTAAAGCCCAAAAACAAATCCATGAGGGCTTAGGCCCAAAGTGGACAATATCATACCATTGTGGAGATATGTGGTGTCTAGAGTCCTAACAATAAATTCCTCATATGATGTTGGAATGAGGTGATTCAAGCACCATTAGAATGAGAACAGAAAGATATATGATTTGGCACCATTTTTAGGAGATTTTGAGAACTTTAATTTTTGAGCATATTTTTATCCCTTGGATCACATGTGGCACCAACCAAGATGGACCATGTGGCTTTGATGACATCATCATGATGAAAGTGTGATGTAAACTGATGATGTGGCAAGTTCTTTAGGTTCATGCTAGGGAGTTGGTTTGGTGAAGTTTTCCTTTGTATTTGGTTTTTAGTGAAAATCAAAATAAAATGACCCTAAGTTGGGCCTTCGGTTGAGTCAAGACTTTAGGCTAGTCTAGAGGTTAGTTGTTCAGGCAGGTTTGACAAGATTCCAAAGGAGTGGACACCCTCGACCCTCCAACTCCTGATGTCCATTATCGAGTTAATCACATTTTCTAGTTGAAAAATGGTTCTAACACCTCGAGCACATGACAACAAGTTCCGAAGGATGTAGGAGTTTTGACTGGAAAGAAAGTTAAGCACCTTGGAAAAGTTAAACATTTTTTCAAGTTTTGCAATAAAAAAGATATTTGCACCTTAAGAGATTTGATCCCTTCTGGTGCTTAATAGCAGTGTGTTTAAGATGGATTTATGTTAGTTTTATAATATTTGCAAATATCATGTGCTACCGAATACCATACAAAATTATCTTATAATATTTATAAAGCCAATGGATTACCCAATACCACATAAAAAAAAAAAAAAAAATTAGTCTCAAGGGTTAGCTCAATTTGTTGAGTTCTTGTCGCTAAAGCACCTTGTTAATGGGAAGTCACAGGGTCAATTCTCCTCGATTCCATCAAGGTTAGGCTATGATATTAAGTCAACAAAATGTGATCCCTTTAGGTGGATCTACCTAAATATTTCTTTGGAAAAAATCCACACAAAATTATTTTATAATATTTGTAAATGCCATGACAAAAACCCTAGTCGTAACATCAATTAATATAGCCATTTGAGAGCATCGTCATCAATTCATTAATTTAAGATGAAGGATATGTGTAATTCACAAAGTTGACACATGGTTCGCATGCAACCACCCATGCACGCACACACACAACCAACATTGATCTGTATTAAATCTAGATCCATCAAGTGTCAAGAGGGATCAAATATCTCGAGGTGCAAACATTTTTTCAAAAGTTTCAATTGAAAATATGTTTGCACCTTAATATATTTGATCCCTCTCTTCACTTGATAGATGCGCGGTTAAGATGGATTTCCCCTCTCGATGCTTGATAGATGTGTGGTTAAGATGGATGATCCCCCTCACGTTTGATAATTTGTGGTTAAGATTGATTTATGTTGGTTTTTAATATTTACAAATATCATGTGATACCAAATAGCACACAAAATCATTTTATAATATTTACAAATGCCATCGGTTACCCATACCATACCAGATTATTTTCTAATATTTGAAAATACGAAGGGTTACCCCAACAACGAACGAGATTATTCTATAATATTTACAAATACTATGAGCTACCGAATACCAAACCCCTCTACAAAGGTGAACATACTCTACCACTCTTTGGATTTGAACATGTGATTTCTTAAAAGACAACACACTTTGTTAACCATTAAACCTAATATAATTATACATAGCCAATTTATATATAATTAAATACATTAAATTCTCCATTAACTAACCTAAACCCATGTGTAAAAAAACATGTACTTCCTTAAGACTTTGGCCCACCACAATATTTAAAGTAGTTGTTTTGTAAAAAAAAAAAAAAAAACACAATTACAATTATATAGCTTGAGTGGGCTTAATGGTTAAGAGCATGTATTTCCTCCTAAGAAGTCACCAGAAGGGGGGTAAAGTATGTATGCATGGAGTATGTATGTCTTTGTAGACCTAGCAGTCAAATTACAAAAGAACAATAATAATACATCTAGTGTAATCCTTCCATTTTAACAAAGTGAAGCATCTCATATGCTTATTTCTAAATGGAAACTTATTTTAAAGTGCAAAAAACAATGTGTAATTTTTCATGTTTAAATTATGTATGAAGTTGACATAGATCTTCTAATAATTTATTTAAATAACTTGTTAAAATAATTTTGAAAAATAGAAGGTTTAAACATCTTATTCACATATTTTTTCTACTTTAACTATCTTACATGAAATTATATTAGGTCATATGGACAACTAATTCAAGACGCATAACATATTCTTTTTCCTTTTTTTTTATTATAGCCAATATTGCTTTTCTATTTAGAGAATATTTTATTTTTATTTTAAGAGGAATACATGTCAACTCCAAGTTGAACATTCACATACTTACACAACTTTCACATTGGGTTGGAAAATGAACCTATTGGCTTAATGATAAATCACTTAAAATTTCAACTTTGTTAGTTGTAAGGGAAAGTCTAATCTAGTGATTCTGATCCATAAATAACAAATTCAATAATATGATCATATTTCAATAATTCATGAAGTGGTGACTTAGAACACGTGAATAATTATTGAGTGGGGAGGCTCATTTTACAGCCTAGTACCCAGTGTGATGTGTACCGTTGCGTCATGAAAATTGAATTGAAATTTTGCTCATATCGGCCAAAATAAAAATGATCAAAAATCTATAAAAAAAAATAAAAAATAAGTAACTATACAAAACATTTAAATAATTATACAAAATGTTTAAATAATGTCGATTCATAAAAAAATTACATTTGAAAAAATTGAATCTCATATAAAATCTGTATTTAAAAAAACTACACTAATTGTTATCGACTAAAGTAAATGAACACTTATTTTTAAGTAGAGCGTGGATTTGTTGAAAGCGCATCTTAGCATGGTATTATAAATATCGCTGTATTTAAAAAAACTACACTAATTGTTATCGACTAAAGTAAATGAACACTTATTTTTAAGTAGAGCGTGGATTTGTTGAAAGCGCATCTTAGCATGGTATTATAAATATCGCAACCATTCTTCAAAATTAACGATACAGTGAAGTGTTCGTCTTATTCTGATATTCTCATCCACCCAAAACCCTAAAGTGAAGTGAAGTGAAGGTGATATTCTGATCGTCGAAAACCCTAAACCCGTGGTCATCTCCTGTGTTTCACCAAACAGATCGTGTTACGTAACTTACAAACATGGAAAATCAACGGAATGAAGGACGGGGAGTAGGAGGGGGAAGTTAAAGAGGAGTAGGAGAGGGAAGGCGTAGAAGCTGGAGTCCACCGAGACAACCACGTGTGAATCGAGTGCGCAATGTAAGGAGAGATTATGTTGAGTTCGTTATACGTAATGGGTTTACGTATATAAGCGAAGCAGAAACCGAAGGATATGGATTGAGCGAGTTGGCCCTCCAAAATTTGCCGCGCTTCATCATTAATGCATCCAATTCAAATGAAAATGAGAATGAGAATGAGATTCAGAATGGTTGCCCTGTTTGTTTGGACGAGTTTGAAGGTGGAGAGGAAGCGCGTGGAATGCCATGTGGCCACATTTTACATGAGAGGTGTTTATTTACGTGGCTTCGATCTAATGACACATGTTCGATGTGTCGTTATCGTCACCCTACGTCTTTTTTTCAATAATAAACTAGCAATTGTCCCAAAAGGTACAAAGAGAGGCCGATAGGATTATTAAATCAGAATTGTTGAATTTTTCTAGAAGAGATGTTGGTTCAAGCCTAACGAATGAGCAATTTGAGTTGGCTAAAGGCTTTCTAATTGTTTTTTATTATGGTAAAATTATATTGATAATTCATTGGTTTTACTTTACTTTCAAAAGGTTGAAGGAATTTGAAAAGCAAGTATAGAATTGCTTTGTGGGATTTGATCCCAAAATCATTGCTTTGTAAATACATACTCAATGAAATGTTAATTGGTTGAAACCCTGCAAATGTTTGACATAAGAAAATAAGCCGAAAAGGTTGAAAGGCTTAATTGGTTTGTGGAAAACCTTGTTTTGTTGGCCTGGATCATTGTGCAATTACTTTTCTTTAGATGTTTTGTTTATATCTATATTACAAAGAACACATTGAATGTCTTATTTCATTTTAGAGTAAGTTAATTACCCAAAATCAAAAAACCTCTATAGATGGCCAAGCATATATGAAGCTTGCTAGTGACTAAGGCAATAACCACCATGACTATCCCCTACCAATATATTTCATTGAAAACCATAATTGTATATTGCCTTTAGAAAGTCAAAACATAATATTACAAAACATATTGATATATTGCTATTAAAAAGTTGATTCCATTAGAAACCATGATATTATCGGATGCCTCGGATCCATCAAGACTGAGGCTGAATTTGTTGATCGTAAGGGCTGTATTCCACAGCCTCCAACCCACAACGTTGACAGCTGAGTCAACAGTCCCAACGAATTGGGCCAAGATTTCAATTCTGCGCAATCACAAACCCACAACTTCTTCAAGCTGCTCAAGTGACCTAGAGAACAGGGCAACATTTCCAACAAAGCATTTCCCAAAGAAAATTCTTCCAAACTGCTTAGGTTTCCAATATCCTAACAATTCTTTTTATGTAATTCTGAATTTTCTAATTTTTTTAATATAATTATCTGATCATTAACTTGCAATTTCTAAATCTGTTCACATAATTTTCAATTACTAAAATGATTAATTTGTCAATCAAGTGAATTACAAAAATCTACTTTTTAATCTAAAAGGATTTCTTATTGATATTGAAAAGTTTTAAAACAAAACTAATGCATTGCTTATTATGCCCTTTGGTTATTAACTTATTCTTTGTAAAACCAAAATGATCATTGATAACCCTACCCCTACTAATAAATTTGAGAAGATTGGTTATGCTTTGTATGACCAAAATGATAACCCTACTAATAAATTTGAGAAGATAGGTTATGCTTTGTAAGACCAAAATGATAACTCCACTAATAAATTTGAGAAGGATGAGCAGCAGAACATTGAAACGAGTCATCCGTAAGTTGTAACAAAAGGATTTAGGATTTCCAACCTGCCTAAAACGTTGGGAAGCCTAAACAAAGTTCAACCCGGTTAAGAGGCTGGAAGCCTAGACAAGTTTAGTCAAACCCGTAAGGGTAAAATGACCCTATACACTGAACAAGGGTGTTAACACCCATGCTGGGGAAGAGGCAAAATGAAGCAGTCTCCAGGTCCTCCCTCATGACACATGATGTAATCTACTTATTTTGCAAAGTAATATAAGATGTATTCTCTTTCTAGAAATGGAAAATAAACAGATCAAAAGAACAAATCCGGTTGAGAAGATTGGTTATGCTTTGTATGACCAAAATGATATCCCTACTAATAAATTTGAGAAGATAGGTTATGCTTTGTAAGACCAAAATGATAACTCCACTAATAAATTTGAGAAGGACGAGCAGCAGAACATTGAAACGAGTCATCCGTAAGTTGTAACAAAAGGATTTAGGATTTCCAACCTGCCTAAAACGTTGGGAAGCCTAAACAAAGTTCAAAGCCTAAACAAAGTTCAACCCGGTTAAGAGGCTGGAAGCCTAGACAAGTTTAGTCAAACCCATAAGGGTAAAATGACCCTATACACTGAACAAGGGTGTTAACACCCATGCTGGGGAAGAGGCAAAATGAAGCAGTCTCCAGGTCCTCCCTCATGACACATGATGTAATCCACTTATTTTGCAAAGTAATATAAGATGTATTCTCTTGCTAGAAATGGAAAATAAACCGATCAAAAGAACAAATCCGGTCTAACTTCATTTGTAAAAGCTACAGTCCTTAAAGGTGTCTCTGCAAGAAAGATATCATGGGATACAATTCACATTTAGGGCAGGGAGAGTCAATTTGTGATTCTATTCAACTTCAACCAAATGGAAGGAAAAAGAAAACCGATCTGGAAACCCAATTTATCATCCTTTTGAGAGCTTTCCCCAAATGAATGGTCATGAAAGATTTGCCCAAATGAATGGTTGGGAATGTCTTCAATTAGGTCGATTACTTCTTAACAAATCGTGTGTATAGTTAATACGATAGCCCTTACGTGACTGTTGTAATTGAAAAATCAGCATAAGAAAAGAGCTGGCCAAGCAAATCAAAATTATCCTAAATTTGATAAACAAATATTAAGTACTTTACTCATTTCCTTCAAGGAAGCAATGTTGGGATGCTATAAACATTCCTTCCCTAGCCAGATTCATCATTTCATATGTCATACAGATACAAAAGTAGATAGGTAACACTAACAGTCCTAATAACGCGAGCAATAGTTGTGATTCTCATACACTATATTATAATTTATACCTAGAAATAAGGCTGCACCATTGCTTAATTTAAGCACTCAATGGTTGAAGGGAAATTACATTAGAAATGCTTAAAGGTAAGCAACCCATCACTTGGATGGCACGGAATGATTGAGGGTTTATGACCAATTGTTAACTCTTCAAAGCACTACTTTGCTCACATATCAACAGTCCAGAGTGTGCCAGGAAGAAATACCTGCAATTTTTGTAAAAGCATTTTAGTCAAATGGAGGAATTGATATGTCAGAACAAACTTGTTAAAAATAGAAGGCACAATAGATGGAAAACAATATGTATGTGGTATATATACCTTTTAAGTTTTCCCCAAGTTTGAAAGGAGATAAGTCCTTTGTAGGGGCAACTACTGCACCTGAATGCATCCCCGAGTCCACACTAACAAAATCAAGACATCCATTATATCAGAAAAATGAGCAAATATTATATTACATTTTGATTCCTACAGTATGTGACCTTGTTCACAGTTTGGAATATAAAATAGAGTAACTGTAATATAGTATACGCTGCAGATCCCAGCAGCCAAGATTCTCCTTCAAAGATGGAGATGGAAACTCAAGTTTTCATTAAAAAACACAGCTGTGTATATTAAGAGAGAGACCTAAAGGAAGTTTGTTCAATCAAAAGTTTAACAGATATCAACGCAGCATTCTGTTCTTTTATACATAACAATTATACTCGTAAACAGTAACTAAAAGAACAAATTAGAAATACTATAATGGTGAAAAGGTTATATAAATTGGCAACCTTTCTCCACAAAATAGGGATGGCAATTTGCAAATACTTCTTCCCGAGAAAGAAATGAAATAAGAGCAAAAGATTAAAAAGAACCAGCATACATTTCCACACGCAGATTGTGGGTTATTCAACTGTTCTGCAGTCAGGCCCAACTTCGTCTGTTTCTCTTCCAACTCAGCTCGGCCACAGGTACAATTTTTGCAGGCTTTTCTTTTCGTACTAACTTCATAGTCATTGGCTGCACAACAAAACAAATTACAAAATATGGATTGAAAGAATAGATGGGAAAAGTGACCAAGCTGATCAAGTTTGTAACGTTATTAAAGAGGATTCTATCATATATATTCCTTTCCAATGGATAAACTGCAAACCAACATTAACAGCCACCAGCCCCTATTACTAACCAGAGGTCAATGAAGATCTTTTCGAATCCTCTTCAGAAAGAAGGCTTTCTTCATCTATCAGATCCTCCAAATCATCATTCATGTCTAGCTTTACGCCCAACGGGTCAGATTTAAGCAAACGCTCTTGTTTCTGCACAGCTTTATTTTTTAGGGAAAACGATGATCCAGTTTCCCAAGTGGGCTTTTGTGCTCTCAACTGCAATGAGGAATGCATGAAAGGGAACAACTGTCAAAGATATGGCTATAACTATCACAAATTCCAAATGCACACAAAATCATGCAAGGATATTCTGGATCTAACTGTTCCAATGTTTGTCTTAATAACAGGAAAAACTAAAACTCATAAATGAGATAGACTACCCAGCAGACCGATTTTACTCTACAGAAGAAGTATTTATCAGAAATTGTTAAACTAAAGGAAAAAGTAAACCACCCCTTGGGGATTATCAACTAAAGATCCTTCTAAGCAGTTATATTTCATTCAAAAATCTATTTAGCATGTTTTACAAAGAGGCACACATATTGTACTGTAATCACAATACTGGAAATATTAAATAACAATTATCTATCTTAAGATAAACAGAATATAAGCAATATAGTTTTCGCCTTGAGTCGGAAATGCCTCACAACATTGGAACAAGTTGAGCTAACGACTTGGGCTATAACCTTGTATTGTATACTTGTTACAGACAGAAAAGAAATTCCAAAAAATGGTATCCATTTGTTTAAAAGAGGTATTATAATGGCCTGGAAAAATGTTTCAGAATTGGAGTACATCACAAGAATAAATATGTTCTTGCAGCTTTACGACAAAGAGAAACCTGGCTTAAAAACTCTGACCCTCTAGATCATGACATAGATCCCTATATAGAATAACAAGATAGAAATTGAGTATCAAAATATTAAAAGAATAGTAATATGATAGAAAAGCTAATTATCTATAACTAAAACAGTAAAAAAAGAGCAACTCAATAGTAGCAAGCAAAACTTCCCAATTATTTAAAAAGTGTCAGGCAGAAATCCAACTCTAGAGCTAAAAATGAAAAGAAATATCATCAATACAGAAAGAGTTGGATTCACTTTTCAATTGAGCTCACCCCACAGTTCTAATACTAATGTTCTTAAACATGCATTCACGACATGCACCTTACTTTGCCTCAAAAACTCCATATAAAATGTGCCAAAGAAATTACAAGATCACATCAGAGAAACAAACTGCAAAATAACAAAAATAGACAATTCTTTATTCCATCAACTGTTCAAAAATATGAATAATTTCACCAAAACTCTGAAACACATCAAGGAAAAAAATACCTTAGACAGCATAATCACAAGGAATGTATTCTCACTGATTTTGTTTTCTTCAATAGTGGTTTCATCCCTCAGCACCTTGCCCTGATAAATCAGCAGCTGCTGTTCACTCGAGTAAGTTTGTGCTCCTTGACTTTGCTCTATTTGTTTCTTAACATTTAAAACCTGAAACAAAAGGAAATTTTTAATTGGTAATATACATAATTTTGAGAAGACTTCCATATGACACTGGACTTCTGACATTGCAAATATATTGAAACCCTAAATTGTAAACAATTCACAGGGTAAACATGCAGTAAGCTATAGAATTAAATAAGATTATCTCAATGAAACATGGAATAAGGACTGCCTTTATTAATCAAATTACAGTCTGTTAACTTGAGAAAAAAATGAAGCAAACAAAAGTAAACAAATTGCAAATATCAGAAGATAATTCAATTACAGTTTTTTTCTTCATTTACCATGCACTAGCAATGGCTCAGACACCAGAAAACTTAACAAACTCTGCATCATCCCTTGCATGATTTACACATATGTCAGTAGGATATTCACATCCACTGGCCTGTAGAATGCTTCTCCAGGTATGGCATGTATTTCCCATACCTGGGACAGGTACAGAAACTTGCCCAGCTGCTAGGGATGTTCCCCAAGTAACAGTCCCCAATTATGGTGACGGGGGTGGTTTTACTCTGATAGGGGACATGCCCCACAAATATGTTATAAAAGAAAATACACAAAAGCAACTTTTTTGGAAAAGACTAGTGTGATGTCCAGCATCAAATCCAAGGTTGACTCCATTCGTACTGAAATAGAAACCCTATAATTTCTTCATTGTGTAACTTTCATGTTTCCAGACACAAAACAGGTAAAGATTTTAACTTTTTCTTAACAGATATTTTATCAATTGGGAATATAAATATTTTATGTAGAAATCATTTATGATTTTGTCATTTATAATGACTGAAATTTGAACCTGAAATTGTTAATGAATCATTGAATTTTAATTGAGTTTTTAACATCATTAAACAATGCAATTATTGTTCTACGTTTTATTGTTTCATATAAACTTTATATGTGATGGACCCCAAAAGGACCCACACCCTGATTTCAAAAAATGGAAATCTCTGCTTGTCCCTTCCCCACAACCATGAAAGCCTGGCAACTTAGATTACTGCCAACCTCAAATAAATTAATCATAGCTATCAAACACTATTTTAATTGATGTCTGGTTTGCTTGACATATTCATATAGCTTATTCATTGTTGTTTTTTGGTGAAAAAACATAAGAATAAATTTTATTATTTTACAAATAATAATATTATATTATCCTTCCTACACATCATCTCTTAGCATCTGTTCACCCATCAATAGATGCAATCTGGACTGCAAATGATTATATTCTATTGTCCTCCACATAATCTCTTAGCATCTGTTCAGCCATTGACAGATCCAATGTGGACCCTCAAATATTTAGGCAGGTCTTAAAAAAAGAAACACTTGAGTAGCCTATTTTTAGACAATAGAAACCTGCAACTTTTTTATTGGGAAATTTTTATTGTCTTTACACACCCACAGCCACTACCATTTATTCATTTGGGCACAAAGATATTCACTGTAGTAGGTAGCAACAGAAAGCAGTAATCAGCATTTTCTCCATTGGGCCAATGCCAAATTCAAATTTCCAGGATCAGAATTTCTGTTTTCTAACTCTTCTACTCTAATGTTCAACCGATGTCAAACCAACCCACCCACCAAGATGAAGTTATGAACATTATAATATTGTCATTTATGACTGAGAATTGAAATTTGAACCCAAAATCACTGAACCATAATTGTCATTGAGATTTTAATATCAACGAAGTACCCCAACATTCATTCAAACCCTAATTTCCACAAATAGAAATCCTCTTGTAATCCCCTTGGCCATGACCATGAACCCTGACAACTTACTTTGCTGCCAACCGGAAATCAGTTAAACAAAAGTGTCAAACACAAACTTCAACCACCATTTTAATCAAGGTATAGATTTGATTATCCTTCCTATACATCAGCTCTTAGCATCCGTATGAGCCATTGATTCAAGGTCATTCCTCTCTGTAAGGCATTGGTTCTGCACTAAGCTGCACAAAATGCTTGCCCAGGCTATGTACCAGTCCCAGAAATGCCCAGAAATGCAGAAACTGGTACAACCAGCAGCGTTTCCATGCTGTTTCAGCCAAAAAAGGATGTGTTTTTGTGACTTTTTGCTTGGCTTTTGGGCCCCATCCAAGCACCCACGAAAGGCATGGAACCCTTAGATCATTTAATAATAACTAATAAATAGATCTAATCACTCAACAGACTTAATTAACTGACTTTTACAGTCGGTTAAAAAATAAAATTTAGAATTCTCTAGAAGCCCTAACAGCCTCTTTTTCTATAAGAAAGCACTTCATTCACTCATTCCTCGCACATTCTTGAGCAAGAAAAACTTCCTAGAGCAGCAGCAAGCACTCCAAGATCCTCTTTTTCTATAAAAAAGCACTTCTTTCACTCATTCATCACACTTTCTTCAGCAAGAAAGTCTTCCTACAGCAGCAGCAAGCACTCCAAGAAATGGAATATTGGGAGCAAGTTTTAGGGCATTTTCAGCAGGAAGATTATTACGGGCAACGAGGATGTGAGCAACAGGTTGATTTGGTGACCAGATCTGTTTAGTGTTTATGCAGCATTTGTGGTTTTTCATAGTCATTTTCTAGAGCCTCTCAAACACAAAAGCAGCAAGCACACTATCATATTTTTAAGTATGTTACCAAGCTCAAACAAACGAGTGTTGGGGGCTCATGTGAATGGAGGTGCATTATATGTAAAAATGACAAGACCTACACAAAGGCTCTTAAACAAGACTCAAAGCTCGCACCTTAGTTGAAAGGGTAAACAGTGTTGATGTTTGTGCACATACCAGTAATCTGAAGGTGAAGGCCACATTTAAGTAAGAGAATAATGATGCTCAAAAGTTGGAGCAAAGAAGCAATATTGGTATTGATAGCCATACTCACTTGGCTTCTGGCAATGAGAAGGATTGTCCATGAAGCTAGGAAGAGGCGAGCAGTACAGTTTGAAGAAGAGATATCAAAACCTCCAACTACAGGTGAAGATAGCAAATTGTTGAAAATGCCCAGCAATCAAAGGAAAGGAGAAGCTGAGAGAAGAATTGGAAGGGCAAGCTATGCTCGCAGTATCCCTTCTAATGTGGTTCAGCCCCCATGTTGTCAAGATTTGGTGAGGGCAATTAACACATCACCTCAAAGTTTCAAGAAGCCAAGCTATGAAAAACTCTGAACAGTTTTGCTCAAGAGAGAGAGGCAACTTCTTGAGGATGTTTTAAGACCAATTCATAATTACTGCCAATAAGCAAGTAGGGCCTAAAAATGTGGTGCAAGTTATCACAGATAATGCACCTGTTTGCAATGCTGCATGCTTGATTTTTTTTTTGTTGGCTTGACTCACAGGGATTTGAACCTTGAATCTCATTGATTACATAATACTTCATATCATGGCGATCACCAATTGAGCTGCTTGCCATGGGCTCTGCATGCTTGATTGTTAAGGGTAGATATAATCTTATATTTTGGACTCCTTTCGTTGTCCATAATCTATAGCTGATATTAGAAGAGATTTAGAGGCTAAAACTGCATGGATTAGGGAGGTCACAAGGTAGACTCCGGAGATCATAAAATTCATCACCTACCACCACTAGTCTCAAGCAATATATCAATAATATGAAATACCATTTACTATCCCACTTAGACCCAAAAAATGTTCAAGATCCCATCTTCGAGACCTAATATTGGCATATTGAGTACTTTGGACATAACTTGTCCTCCCTCCTAGGCACTTTTTCCAGAAAGTATCTTCAGATGCCCGTACCATTTGTTGGATCATTGCCTTTATATGATGCTTCTTTACCTGTACCTTGGAAGTCTAGACACAACCGGCATCACAAAAAGAGCCCTAACACTATATGCTCATAACAACCCATGAAAGCATATAGGTATGATTGTCTTATTGTCAGTAACAAGTAGCTTTGGGTGCAATCTCAAAATGATTGCCCCCATGCTTATGAAGTACATTGTGTGGTGCATGAAGAAGGAAAACTTGCAATTTCCTGTTAAGGAAAAATCTGCAATGAATTTTAAGGAAAAATCTGCGATGAAGTTCCTTGTTAGGATCTGGACAAGTTGTAATTTTCCACTTAGGTATAAAATGAAATGGATTATTGCCTTATCGTAGTTACAAGTACATTCTTCAATGGTATACATCATGCATTATTGCATACATCATTCCCTCAAGATTCATCATGGAAGAAGGTCCCCTGGAGAAGGAAATGGATCCTGTGGAAAATGAAACAGATCCCCAAAATTCCAGTGCTTTTGACCCCACCAATTCACAAAAAACATTTTTTAATGAAAAACTTCCCTAAAGATTGAAACACTAAACCTCATACCTAGTCAAGGTCTAATCTTCCCTTACCTCAAGACCTGATCTTGAGGTCTATCTATCAAGGTCTGCTCTATCAAGGTTTGACCTCGAGGTTTGATCTATTATCTTGATCAAGGTCTGCTGTCAATTTCTGATCTATCCTTGTGTGCAACATTGTTGCTCAGCCTTCAAGAAAAATACTTTATTCACCGATGATATATCAACATGTGAATGTGGCTCACAAAAAACACTGTTATGACCTGCCACATGCTCATGCTAAAATTGTCTTCAAAACTATCAATAATCAATGATGGTTATAACTTATCAAATTATCAGTTATAGAACATGGATGGCTAATTGTAATATGCTTGAGAACTCTCTTTTTGGTTATGGTTATTCGCAATAGTCCTATTTTTTGTTTATTATAAAAATATTCTTATAATTTTTTGTAATTGCCATTTCTGGATCCCAGTTTTTCAAGAATTTGGTGGATCCATATCCATAACATAAGCTTGAGGCTCTTGAATATGGCCACCATCATATGTACATGATGCAATAAGTTAACAGGAGTTGGAGAAGTCAGTTTATTTACTGACTAACCTGCAATGAGCACTACATACTGACTTTCAAAGCATATATTCAGCTTGCTTTTAAAAAGCATTATATTTTGTCATTCTTGGTTGACATGTTAATGACAGCTAGGAAATACCCATATGCATTATATTTTGTCATTCTTAGTTAATATGTTAATGCAGCTAGGAAATATCCATCATAACCCCAGACCTAAGTTGCATGAAACATGTGTTGGTTTCAGACACGAGAAAGGCTGGAAACACAACCCCCTCAAAATGGGTGTGTGGGGCATGCATGTGTTTGTGTGTAAAACACATTACCTTGCAAGCAAGTGAGAATGATAAGCTAATTTGTAGGTAGGCTTAGAAATGAATTAAAGGTTGAATTTTCCTCATTTTTCTTAGATTAAAGTCTTTCAGGCTTCCTATAAGTCCCACGCCCCTCATGGAAACTTGGACATTTCCAAGAAGCTTCAAAAGTTCCACAAGTTTCTGGTACTGGTACGTGGGCAGTATTAAGAGTCTCAGGCAACAGAAACCCCGATCTACTAAGCATCACAAAGGATAAAATCTCAGGACATAAACCTCCACATTTTTTCAACTCTTACACAGTTACAAGAACTAAGGCTGATGTATCTATGCTAGTTTATTTACTAAAGTTTAATTATGTCAGCACTTCCTTCAATTTGGTTCTACATCTATTATAATTTAGAGAAATAGGAAGCTGGTTCTTTTTTCAACTTTTAGCGTTACAACTTACAAGCACACCCACCATTAATAAAGTGCTAAATATCTCCCACCACTCAGGGTGTGAAGAACCTCACTTCTCTTGGTGCATCAGCAGAACAATATCTCAATGAATTGTAAAACAAGCTATGGTGTCCAATACACTCTTTTCAGCACATCCTTTTACTGTGATCCATGTTAACTTTACAGAAAAGCAAGTGTCGATTTCAAGACTAACCAATACTCTCACTGTTATCAATGAATTTGTTTACTATTACATTTCATTCCGCAAAACTATTAAAAAAGGACCCTGTAACAGGAATTAAAAGGATTCATTGAGTGGACTGTTTCAAACCAAGTGTTTAGCCATAAAATACCAAAATGCATATATGTATCCGACAAGTAACCTGTGCAACCAACAGTACAGGAAAAGGATAACGTCAAACCTATTTACTAATTACATTCTCGGCAATAGAAAACTCAGTGGAGAATATAACCACTGTAAATTATGAAGAGAAATTTTAACACTGTAATTCCATGAATTACATAAATGGATCTTAACAAAAACGAAAACAAAACAACTGACTTTGGTTCCGGCTAGAGCTAAAATGCTCAACATCCATAATAATTTAAAAACCCTCAAGTCAACAGAGAAAAGACGCTCTTCTCGAACAACCATAACATAATTTAATAATAAGTAAGCTTAGAGGAAACATAGCCACAAGAATGACCTGGTTCACTTCCGGGGTAAGGAGAAATTGTTGCCGCCACGGTTGCACTGTGGAAGCCATCGACAGTATAGACCTATAGCTTTCCCCTACAAAGAAGGGGAAAAGTAAGTTGTATAAAATGATGAGCATGCAAAACAAAAGACCTATGATAACACCTGCGAGGGTTACAGTGTAGTGGGCGATAATGTTGAAAAACTTTCCAGGAAGACCTTACGGTTCTGTTGACTGAACCTAAGATCCAAGTGAAATTGGGAAAGATTTATCCAAGACAGATAAACAAAATTCCTGGTGAAAACCTCAGAGAGAGGATTTGTAACACTGAAGGAGGGTTTGCAACGGCTTCTAAGTCCGAGGAGGAAAAAGATACCTGTGGTGTGCTAGTGTAGGTTTCACCTCGAGCACCAGAAGAGCGAGGTTGCAGAACGCCAACGGCCAAGGAAGAAATGAGAGGCATGTTTCGGAGTTGGGGAGAGGTGCAGGGATCTCTTGAAAGGCGCAGGGATCGACCCTGGCAAGCGTAACAGGAAGAGCGAAATGTCAAAACTGAGAGTTCATATGCGCCATTACTACTGGAGCTTATGAATGCTGAAGCTTCCGAACAAAACGTCACGAATTTCTCAAACTCCAACTAAAAATTAAGTAACCGCAGAACCGCCTTCATGAATATCCATGAATACACAACGAGCGACGAGCAAGGAGGGCATATTCTCCGCATAGCGTACACGACGAGCGACGAGCAAGGAGGGCATATTCTCCGCATAGCCAACATATGACCGCTGGCTTTCAGAATTCTGCGGATAAAGGTTTGGGCGGTTAGAGGGTTTATGCCCGCTCTATGCCAGACGCCAGGTGTCAGCCTGAGGAACAAAGGGATGACGAAAGTCCCTTTCAAAGGAAGGCCTATCGGCCTAATTAAAAAAAGTGAATTAGTGTATTGGTTGAGATTTTATTATGAATTGTTTAATAATTTCTTTTTATATTAGGATCACGCCATGTTTTTTTTCAATAATAAGTTAGAAAAGTAAATTAGTATATTGATTGAAGTTTTTTCAATAATAAATTAAAAAAGTGAATTAGTATATTGATTGAAGTTTTATTATGAATTGTTTGGTAATTTTTTTTTATATTAGTTATTAATTTTTTATATTTAGTTTTATTTTCTTTTTATTTTTTATTATTTCTATTTTCATGATTTATAATTTTTTTCTTTATTTTTAATTTAAAATAACTTATTATTATTATTTTAAAAATATTTTTAATAAATTTAATTATAAAAAATTATATATATTAATAAAAATTTAAAAACACATAAGCTCCTTTCCAAGCATAAATCGTGCTTAAACCTTGCTTGACAGGCGTTTGTTGAATGATGAATCTATGCTCCTCTCCAGCTTAAATCGTCGTCAAACCTTGCTTTGGGCACCCTTCAAGCACAACCCGGTGAAATTACAGACCTAATACATGGCCCATATTGACATCTAGTCGCTCTCAATTGAAACTACCAAATGTAATAGTATCAAAGGGTAATTGTGAAATAATAATTAATAAGAACTTCCATCATATGCACAATTAGAGACAAAAACTCAAAAAGAAACTGTTGTTTCTGAAATGGGAGAAACTCAGAAACTGCCAAATGTAATGGTATCAAAAGGTAATTGTGACATAATAATTAATAAGAACTTGCATCATATGCACAATTAGAAAAAACAACTCAAACGGAAACTGTTGTTTTTGAAATGGGAGTTTCTGAAATGGGATTTAAGTTTTAACATGAAAAGAAATTTACAAATTCAACATTCCTAAAATTCTAATTTCAGAAAAAATGAAATTTAAAAAAAAAAAATTGACAATTTGACAACACTTAAAAAAATTTAAGATATTATTCCAATTTTTTTTTAAATGACAAAAATCAAATTTTAAATTTTTTTTGACTGGTAAGATTTTCTCCCTACTTCTCTCACATGCCAGAGACCCTTTAAAGGGCTCTGACGTGTTCAATTATGATCCCTGCTTGCAACCCTTTGAATTTGCAAAAGTCCAATTAAATGTGATGGTCAATCATCCATGCTAGCTTTTTCAAATTCTCCTTCATCTTTACACAATACATATTACAAGTGTGCTTTTCAATGGCAACAAATAAATTAAGGTGTTTACACAATACAAATTACAAGCATGCTTTTCAATGTTAGCAAATAAATTAACATGTTTACACATACTCAGATTTAAAGAGTGGATGGAAGATAATTATTAAATTTATCTTTTTTTATTTGAAATTTGAAATTATACAGTTTTCTTTCACTAATTGTGTATCTCAAATTAACTGACACTTGTGTTAGTTTGCTTTTTATTTTTGTTCCTATGGATATAAGAATTTGTGATTACACATAAGTATTTTTGTTCCCTGGGTGCGGGCAGGGTGCCACATGCCCCCAAACCCTATCTCCCCATCGGTGGTTGCATATGTACACCGTTTAAACCTTAAATACAAGTGGGAGCTCATAGTTAATAAGGATCACATATGACCCAAAGGTTCGAGGCTCATTTTTTTGGTTATAGGTTATGTGTTCGAGCCTGGTGGATGTTTATCGATCTGTTCAACAAACTTTTGGTGCCAAAACCAAGGGCACTCAAGGCGGCCTATCATAGGACCACATGACACCCTCTGACTGGCACACATGGTGACTTATGATTATTCCACCATTTCAATCATTCGTCCAATAACTCCACACCACGTGCCCTCATGGGATTGGCCGAGATGTCATATGTATCATTCAGTCATCTTACTGATCTCAGCACAACATCATCGTATGGTCCACACATTTAACACTACAAGTAGATTTTTGGTTTTGTTTTGCCAAAAACTTCATAACATAATAACGTGCTCATACGGTGTCATATTGATGTGATTCAAGTGTCATTAGAATTAGAATGGTGAGATCTACAATTTGGTGCTAATTTCAAGAGATTTTGAGCATTTTCATTTTTTTTGTATATTTTTTATCCCCTGGATCACATGTGGCACCAACCAAGACAGGCCATGTGGCCTTGATGACATCAGCATGACGAAACTGTGATGTAAAATGATGATGTGGTAAGTTCTCCAGGTTCATGCTAGGGAGTCTGTTTGTTGAATTTTTCCTTTATATTTTGTTTTTATGTAAAAACAAAATAAATTGACCCTAAGTTGGGCCTCTAGTTGAGTTATGACTTTGGGCTAGTCAAGAGGTCAATTGTTTGGAAAGGTTTGACGAGATTGAAAAGGAGTGGATACCCTTGACCCTCTGACTCTCAATGTTCATTACCGAGCTAATCATTCTTTCTAGTTGGCATGTGGTTCTAACTCCTCGTCCATGTGAAAGCAAGTCCTAAAGAGTGTAGGAGTTTTGATAGGAAAGAAATTTAAGCACCTTAAGAAAGTTAAACATTTTTTCAAGTTTTTCAATCAAAAGGATTTTTGCACCTTAAGAGATTTGATCCTTGTTGACGCTTGATAGATTTGCAGTTAAGATGGGTTTATGTTGGTTTTATAATATTTGCAAATATCATGTGCTAGCAAATACCGTACAAAATTATTTTATAATATTTGCAAATCCCATAGATTACCCAATACCACCCAAAATTATTTTTTAGTCTCGAGGGTTAGCTCAATTTGTCGAGTTCTTGTCACTAAAGCACCTTGTTAATGAGAGGTCACATGGTCAATTCTCTTTGATGCCATCGAGGTAAGGTTTTTCTAATACCTCGATAGAATGTGGTCCCTTTATGTGGATCTACCTAAATATCCTTGAAAAAATCTATACAAAATTATTCTATAATATTTTCAAATATCATGACAAAAACCTAGTCGTAACATCAATTAATATACCCATTTGAGAACATGGTCATCAATTCATTAATTTAAGATGAAGGAGATGTGTAAGTCATGACGTTGACACATGGTGCCCACATGATCATCCGTGCATGCACACACTGACAACCAACATTGATCCATATTAACTCTAAATCTATCAAGTGTCGAGAGGGATCAAATATCTCGAGGTGTAAACATTTTTTCAAGTTTTGCAATCGAAAGGATGTTTTCCCCTTAATATATTTGATCCCTCTCAGCACTTGATAGAAGTGTGGTTAAGATAGATGACCCCTCTCGACGCTTGATGGATGTGTGGCTAAGATGGATGATCCCTCTCAGCCTTTGATAGATGTGTGGTTAAGATGGATGATCGCTCTCGACGCTTCATAGATGTGTGGTTAAGATTGATTTATGTTGGTTTTGTAACATTTACAAATATCATGTGCTACCAAATACCACACAAAATCATTTTATAATATTTACAAATGTCATGGGTTACCCCATCCCATACAAGATTATTTTCTAATATTTGCAAATACCATGAGTTACCCCAACAACCAACGAAATTATTTTATAATATTTAAAAATACTATGAGTTACCCAATACCAAACTCCCTTACAAAGATGCACATACTCTACTACTTTTTAAATTTAAACATATAATTTCTTAAAAGGAAACACATTTTCTTAACCATTAGACCTAATAAAATTATACATACCTAATTTATATATAATTAAATACATTAAATTTTCCATTAACCAATATAAATCCATGTAAAAAAAATATATTACCTTACGACTTTAAAATTTACCAAAAATCTTTAACACACCACCATCTTTAAAATAACTGTTTTGTAAATAAAAAACACACAATTACAATTATTATTAATTATTAATTTTAAATATTGTTTTAATAATTATTGTTACCATACAGGTTGGTGGATAATTATAGTTACTCACACAGGTTAGTGGGTAAATATTTCTAACGATCGCGTCGATTTGTTGAGAGCGCATTTCATGTGTAGCATGGTCTTATAAATGGCAGAGCCATCCATTTAAAATGTTTGATACAGTCAAGTGTTCGTGATTGCTTCTGATTCACCCAAATTTTAAACCCTAAATCCCAAACGCGTGGTGATCTGGTGTGATAATAAAGATGGAAAATGAAGGGAATGAAGGGAGTGGAGTGCGAAGAGAAAATGAAAATGGAAATAGAAATAGAAGTGGAGAAAGAAGTAGAAGTCCCCAAGGCGAACACGTCGCAATCGATTTCGCAGTATAAGTAGAGAGAATATTGAGCAAGTTAGACGTGTTCTTTTTAGGGATATAATCGGACAAGCAAGTGAAGAAGAATATCGAGTGAGCAACGTGGCATTGGAAAATTTGCGGCGTTTGATAATTAATGAACCGAATGAGAATTCAAATGAAAATGAGATTGAGAATAGCTGCTCCATTTGTTTGAATGAATATGAAGGTGGAGAGGCCGCCCGTGAAATGCCATGCCGCCACATCTACCATGAGAGGTGTCTATTCTCATGGCTCCGATCCAGAAACACGTGTCCTCTTTGTCGTTACCGCATGCCCCCTTCTTCATAGCATAGAATTCTTTTTCAAATGATCATAGATTTATTAATATAATTTTATTATTTTATTGAGCGTGATATAAAACCCTAAACCCACTTCCCAATTATTAGGTGGATACATTTTTTATTTTTATTTTTACAATTAGCACACAATTTGCAAACCACGTATGTGGTTGGGCTTTAAACACCCATCTCCTTTGCTACACTTATTTGCTACAGGTATCTATGTATTGCCCGAATTTACTCTATAGTTACATTTGTCCACATTTACACCCCGAAGAGTAGCTCTATTTTCGACAACTTCAGTCACTCTACTAGCGAATTTTCTGGTGCACGACCTCTGTCTCCGTATGAAATCTGGTGGGCGAGCAAGGTTTGAACGTGTCGTGGTTCGCTTTCCATATCATCCATTGGACCTGTCAGAGAGAAGAAGGCCATGTGAGTTTGAGATTTATTGTTAACTTCTGCAGGGTAATCGTGTCAGTGAGGCATTTAGCATATTAAATTATTGGTTATTATTAATAGTTGAAACATTTTATTAGGACTTAAATGTGTCAATGAAGCATTGGAATTTGGATAAATATGATCACAATAATGATTTTTTTATATATTAATAATTAATATATATTAATTTTTTTTGAAATTGACTTCTAAATTATAATATAATTTATTTTACAATTTTTTAGATTAAAAGATTACATATTTTTATTTTTAATTTTAAAATGTATTGTATACTTTTATCTTTATCTTTATTTTATTTTAAATATGAATTTTTTTGTTTTTAATTTGGAGATTAAATATGAATTATTTATTTTTAATTTGGAGGGTGTTTTTTTGGTAATAATATCCAAGTTAAGAGTTTGAAAATAATTTAATTTAAATTCAAAAAGAGAGAATAACATTAATAAATTTGAAGATATATAAAATTTTAAAAACATTAAAAAGTACATTTTTAATCTTTATTTTATTTTAAATATGAATATTTTTGTTTTTAATTTTGAGATTAAATATGAATTATTTATTTTTAATTTGGAGGGTGTTTTTTGGTAATAATATCCAAGTTAAGAGTTTGAAAATGATTTAATTTAAATTCAAAAAGAGAGAATAACATTAATAAATTTGAAGATATATAAAATTTTAAAAACATTAAAAAGTACAGTAAATAATTTAAATTTAATATATCAATTATTATTTGTTTAATTATAAAACCAAATACAAATTTTCAATTTAAAATGCATCAAAATTATTAACATTGCAAAGTGAGAAAAATGTAAATAAAATCTAATAACATGGATAACAACCCTGAGATATAAAGTTTATGTCACACCCTCATGACTATACACATAAACAAAAAAAATTAACTAAGTGAATATTCGAGACTCACACGTGCATGGTAACTTACAACCATAAAATTCCTTTCCTATTATAAGACTGAATATCAATTCATGCTACATGGTCCAAGTTTCTACCGCATAGATATTATATATAATCTGCATTAGTCATATCACACAGACATTATTCATATGGCATGCATCATTTATATCGCATAGACTTTTTTTATATATATAATGCTTCACATATATGCACTGCTCGGTATTTGAGTTGGCGGTTGTAACTTGTGGTTTAAACGTGGCCTTGCCAACCCCCAGTACTTGTTCTATGTTAATGGGCGTGGGATTCTTTGGTCCGGCAGCTGCCTTTGCCGGCGCCGAGTTATTGGAGGCTTTTATGGCAAGGGCTCAAGCCTTGACAGGTGGCTTGTCCTACCTGCGGGTCCATGTGACACCTCGGGCTCTGCTGTCTCGTCCTCCCCGCTCTAAACTCCCACGCAGCATTAACGGCCGAGATCGATCATTTCAATCGGAGGGCTGGAATGAGCCAAAGGGCTTTGGGTTAATATTAAAACCCTTTGCTGCACGCCGAGGCTCATTTGTTTCACCCAGGCGCTCTCACCTCGTCTCCTCGGACCCTGGATCGAATCTTACTGCTCTCTCTGGTGTCGTGATACACCCTTCAGAGTTTCTTGCAGGTGCTGTATATCTCTGTCTGCATGTTTATTTACTACGGTATTTAGTTTTCTATTGATTAATAGCCACCGAGCTTAAATTGATCCGTTCGTTCGTCGGTTAAAAGGCCCATGTTAATTTCTCTCTGTTATGGTAACGCATGCAGGTGGCTCTGTGTGAGTCTCTTAACTGGTTACCCGCAGCGCCTCGACCGCTTTGACATTTACAGGTATGGTTACTCTTTAGTTTGATGTTCTCATCTGGGGAAAGAGCTCTCAAGCCCTTCGACCCTAATGTTTTCATTTGGGTATGTTGCAGTCCAGATTCCCCGTCGCGGGTTTCATCTTGTTTTCATGTTAAAGAGGGTTCTCCTCGAGGATATGGGTTTTGGCGATCAGGCTTTAAGCCATGACAGTTCCAGCAAGTTTTAATAGACAGGGAATTTTGCATGTTTCTTTCTATTTAACAGTAACTTAGACTTGGGATTTTCCACCCGATGCGGGGTCTAGGCACCATTGTCTCTATATATACTTTATTTCCAAATGTATTTGAGCTGGCTAAGTGCCGAACTCTTTTGTTAGCGGATTCGACCTGTACTTTCATGCGTTCAAGTTATAAATACGATTGTTACATTTATCAGAGTTTAATCCTGAGTCTTTTATTTCTAAGAAAATACATTCAAAGTTACTTGCTCAGACTGAGTTCATTTCTGGGTTATTTTCATTCTGAATGTTAATGATACGATTTCTGTTTTCATGGTTATTAGTGTTTTTCCGTCTCGGACCCTGACTCCACTGCCTTACTGTGACGGCAGGAGTCTCGGGCTTCCTAAATCTTGCCGTCTGTGTTAGAGACACTCAGAATACTTTTGCATGATTCAATAATCGATGTTTTTTGTTTGTTAAGTGACAGTACCTTAATTATTACTGTTAGATGTATTCCCGGTAAGGGTTATGTATAAACATGTGCAATTTCCCTTTGTTTAACCTAGTTTACTCCGGCAAGGGTTTACTCACAGCCGGGCTTGAGGCTGGGTTAACGCGTTCTCCGGGTGGTTAACTCTACAACACTGCTGAATATCTTTTCTGTAAGCGGTTTATATGCATAGAATTTCTCTGTTGACTGTAGCTCGGCTATCGTTTCCACGGCTTGATTGTATATGGTTTTTATGATTCCACTAATACATACGGTTGCAGGGTTTGCTCCTTTCTCTTCCGAGAGATATGTCAGTTCTGATAGTCAACTGTTACTTATATTCACATAATTCTTCCCTCTTTCCTTCGATGTTATGGTTATGATAAAGTTTTGTGTTGACTGGCAATCCTTGCCTGGCTCATTGCGTTATGCTGATATTCTCACCGCATGAATCACCGGTTATGTTTTGGCTGTTTGTTTCCACCGTTCACAGTTCCTTTACCAAGGATTGCTTTTGTATCTCTGGTTGGTCTGTCATATAAATTTTCAGATAATGATCTTTTATTTAATTGAACTATTCTCTGTTCAACTATAAGATGTTAATCATAATGGTCTGGTTTTTTTTAAGGTTAACTATCACTTGTTAACTACATTAATCATCAAGCAGTAATTAAGAGAAAGAACATGTTATCACAAAACCAGTACTAGGGACTGCAACCAAGCAAGGTCTCATGTAACTGTTTCAGACCATACTTTAGATTAGGAATTAGCCTTCCTAATCAGAGAGGGCTCTCTCACAACTCTTGAAAAAAAAATCCTTCAAACACTAGATGGCTAACTCTTTATTTACTTATGAAAGCATAACTGGTTGGAAACACATCACACTGGCTCTCATTGGGCTATGGAGTCTATAATATCAAGTAAACAAGGAAACCTCATAGAAATCAAGGCTCTTAGCATTACATGTCAAACATATTTCACCAAAACATAGCTTGCTGTATACACAGGAAGTCAGAGCATATATTTATGAATTCTGAGTGATTGCATACAACAAAACCATAAAATAACATAAAGTACCACACATCATCACTACATTTGATCATGACAATCCTTCGAGAATCTTGAGAAGAGAATAACTCTGTTTTACTATTACTGTCAAAAAAGGTCTTACAATGGCCCAAAACAACACTGTTTTTCTATTAAGTATCCAACCTTTTTTACATAAAAGTTATTCCTATATATAGCTTATCAAAACACTACTGCACGAGACTCCTCAACAAGCATGAAGGGAGCTCGGAATTCTGACATTAATGACCTTAACTATATCATAAACAAACTGATTGATTACAAGAAATATGGTGCTACGAAAACAGAGGATTCCATCATATTGGCACTTTAAGTCTTTCTCCTCGTATACTTTGCTGCATTCTTGGAGCTTGCCACCTGTAGCATTACAATAATAACCACACCCAAACTGAAAGCAGATTCAATGTATGAACAGCTCCGGATACCTGATGCATAGATGATTCAACAACCGATAAGAAAATGAAGCCTATATTCTCGGTTGCTGCCTCCCATCGGTGTTCATATATTAATGATCCATCTTCAAGCCATTTAATCCTTGGATAGTCCCGTGTGACTGAAGAAAACTCATGATCTGGCTATCCCATAACTAGACAAGTGTATCACTTAACACCTCAGCAGCTCTATCAAAACCCTAAAAATTCGGAGATAAAGTGACTTTCAACAAAAGACAAAACTTTACCTTTACTTCGAATATTTACACCTGGCCTCCTTTTTAACTATCTGACTGATTCTCCCATAACCTCCATGCTGGCATTAAATCATCTCTTTAAATATTTGCTGACCTCAGCATTCCAACTCAAGTTTTCAACATAACCAGTCATCTACAGCAGTTTCGTAGCGCGCTACGAAACTGCTGTAGGTCATCAAAATTAAATACATGAACCTTGAAACAACAATAACTCAAGTCTGTGATTTCTTCAGTCATTCTATACAGGTGTGAAGACATCAAAAAGTCTCAAAAAGCTTTTAAAAAGACGGTGGCCCCAAAATATATCAAAATTTGAAAAAACACATTCCTCTTTGAATCATTTAGCTAGCTTGTCTAGCTTCTCTTTCAGGCTGATGACTTCTTCCTTCAACTTCTTGTTCTCGGCTTTTAGACCTGCATTCATTTGTTTCATAACCTTTGCCTGCTTCAGAGCAGGCACTGTCCATACATAAGCATCTGATACTGAACTAGCTTGACTGATCAAGCTTGTTTTACCTTTCATTACAGCTTTCTTATAGCTTGTGTATCTTACTGCCTTTTCTTTAAAAACATTTTGAACCTGAGGTATTTCCTTACTCGTTCCAGCTTGTTTCTTAATGGCAATCACATTTCCACTTTGACTAATAACCACCTTATTGTCCTTGTTCTTGTTTTTAGCTGCTTGGGCTATTTCAGAGAAAATTTCAAGTGCCTCTGTCCTAGGCATCTCTGAAAGTACTTTCTCTTTTTGAGCCTTTTCTATTTCTTTCATTTGCCTTCTAGTCATTGGCCTGCGAGGTTTAAAGGCATACTCTTCACCTGGTTCTTCAAACTTTAACTTTTTAGAAGCCTTTGACTTCTTAGAACTTTCAGGTGAAGATTGTGTTAGATCAATATGCATTGGTGATACCAATTGATCTTGCTCAATTTCAAGTGGTTCAATTTGAATTGGATGCTCTTGTTCTAATTCAATGGCTTCCAACAAGTCATTTAAACTACCCTTAGAAACAGGACTCTCTTCCATAGGGGCTGACTTTCTTTTTTCTTTGCTTAGCTGGCCTCTAGTTCTCACCCTTGAAACCCTTTCAACTTTACTAGACTTAATTTCATCTTTTCCTTTGTGAGTCTTCTGTTTTGATGATTGAGGTGTTTCTTTAACTGCTGACTTAGGAGTTTTCTTCATTGATGCCTCAAGTGTTTCTTTGACTGTTACAGACCTCTCTGGCTTCTTTGTTTTAGCTTTGGGCTTCTTATGGTCTGTTATTTCCTTTCTAATCTCAGCCAAAGTAGTTTCCTCACTCCTATCTTCTCTTTCTCTTATAGGTAATGGAGTGAGGCCCGTTTTACTAGGGAAACCGGCCATGAACACAAACGAATCCCAGTCCTTACCAATTTTATGTAAGCTATCCAACACCAGTAATTTAACCAGACCATGATGAAAAAGAGATGTTTCATAAGCTTCCTTCTTCAACTGAATCTTATCACACATCTTACTAATACTCCTGAATAAGTAAAAAGGTATGTCTATTGAGCTCTTACCAGTGAAGTGTAGCAGCAGCTTGAAATGGTATGAGTAGACTTTGTTGTACCGACCTTCACATGTCAAGTACTTCTGGATACATGTCAATAGCATAGCATAATTCTCCTTTAGATAGCTCCTTGGGACAGCTTTAGTGAGATCTTTGTCTACAAATGGTGCCTTTAAGAACTCCTTACACGGACCCATGTCAAACTTGAAATTCTTGAACCACTCTTGGCCACCCCTCGGGATTTCTGTGACAGTAGAGATGACTTCAGGGGATACCGGAAACTCCAACATGGCCACCTTCGAATTGAGCCCAGTGAAGTTCAATGCAAATGCCTTGGTCACTTCTGCATGTCCACCCTTTAGTTTTTCACAAAACCGCCAACAACCAGCACTTCTAAACGCCTTGGCTACCTCCTCATTCCCGAGGGTTACATCTAATCCCTCCGGCTCTGTTCTCACACATTTACCCGAACGGTGCTCCTTTCTTTCCATGCTTCTTTGCGCAATTCTACACAAGGGAATGATGGTGGTTTGCAGCAATAAAACACTTTTTAGCTGTAGAGATCAGGCTCGCTTGCAGTAGTCTGTTTAGAATAAAGCTCAAGCTTTTCATAGAGCAAAAACATTCATATGTTATGAAGAACACATTATGGAATGACCATCTTCTATAACGTCCTCCAAACTGACACCTAACTCTATGATTTCGGACCTGATGGCAAAGTAATGGCTAATCATGACATAGAAATGGTGTGAAGAAACAATCATGACCGGATTCGTGACTCACTACTTCTCGGATTAGACATTCAGGGAAAAACGCTGCACAAAAGCCTGAAACCCCGATTTCGTAGCGCGGGCAGTTCAAATTTAAGGGAATGCGCTACGAAATCGCTGACAAACGGGGTGCTACGAAAACACGCAAACATTATTTCGCAGCAGAACTGACCAATCATATCCGCGCTGCGAAACTGCGCAAGTACCAATGACATGACATGACATAACTAACAATGATGGAGGATGACTAATACCCTTGCCTTTACACGAATTTCATCCATAACTCTTGAATTTCAAATTTTGAAATTGACATAAGCTAACAAACCTATTTACAAGATCTCAAGACTTTATAAAAACTTATGGACAATTAACATATACATGAACTATAGATTCTAGTGATAACAGAACACACAGTCATATCTCGACTTACATGAGTCCTCTGAGCATTCTAAACATATTTCATTCAGTTTCCCTGCAGTTTGAACCCGTACCTGGTTCGCCAGAGTCGCACAGAAATATTTTAGTAAATTCTTCTGCAATCAAGTCTGCTCTACCACCCAACCTTGAGATCCGTCTACATGACTGGATTCTCCCCCCGAGCCATCTTGCAGGCCTTCAGCCCTCAACAAGATTTGTGCACCGCGTGCCTGGTTATCTGGTCCTCACCAGACTTAACCAATCTTCTTTTCTTTTTCCTCTTTTCCCAAAGAGATCCTTCTGTCTGTCCCAACAGCACAGAACTTCCTCCCTACCACCAGGACTTTTCCTGTTTGGGAGGGCAGTTTCAATCAGTTATTACAACTGATCTCTTTTCTTTGAAATCCACCTCCCAGAGGCTGCCAGCATTTCAAGGAAAATAATTTAAATTACTCAATAAAGTAGTTTATCAAAGTTATGTTTTTTTAACATCAAACAATAACTACCATACTGTTTTTTTTACCAAAGTAAAGTTTCACATTTACATCTTTTGGGGTCATTACAGTTTAACATAGAAAATAAGACATTGGATATTAAAAATAAGTTTAAAGTGATTTCCACATACCAAAAAATGTATACCTTAATCACTATTCCTATGGGATCCAAATTTATTTAACATAAAGTGTATGTGCAGATTATAACATAAAATGAACTTTTTGTTAAATTCCACACCACTGATCATCTCTTCTATATTCAACTTAATGACTATGATAATTGCAATTATCTAAAAAAAAATTAAAATTTATTTTTTAAAATATAAAACTTATTTGTCTCTACAATATTTTAATAAAAAAAAATTATATAAAACTTATCGTCAAAACCAAGAAACCAATATCATTATTTTTGGGAATCCAATCGTAACAAATTTTCAAACCTTTTTTTGCTCAATACAGTTGAACTTATTAACTATAATATATATTACTAGTCCCATATATATTGTCCCATACATTATTAAATGAATATCTCTAGGAATATTGGTTACAGTATGCGATTTGTATGGGTTACAACATGTCATTTGTAAGCTAAGGTGCGATTTGCAACCTAAGTTAAAAGCCATTGACTAAGTTGAAGTTAGATGGGCGATGAAAGTGGCTACTAAGGATTGAATTTGATGATCAAATTACCAATTACAAAGT
This sequence comes from Pinus tabuliformis, assembly GCA_031772625.1. Classification (NCBI taxonomy): domain Eukaryota; kingdom Viridiplantae; phylum Streptophyta; class Pinopsida; order Pinales; family Pinaceae; genus Pinus; species Pinus tabuliformis. The sequence goes on along the minus strand of CM062809.1, from coordinate 726,558,206 downwards.
GTTTTATTTTTATATCTGATATTATAAAATATAAAAATATCTTAATGGCGGTTGATTTTCTAGACCATGCATTAAATTGTTGCTCCGATTAGATTCTTCAATTAAATTAAAATAAATATTCAAATATCATGCTTTTTTTTTGCTTAAGCAAGAGACCAACCTTCTATTTCTTTAAACCAATCATAATTTACAACATGTACATAATTCTTCTAGCAGAGTGGAAAAAGTCGGATCAGAAAGAAGACCTAAAAAACCTAAGTCCATCAAACTCAGCAAGTACAATTGTACCACCTTTTGGAATCAACAGAAACAAGCATTGGGAATCGCAGGAAGCAATAACCCACCCCCTGAAAACCCTTGCTAGCAAACCATTAAAAAGTCACTTCATCACTACCTTTCATTCACTTTTTTCATCCAACGAGGGAGAAGTATTTCGCTCCATAAAATAGCTCGAGGTTTAATCCCCCAATCCCACCAAACGGCCCGCTTCATCCCAATCGTTGATCGGGCCTGCGTAGATCGAACGGTGGTGCTTACCATCGCACGCCTGAAGTAACCAAAGGTTAATGTGCGATGAGGGTGGTATTCATCGCCGTCCCTCATCCATGTGTCAAAAGGTGAATGGAATTGCTGCCCCGACTGCAAAACCGCCTTTGGCTTGAAAGCGGTGCGATTGCACCGAAACCATTTGAGAGGTGGTTTTAACTCCCACTCCTGGAAAAAAAGGGGGATTGAGCTGCTAGAGCAGAGCTGACATTCAATCTTCTCCGCCATGCTCCTGTCAATGAGAACCAGACGCCCTCCTTTGGGGATTTTCGTAGCGCCCTCTATCTTTGTTGAGACCGCCTCTGGAGTGCTAACCTCCCTAGTCCTATCTGACCAAAAGTGAAGATTCTGGAATGCTCTACTCATTGCTTGTCGTTTTCCTTATTGTTGTTCTGATACCCTTGTTTGTCTCTTCCGCCTGGTTATGGCAATGCTCTTTTAGGTCATTCTAAGGCATTCCCATCCAACTCATCGAAGCTCTGCTATCTTTGCAAGTGACCCCTTGGTTGGCTAGAATGTCAGCCAACTTGTTAGCCTTTCTACGTACATGGCAGAATTCAAGTGTGCGTAGATCCTGCAGATGATCCTGAATCTTATGGAGCACCCTTAGTAACCTCTAGTGTTTTGTAGCTTTTTCTGGCCCTGATCTGTGACTAATTTTCTTGGCCGCGTTGATGACCAGCTCTGAGTCTGGCTCTATTATCACATTCTGGCAATTGTCATGTTTCAGAAGTTCTAAGCACTGCTCCGGTGGCATCAGTTCCACCATATTGTTGGTGGCTTTTCCTCAGGCCTTATTCCATATGGGAGAGCCCTTCATATTCCCTGACATTCTTATTAGCTCAGAATAGTTCCAAGACCTAGCATATTTTTCCTTCCAAATGCTTGCCCATTGAGCCTTGGGATCCTTTACCCACCGCCACCAAAGCTTGGCTCGAAGAGCCTTATTGAGAGTCTCTAGATCATCCAATCCTAGACCTCCTTGGTTCTTAGGTTTACAAATCTTTTCCCATGACACTAAAGCCCATTTTTTCCTTGTTTCCTCCTTGCCCCAAAGAAAGTCTCTTTGAATAGCGGTAAATTGTTGTAAGACTCCTTTTGGCACTGGGAGAACTGAAAGCATAAAGATTGGGATAGCTTGGAGCACTGCCTTTGTAAGGACCAATCTACTAGCCAGATTTAAAGACCTGTATGTCCATTTTTTGACCTTATCTTGCATCTTTATTATTAATGGTTCCCATATGCTCTTATGTAAGGGTTTGGCCGTTAGTGGCACTCCCAAATACTTAGAGGGGAGGGACTCTCTTTGAAAGCCAAGAATTTTGGAAACATTTCTCTGAATGGCAATGTGAGTGTTAAAGAAAAAAAAATTGATTTGGTAAGATTGACCTCCATACCTGTAGCCAAGGCAAAGTCATTCAAAATTTGTTTGTAATCCAGTGCTTCCTTGACTGTGGGAATGCCCTGTAACAAGGTATCATCAACAAACTGTTGATGGGTTAGGACTTGACCATTCTCAGATAATTGGAGTCCTCGAATTTTGCCAGTAGCCTTGGCATGTTTAATGGACCGCCCCAACCCTTCCATCATGACGATGAAAAGAAAAGGAGAGAGCGCATCCCCCTGTCTGAGTCCTTTAGAAGGAAGAAAAAGTTCAGAGGGTGAGCCATTGACTAAAATTGAAAAATTAGAGGAAGTCACCGGGGCCATAACCCATCTAATCCAATTATGATCAAAACCATACGCGCTGAGCATTTTCTTGATATATGTCCAGTTTACTTTATCATACGCTTTGGATATGTCCAGTTGCATTATCATGCCCACTTTCCTTTTGTTGGTTAGCGAGTGAACTACTTCATGAGCTTGAATGATGTTATCTAGAATTTGTCTGCCTTCCACGTACCCAGATTGTTCCCCTGAAACCAGTGTGGGTAGCAAAGGTTTGAGTCTGTTGGCCACTACCTTGGAGATTATCTTGTATACTACATTGCATAAGGCAATGGGCCTGTATCTCTCTGGCGTTTGAGCATTATCCTGCTTTGGAATTAAGGTGATGAAGGAGGTGTTGAGAGCTTTCAAAATGGTTCTGTTCAGCCTGGAATCTTCCACTACCTTTACAATGTCCTTTTTGACAATGTTCCAACAAGCTTTGAAGAAATCTACGTTGAATCCATCCGGACCTGGAGCTTTACCATTTTGCATCTCCTTAAGAACCTCACTGACCTCCCTATCTGTTATCGGTTTGTTTAGATTACTGTTGTCCTCTCTTGAAACTAGCTTGGGGATGTATTTAGTGAAGTCTTTGATGAAAGGTTCCCTTTCTAAGGAGTTTTCCTGGGCAATACTTCGAAAGTGTCTTACTAGCACAGCTTCTATATCCACATGGGTTTGGTGATTATGCTCGTCCTCATCCTTGATCGAAGATATCCTGTTATGAGTCCTATTGGCTATTGTGGATTTGTCGAAAAATATAGTGTTGCACTCTCCTTCATTTAGCCATTGAACTCTAGATTTTTGTTTCCAAAAAATTTCCTCTTGTTTACACAACTCTTCCCATTCTTGATGATGTTTCTCTACCTAATTATTTTTTTCCTTATCAAATCCTTCCTTGATTAAAGCTTGATTGAGTTTCAGGATTTTGTTTTCAACCGCTTTCTTTCCTGCAAAAATGTTTCCAAATTCATTCTTGTTCCAGTATTTTAGCCTCATCTTAACGTGCTTTAGTCTTTTGTGCAGCATGAACATTGAGAATCCCTGAATCTGTAGTTCTTCCATCCACCATTTTCCAATGTTACTGCTAAAATCTGGGTGTGAGAGCCAGATATTTTCAAATCTGAAAGGTCGGTTTCTTGGGATACCTAAGCCTTTGATCTCCATTTGAACCAGCTAGTGGTCTGAGCCTCCAAAAGGTAGAATTTCTGCCATTATTTCCTTGTCTAAAAGCATGAGATCCTCAGAGATCATGAATCTATCTAACTTGGAGTTGACCTAGGAGTCCCCTCCTCTTTTATTATTCCAAGTGCAGAAGCCATTGTTTATTTCAAAGTCGATAAGTTTCATGTCTTCTGAAAAGATTTGGAAGGTTGAGGAATCTTTATTGAGAGCTCTAGTGCCCCCCTTTTTCTCCAAGAGAGATCTGATCATGTTGAAGTCTCCTCCTATGACCCAAGGTTACCTTAGATGCCTGGCCCAGAGATCCACCAAGGAGGTTAAAAACCGAATTTTGTCATCTAACCTTTGGGGGCCACAAACATTCGTTACTAAGTAAGTGTCCCTGTCTCCCATAGGCTGTATGACCACCGATAAATAATTCCTTGTTGCCTTCGCATCAGTTATTCCAATCTTTTGGGGATTCCAGAGAGTGAGGATGCCCCCTGTTGTGTTTTCATCTTTAACTTCTAGAAACTCAAATCTGTTGAGCCATTTACTATGTATTTGTCTAAACTTTTGAATAGAGCATTCCATTTCTTGGACAAAAATTATATCCAGGGCTTCTCGCTGCATTCTGTTATTCAACAATCTTTGTTTTCTCTTACTGCCTAGACGTCTAATATTCCAAGTTGTAAATTTCATGATTAAAGATTGGTAAAGGAGTAGCTGGTTAGCTCTTTCATGTTACCTGAGTCTACCATGAGCTTCCCACATTCCATCAGTAGCTCGTTTTTCTTTTTCTTGCCTCTTTTTTTCTTAGGTTTCTAAGAGCTAGCCCTGGAGTAGTTTTGACTACTTTCCCCCCTTCATTTCTCTGTCTTTTAGTGTTACTTCCTTCCTCCAAACCCTTGGCCTGAGTTTGCCAAAGGAATAATTGTTGTATTCTATTGATCTTTTCTTGTGGTAGCGATTCTACCCCTCTCGAAGTCCCATGATTTAGGAAACCTTCTAGATCTAGGTTTTCTCTATCCAGAATCTCCTGTAGCTCATTGTCTTCTATTTCCATCTCACTCTGGTTCATTTCTTGATCCATTTCCAAATCTGAATCATTCATCATGTTTCCCCCTCGTCCTTCATTTTCCCGTGTGGTCGTTTTTTGCTTCCTTGTCCTTCTTCTCATTATCTTCCTTTATTACTTGATCTACGTCCTCCCACTTGGTGTTGTTTTGGCCCTTTTTTGCCGCTTTTTTCTTTAGGAAAAAATTTGTGAAAATTGTCTGTATATTTCGTTGTTTTAGTATTTCCTTTGGTTTCTGCCTTAGTGAGAGGGTAGTCTCTTATAAGGTGCCCGTGTTCATGGCATTTACGACATCTAAATGGAATATGATCATAGTCTATTGTCTTCACCCATTCCTCATCGTAAACTTCCATGATGACTTCATCCAGGAGAGCTCCAGAAAGATCCATCTGCACACAGATCCTGGCAAAGGATGTATATTTTCCCCTCCTTTTGGCTTCAACAACTTTGACGAACCTCCCTAATTTATTGCCTATAGCAGCCAGCAATTCTATTTGCCAATAATCAAGAGGTAAAGAATAGTCTTACCCAAACCGGGACTGAAGTAAAAGTTTCTCTCTCCGGAATGAAATTCATGATCCATGGCCTCATATAGAGCCCTGTTGTTGCATAAAAGAAGGGCCCGCCTTCGAACCCTCTTTCTTTATCCTCAATATTGGTGAACACTACAATGAAGAAACCCTTGGACCCTAGGTGAAGATCAATGCTTCCTTTAGGTTTCCAGTGGTATCTGATCTAAGTTTGCAATGCTTTTTCAGTGGTCCATAACCCCATGAATTTGCATATGATTGTGTAAGTTTGCATGTGCTCCTTGTGCGCCTGCAGATCTAGATTATTTAATATCACTCTAGGAGTGATTTCAGCCTTGGGTTTGCACGGTCCCTTCTACTTTTTGTCTTTTGTTCCCTGTTTTTTGTTAGTTTCCTCTTTGTCTTTTGTGCTTTCCTTCTCCTTCGAAGTGGAACCATCGTTTTCCTCTTCCCTGTTACTCCTTCCTTCCTCATCATTACCTCTGCCTTTATCTGGGGGCTTCTTGTGTTTTTTGATCAACGCCTCCTTAAAGGAAGGAGAATATTTCCCTCCTCGTTGCCCATCCATGAGGAGAAACCCTAAGAGAACCGAAGCTCTAGTCGCTTCCACTGCGCTCCTGACCTCAATCTAGTGATCCGACTTCCAGGCAAATATCATGCTTTTCAATGGCAACAAATAACTTTACATGTGTACACAATACATATTACAAGTGTGCTTTTCAATGGCAGCAAATAAATTAAGGTGTTTACACCATACAAATTACAAGTGTGCTTTTCAATGTCAGCAAATAAATTAACATCTTTACACATACTCAGATTTAAAGAGTGCATGGAAGATAATTATTAAATTTATCTTTTTTCATTTTCAATTTGAGATTATACAATTTTCTTTCACTAATTGTGTTAGTTTACTTTTTGGTTATTTCACTTGTGTTAGTTTACTTTTTATTTTTGTTCCCATGGATATAAGTACTTGGGATTAGAGATAAGTATCAAATACGATGTTTTGATTTATAAAAAAAAAAATATTAAAATAATTAAAAAAATAATAATTATTAAGTGAAGTGAGATTTATTATGTGTTGTTGGCTAGATATAACATATTTAGTTTTTGATTGATTTTTTTTTACTAAAATTTAAAATCTATCTAAAGTTTAACATATGAATTTAAACTTATTATTTTTAAATAAATTTATTTATATTTATCTCAAATACCATTAGTTGAAATGTCTCCACTCTTATTGTGTAATGATGGCAAGAATTGACTTTTGTATACTTTATCATTAATTACTATATATTATATCACTTAATAAAATAAAAATAAATAATTTGAAAGAATAACATTATATATTAATTACTATTTCCAAAGGGTTAAATTTGACGGTTGTATATCATTTTTTGAGTTTTTACATGTTAAATACGATTAGTTTCTAAATCTGCACAACATAATTGACTAGCCAATAATATTTGAAAAAATCATATTGATAAGTGTATTGAAAATTAACCAATTATATATATATATATATATATATATATATATATATTACAGTGACGACATTCCAAACTCCGCAATACCCTCGCCCTGAGGCATCATGCATGCTACGCAAAATGAAAAGATAGAGAGAAGCCAATTTCTGAATGAACACAAAGTACTAAATAGCGTAGAGCAAGATGATGACTGAAAAAAGGTTACATCGACCAACAAAATTCCAAACAAATGTATTACTTCGGGAAATTTTATGTACCACTCAATATCACATCGGACTTTCCTCCACTAAGTTTCCTCTTTCCTTAACTTACTCACGCAGCAGCTGTCTATGCCATATGGAAATGTAATCAGCGAATGCTAGACTACACTCTATAAAACCGTTGTAGATCATTAATTGCGTATAGCAGATAAATTTTGTAAAAGGGCATCAAAAGGAATCAAAGTTCTATATTCGAGTAGTTGGCATCGTGGATTGGTTACCACTTTGTAACTCCATTGGTAGATTAAACCATGTTTAGCATGAGTATTGAGATGTACCAAAAATATATATAAGTGAAAATGGAAAATAATTTTGTTTTTTCAATTATGGAAATTAAAAATTCAATTTATATTTATAATTAATTTTATAATAAAGAGAAATTTCAAATTTATTATTTTGTATTTATATTAAAATACTAAGTTTTACTGTTTTAAAGTTGTCATGATGAGAAGATTATATAGTTAACGTTGCAGGATAACGTAATAAATTTCAACGTTAAGTGTGAATGTCATCTTGACTTTCTATACACTATGAATTAATTGTTATCTTGATTTTCTATGTCGTATGAATTTATTGGGTTGGTGATTTGTGATCTCCCACCTAAGTTACCATTTACCAGCTTATCATTTATGTTCACAGCTTCTAGACTCCAGTTCAAGTTCCAAATTCTAGCCATTTTAGAGATCGCAAGTTTGAGAACAGATTGCAGACCACTCGCACAGTTTGAGAACAAGAATTCGAATAGATTCTTAGGTTTCTTGCCAGTAGATTTCATCACAGGTAGGTGGTTTTTGTGCTTGGTTCTTTTGTATTTTCTTTTCATATTTTTTTTTGTGTTTTTGTCCCAAAATTTTCAAGTATATAATGCAATATTGAAATAGTGGTTCCAATGAATATATTTACAATCTTGATCAAAAGTGATTTTAATATATAAATAAAGTTTGTATTTCACATATTTGTAGTTTAGTCATGAGATCTTGCAAAATACTCTTCTTTTCACCGTTCTTTGAACTTTTTGGGCTTGTTCTTGCCAGATTTTTCTATGCTATTCACATGGATTTAATAAGACTCAACTCTCCTCTCTCCTCTCGGTTCTTTATGGACCTCCGAGTAAGACTCAACTCCCCTCTTTCCTCTCTATTCTTTATGGACCTCTGAGGTTTTGGTTCCATCAGTCTCTCTTTTCTCCCCCTTGTCTCATCATCCTAGTTTTCACTCCTGGAAAGCCTAATTTGACTACCAATCCACATAACTCAAATGCCCATCTTATTGGTATACTGGCAAAGTCTAAGATCCCCAGCCAAACCCATAAGGAGAAGGCTAAAGCAAGGTGAAAACCTAGCAAAGTCTAGTAAAATCCCTACCCAAACCCATAAAGGGAAAGCTAAGGCAAGGTGAAAACCGAGATCAATCCCCCAAACCAACCGAGCATACTTGATCCCCAAACCACAAATTTATGATCACTTTTCACTACCAGGATGAGCTCTAAAATCCCTACCCAAACCCATAAAGGGAAAGCTAAGACAAGGTGAAAATCGAGATTAATCCCCCAAACCAACCGAGGATACTTGATCCCCATACCACAAATTTATAATCACTTTTCACTACTAGGATGAACTCTAGTTCCACGGCCTCACCCTCCCTCCCTTTGGATTAGGAAGGAAGGACGATTTCAATGCGAAAAAAAAAATGATGATGGCTAAGGCATTGCATCAACACTTGTATCGTCAAATATGGCATTTTCCCTTACATTTATATAGACTCGTTTTTGTTGTTAGTATACACCCATCGCCTAAGCCAGACTCAGAATGATTTTAAATTTATATTATTTTTAAAAATGGTGTTTTTCATCGTTTTAAACATTTTTTAAAATAAATTAATAAAACACTATATTTTTATATATTATATATTTTAAACTTACTGTCAATTAAAATTAAAAAAATATTAATACAAAACAGAGAATAGGGTGCTATAAAGGATTTGGGTTGGGCAATAATTAAGCACATAACCAATGCCAATAGTCACTGGTTGCTTATTTTAGTGAACACTTATATCACATAACTAATTTTTTTTGTCTAATTTTAGTTGCAACAATATTTACATTCATTATTCTCAAGTGAGAGTAATTATGAATATATATTTTTTTCACTTTATAATATATATTTTGTTATTTTTTAGAAATAAAAAAAATTACAGAAGATACATATTTTTCATCTATTTTCTCACTATTTCCATTTTAAAAAAAAAGTTGAATATTTCAACAACCTGGAAAAATCATAGAAAAGTTTCATCAACACGTCTCAAATGAAAGTGTAGCAATGACACTTAAGTTGATTGGTACAACAAAGCATGGAAATTTTGTAACAATTATAAATACAATTTGCAAAAATTAGATGAAACTTGTACAAATAAATATTAAAAGTCATGTGATGGGCAATTTAAAAGTAAAACCATCATAAAAAAATTCTCTGACGGGTAAGGGCACCCGTCAAATTTAACCCCTACTATCTACCATAAACACAAATGATTTGTAATCACTTTACACTAAAAAAATGCATTGACTTTTTATTTTAGGAAAATATTTCTAAACTTTTATAAGTTTCTAAAAAAATATCATAGTAAATTGACTTTTCCCAAAATTACCATCAATTCACACACAACTTAGTTTCAACCGATAAGAACCATATCTCACATTATCAAACACAATTGTATTACTTAATATTATTAATAGTTGTTAAAAAACTTGGATAGATCTTTTTAATAAAACCATAAATTAAATAAAAATAATGCACAATTGTATATTAACATGAGCCCTCGTTATTTAAAAAACTAAAGAGAATCTTGATCAATTTTTTTTTGAATTGTTTTTAGTAAGAACAGAACACTAGCACATAAATTTTTATCTTTTACTTGATATAGTATTTTCATTATTCTTGCATTAAAAATGTCAACTTAATATAACTAATTTTTAATAATGTTTTAATTTTTTTATAATTTCTTCAAGTTAATTTTTTTGGTGTACATGTTGCTACTTGTCAATTTAATATAACCAATTTTTAGTAGTGTCTTAAATTTTTCATAATCTTTTCAAATTAATAATGAGATGAATATTGATAATTTAGTCATACAAACTTAAATAATGTAATTTTATATAAAATAAATTTTATTTTAATGATAAGTATGAGTTAAATAATAATATAAATATACAGTTGATAGAAATATACAATTTATAAGTGAATTAGGGATGGATTTATATTTTTATATTTCCTTACAGTTTTAATATATACAATTCTATATGTGAATTAGGGATAGATTTATATTTTTATATCTACTTATAGTTTATCTTAGTTTGGAAAAGTAAACCTAGTATATTTTTTTAAAATATTTATTATTTTAACTAAATTTTGATATAAAAGTTTATTATATTGTTAGATCTAAGACTTTTGTGATGCACAATGTGGATATCAGTCTTTAGGACATTCTTAGGATTGGGTCAACATTTAGAACTAACTAATGTGGCTCATCCTCACAACAAAGTTTATTATAGTTATAAATACATAATTTTGAATTAAATAGGTATAAAAGTATTTTACAATTTAAAAACTTCACAACTTTGGTAATAAAAATGACATCTTTTCCTAAAGGTAGGAGTTATTATCCCCATGTTATAATGTTAACATTATAGAAAAATATTAATTTTTTTATTATTATTTTAATTTTTTTTTGATTGGTTAATTGGGTTGAAGCCTTATTCTTAATCATAGTTCTGCGTCAGATTGGGGTTGATAGACGTGAAATTTAGTGTGATTTGTTACATCTCTCGCCCTTGCTCCTAGCAGATTGTGCACACAAACGGGAAATCCTTGTAGATTGCATATTTTGAAAAAAAACTAAAAACAAAAATGTTTTTATAATATGCTTCAATATAACTGCTTCTACATATGATGACGATTGTTTGCATGGCTCCGTTGGTCGCCTTTTCACTTCTACGCATTCAGAAAACATGTTGATATTTGAAATTTCTACTTTTAACTAAAAGCGAGTTTTATGTTATTATATTCCAAATCCCTTTGTACGCTCTTTGAAGCAGTGAAATATGTAAAGTATGTATCTTCCCAAGTAACGTATGAATTGAGGGGAATATTAGAGGAAATTTCTCGTAGGTCATCATTTATATTTAATAAGTTAAAACAAAAAAAAATGATTAATGTAGGAAGCACATTCAACAACTTGGCTTCTTTTTGTTTGGTATTGAAGCCTACTCACCTCAAATGCAAGGTGTTCCCAACAAGGTTTCTTAATCTAATCTTGGTTTGAGTGGGAGCTTATGTAGAATGAAAATATATTGTAATGAAATGACATGAACAATAATAATTGAAATGGAGTATGAACTTGAAGCATTTGGTTTTGGCTTATAACATGCATAAAGAAGCATGGATTTGTGAGTATATGGATAAATCTAGCACTTGGATGCTTAGAATTGTTGACTACTTGATTCAATTCACTATATTTGGAACAAAGGGGGATGAAAATAAAGAAGTGGGTAGATTCTTATCATATCATTTACTTAGGTATACAATGATAAGTACTTGGTTTATTTAATTCTATTTGGAGCTAAAGAGATATTGATGATGAAATAGGTTTATGTTTCATACCATCAAATGATCAAGCATACAATTGTAAGTATATTTATGGAGTTAGATGTATCAAAAATGTAAATGGGCATATAGTTGTAAACACAACCCTAGTTTGATAGTTCACCAATGTAAAATCTAGATGTATACTAAGGTGATAAGGGGCATATCGTATTTTCAAATACCTTGTTAATGAGTATTAAGGAGGATATGTGTTTATCCCAAGTCAAGTGTAAAGGGTCGAATGTCGGGTTAATCTTGGCTTGGTCATAAAGTAGTTAGGATAATCTCAATACAACCAATAAGAGGTTTATCATTCATTATTGATAGGCTTATGGAATTGGGTAAAACATGATATTTCCTCATGGTATTTCATATGAGGAAGTCTATTCAATTGCACAAATATTATACCATGACGTATCTAACAATGACTTAACACACTCAATGTATTATTTTAAAACGCTCTTGTTGAGCACAAAGACCCCATAATGTATTGTAACAATTTACTTTGTCAAATAATGCATTGAGTGTGTTTTATAGATTGAATTTTTTCTTCTAGAAGGGTTTTCCCAAAAAAATTGTTGTCCAATATGTATGTATGTATGTATATATAATAAAAATATTAATATTAATAATAATATTCTCTCATTGATTAGTATAGAAGTGTAATTGGAAGCAATATCTCCATTTACACCAACAACACTCTCAGGCCAACTCAAACAACAACATACCATATCCATCAACAAAAATATAGTGTGGGAAACAACACATACATGGTGACAAAGTCAAAACAACGATATGACAATATCCCTCAAAATAACATCATAATCACCTCATCAGTTCAACAAACACATACTAATCACACTCCCCCTGGGCATCATCATCAACCTACAATCAAAACCTTTGTGTTGAAGGGTACACCTCATGGACCATAGGACTGACACTTGACCAAAATATTTGATCAAAATTTATAGGGCATTATAAGCAATTTACATGGGTATGACATCAATGACTCCATGGACTCGAAATTTATATCTTTCACCTAATGCAATTTGGCTACATTAATGACTCCATAAGACCACTCATGGCTTAAATGACTGATATATAATGGAAAATAGAGACTCTTTATATTAAAACCAAGGAAAGATTTGTATTATGGTTGAATAACTCTTTTCACAACAATGACACGAAAACAACCTCCTAAAAATGAACTTTCAAACTATAGATTGACTGGTACATAGCCTTACATTGGTTTCTTAAACATATGACATAAACAAGCATTACAATGTGTCCACTTTAGAATATCACAAAGGATAATGCTAATGAAGGCATAGGTGATATTCTCCAATCATTTTGATCCTAGTTGAAGAGGTCAACGAGAAATTGACTCACAATCTTTTGACATAACAAAAATTTCTTGGCTACCACTTCACTCTCAACAATCAAATCTGCAAACATATCATCTCAAGACATATATCAATGTATTTATGATCATCACATAAGTCTTTTTCCTATGTCTTTTTCCTACACACAATCATATCTTTAATACCTACAACACATTCATTAGTCATTGCAAACACATCAAATCATTGTGATCTTTGTGTTCTCTCAATCAAATTTGTATGTCCAAAACTTAGTGACGTTTAAGAGTAGGTCTCAACACATATATTATTTCCGCAAACAATATGTTTCTATGATTTATTCAAAGGGTGCACCTAGTATATCAGGCATTCTAACTAACTTCCCACTTCAGGCCATCGATCCATCACGGTAGAAATATCTCAATCATATATATAGATTAGAAAGAATGTGCTATGCATGCCAATTTTAGTTTTGTTGAAATCATCATCATCCATACAAATAAGTTTTGCATAGTTTGATTTCCTCTTCAGATATGCTCTAGAAAACCAGAGATTAAACCATACATCTGCAAATTCAATTCATATTGGCACATCTGTTTTTTATGTTTTCCCAAAAATAAATGTTGTTCCAATCAAGGCGTTAGCAAATTCATTAATATCAACACTATATGAAATATATTGGCCGTGTACATATTCAAATATCTATAAAATTTTAAATAACTTCTATCCTAATTGCAATGCACTAGACACTCCATCATTTGATCCAGAATGAGAGCTCACAATTATGTATACAAATGCTCATACTGTGTTGGACCTGTGATGTTATTTGTATACCTTTGCAATAAACATTAAAATAGCATATCGATTCCTGTAATTTTATTTCAATTCTTTGTATATGAAATGTGAAACCACAAAATCACTTCAAAAATATATGTGTAATATACCATAAGTCAAATTGCATAAATCGATTATTCTATCCACTAGCAAACAACACACTACCCGAATTGTTCAATTGTACATGGATCGTTAATTTATTGAATTATCCACAAATGATTCATTTCATCACGAGCTTACATCAGTTTTTTCAACTGTCAATGAATCATATGAGCAGACCCAAAGTCAACGAAGAGCCAAAGTAATTTTTAAATTTTGACAGATTTGATATAGGAAAAAAATTGTGCACATAGTCAGCAAGTCTTTTGAGTTTAGTAAACCCAAATAAAGTAATTTATTTTTCACCTATGCATAGCCTAGAGGGCATAGATTTTCAACATATTGAATGATCAATACCTCTAGGAATTGTAGAATCGATCTACCATATGTACACTTATTTCAACCTCATGCATATTAGATCTGCCTCCTCAACATTCTACACTAAATTAGACAATGCACTATTTTTAGCTCTCATACTTCATATTTTTTTCCTTATGGAAAATCATAAAGAAAATAGAAAATACAAATTATATCAGTCTCACAAATATGTTGTCCATATCAAATTGATCTCACCAACGCTTCAAATTTTCAACCATGTGCTGCTCCTCTTCCAGATCTTCAACTTCAATTTCAATGCATCCTCAGATTGCTAAACCGTCACTACAAAAAAAGTTCAGATCTATCCCCCTTGTGCACTCTTCGTCCCTTAAACACCAGACATTCACAATCAATGCTTCTTCAAAACTATCCCAACACAGAGCTCAGCTTCTGGTCAATTTCCCATGACATCTTCGAAATCCTTATCACTCAACGTCTCTTTGGACTCTATCTATGCAATTATGGTTGACCAAATCAACACGCGGCAATTTTTTTCCAAAATTCATATAATTTGGACTAGATCATATAAATTTGGTCCATAACTATCCAATCCTGTGTTCTTGGTAAAACTACTAACAATTACCAAATCGCGCATATACAAAAAAGTTGAACATGTGACCAAATCAAAACCCACTAGCCACAACATGCTATAACTAATTAATCTAAGCATTAATCACCACTATCATAAAAATATATTTCTTTAAATGATTAAATGCACGCCAAAAACATATTGAAATGAAACAATGGACATAGTCAAATTTATGTGACAGACACCATGTCCTTAAAAGCGTGCATGTATGTATCAAAGGATAGAAACAACTATGGTTTAGTGCTCAAGGTATGCACACATGCATTTTCATTTGAAAAACTGGACCACGAGAATTTAACACCACTTAACAATAAATTCCTCATGCACACAATATATTGGTAAAGGTTTTACTTAGCCTGCAACTTCTCTGAATCACACTCCTAAAAGTGCCATCCACTCATCGATCTCTTCTCTCTACAAGACTTTCTCTGTAACTATTCACCATAAATCAATTATTTTACATAATTATGAGACCAACAACATAAACAACATCCAAATCCATTGACTATGTATGTGCTCAATCCAAAAATCAATCCTCTATAGTTTGTAGTACTTCGCTGATTTCAAAGATTGTGCACACGTGCCTTTTCAATTTTAATCACTTCCAGATTGCAAGTATATGCACAACCATTCTTCAGATTTATTATGAAATTCCCTCTAGTCACACTCTGTCATTCAGACTAACATTTTTCTCAAAGTATTCCAATAATCTGATCTATTCAATTATTAATTTTGTTGGATTCTAACCATTCTTTTATTCTGATGGAGGTACTAATAGGTGCTTAAAATGTACATATCAAATTTAGCTATATATTATCCATGGATGAAGGATTTGTAGTAGATTGATTAATTGAACCATTTATAAAATGGATCAAATATGAGCTATCAAACAAAGTCTTTGAAACAATTTCTATTGAAATTGAATGAAGCTCATTTTCTTGCAAGACGTCCCCTTGAAGTTATGTGCATTGTGCTTCATGCTCCCCCTAAGGCTGAGCTAGCCTTAATTTTCTTTTTTCTCCTCTTGAATGTTGTTGACTTTTAGAATTGAGATCTACTTATCTTTATTTCTCCTAATGAGAACTTCTCTTCCTTGACTACTGTTAATGTTGTTGCTTCTTATGGTTATCTTTGGCTTTGTTGTTGATGAAATATTTTACAATTTGGTTGTCCCTTCCTTTCTTGGATCAAGAAACCTCAGTATTCTTTTCAACCTTTTGATATTGAAATAGTTATCTTCTAGTTCCCTCAAAGTCACTTCTTAGACTGGTAGGCTCAACTTTTATCTTTTCATATTTATCAACCTTTTCTTTAAGATGGACGTCCATTAATCCTTCGACTCCTATTGCAGTTTCTAATTGGTGCTTCAGTCAAATAATCTCTTCTTTAAGTTCATGCTCCCTTTCAATATCACTAATATTGAGTGCTTTCATTTGGATCTTGTTTTCAACTGTGATTTTTACTATTAGAGCATTATCCTTAAAATGTGTCCCATTATTTGAGCAAAAACAATTCTTACCTTTGTTAGCAGAACGTGACACACCTTCTTCATAGATCTAATGCAATTTTTCCATTTCCTTGGTTGTTTGACAATATATTATCTCAACTGAAGCATGTTATAATAAACCCTTCAATATGATATGTTTTGGCTTCTTCAATATGTTCATCTTGCGAACCATATTCAAATGATAACAAAATGTTCACATTAATAGATATAAAATATGCCTCCAATCTCACCTTCCATAATGGATAATTCCTTCTACAATCCTATCCATGATCTACCTTCCAATGATGAAGCTTCACAAGAAGGCACTAAACTATGATACCGATTGTTGACATCAATGCCAACTAATTAAGTCAGCAAGTGAAGCATTGCAACAAAACAAACACTCATCACAATCATAAGGAGGATTGCCATCATAAGGTTGACATAAAGCATATAAAAAATAGTGCCAAACAAGCATATGCATAAGCAATCATTACTTCATCTCCTTGTTCTCCACATAAAAGACTAGCTAAATTATATTGAAGCTACCATCTGCAATTGTTGTGAACTGCTTCAGATTTTCTACAAAATATCTACATAGCATGCATACTCTTCTCCTCTCTCACACTCTCTCAACACATAGAACAACCAATGATTCTAATAATTAGCTCTCTCTAATATATAGATGATTTGAAGTGATTAACTCAATAATGACCAAAGAGTATCGAGATCAACAAATCTCTATTTATACACTTAGGGAATGATCCAAGATTTTGAACATATATTCATCCTTGACTTGATCCACATGTATATCCTTGAAGGTGCAACGATATTGGAAATATTGCTTTAACACAAATCTGTGTATTGGAAAGAGGTGTATGTGTTCAGGGGGAGTTCATGAGGTTTGAAGTGCTAATTTTATTTATGGTCTATTCTCTATTTTAGCTTGTCATCATTCATATATTCAGCTGCATATGTGTTGTTGTTAGCCTTGGAGCAGTTGGATTTCAAGTTACTATTGATATTTTTGATGATATGACAACCATGCAGTTATTCTTATGCACATTGTCTAGATGTGATGGAGGATAACACATTCTGGGGAGCATTTGTGCTTCCAAATGGAGATTGTTGTGCATATATTTGACATTAATTTGATGCAGGAAGATGTCGAGAAGAATTTTTGTTGCTACTTCCACATATTGTTAGCAGGATGAGGTAGTGTGCATAATTACATAGTTAGCATATTGATAGTGTTCATACTACTAGATCAATTTATATCGTGTACTCTCGAGCATGTGAAGCTACTACAAAGATCATATGATGTTGTGTTGGAGTTAGCTCATCTAGAGTATGCATATTATTGTTCATGTCTTCGATATCTAGAATTATGATGCTTGATGCTCCTAATATGTTTTTCATTTGGATGGTTAAGTTGTGATGATCTTATGCATTTATGGATTTGGATTAAAGGTATTTTTTGACGATGCATGGAGAGAGTATGTTTTCTCTTAAGTCTTAAGAAAATATGTAAGTTGCATATGATGTTTTGGTTTGAGAGATTGACATGTTTTTATTGGTTAAGAACTGTGGCTCTTTCTATATGTGGAGAAAGTGTGTTGACCTTGATGGCATGAAGCCAAGGAGATGATGAGTTTATGTGTTGCTGATGATGAGTTTATGTGCTGCTACTATTGCTTAGTGTTTTTGTTTTTGATGCATTGTTTATTTAGCCACACGTTGATGATGTTGGAGAGATTATTGTTGGTTTCATCTGTTACTAGTGATCCTTATGCTACTAGTTGTTTTTCTTCTTCTGCCTCATTAATGATATGTTGTTCATGGATGATGAAGATGTATATGTCGTTGTTTCTATGTTTTTCTATTCATGTTGTTGTTGTCAGATGATGATGTTGGAGATGTATATGTGGAGCATGGTTTTTGCTAGTGGTTCTATCATGACCTTGTTGCAGGTGTTGATGGGATCCTTCATTGTTAAAAATATGTTGAGAGTAACCAAGCACCAACATATTCTATGTTTAGTATTCCTATTGTTGCTACTACATGTAGAACCTATATAATTATTCATGGAGATTTTGTATTTGATGCACATGCCATCTATTGTATTCTTTTTTATGCTACTATATGAAGCATATATTGTTGCTCATTGGTGCCATGTACTAATGTTATACCATTGTATTTGGCATGCATAAAGAAGAGCATGCTTGTGTGAATTTCTAAAATACATATATCATTATCATTTCATATTTTTAGAAGGGAGGTGAAATTGAAAGAGGATGAGAAGAAAATGGAAGAGGAGGAAGGGGTAGAAGTTGGAGTCCCCCAAGGTGACCACGTCACAATTGAGTGCGCAATATAAGGAGAGAGAATATTGAGCAAGTTAGATGTGTTGTTTTTAGGGATATAATTAGCTCAAAAAGTGAAGAATATTGAATGAGCAACGTGACATTAGAAAAGTTGTCACTCTTGATAATTAATTAATCAAATGAGAATGAGAATGAGAATAACTGCCCCATTTGTTTGGATGAACAAACAAATTTTAAGGTGGAGAGGAAGCCCATGAAATGCCATGCCGCCACATCTACCATGAGAGGTGTCTATTCCCATGGCTCTGATCGAATAACACGTGCCCTCTTTGTTGTTACCGCATGCCCCCTTCTTGATAACATGTAATTCTTTTTCAAATGATTATAGATTTATAAATTTATTAATATAATTTTATTATTTTATTAAGAGTGATATATTAAAATGAATTTTTAAATAGATAAGTATTTATGGAAAATATTGTGTTTGATATGTCAAAGGTTTATCTACAATGAAGGAGGCAATCATGTGTGGTTATTTTTTTTACTACTCAGATGAGTTTAGTTGGTTTTTTTTCTTGTTTTTTTTTAATTAATTTATAATTTAAAGTAGGAATGTTATAATATTTTTTTATATTGAGTTAAAATTAAAATGTTTATTTTATTTATAATAATTACAATATTTTTATTTAAAAAAAATAGTATGCAAATGTGTTTTTGAGTTTAAAACTAGGAAAGGTTTTTAGAGATATTTGATTCCTGTGGATTCTTTGTAGATCTATAATGAAGATTTGAATTTATAATTTTTATATAGATTTCACATTTATAACTAGAAATATTCTTAGGAATTTTTCTTTAACATGTTTTATAATTTTTATAATTTAATTTAAATATGATAACACTATTGATGATAGAATATTATATATAAATATAAAACCTAGAATTTTTTATTATTATAAACATTGAATTTCTATGTTTATCCATTAAATTTAAATATAAAGTTGTGAATTATAATCATTATGAATATGAATCATTATTCAATTTATTACTTTTTAGATTGAGTTAACATTGTCTTTTTTTATTATAACTTTGCGATCAAATGCTTCATTTTACAAATAATCCAATATCTCTCCTATGTTGAGCTGACATTTAAATGTTTACACTCATTAATTATATGCTCTTAAATAACATAGCTATAAATATGAATTATTATTATTTAAATTTATTTTAATGTGATATGCAAATTATGATTTTCTGAAAAAAAAAATGACAATAATTTTATTAATAAAATTAAAATTACAATATAAAAAATTGGTTGGATTCAATTTATTGTTTTTATTGTTTTTTTAATTGATCCAATCTAGAGAAAAAGGATGAAGGCATCCCAAAGGAAAGATGCTTGAAGGATAACAAATCTTTCTCCCAATGAGGAAGTTGTTGATCATCAATCCAATGATGTTGAAGGAGAATACCTAAATGAGAGGTTAAGAAGCTTAGAAGGTACACTATTGTTCTATTATGAATGTAAAGAAATAGGTCATTGATCTCCTAGTTGTGCATGCCCGTTATTAGAAGATACATCTCAAGAAGAGGGAAGAATGTCTCATGCTGAGAACGAAGAGAGATATCATGATTTCTCATCCATAGGAGGAAATAAGAATATCCTTTGTAGTGATGAAGAAAAGGCTCAAAGTGAAATATCTCTTGGTCATGGGTCTATTAGTAATTCTGATAGAGAAGAAAAATATTTAGATAAGAAGATCTATTTCAACAAGAAGCTAATCTCTTCTCTAAAAGAGATCATGGAGCTTTTAAAGACAAACAAAAAATAAGAGTAGTTACAAGAATACAAGTTTCAGAATGATGGTTTGACAAGAAAAATTATTAATCTAAATGTTAAAAAATGAGAGCTTAGAATGCTGAATGAGATGCTTACATTCATAGTGGGATATTGAGGGAGACTAGAGGAAGAAGGAGATCCTATAGTAGCCATATTGAACACAATTTCCATTGCATTCATGGTGTGTGCCCCTTTATTTGTAGTCACATTTCATAATTAAGAAGAAAATAGTAGAGAATAGGTATCACCTTATAGCTAAGTTTTTCTTCTATCAGGATTTATAAACTACCATGGATATTCCACTAGAACAATTCTTCAAAAAAATTCCGATAAAATATTGAAATATTTATTATGAATATTAATTCCCTTTAGATCTCATATTATTTATTTGTTTATTTTATGCTAAAATGAATAAATTAGCTAAAATGTGAGAAAAATGGAACATAAAAAAATAAATATGTCATCAAACACAACAAACACAATTTTTTCCCTACAAAACCCTTATAGGAAAAAACCCAGTTAGAAGGTGAAGCTACTATGCTCTCTTTTATTTGGTATGGAAATGTGCATGTACAAAGGAAGAGGTACTCTCTATATATTTACTTGATAATTATGGGTTGTATGGATGTTGTAGAACTTTAGCACCTAGTGCTCTAGTATCTAACTTCCTACCCCTAGTTTCTTTTCTCAACCATGGAACAAAATGTGGCTAGCACCATTCTCATGAATAATGGGGGTTGATGTGGCATCTTCTCATACCATGGTGGCCAATGTGGAATTTTAACTTGTGGGAGGCATAAATTTTTCATATAGAATATAATTGATGTGATTCTTCCATCATTCGAAAGATATTTGAGGGTTGAATAGTGCCAGAGGGTCTAGCACAAGTGAGAGTTTTTTGAACCCAAAAAAAATCATTTAATTCTTCAAAATGGATTCAAAATTTTTTGATCTGAATTCTCCAAACTAGGACCCCCTTTTAAAATGACCCTGAAAGCTTCTTCCTCAATTTTTTTCCACTTCAAAATCATAGAGATAGATGAAAAACAAAATAATGATACAATCTAGAGAAAAAGGATCAAGCCATCCCAAAGGAAGGATACTTGAAGGATAACATACCTTTCTCACAATGAGGAAGCTATTGTTCATCAATCCAATGATGTTGAAGGAGAAGACCTAAATGAGAGGCCATGAAACTTAGAAGGTATGTTATTTTTTTATGATGAATTTAAATAAATAAGTCATTTATCTCCTAATTGTGCATGTATTATTAGAATATACCTCTCAAGGAGAGGGAAAAATGTCTCATGGCGAGAACGAAGAGAGATCTCATTTTCTCATGCATAGGAGAAAATGAGAATATCCCTAGTAGTGATGAAGAAAAGGTTGAAAGTGAATTATATATTAGTCGTGGGTCTGTTAGTAATTCTGATAGAGAAGAAAATGATTTAGATCAAAATATTTATTTCAGAAAGAAGCTAAGCTCTTCTCTAAAATGATCAAGGATTTTGTAGAGGTAAACCAAAAATAGGAGTAGTTGCAAGAATATGAGCTTCATAATGATGGTTTGAGAAGAACATTTATTGATCTAGATGTCCAACAAGGAGGGGTTATAAGACTGAATGAGATGCTGACCAATCATCTCAAAGAAAGAGAAGCCCATTGTGAGAAACTAAAAGCTAAAGTAGTCTCATTGAGACATGATTTAGAGGAGGCTAATCATCAGCTGTCTCAATATTAGAAGATTAAAAAGGGCTTCAATGAAGTTTTGAGTCTCAAGAAAGAAAAGTAGAAGGAGGAACTAATTAGTATGAAGC
This sequence comes from Pinus tabuliformis, assembly GCA_031772625.1. Classification (NCBI taxonomy): domain Eukaryota; kingdom Viridiplantae; phylum Streptophyta; class Pinopsida; order Pinales; family Pinaceae; genus Pinus; species Pinus tabuliformis. The sequence continues at coordinate 726,536,075 of CM062809.1, read as the reverse complement.
AACTATGAAGTCCAACAAAAATAAAGGAAAATAAATTTCTAGATAACAACATCATTGAGTAAAGTAGAAGCAATGAGAAAAGGAAAATAAACAATATAATGTTAAGCAACAACAATGAGGAAAAAGGATGAAAAACCCTAATAAACAACAACATCAAAGGGAAGCCCAAGGTAGCATTCCAAATCGCTATGGGAGGCAACAACAACAAATAATTTCCTTTGGAAGCAAATCAAAAAGTGATGGAAGACACTTGAATAACCAACAAATATTATTTCCCCATGAAGGACAAAGCCCTCAAAGAAAAGGAATCGTCATAGAATATGCATGCAAATGAGGCAACTCAACCATTTGATATGAAAAGACACAAAATAACACATGAAAGGGATTTTGTCTTCATCTCTTTGTGTAAAGGAAGCAACATGCAAAAGAGTGAAGGGAATAAGTGAAGATTTGATCCTTCCCTCAAAGAAAACTAGAGAAGAATGAAAAGGTATGATCCTCTTAATTCTGTAGTAAACTTCTCTAAGAATACTAGTTGCATTAAGTATACACTACATGCCAACAAAGAAACAAGAAGATCATTTAATTCTTCTTTACAGAAAGAAAAATTCCAACAAGAAGATTTTGGTGAAGAAAGCTAAGATGAGGATAAGTGTCCTCCAACCCTGTGTAACCAAGATAAATTCCAAGAAGGGATGTGTAAGAAATTAGAAGGTAAAGCTTTTGTCATGACCCAGTCTATGAAGGTTTGGACGAAAAGAGAGGACAATCTACTAAGGGGAATTAAACCCCCTATTTACCTTCATTAAAGAAGGGAATGACTTCAAGTTAAGCCAAGAGAGTTAGATGTAGGCATCAAAATATTTTTCATATAAAGGTGCATCTAAATGATAGAGGTAAGACAGAGTGCCCTCGTTGATTACAACAATGAATTGTTTTATTTAAAATATATCAACATTACATGAGTGAAGAGGAGTTGCAACATAAGTGTGGAATGAAAAGAGGCCCAAAGTTAAATCAGGTCCAAAATATTAGTCCCCATGCAGGAGTAAGAACATAGAAGTAAAGAATAGGAAGGCATAAGCAAAGATATCATAAAAGGGAGAGAGAGCATTGGCTCATGAGGGGTTTCTTTATTAGTAGTAGCAGGAAACAATATTTACTCGCAAAAAGAGTCATTACTTAGGAAGTCAAAGGTTTACATCTTGGGTGAAGCACACTTATTTCATTTGTTTTGTGAATTTGATTATGCCTAACAATTTTGGGTTCACGAACATGATTAATACAAGTAGTGGTTCAGGTGGGGTAACCTTTTGTATAAATGAAAATCTCTTTTTGAGAAGTCATAAGAATTTTCCTGGTGCACTGTCCAATTTGTATCAATTTCTTGGTTCAATTGGTGTTGTGTAAGCAACAATACATACTTGTAGAAGCATGATCCTAAGGGGAGAAGCATTTAAGATGCTCAAGTGAAGTGAGCACATAATATGTAATAGAAACAACAATGAAAAACAAGCCAAAATACATCTCTATTAGTTGGTATTTGTAGCAAAAACAATACCATATGTAGTTTTCATGGTTACGTAGATGCTTTGGCAAAGGAGAGGGCCAAGCAGTCATAAGGTGTTCAAAACCGAATGAACATTCAAAGAATAGATCATATATGTCAGGGGGAGCATATCATATATGTATGGTTCCCAAATTATCAACAACAGCTACAAGGAGAGACAAACACATGTTTACTAATGCTTGGTTTTGCAAGTGTCTTTGCCCATGATGGTGTAGCTAATCTTGAATGACAAACTTCAAGTACCTCATCAAAAATATTTCAACCATTGAGAAGAGAAGTCTAGAAATGAGAATGCACCTCGATAATCAGATCCTCAAACATTAATGAAAGAGGGGGAGAGAAATACATATTTTGTCCTTTGCCATTGATGTCAAATGGGGAGAGAAATATATTTGTGCCTCATGAAGGGAGAGAATGCTTATGGCAACCATTCATGTAGGGAGAGAAATCTCAATGAAAACCATCCATTGGATAACATTCTGTTTGTTGAATGTAGCATGAGGAGTGGCCATCAATCTAGAGAAGTGATGTATGCCAAAGGGGGAGATTGTTTGACAATTGACATTATTAGGATAGTAGATATCATTAAGTGTGTTGGCACTGATGTCCACCAGGATAGAATTGATATCAGAGGCATAGTGTGTTTGACATTGATGTGCATGGAATGTTTACCTTAGGGGGAATCTTTTGGTTACTGTAGTCTTTGGTAGAGAATCGTCATAGTAGTAGGATAAATGAAGAATCCACAAATATTATAGCTATAATGGTTATATGTCTTCGGCTTTGAGATCATTTCTTCTCAAAAAATTACCTTAGATGTTCCTGGAAATGGAAAAGTTGGATAATGCTCAAAGAGAGATTTTCAATGGTATGTTGAAGTCTGAAAAAGGATTCTTGGACCAAAAGATATGACCAGTCAAAGTGTGCAAATAAAAAGGTCAACAAAAATGGTTCACAGCCTCAAGGTTTTGCCTCTCCCTTGTGTTTCACAATAAATTTATTTATTAATGGAATTTTGGACTTAGGAGGATTTTGGAGTAAGGTTAGGACTTAGGCATAGTCGAGCTTAGTCAGAGGTTAGATCACACAACAAAGTTTTACAACAGTATAAAGGACCAACTCCGACTCTCGACTTGTGAGGGAATAGCTACAAGTGGCAAGGGTGATAGGTGGCACCACTTGGAGGTGGCCACGTGGTCTCAATGATTTAAACATAGGGTGATGTGGAAACATGAGAAGAGGACACATGGAATGTGTTTCCGACAATTTCAGCTGGCCAAGTGGGCTAAATCTAGGTGACATGTTGATCTTAGCTTATGTATTTTATGCAATGGATCGTGATAACAAAAGCACATAAACTTCAATATTTTTTGTAGAGATTTAATATTTAAAAATGGAGAAACCTACAACATCAAACACAGCAAATTTATAACAGAGTGCACCCCTCATGGGCCACATCTCTTGGTCCAACTTCCAACAATGGCATTTTTATTTATATGCTAAAATTTTCAATGCATCATCATACATTGTTCAATATGAAAAAATAAAACTTCCATTGCATCTAGAATGCCCCAAAACCCTTGCCTAGGCTCTTTTTGAGCTCAAAAAGGTTGAAAAATGAGCAAGATATGACCATTTCTCCAATATGGTCTATAAACTGCTCTCCAAAAGTGCATGACTCTGCTAGATTGGAAACATACATGTTTCATCCAAATTGGTTTGGTGCTTAGGTTGGAATCACGTAGGTCGCGAGTTTGATCCACACCTTTCAACAATGATTTCATTGTTTTAATTATAATTTTTTTTAAACATTGGGTTGCTCCATAAGCCACACACCTAGTTACATGGGGCCACATGGAACTAAGGGGAATAAGCTAAAGGCCACACACTCTCCCTAGCCCCACTCCTGGTCTCGTGGCTGTCATATGGCCCTAGGCTTGGGTGCGAGTAGGGTGCCACATGCCCCAACCCCTATCTCCCCATCGGTGGTTGCATCCATTAACATAACAATGGGGCATTGGCCTATTATTCATGCCCACCTCCTAGTCCGCTATGGTAAGTCATAAAACCAAGGTTGGGCTGATCGGGCAAGCCTTCTTACCCGACCCTCTTCCCAGCCATTGCACCACTTAAACCTTAAACACAAGTGGGTGACCATAGTTAATAAGGATCTCCTGTGGCCCAATGGTTGGGAACTTGTTTCACTGGTTGGAGGTTGGGAGTTCGAGCTCAGTGGAGGTTCATCGATCTGTTGAACGAATTTTCAGTGCCAAAACCAAGGAAGTTCAAGGAGGTCTCTCATAGGGCCACGTGGCACCCTTTGATTGGCCCACGTGATGACTTATGATTGGTACACCAATTCAACCATACATCCAATAACCGCACACCATGTGCCCTAATGGGATTGGCCCAAATGTCATCCATACCATCTAGTCAACCTACTGATGTTAGGACCACCTTATCGTATGGTCTACACAGTCAACCTTACAAGTAGATTTTTTTTATTGTTTGCCAAAAACTCCAGAACGTGATAAATTCCTCATATGATGTTGGAATGAGGTGATTCAAACACCATTAGAATGAGAACGGAAAGATATATGATTTGGCACCATTTTTAGGAGATTTTGAGAACTTTAATTTTTGAGCATATTTTTATCCCTTGGATCACATGTGGCACCAAACAAGATCGACCATGTGGCTTTGATGACATCATCATGATGAAAGTGTGATGTAAACTGATGATGTGGCAAGTTCTTTAGGTTCATGCTAGGGAGTTGGTTTGGTGAAGTTTTCCTTTGTATTTGGTTTTTAGTGAAAATCAAAATAAAATGACCCTAAGTTGGGCCTTCGGTTGAGTCAAGACTTTAGGCTAGTCTAGAGGTTAGTTGTTCAGGCAGGTTTGACGACATTCCAAAGGAGTGGACACCCTCGACCCTCCAACTCTTGATGTCCATTATCGAGTTAATCACATTTTCTAGTTGACAAATGGTTCTAACACCTCGAGCACATGACAACAAGTTTCGAAGGCTGTAGGAGTTTTGACTGGAAAGAAAGTTAAGCACCTTAGAAAAGTTAAACATTTTTTCAAGTTTTGCAATAAAAAAGATATTTGCACCTTAAGAGATTTGATCCCTTCTGGTGCTTAATAGCAGTGTGTTTAAGATGGATTTATGTTAGTTTTATAATATTTGCAAATATCATGTGCTACCGAATACCATACAAAATTATCTTATAATATTTATAAAGCCAATGGATTACCCAATACCACATAAAAAAAAAAAAAAAATTAGTCTCGAGGGTTAGCTCAATTTGTTGAGTTCTTGTCGCTAAAGCACCTTGTTAATGGGATGTCACAGGGTCAATTCTCCTCGATTCCATCAAGGTTAGGCTATGATATTAAGTCAACAAAATGTGATCCCTTTAGGTGGATCTACCTAAATATTTCTTTGGAAAAAATCCACACAAAATTATTTTATAATATTTGTAAATGCCATGACAAAAACCCTAGTCGTAACATCAATTAATATAGCCATTTGAGAGCATTGTCATCAATTCATTAATTTAAGATGAAGGATATGTGTAATTCACAAAGTTGACACATGGTTCGCATGCAACCACCCATGCACGCACACACACAACCAACATTGATCTGTATTAAATCTAGATCCATCAAGTGTCAAGAGAGATCAAATATCTCGAGGTGCAAACATTTTTTCAAAATTTTCAATTGAAAATATGTTTGCACCTTAATATATTTGATCCCTCTCGGCACTTGATAGATGCGCGGTTAAGATGGATTTCCCCTCTCGATGCTTGATAGATGTGTGGTTAAGATGGATGATCCCTCTCAACGTTTGATAATTTGTGGTTAAGATTGATTTATGTTGGTTTTTAATATTTACAAATATCATGTGATACCAAATAGCACACAAAATCATTTTATAATATTTACAAATGCCATGGATTACCCATACCATACAAGATTATTTTCTAATATTTGAAAATACCAAGGGTTACCCCAACAACGAACGAGATTATTTTATAATATTTACAAATACTATGAGTTACCCAATACCAAACCCCTCTACAAAGGTGAACATACTCTACCACTCTTTGGATTTGAACATGTGATTTCTTAAAAGACAACACACTTTGTTAACCATTAAACCTAATATAATTATACATAGCCAATTTATATATAATTAAATACATTAAATTCTCCGTTAACTAACCTAAATCGATGTGTAAAAAAACATGTACTTCCTTAAGACTTTGGCCCACCACAATATTTAAAGTAGTTGTTTTGTAAAAAAAAAAAAAAAAAACACAATTACAATTATATAGCTTGAGTGGGCTTAATGGTTAAGAGCATGTATTTCCTCCTAAGAAGTCACCAGAAGGGGGGTAAAGTATGTATGCATGGAGTATGTATGTCTTTGTAGACCTAGCAGTCAAATTACAAAAGAACAACAATAATACATCTAGTGTAATCCTTCCATTTTAACAAAGTGAAGCATCTCATATGCTTATTTCTAAATGGAAACTTATTTTAAAGTGCAAAAAAACAATGTGTAATTTTTCATGTTTAAATTATGTATGAAGTTGACATGGATCTTCTAATAATTTATTTAAATAACTTGTTAAAATAATTTTGAAAAATAGAAGGTTTAAACATCTTATTCACATATTTTTTCTACTTTAACTATCTTACATGAAATTATATTAGGTCATATGGACAACTAATTCAAGATGCATAACATATTCTTTTTCCTTTTTTTTATTATAGCCAATATTGCTTTTCTATTTAGAGAATATTTTATTTTTATTTTAAGAGGAACACATGTCAACTTCAAGTTGAGCATTCACATACTTACACATAACTTTCACATTGGGTTGGAAAATGAGCCTATTGGCTTAATGATAAATCACTTAAAATTTCAACTTTGTTAGTTGTAAGGGAAAGTCTAATCTAGTGATTCTGATCCATAAATAACAAATTCAATAATATGATCATATTTTAATAATTCATGAAGGGATGACTTAGAACATGTGAATAATTATTGAGTGGGGAGGCTCATTTTATAGCCTAGTACCCAGTATGATGTGTACCGTTGCGTCATGAAAATTGAATTGAAATTTTGCTCATATCGACCAAAATAAAAATGATCAAAAATCTATAAAAAAATAAAAAATAAATAACTATACAAAATTTTAAAATAATGTCGCCTCATAAAAAATTACACTTGAAAAAATTGAATCTCATACAAAATCTGTATTTAAAAAAACAACACTAATTGTTATCGACTAAAGTAAATGAGCACTTATTTTTAACTATAGCGTGGATTTCTTGAAAGCGCATCTTAGCACGGTATTATAAATATCGCAACCATTCTTCAAAATTAACGATACAGTGAAGTGTTCGTGTTATTCTGATATTCTGATCCACCCAAAACCCTAAAGTGAAGTGAAGTGAAGTGAAGGTGATATTCTGATCGACGAAAACCCTAAACCCGTGGTCATCTCCTGTGTTTCACCAAACAGATCGTGTTACGTAACTTACAAACATGGAAAATGAACGGAATGAAGGACGGGGAGTAGGAGGGGGAAGTGAAAGAGGAGTAGGAGAGGGAAGGCGCAGAAGCTGGAGTCCCCCGAGACAACCACGTGTGAATCGAGTGCGCAATGTAAGGAGAGATTATGTTGAGTTCGTTAGACGTAATGGGTTTACGTATATAAGCGAAGCAGAAACCGAAGGATATGGATTGAGCGACTTGGCCCTCCAAAATTTGCCGCGCTTCATCATTAATGCATCCAATTCAAATGAGAATGAGAATGAGAATGAGAATGAGATTCAGAATGGTTGCCCCTGTCTGTTTGGATGAGTTTGAAGGTGGAGAGGAAGCGCGTGGAATGCCATGTGGCCATATTTTTCATGAGAGGTGTTTATTTACGTGGTTTCGATCGAATGACACATGTCCGATGTGTCGTTATCGTCACCCCACGTCTTTTTTTCATTAATAAATTAAAAAAGTGAATTAGTGTATTGGTTGAGGTTTTATTATGAATTGTTTAATAATTTCTTTTTATATTAGAATCACTGCATGTCTTTTTTTCAATAATAAGTTAGAAAAGTGAATTAGTATATTGATTGAAGTTTTTTCAATAATAAATTAAAAAAGTGAATTAGTATATTAATTGAAGTTTTATTATGAATTGTTTGGTAATTTCTTTTTATATTAGTTATTAATTTTTTATCTTTAGTTTTATTTTCTTTTTATTTAATTTTTATTTTTTATTATTTCTATTTTCATGATTTATAATTTTTTTCTATATTTTTAATTTAAAATAATTTATTATTATTATTTTAAAAATATTTTTAATAAATTTAATTATAAAAAATTATATATATTAATAAAAATTTAAAAACACATATAAACATATATTAAAGTATATATATTTTAATATAAATAATATTAATTAATATATGTTGTGATGTGCAAGTATGTTAAAAGCCATTAACTAAGTTGAAGTTAGATGGGCGATGGAAGTGACGACTCACGATTGAATTTGATGATCAAATTACCCATTACAAAATGTTATTCTTATATCTGAGGTTATAAAATATAAAAATATCTCAATGGCGGTTGATTTTCTAAACCATGCATGAAATTGTGGCTCCAATTAGCTTTTTAAATTACATTAAATATTCAAATATCATGCTTTTCAATGGCACCAAATAACTTTACATGTTTACACAATACATATTACAAGTGTGTTTTTCAGTGGCAACAAATAAATTAAGGTGTTTACACAATACAGATTACAAGCCTACTTTTCAATGTCAGCAAATAAATTAACATGTTTACCCATATTCAGATTTAAAGAGTGCATCAAAGATAAATGGTGTATCTCAAATTAAGTGATAAAAAAGAAACAATAAGTAGCTTGTTGGTTATTTCACTTTGTGTTAGTTTACTTTTTATTTTTGTTCCTATAGATATAAGTATTTGTGATTACATATAAGTATCAAATACTATGTTTTGATTTAAAAAATAAATAAATAAATAAATAAAAATAATAATAATTATTAAGTGAAGTGAGATTTATTATATTTTTTGTTGGCTAGATATAAGGTATTCAGTTTTTGATTGATTTGTTATTAATTTTTCTTTGATTAGAAAATTTAAAATCCATATAAAGTTTAATACTATGAATTTAAATTTATTATTTTTAAATAAATTTATTTCTATTTATCTTAAATATGATTAGTTGAAATGTCTCCTCTCTTAGTGTGTAATGATGGCAAGAATTGACTTTTGTTTACTCTAGCATTAATTACTATATATTATATCACTAATTACTATGTACAATAATTTGAAAAATAATATTATATATTAATTACTATCTACTATAAACACAAATGGTTTGTAATCACTTTACACTATAAAAAATGCATTTTTATTTTATGAAAATACTTCTAAACTTTTATAAAGTTTCTAAAAAATATCATAGTAAATTGATTTTTCTCAAAATTACTCTCCATCAATTCACACACAAACACAACTTAGTTTCAACCTATAAGAACCATATCTCACATTATCAAACACAATTGTATTACGTAATATTATTAATAGTCGTTAAAAAACTTGGATAGATCTTTCTAATAAAACCATAAATTAAATAAAAATAATGCACAATTGTATATTAACATGGGCCCTGGTTATTTAAAAAAGGAAAGAGAATCTTGATAGATTTTTTTTGAATTGTTTTTAGTAAGAATAGAACACTAGGACATAAATTTCTATTGTTTACATGTTGACATTTGAAATTTCTAATTTCAACTAAAAGTGAGTTGTATGTTATTATATTCCAAATCATCAACATGTTGACATTTGAAATTTCTAATTTCAACTAAAAGTGAGTTGTATGTTATTATATTCCAAATCCCTTTGTACCCAAATATGTAAAAGCAAGTTGTATGTTATTATATTCCAAATCTCTCTGTACCCAAATATGTAAAGTCGTATCTTCCTAACATATGAATTGAGGGAAATATTAGAGGAAAATTCTCATAGGTCATCATTTTTATTTAATAAGTTAAAAAAAATAATGATTTGATTATTCTTTTCATTTCTTAATTATGCATTAGATTTATAAAAATATAAAATTTTAATACATTTACTATAAGTTTTTAAATTTTAATACATTTAGATGAATCATTTTTAGTAAATCATGAAATTACGAGAAAACAAATTTCTATCCAATGAGATTTGTGAAGCTCGAAAGGTATTCTAAATATATTGTGCAAAATATTTGCTATAGGGAAAAGGGGAATTTCAAATATTATGTGCAAAGGCATACTTAACAAAAATTCCAATCAAATTAAACCCCGATGCTATAATGTATAAGGTCGACCTTGTTCCTCGATTCATATATGTTGTCGACTTTGTTCCTCCATTCATATATGTTTTCATTGGTTTTTTACTCTAACTTAATTATAATTAAACCAAGAAAGAGTATCTAGAATGCAACCTTTTTTTAAATGTGGCAATTAGTTGATACTTTTCAAAATTCAATAATTAAACTAAGCGGCAAGAAATGCTAGCTATACAGCCTTGTTTCATATTATTATAATTAAAAGACAATTATTTTTATAATTTATTACTATTGAATTCTAGTTAATTAAGCTTATTTTAATTTGTTTGGAAGAATGATTGTTATCTTCACCATTTGTATTTAATTCTTGCAAAAGACATAATGAGTTCTTTTGTAATGGTTTTGCACTTTTTTCTTGAGTCTTATGTGACTCATGGTATAAACCTCAAGACATGAATTATTGACTTATATAGGCCTTAAGGGTTGACCTATTTATCTTGCATAGCCCTAGGTAGTAAGTCTAGGTTTGATTTGGCTTGTAAAGGCAAGCAAGAAGGAGCTAATTGTTGGATAATATTATATGGTTGTATGTTCCTCTATTATTTATTATTGCAATAGAGTTTATTTAATTTCTACATATTTTTTTTAACCCACCTGCTAGCTCAATTGGCAATAGTCATGTTATGAATTACTATGAAATTCCTCATGGGTCAAACCAACCAAAATCTGCATATTTTTTTTATCATTGATTAATGTAGGAAGCATATTCAACAACTTGGCTTCTTTTTGTTTGGTATCAAAGCCTACTCACCTCAAATGCAAGGTGTTCCAAACAAGGTTTCTTAATCTAATCTTGGTTTGAGTGGGAGCTTATATAGAATGAAAATATATTGTAATGAAATGACATGCACAATAATAACTAAAATGGTGTATGAACTTGAAGCATTTGGTTTTGGCTTACACCATGCATAAAGAAGCATGTATTTTTGAGTATATGGATAAACCTAGCACTTGGATGCCTAGAATTATTGACTACTTGATTCAATTCACTATATCTGGAACAAAGAGGGATGCAAAGAAAGAAGTGGATAGATTCTTATCATATCATTTACTTAGGTATACAATGATAAGTACTTGGTTTATTTCATTGTATTTGGAGCTAAAGAGATATTGATGATGAAATAGGTTTATGTTTCATACCATCAAATGCTCATGCATACAATTGTAAGTATATTTATGGAGTTAGATGTATCAAAAACGTAAATGGGCATATAGTTGTAAAAACACACCTGGTTTGATAGTTCACCAATGTAAAATCTAGATGTATACTAAGGTGTTAAGGGGCATATCGTATTTTCAAATACCTTGTTAATTAGCATTAAGGAGGATAGGTGTTTATCCCAAGTCAAGTGTAAAGGGTGGAATGCTGGGTTAATCTTGGCTTGGTCATAAAGTAATTAGGATAATCTCAATACAGCCAATAAGAGGTTTATCATTCATTATTGATGGGCTTATGGAATTGGGTAAAACATGATATTTCCTCATGGTATTTCATATGAGGAAGTCTATTCAATTTCATAAATATTATACCATGATGTATCTAACAATGACTTAACACACTCAATATATTATTTTAAAACGCTCTTGTTGAGCACAAAGACCCAATACTGTATTGTAACCATTTACTTTTTCAAGTAATGCATTGAGTGTGTTTTATAGATTGAATTTTTTCTTCTAGAAGGATTTTCCCAAAAAAATTGTTCTCCAACATGTATATATGTAAGTATATATAATAAAAATATTAATATTAATAATAATATTTTGATGGAGGAGCATTCAACCCAAGAGAAAATCATTGTAATTAAGTAGACATAGGGGGTAATGTTTTAGAGAAGTTATTTTCCTAAGTCTCAAATTAATGTAATATTTAGGCCTTTAAGGAATTAATTATATAATGAGAGGAAGTTGTAAATGTTCTCGAATAAATGAGAACATGAGTGGGCAATAATGAAAAAACAGTATAAAGTCAATTAGGACTCTTTAAGTAGTTCCATGATTTGAGAAACTAAGGAGAGCTCTTAGGAATTAAGTGGAGATTAGAAGTGGACATAGAGGATAGAGGATTTAGGAGTCAAACCAGGATTAATTCAATGAACCTTTCTGGGATAAATGTAAGCCTACAAGAAAAGTAGAGGAGGAGGCCACGAATAGCTGAGGATCAAGCCTGTACCAGACACAGAGTCTCTAATGTAATCATGTGTTTATATTTATATATACAGAGATTTATTCTTGACTGTGTCAGCATGCGGAACGAGTATTTCATGAATGAATCACTTGTGAATTCATAGGTTTTGTAACAGGTTTCTAGACAGAGTTCAGAGGAATGCGCAGAAGAGCAGAATGATTCAGAGGGATCATAATGGGTCATTGAATCCAATTAAGGAAATAGAGTGAAGCTTTGGAGAGAAGTTGTGAAGAAAGAATTCGCTGAGGAGTTCAGCTCAGAGGAAGTTGAGCAGTGGAAGCAGAAAGCAGAGTTTGAAGAAATACGCCGAGGAGAGGAACGATTCAGAGAAATCGTAATGGAGCATTGAATCCATTCGAAGGATCCAAGAGGACAGTGATCAAAGGAGCATGTGGAGTTAAGCTCAGATCAGAGTGGCACAACAGAAACAGTGAAGGATGAAGAACCTTTGAAGAAACCCGAAAACTATCGCAACCACTGAAAATGGCGTAAAAATTAAGTTAAGCAGAAGAACGGATAAGTGAAGTATCCATGCACAGTAGCCGTCGGATTGAGAAGACCAACGGCCAGGATTAAATCGCAAGAGTGGGGAAATCGAGATCGCATCGCAATCCTTCAAAGGAAGGAAGCAATTGCGACATGTGATGTATAGCTGGACCCAAAACCCTATCGAATATGGCCTAAAACCCATCAGGTCTGAAATATATGTCGGATCGGAGTTTAAAGTGGAAGAGTCAAAGATCAAGCAATAATCGATAGCAATATTGTGACATCATCAATAAGCGATGAGGTCACTCGGAGATTAGCTAGATTGGTGATCGGAGAAGGAGGAGATCAGAAGTTATAGTTGAAAGGATCGAAGGAGGAATACCCGATGATAATTTTAGTCGCAGGTGTAATGTTTTTGAGTTCTGGCCTATGTGTTCCGGCATAGTTTTCCTTTATATTTCTCTTATTCTCGTGATTTTGATATATATGTGTTGCACGAGTCTTTTAATGCAAAAGTGATGTTAATGATTCCGATAGTCACAAATAGGAGTCATAGATGTGGTGAGGCATGTATGTATGACCCGCGAAGGGAGGAATGTCTGATTACGATAAAGGTAGCCTCAGGAAATGTGCAAAGGTCGTACCAAGAGGAAAAAGGTTTGTTTGCATATGCTTTCCTTTGTAAATGGTTTTATAAGGAAAATAGCACCAATGGGTAAGTTTTATGTATTAACCATATATAACCAAAGGTAAGAGGGAAAAGGTTATATATGAAGACTTAAGGAGTTTAGAAGTCTTGATAGAAGGTCTAAAGTAGGGTGATTAATTTCCTTTCAAAAGGAAAAGGTGGGTTAATGTGTAGACTTCGGTAAGTCTATGAATCATTCCGCATGAGACTAAAATAGGGCCTTAACCATTAGAGATGGAAGATTTGACTCCTTTGTGAGTTAAATACCTGGAACAAATGTGTGGATGCATTTTACATGCATACTGTGGGTGTAAGCGGGGGTAACCCTACATCATTTGGTATCAAAGCGGAATTGTAATTAGAACGGGGAAAGATTCCTATGAAAAGGAGTTTGAACACAGAAAGAAGGTAATGTGCATAAGTTAATTGATGAATGATAGAGGCTACAACAGGAGATTGCAGGGGAACTTTTGGAGTTCTTGGGAGATTGTAGCAGTTCCAGCAGAGGCTTGGAGTAGACAGGAACAAAGGATTCCTTGAAGCAAAGTGAGAGCAAGATTGCTTAGTACAAGTTTTGAAGGAAAGAGGACTTGGAGACCAAACAGAGGAAAATCCATTCAATGTGCAGAAGAATGGGAGAATAATATCATACATAGATCTTGGAGGTAAGATAGTGTGTTTTGTTTCAAATTGAAATTGAAGACTATGGTTGCAGATGAAGCATCTTAGCAAAGGACAACAAGAGAAGCTGTGAGAGGAGAACCAGGTGTGTTCTTGAAGACAAAGTAAGGAAAACACTCTGAAGGAAAAGTGGCAATGAACCTGAAAAATACAACAAGAGATTGGAAAAAGAGGATAGTTAAAGTGTTCTCAAGAGAGAGTGAGAGATTTCAGAAGCCTAGAAGGAGAAAAGGTGTTGCTCAAGAGGAGGTTCTAGATAGAGGACCCGTACTCACCAAAAGACTGAGTGAGGAGAGCTTAGTGAGGTAAGATTGCAGCGAGGAGGACTAGCTATTGTAGAGGCTTGTTGCAGATAAATGAGGAGCTCATAAAGAAAGAGGGGAAGAAGATGACTACTGATAGTCATAACAGAGGTTCAGAGAGAAGCCACAACAGAAAAAAGATGAAGAAATAGGATGCCAAAGTAGATGGAAAGAGGATGAGCCAAGAGGAATTAACAAAGAGATTGCAGAGTTAAAAGAATAACTCGATGCATTAAGGAGAATACTTGAGGAAAGCGAGAGACTAGGTTGGATCTTGAGGAAGAAGCCAGTGGAATGGCATGAGATGCAGAGAAGGATACAAAAAAAGCAAGTAAAGTGGCTAAGGGAAAAACTCAAGGAAGTTGAGTTGGAAATGGAAGAGTACATTTTTTAACCAGAACTGGGAGAAATTCTAAGAGAAAGTGAAGATGAAGACTTGAAGTCTGAAACTTCAAGTGAGGCCAAAGGGTCACATGGTTTTAAATTTGACAATTTGTGTATGTTTGTAGGTGAAACATATAAAGAAGGACAATTTGTTGATATTGTCATAAAGGAGAAAGAAGACAAGCAGAATCTAAATTTTGTTCTGGAAGAAGATGAGATAAATAGGTCTCATATACAGTTGGGGAAAGATATCAAGCAACCAAGTGAAGGGCTTGAAGAGATTGAAGAGGAGACCATCAAAGAATTTCTGAATCATATGAAGGATTTAGAACAGCAAGGAGATATGATGGCTAAAGCATCCAGTGAGACCATAGGGTCTTATGTTTTTAAAGTTGATAGTTTGTGTATGATGGTAGGTATTACAGAAGAAAAGAAACCTATTGAAGATATCTTCAGAGTAGATGAAGATCTAGAAATAAAATGTGACAAGGAAAACTTCTTTGAAGAAGAAGAATTTGACTGCATACAAAAGAAAAAGTATATGGATGAGTCTAAAGAAGATGTCATAGAGATGAAGAATCAAGATCTTATTTGATAAAGAATGAAGGAATACTATCTCAGAAAGGTAATCAAATGAGTTTGATTAATGTTATTGATGAAAACCAAATACAAGAGAATATTAATGAAGATGATGAGACAAGGATAACTCTAGGAGAAGAGTTATAGAGGGACAGCAAGGCAAAATGTATTGAATAAAAAGAGACTATGTTAGATGAAAACATAGTAAAGGATCATCAATTCACCATGATGATAAGCACAGTGGAAATAGTCATGGAAGCCGTTGAGACAATCAAAAAAAGAGAAGGACATCAAATGAAAGATGTTAAGGAAGAATAATTCTATGCAAAAGACTTAGCAAAGGGAAAAATAACATCTGATGATTTATCAATAACAAAGGAAGGTATGGAGAATTGTGAAAATTTTTCCAAATTCTACTCCAATTGAAATTATTGAGTTATATAGAAAATTAGATTTTCAAAGAAGGGAGTTGGAAAAATAGAGAATAGATGTTCAAGAGAGATTGCTGGAAAAGGAAAAAAAATTGTCATGAGTGATAATCATAAGAAAAAGGAGACGGATATGAAAGTTCAACAGATTGACACAACAAAGGAAGGAGTTCACTATAGTGGACAAGAGCAGGAAGACATCATTAGAGCAGATGATGTGGAAGAGAGACTAGTTGACAATCTCATGAGTCCTTTTGAGAATTCAAAACAACATACTGATGCGCTGATAGAGGAGAAAGAAACAGAGTAGCAAACTGAATTGTTGCCAAAGGAAGATAAGGTACAAAAGCCTTATGTCTTTGATTTTAACAAGTGTTTTGTGAGTGCAAGTTTAGTTGCAGATGCTGGAGGAGATTTGGCACAGATGAGCAGCCAAATAAAGATGAAAGAAGAAGATTCTGTGGAAGAATTAAATCCATGGAACATAGATACTCAATTGTTGGAGAGAATGTTGGACAGTCATGATTCAGTGCATATAGAAATAATCATGAAAGAGGGTAAGGATGAAAGGGAGGCACTCAACATAGTAAGAAAAAAAAAAGTTGGAACAATAGCAAAAGTAGAAGAAAAAGTAGACAACAGCTACAAAGTGGAAGTAACCAGCAGCAGTTTGAAGAATTAGTGGATAGCAGCAACAACTTGAAACAAAGAGGAGGCAGAAGTAAGAAGCAGAACATGGACCAATCCAAGGATGTACTGGAGACAAAGATTGAAGAGATGTGGCAGCTGATGATGAAGCAGTCCAAATGGAGGAAAATAGTAGTAGAAGGAAGCATGATCAATCAAAGTTTGAACCTGATTGACAAGAAGAAGAAGATGGAGCAGAAGACAACAGACATACAATAGCAGCAAAGCTACAAAGCATTTGGACAATTGCAAGACAAAGTATGGGATCCAGGAAGACACATGATTAGGAGATCATGAATATTTTTTACTTTAAGAGTCTGATGCAAGAGCGTTCAACCCAAGGAAAATCATTGCAATTAGGTAGACATATGGGGGTCATGTATTTTTAGGAAGTTAGTTCCTAAGTCTCAAGTTAATGAAATATTTAGGCTTTTAAGTGATTTAATTAGATAATTTGAGATGTTTGTAAATGCTCTCGAATAAATGGGAACATGAGTGGTTATTAATGACAAAAGAGTTAAAAGTCAATTAGGACTCTTAAAACAGTTCCATGATTCGAGGAACTAAGGAGAGCTCTTAGGAATTAAATGGAGATTAGAAGTGGACATTGTTGAGATTGCAACAAGATGATGGAGCTTAGTGAAAAGAGTCGCCTTCACTAAGTGGGCCCGCAGGCTATTTTTGGCGCAAGTCTATTTTTAGACTATGTCTATTTTTAGACATATGGATCATGTCTATGTTTATGGATGATTGATCAAGTTGGGAAAAATAGATGGACTTCTATTTTTGATGAAAGTGTGAGTGATCACAGTGTGAGTGATCAAGTCTATTTTTAGACTGGCTATCAAAAATAGAAAAGTCAAATATTATTATCTCACAATAATATTTGGACTATAAACTTAATCTTATTCTCTTGGAGCACTTCAGTTTGAGCTACGGAAGTGGCACATGCAGCTGTCAGAAGGAAATTCGTTTTTCTTATGAGTCAGTTGAGTTGTTGCATGCATGACTTCAGTTAGAACTCAAGTGAGTTGAGTTTAGTGGACTGGAGGTACAGTTGATGGAGTTGTGTTCAGTTTAACTTAGTTAAACTGGTTGTAGTTAGTCTAACTGCAGATAGACTAATGATGAGTTGTTCAACTAATTATTAACTCAAAATACAACTAAAGAATACATCAGTTAACTCAGTTGCATGTCAGTGCATGTTCAGTTCAACAGGGACAGGTGGTAGAGAATCAGATTGCTATCAGTTGTGACTATAGTTGTGCACCAGATCTTGCACAATCAAAGGATTGAGTATGCCAATGAGTTTGCTCACGTATTTGGCCCACATTTTAGCCTTTGCTCACGTCCACAAAGAGTGAGTGACTATTTTGCAGGTGAAAAATGAGTTTGGGAAGCTATTCTCATCAGTTCTTGAGCAGGTATTGAGCAGTGGAGGCAGGCAAGCAGTGGAAGAGATTTGGAGATAAGATCTGAGCTGTATTGTGTGTAACAGAGGTGGAGATACTTGTGAGAAGTATTATGCTGTGTAATGTTACATGAATACCTGTCCCTGTTGAACTGAACATGCACTGACATGCAACTGAGTTAACTGATGTATTCTTTAGTTGTATTATGAGTTGTGCACCAGATCTTGCACAATCAAAGGATTGAGTATGCCAATGAGTTTGCTCACGTATTTGGCCCACATTTTAGCCTTTGCTCACGTCCACAAAGAGTGAGTGACTATTTTGCAGGTGAAAATCGAGTTTGGGAAGCAATTCTCATCAGTTCTTGAGCAGGTATTGAGCAGTGGAGGCAGGCAAGCAGTGGAAGAGATTTGGAGATCAGATCTGAGCTGTATTGTGTGTAACAGAGGTGGAGATACTTGTGAGAAGTATTATGCTGTGTAATGTTACATGACTCAATCATTAATATACAGATAATGTGGGGTTTTTAGCGCGATGCTTTCCCCGTGATACATACTGTGTTAATGTGTGAATGCTCTTGATGTTTTATTGTTATTGATGCTGCTATATTCTTGATCAACGTAGAGGAGCTTATGTATTGTGTATGTTTTCCGCATTAGTACATGATCAGGATAATCTCCATTGAATATGTGTTAAATTATTCAAAATTTCTACATGGTATCAGAGCTAGATGATTTGTAGAAAAAATTTCTACATGGTATCGGAGCTAGATAATTGTAGAAAAAGTTTCTACATGGTATCGGAGCAGCTTGATTTGTAGAAGAGATTTTTACAGGATATCAAGCGAGGGTTGATCGGAAGCAGTTGAGTTGGTTGCTGGTGGAAAATCGAATTTGCAGCAGTGTTGTTGAAATGTCTTTCAACGGATTGCAAATGTTATTCCAAAGCAAGAGCGACCTGGCACTCAAGGATAAACTCAGTAACAATAAAGGTGAGAATGGATCTTCATCAAAGGTATCTGATGAAGAGAATTGTGCTTTGGCTGCCAAAGCAAAGAAAGGGAAGAGCAAGAAAGCTTCTCAGTCTGGTGCGAAAGGCAAGAAGCAGGATATGTCCAAAGTGAAGTGTTTTCACTGTCACCAGCACGGACACTATGCCACAAATTGTCCGCAGAAGAAGAAGAACAAGCAAGCTGCTGGATCTGCAGGGGGAGAGGCTTTAGCTTCTCAGTTTGAGCTTGATTTTTCATTGATCGCATGCTTGGTTTCAAGTGTGATGGGATCAGTGTGGTTCCTGGACAGTGGTGCGTCTTTTCACATGACGGGAGATAGAGATTTGTTCTCTGATCTGGAGGACAAAGATCTTGGAGTGCACATCAAGATGGGCGATGATGGTAGATACAGTGCGACCGGTATCGGTACCATTTCCTTTGAGAGGGAGTCTGGTAAACCCTTTGTATTGAAGGAAGTCATGCATGTTCCAGGATTGAAGAAGAATCTCATCTCAGTGGCGATGTTAGAAGACAAGGGGTATGATGTTGTTTTCAGCGAGGGAAAGGCCTTCCTGCGCAGCAAGACAACTGGTGAGACCCGGAAGATAGGGGTTCGAGTGAGGAACCTTTATCAGTTGCATGTAGATGGATGCGCAGCAATGGCAGGCAAGGCAGGAGGATTGGTGAGCCGGGATGATGGCGAGTTGTGGCACAGGAGATTGGGTCACCTTCACCATGGAGCCTTGAAGATACTGCAGCAGATCACTACAGGGCTTCCTAAAGGCACACTTGCGCAGTCAGATCAATGCAAGGGGTGTACTTTGGGGAAGTTTGTGAAAGCCACCTTTCACGAGAAGGATAGTCGCGCCACAACGATCCTTGAGAGAATTCACACAGACGTGTGTGGACCTTTCTCAGTTGCTTCGACAGCAAAACACAGGTATTATGTGATTTTTGTTGATGATTTCTCTCGTAAGTGCTGGATCTTCTTCATGCAGAAGAAGAGCGAGACATATTCAAAGTTCTGTGAATTCAAAGCACTAGTCGAGAAGGAGTCGGGGAAGAAGGTGAAGGCTCTTAGGAGCGATAATGGTGGTGAATACATCTCGGACGAGTTCAAGGATTTCTGCAAGGCAGAAGGGATTCGTAGAGAGCTCATAGCTCCCCATAACCCACAGCAGAACGGGGTAGCTGAGCGGAGGAACAGAACGATTGTGGGTGCTGCACGGGCAATGTTGCATGATCAGGGCCTACCCCTTCACTTGTGGGCGGAAGCATGCAATACAGCAGTTTATGTGCAGAACCATTGTCCTCATAGGATACTTGGCATGAGTACACCCGAGGAGGCTTATTCTGGTAAGAAGCCTGATCTTTCTCATTTGAGGATTTTTGGTGCTAACGTTTACATGCATGTGACGAAGGATGCCAGAAAGAAGTTGGAGCCGACTGCAAAGGTTGGGATATTTGTGGGGTACACTGATACGCCCCACAACTATCGTGTGTATTTGCCAGACAGTGGTAAAACTGTTGTGCGACGGGATATAAAATTTCAGGAGGAGAAAGCCATGAAGTGTTCGCTTGAGAGGGAGCTACACTTGCATGCAGATGAGGAGCTATTAGTTCCTAAGGATGAGCTTCAGGACGTGGATCAGCCACAGGACGAGTTTCATGGAGTGGAAGAGACCACTCATGCAGCGCCAACCATCAGAGGGCGAAAGCGCTTGACAGAAGCTGAGCGACTGGCTCAAGATGCAGAGAAAGTTGTAGGGCCACCTACAGCCCAACGCAGGCAGAGACAGTCACCTGATCGGTACACTGGATACATGGCTCTTATGAGCAAGTGTGTTGTGACTGAGCCATCCTCTTTCGAGGAAGCTGTGGAGGATCCCGCATGGGTAGACTCCATGGTGGAAGAGTATGATTCTATTGTCAGAAACAGTGCATGGGAGATTGTTCCTAGACCGGAAGGGAAATCAGTGGTGGGTTCGAGATGGATCTACAAAGTTAAGCAGGCAGCTGACGGGAGTGTGGAGAAGTAGAAGGCAAGATTTGTTGCCCGAGGCTTTTCACAGATTGAGGGGATCGATTATGAGGAGACCTTTGCACCTGTCGCAAGGTATTCTTCCATACGGACGATTCTTGCTCTCTCAGCGCAGATGGGATGGCACATTCATCAGATGGATGTGAAGACTGCGTTCCTCAACGGAGTCATTGAGGAGGAGGTGTACATTGAGCAACCCGAAGGCTTTGAAGTCTTCAGCAGCGAGTCGCATGTGTGCAGGCTCAAGAGAGCGCTGTATGGGTTGAAGAAAGCACCACGTGCTTGGTACACACGGATAGACAACTATTTCATAGGACTTGGATTCTCCAAGAGAGAGGCAGATCCGAACCTATACCAGATTGTGGTGGAGGGTAAGTTTCTTATCATTGTACTATATGTTGATGATTTGATTCTAACAGGTGATGAGCTGTTGATACTGTCATGCAAGAAGGATCTTGCTACAGAGTTTGAGATGAAGGACTTGGGCCTCCTTCACTATTTCCTAGGATTGGAAATATGGCAGCGCAGTGGTGGACTGTTTGTTTCTCAGGGCAAGTATGCTCGGGAGATACTGGAGAAGTTCAACATGCATGGCTGCAAGCCTGTTGATACTCCTCTTCCTGGAGGTTGGAGGAAGGAGGATGCCACTTCGGGAGAAGAAGTGGATGCCACTGTTTATCGACAGTTGGTGGGGTCGCTGATGTATTTGGTCAATACACGACCTGATATATGCTATGCAGTTAACCAGTTTTCACAAGCTATGGTTAAGCCTACTAAGCTCTTCTGGAAGGCGGGCAAGCATGTATTGCGCTACTTGAGAGGCACATCGGGATATGGTTTGTGGTACAGACAGGAGGATGAGGTGAAGCTATGTGGCTTCACGGATGCAGAGTGGGTAGGGAGCCCAACGGACAGAAAGAGCACATCAGGAGGGGTCTTCAGTATCAGATCGACAGTAGTTTCTTGGTACAGCAAGAAGCAGAGATCTGTGTGGATGAGGATGATCTTGGTTGGGTTTTTCGGGTCCAAGCACATCAGGTACCATCATATCAGAGATTGTGTGCAGCGGAGGATCATGTTGCTTTCATACATTCCAACGGAGGATCAGGATGCTGATATTCTGACGAAGGCTCTCACCAGGAGCAAATTCGAGTACCACCGAGGCAGGATAGGGGTTGTTGATAATCCATATCTTGTCGAGAGGGAGTGTTGAGATTGCAACAAGATGATGGAGCTTAGTGAAAAGAGTCGCCTTCACTAAGTGGGTCCGCAGGCTATTTTTGGCGCAAGTCTATTTTTAGACTATGTCTATTTTTAGACATATGGATCATGTCTATGTTTATGGATGATTGATCAAGTTGGGAAAAATAGATGGACTTCTATTTTTGATGAAAGTGTGAGTGATCACAGTGTGAGTGATCAAGTCTATTTTTAGACTGGCTGTCAAAAATAGAAAAGTCAAATATTATTATCTCACAATAATATTTGGACTATAAACTTAATCTTATTCTCTTGGAGCACTTCAGTTTGAGCTACGGAAGTGGCACATGCAGCTGTCAGAAGGAAATTCGTTTTTCTTATTAGTCAGTTGAGTTGTTGCATGCATGACTTCAGTTAGAACTCAAGTGAGTTGAGTTTAGTGGACTCGAGGTACAGTTGATGGAGTTGTGTTCAGTTTAACTTAGTTAAACTGGTTGTAGTTAGTCTAACTGCAGATAGACTAATGATGAGTTGTTAAACTAATTATTAACTCATAATACAACTAAAGAATACATCAGTTAACTCAGTTGCATGTCAGTGCATGTTCAGTTCAACAGGGACAGGTGGTAGAGAATCAGATTGCTATCAGTTGTGACTATAGTTGTGCACCAGATCTTGCACAATCAAAGGATTGAGTATGCCAATGAGTTTGCTCACGTATTTGGCCCACATTTTAGCCTTTGCTCACGTCCACAAAGAGTGAGTGACTATTTTGCAGGTGAAAATCGAGTTTGGGAAGCAATTCTCATCAGTTCTTGAGCAGGTATTGAGCAGTGGAGGCAGGCAAGCAGTGGAAGAGATTTGGAGATCAGATCTGAGTTGTATTGTGTGTAACAGAGGTGGAGATACTTGTGAGAAGTATTATGCTGTGTAATGTTACATGACTCAATCATTAATATACAGATAGTGTGGGGTTTTTAGCGCGATGCTTTCCCCGTGATACATACTGTGTTAATGTGTGAATGCTCTTGATGTTTTATTGTTATTGATGCTGCTATATTCTTGATCAACGTAGAGGAGCTTATGTATTGTGTATGTTTTCCGCATTAGTACATGATCAGGATAATCTCCATTGAATATGTGTTAAATTATTCAAAATTTCTACAGACATAGAGGAAAAAGAAGATTTAGGAGTCGGTTCAATAGATTTAGGAATGGAATCGGAATTAGTTAAATAGAGCTTTCCAGTATAAATGTAAGCCTACAGGCAGAGTAGAGGAGGAGGCCACTGATATCGAAGATCAAGTCTGTGAGAGACAGAGAGTCTCAAATGTAATCAATTTTTCATATTCATAGACAAAGGTTCATTTTGGTACCGTGTAAATGTGTGAAATAAGTTTGTAATGATTGATTATGCTTGAATTTGCAAGTTCTATAACAGAGGTTGCAGGCAGAGTTCTGAAGAAATACGCAGAGGAGAAGAAATATTCATAGGAATCGTAGGGGATCATTGAATCCGCTTGGATGATCAGAGTGAAGCTCTGAAGGGAAGGTGTCATAAGAATTCGCAGAAGACAAGCTCAGGAAGAGTGTGCAGTGAAATAGCAAAAGTCCCAGAACCTTTGAAGAAACCCGAACCACAAAGGGAAATTGAAGAAATAGCGTAAAAACATAAGTAAAAAGAGTAGCGGAGAAGTGAAGTATGGTTGCATAGCAGCCGTTCGATCTTTAAGATCAACGGCTAGGATCCAATCGCAAAGGAGACGGAGGAATATCACATCGGCGGGTTTTGTAATAGTGAAAGTGGATTTTAGGCGGCCTCAATCGTAAACAGTATTGAAGGACGAGCATTGATTCCACTCATCAAACAATGTGTGGTAGCGAGAGGAGAGAGGAAACCACTTTATTGAGTGGTTAATCCTCATGCTCATTATCTACCCGATATCAACGACAGTCGTATCAATCTGTTGGGTGCAAATCGATGGTGGAGAATAGGCGCGCAAGTTTAAATGGTCAGGAGTAATGTCAACCATTGAATCAGAGGATACAACAGACGGTCAAGATTTGATCGGAGGCTTCAATGATCGGAGATCGAAGGAGGAGAAATGCAGTGGAAGCTTTGATATGAAAGGGTAGACCAAACGATAAATATAGACGCAGGCTTATAAACTTTGAAATCCAACCTTATGTGTTCAGTTTGGGATTTCAATGTATTCCTTTGTATTCCATAAAGTGCGTGCCTGAGTCTTTTAATGTAAAAGCGTTATTTAAAACATGCCCGATGTCACATACCCCGGTAACCTTGCATGTAAAAGCAGGGAGTTAGAATTTTTTTATACAATTTACCCACAAGTAATTATCAAATTCACAACTCCATAATTCCTCATTAACCATTAGATATGATGTACATTAGTACATCAAGTAAATTGCAATAGAAGATGGTAAGTTGCATAACCATTAACCATCACTGTGGTAGTGTAATAACATAAACTGTCTCATGAATCCTTGCAACCATTTCATGATATCCTTAACCATATTCAATAATCACTTACTAGGACATTATTATTATTATCACATCAAATAAAGAAACATCATCATCAAGGATTCAACATCATCCAACTGACACAAAAGGAAATCACACCATTGAACACCGCTATACCCTAGAAACCCCGTAGGGTGAAAACCATCAAACGTTTAATTTTATTATTAAACGCTTGTGAGGGATTTCACCCCTCACTCAATGGCTTATAAGGGATTCCATCCCTTAACCATTGTTATAAAATTATTACAATAAATTATCATTAAGTTGTCACATAACTAGCTAAAGGCTAATACAGTTTCCATGTAATCTTTTACTTACATACCGCCACAATGCAACATTCCTTGTGGCATGATTGTTCTAGCAATGTACAATCCTGCAACTCAAACTCATCTGCATGGACCATTAATCCTTTTCCTGCCACAAGGTTAAACATCACTTTCCTTTGGCACCTTTCGCCATCGTTTCCTGTCAATGTAGTCGTCAACAAGCTTGGCAACAGGATTAGATACCGTATTAGTGAATCAATAATCAACCTCTAAAAGAGATCTTTTAACATCTACTCATATGCATGAGCAAGCATGACATAATAACTAACTAGTACATACACCCAACTAAATATTGTTTTACCTCCACAATGTTTATTTACGCTAATGCATAATTCTCTTTAAGAGTTCTAACTCATTAGTTCTACTAACATGTATAGCACATTCGTTATATCTTCATACATGTAATAAACTATTATTTCCATGCTTAAGCACATATGTTCTTTTCACATAGTTATTTTTCGAGAACCCAACATAGTCTCTCTAACATACAAAGAACATAACTCCATATCACAATGACTATCCTTGTTCATACCATTGCTTATCATATTAGCCCTTCTCTAATGTATGCAACACATATTCCCTTCACTAGAATACTACCATCATTTCATACAACAAACCACATACCTCTTTCTTAAAGGAAGTCATTATAACCTCATTTCTCTATCTTCCTATATGAGGGTTTCTCAAGCTTCCGTTTCAAGAAATTATTAAAGATATCCATCTTTATGCATAAAAATCAAGATACAAAAACAAGGTTTACTTACCCTTTATGCATCAAAATCAAGAAATCAACACAACTCATCTAACAAGACAATCTCTTCAAGAGATTATTATTTTCAAGAAAGTTAACATGATCACTTTCTCTTTGTACACACAGACTCATATTTCCAAAGTCACAATAGCTACCCTTATGTGCATGCAACATGTGTTTTTCCCTAACACAATTATTTTTACTTCAATACACATAGTCTTTTCATGAAACAAGTATGGGTTCTAGTTCTTCTATGAACACTACTCATCTGTGTCTTTATTTATTTTCAAGAAAACTCTCATAAAAGCCTTCATCTTCATACATGAAGTATGCACTCTTTTTCCGAAAAGAAACTATAGAAATGAATATCTATGTGCCTAGAAACACATCATTAACTATTTCTATCATGCATGTAATGCATAATCATTTTACAAGAAACTTAGAGATTAGCTAGTATCCTAATGCAATAAAGCATATATCCCTTCTCAATAAAATCCAACTTAACTGCTATTACTTTTATATGCATTCGTTAAAATACTTTCTTTACCAAGAAAGCATATAAAATATTCAATCTTTTACCGCATGCATTAACATATTTTCTTTATCAAGAAACATATAAAATAATCATCTTTTACTGCATGCATTAACATATTTTCTTTATCAAGAAACATATAAAATAACCATCTTTTACTGCATGCATTAACATGTTTTCTTCACCAAGAAGACATATAAAATATTCAATCTTTAACAACATGCATTAACATGTTTTCTTTACCAAGAAAACCTATAAAATATTCAATCTTTAATTGCATGAATTAACATATTCTCTTTACCAAGAAAACATATATTTTCTTTACCAAGAAAACATATAAAGTAATCATTCTTTTACTGCATGCATTCAAATACTTTCTCTACCAAGAAAACATATAAACTATTCAATCTTTTACTGCATGCACTAACATATTTTCTTAGCTTTTAAGTCCACTCATTTTTCACATTCTTCTTTGCATACTATTATGCATATATTATCTATATTTAGTAAGAAATCCTTCAAGAAGATACCCAAATAAAACATACATATACTTTTCTTCAAGAAGGCAAGCAAGTTACTTATCTTTTCATGGCAGTCTCCTTGTCTCCATCACTTCTATTCTGGTAGCCGAACCCGCCAGAGACACTGCCTCATGCTTCTATCTCTCGTCCGACAGTCTATACATTATAGCAGTTAACTAATAATCTCCAAAGAGTTGCTATCTCTATATCCTCACAAACTGGACGCTGGCTCCAACAAAACCTGTAAATCCACCTCACAAATCGGCTTCCGCGGCTTTTCCCTCTATGCTTTATTTAGCAGCAAAGCTCAGTCTCGTTACAAGCATGCTCCTGCCATCCTTTCAGGTGAGCCGGTAAGCATACCGAATCAACGGAAGTAGGGTAATTGAGAGGGAGACGAGATGCAAAGGGTTATGGCATCATTCTCACCTAGGGTTCTTCATTTCTCCGTATCCATCTTTATTTCCCCTCACTCAGTTTCTTGAATACCAAGAATCAGTTTGCAACTAATTCGTAAGTTTTCAAACTCCAATTACTCAACTGATTATTTTTACACTCAGTTATTTTAGGGATGTTACACCCGATAGTTGCATATCAGAGTCGGAGGGGTGATAGAGCATATATGTAGTAAGACCATGGGTAACTGCGATCCCCGATTGTGATAAAGGTGAAACCTCGATAACTGTGCAAAAGCCGTATAAAGGCAAAAAGGTATGTTTTATGGGGTTTTCCTTTGTAAATGATTTATAAAGGAAAAGAGTATTTATGCGTTAAAATATATGTAACCAATGGTTAAAGAGGAAAGGTTATATATGTGTGGTATAAGGGTTAATGAAGGTTATGAAGGGTTTTAAAGTCCCGATAGGAAGGATTTAACGAAAGGCTTTAATAAAGTCTTATATGAAGGCTCGAGGGTTGATAATAGTTCCGATAAGTATATATGGGCTAGGGGTTAGCCTATGTTGGGTTTTTATAAATCATTCCACATAGGAATGGATTAATGGGGCCTTAACCATTAGAGGTTGTAGATTTGACTCCTTAGAGAGTTAAATACCTGGGACAGATGTATTTATGCATTTTACATGCATACCGTGGGTATAAGTGGGGGTTACCCTGCCATCAGATCCCATCATGACTATGGAAGGATCAATAACAGAGGTACAATCATGTAATGTTCTAGTAAGGAAAGAATGGAAGAGCATAATGGACGTGTATAGATAAACTGTTTGAAGGGCAATCAAATTGGAGTCAAAAGAAATGTTAGTAGAGGTAGGCACAAACTCGAAGCCCCCACCACAAAAGCAGGCACAACAACAAGTGTGACTTCAGCAGTTGACACCACCAATAAGAGTAATGACACCGTCAACACCATTTTCAACATCCTCAGTAGCATGTCATGGCACTAGTGTCTAACCCAGGTGACGCCCAATAAGAGATAGAGAGAAATCCCAACGTCCATCCAGGAGAGAGAATGAAAGGTTATTAAAGCCAAATTTGAAGCGACCCATTCACAAGCGAGAAGATTCTTCAAGAAACTTCTAGAAGAAGTTAGTCATAGTACAACTGGAAATTTTGTAACAAATCTTAATGGTTTTTCAACTACCACTAGTTATTTTAGGTAGAGTCTAGGTTCTTAAGTGCCTATATATATGCCTCATTTTTGTAAATTAAGCGTGGGGGCAATCTTGGGTTGTAGGGAAACTTTGTATAAATTTTTGGTGAACTGTTGAGAGGTCTAGAAACAATTCTAAGGAAGAATTCTACAGTAAATCTTGGGTTGCTTGTACCTCCTTATCATGTATTTTCTCATACTCATCTCATATTTTGAATTTTTTCACATATGAATACAATTTTATGCAATTTTCATGGAATTTTCAATTATGAACCTTATTTGTTATGTGAATTCTATGTGAATTGTATGGGAATATTTAACCGAAATAAATTTTGGCACTAGTATGATGCTTTATTTTGGTTTTGTAAGATTTATCAAGGTTGTTTGAAGAGTATCTTAACCTTAATATTTATTACAAGGGTTTTACAAGAAAATATTTTTTTTAGGTTTTTGTGTATTCTTATGACTAAATTCTTATCTACTTAGCTACCCATCAGGTTTTGAATGACTTAAAGGAATTTTAATTGCTCCTTAAAACTAGGTAGGATTCGTTCTCCATTTTCCCTCCATTTTCTATATCTTAAACTCTTCATGTCAAACCCAAGGGTTATGAATGCTCCAACTTAGGATCAACGGAAATGCAACCGAAAAAAATATATTTAAGACCTAATAGTTTTTTAGCTAACCCAAATTCCCAAACATATTTCAAGTTTGACATAAATATGAGCTAAATTTAAACATTATTCATGCATAGTTTTGGTAATTTCTTTGAAGAACACATGATAAATGTTAAATGTGAATGTGAGTTAATTTTCAAAATAATTGTGATATTAATCCTGTTTAATTCAGTTATCTGCATTTAATACAAGGAGTTTACAATGCACAGAGATTTAAATGTGCACAAATATTTTGTTTAATGTCCGTAGTGAATTCTTCATGTCCTTTACTTTCTTGTGACACATTATAGGAGGAAACAAAGTACATGAAAATTGAACTTTTACTAGAATATGTAACTTTAATTAGGTTCAAAACAGAATTACACAATCATTTTACAACAACACATTTACTAGAACAATATAAATTTATGGTCTTATTTACTTCTATTTGAGCCATCTACAGCTTTGGACAGACTCTTATGGCACGAACCAATGAACTAAAACATCAAAACTAAGGGTCAATATAACAAATTGAACAAATATCTAATAATAATAGATGGCCATAAATGCTTATTTAAAAAGAATACATTAAAAAACATAACAAAGATCAGACTTAGATGTTCCTAGGCTCTCCATTACAACACAACGTAGTGTGACTCTAGGGCCCCAACATTTCATTTCGTCGTTTCCTAGGACAATTTGAATTAGTTCCTTGGGAAGAACGACATTTGTTCAGACTTTTGTGGTGGACAAAATTTGAAATCATTCATTGTGCTTTCCACCTGGCGACTCCATTTTTCAACTCTTAATATTTACCAATATTTCATAATAATCATACTCACTACTTATTACAATGAAAAAACAACTAACTGTGAACTTTGACACACCCGTTATACATAATTCACTCACTGTACATACTCATGCCGATTTTATTTCATAGCTTTGATACCCATTCCATAATCTACAGATGCACACTCTAGCTTCGTTAAGAAGACATACCTAGAGTCACCCGGATAGGAATCTCACTTTTCTTCTCTTTGACCCTGAGGAAGACAATAGCAAATATTTCTCCCAATGAGGAAGTTTTTGATCTTGAATCCAATGATGTTGAAGGAGAAGACATAAATGAGAGGTTAGGAAGCTTAGAAGGTTCGTTATTTTTCTATGATGAATGTAAATAAATAGCTCATTTATATCCTAGTTGTGCATGTGTGTTATTAGAAGATACCTCTCTAGAAGAGGGAAGAATGTCTCATGGTGAGAACGAAGAGAGATCTCATGTTTTCTCATCCATAGGAGAAAATAATAATATCCCTGTTACTGATGAAGAAAAGGCTAAAACTGAAATATATCTTGGTCATGAGTATGTTAGTAATTGTAATAGAGAAGAAAAATATTTAGGTCAGAAGATAGTAGCTGCAAGAATACAAGCTTCAGAATGATAGTTTGAGTAGAAAAATTATTGATCTAAATGCTCAACAAATAGAGGTTATAAGCATGAATGAGATGCTAACATTCATAGTGGGATATTGAAGGAAACTAGAGGAAAAAGGAGATCTTATAGTAGCCATATTTAACACAATGTTCATTTCATTCATGGTGAGTGACCCTTTATTTGTAGTCACATTTCATAGTTAAGAAGAAAAGAGTAGAGCATAGGTCTCACCTTCTAGCTAATTTTTTCTTGTATCGGGATTTATAAACTACCATGGATATTCCTGTCACATACCCCGGTGACCTCGCAAGTCAAAGCAGGGAGTTAGAATTTTTTATACAAATTACCCACAAGTAATTATCCAATTCACAACTCCACAATTCATCATTAACCATTAGATATAATGTTCATTAGTACATCAAGTAAATTGCAATAAAAGACAGTAAGTTGTATAACCATTAACCACCACTGTGGTAGTGTAATAACATAAACTATCTCATGAATTCCTTGCATCCATTTCATGAATTCCTTGCATCCATTTCATGAATTCCTTCACCATATTAATTAATCTCAAACTTGGACATTATGGTTAGGCCATCAAATGAAAAACCATAAACATCAAGGATTCATCATCATCAAACTGACACAAAAGGCAATCAAACCATTGAACACCAATATACCCTGGAAACCCCATAGGGTGAAAACCAGCAAACGTTTAATTCTTATTATTAAATGCTCGTGAGGTATTTCACCCCTCACTCAATGGCTTACAAGAGATTCCATCCCTTAACCATTGTTATAAAATTATTACAATGAATTATCATTAAGTTGTCACATAACTAGCTAAAAGCTAATACAATTTTCATGTACTCTTTTACTTACATACCACCCCATGCAACATTCCTTGTGGCATGATTGTTCTAGCAATGTACGATTCCCACAACTCGTACTTATCTGCATGGACCATTAATCCTTTTCCTGCCACAACGTTAAATACAATCTATGCCTTGCGCAAGTAATCCAACTTTACATGCCATGTTATCATTATCAACATTGACATCACGATTGCATTTATAAATAATCATATTAACTAGCATTTCCCTTCGCATAAGCACATATTCTTAGAGGACAAAACACTAAGGCATTCTTTTGAAGGGACTAACTAAAACATCAGTTATCACCTTCTTACATGAAAATTTACATAAACTTTATTGAAAGATCTAGTCCTTTAGCTATTACTTTGAGGCATGCAAATATATAAAGCATTCTGAGGCATGCAAATATATAAAGCATTCTCACACAACATGTAGACTTTTCCCGCATGCGAATATATATATATATACCTTCTAATGAAATCTAACACAAATCTCGTGTGCATACACATCTCACTCAACAAGAAACTAAGATAATAGTTATGTTAGCATAACACTAATCACATATCATTTTCCCAAAGAATTATAGCCCATTAGTTCTTCTAGCCATACAAAGAAGATATCTCCAGAACACAAAGACTATTCTTTGCGCATCTAATACCTTATCATAAGAGTCCTCCTTTAATGTATGTAACACTTATTTCCTTTTCTAGAATTCTATCAACATTTCGTGTAAACCATTACATAATCCTTCCTTGAAGGAAGTTGTTATAACCTCATTTCTCTATCTTTCTATATGAATGTTTCTCAAGCTTCCCTTTCGAGAAATTATTAAAGATAATCATCTTTATGCATAAAGATCAAGATACAAAAACAAGGTTAACCTACCCTTTATGCATCAAATTCAAGAAGTCAACACAACTCATCTAACAAGACAATCTTCTCAAGAGATTATATTTTTCAAGAAAGTTAACATGATCACTTTCTCTGTGTACACACAAATTCATATTTCCAAAATCACAATAGCTACCCTTATGTGCATGCAACATGTGTTTTTTCCTAACAAAATTACTTTTACTTCAATGCACATAGTCTTTTCATGAAACAAGTATAAATTCTTGGTCTTGCATGAACACTATTCATATGTCTTTTAAGGAAGGAACCTCTATCTTTGTTTGCAAGAAATCTCTCATAAATTCATTATTTTCATGCATGAAGAACGCACTCTTTTTCTAAAAAGAAACTATATTTATCTGTATATAGAACATACGTTTTTCTTCAAGAAAGTTAGAATGATTATCTATGTGCCTAGAAGCACATCATTAGCAATTTCTATCTTGCATGCAATGCATAATAATTTCACAAGAAACTTCGAAATTAACTACTATCACAAATCATTTAAGCATATATCCTTTCTCAAGAAAATGACAAGTGACTCTACATTTAACAAAACGAAATCTTTCAAAAAGATGCCCAAATAAAATGCACATATTTTTTTCTTTAAGAAAGTGAGCAAGTTACTTATCTAATTCATGACAGCCTCCTTGCCCCCATCACCTCTGTTCTGAAAGACGAACCCGCCAAAGGCACTGGAATCAATTTGGAGTAGCCAAGAGAAGAACCCAACAAGGGTTTGAGTAGCAGCAACAATTGAACATAAAAAAAACTCCCCTTAGCGGATTTTGTTGACTCCATTCCGCCCAACAGAGGATCACCGGATATGGTGCCACGAAGATGCCAACAACGGTATACGGTTGCACCTTCACCCGCTTGTACAGTAACTTCTTTTCTCTTGATTTGAAACAACCTTGAACGTTGCTGCCGCTGGAGGTTCATTAACGCATTCCATGTTCTGATCTAAGCTCTTTCCTTTGCCTTTTTCGTGGTTTGAATTTGGTTTAAATGCGCTAGATCATCTCTTAAAATACATTATACAGTCCTCATATACTTGGTGTTTATGTCTCTTGTGCAACATTCTATCATATTCAGAGCAGTTGAATGACGCCCCAGCTCATAGATTTGGTTCCAATATCTCACCTCAACAATTTTCGACTTCAAGTTTGAACCAACTTTCCTTATTTGAGCCCCTGAATGAAATTGTGTTACCTCAACCAAGGAATCATCACCACTTAATTTATCTTCCTGGTTGCCATTATCTTCAGTAATACTGATAAATTTCCCCTCCTTCTTCATGGAAATACCTTTCAGTAATTTTTAAAAAGAAATAAAAAAATTATTTCCCGTTCCTTTACCATCCAAGATACGTTTCCTTTTATCAAGATCTCCTTTCTTGATTTCATCAATTAGCCCTGGCTACATATATGTCTCTAGCTTTTGGGAGCGCAGATTTTCTGTTGTGTTGTCGGTGTCAGATATGGAAAAACGGTGCTCTTGATTTTGGCGTGCATCTGCATATCATCTCATTCCCATTGAAGTTTGCATGCATGCCACTCATCATGGCTTTTCTGCTACCTCTTCCACTATTGTATCCACTAAACGCAGACCTCACTGGATACGACGCTATATGTTCATAACCTCCTCCGCGTTCTTAGTAAGGGTTAAGCCTATATGTACATCCTTATTCCGAATTAGTGGAAATAAAGAATTAGTTTTTGAACTGATTCATAACTCTTTTTAAAAATTACTATTTACTCAACTCATTAATTTTACACTCAGTTATTTTAGGGATGTTACAATTCCACTAGAACAATTCTTCAAAAAAAATATGATAAAATACTTAAATATTTATTATGAATATTAATTCCCTTTCGATCTCATATTCTTTATTTATTTATTTTATGCTTAATTAATAAATTATCTAAAATGTGATAAAAATGGAACATAAAAAAATAAACATGTCATCCACAACAAACAAAAAAATTTCCCTAGGAAACCCTTACAGGAAAAAACCTAATTAGAGGGTGAGGCTACTATGCTCTCTTTTCTTTTGTATGGAAATATGCATGTACAAAGGGAGAGGTACTATATATATATTTACTTGAGATTTATGGCTTGTATGGATGTTGTAGGACTTTAGCACATTATGCTCTACTATCTAACTTCCTACTCCTAGTTGTTTTTCTCAACCATAGAACATAAAATAACATAGAATGGAACCCCCGATCCTCCTAGCAACTTGATATTTAACATAGCTTGAAAGCCAATTAGGGTTAAAGATTGACTCCCTCAACCCTGAATTGCAATTATAGATTTGGACCTTCTATAGAATTCTTCAAAGTCCACATGTGGCTAGCCCCATTTTTATGAATATTGGGGGTTGATGTGGCATGTTCTCATACCATGGTGGCTAACATGGAATGTTAACTTGTGGGAGGCATAACATTCGCATAAAAAATACAATTGATGTGATTCTTCCATCATTTGAAAGATCTTTGAGGGTTGAATAGTACCATAGGGTCTAGCACAAGTGAGAGTTTTTGGAACCCAAAAAACATCATTTAATTCTTCAAAATGGATTCAATATTTTATCATCTGAATTATCCAAACTAGGACCCACCTTTAAAATGACCATGCAAGCTTATTCCTCTAGTTTTTTCCACTTTGAAATCATTGATATAGATGAAAAACAATATAATGATCCAATCTAGAGAAAAAGGATCAAGGCATCCCAGAGGAAAGATGCTCAAAGGATAGCAGAACTTTCTACCAATGAGGAAGCTACTAATCATCAATTCAATGATCTTGAAGGAGAAGACCGAAATGAGAGGTTAGGAAGCTTAGAAGGTATGTTATTTTTATATGATGAACGTAAAGAAATAGGTCATTTATCTTCCAATTGTGCAAGTACTATTATAAAATACCTCTCAAGA
Organism: Pinus tabuliformis; assembly: GCA_031772625.1. NCBI lineage: Eukaryota > Viridiplantae > Streptophyta > Pinopsida > Pinales > Pinaceae > Pinus > Pinus tabuliformis. The sequence goes on along the minus strand of CM062809.1, from coordinate 726,500,925 downwards.
AGAGGGAAGAATGTCTCATTGTGAGAACTAAAAAATACCTCATGATTCCTCATCTATACGAGAAATTGAGAATATTCCTCGTAGTGATGAAGAAAATGTTGAAAGTGAATTATATCTTGGTCACGGGTCTCTTAGTAATTCTGATAAAGAAGAAAAACATTTAGATCAAAAGATATATTTTAGAAAGAATCTCATCTCTTCTCTGAAATGATCAAGGAGTTTGTAGAGGCAAACCAAAAATAGGAGTATCTACAAGAATATGAGCTTCAAAATTATGGTTTGATCAAAACAATTATTGATCTAAATATTCAATAAAAGAGAAGCCCATTGTGAGAAACTACAAGCTAAAGTAGTCTCATTGAGACATGATTTAGAGGAGGCTAATCATCAACTATCTCAATATCAAAAGATTAAAAAGGGCTTCAATGAATTTTCGAGTCTCAAGAAAGAAAAAAGTAGAAGGAGAAAATAATCAGGCTGAGGTAACTACAAAGTCCAACAAAAATAAAGGAAAATAAATTGTTGGATAGCAACAACAATGAGCAAAGTAGAAACAACGAGAAAAGAAAAAGAAACGATAGAATGTTTCTCAACGACAACGAGGAAAAGGGATGAATAACCATAATAAACAACAACATCAAAGGGAAGCTATAGGTAGACATCCAAATGGCTAGGAGAGGCAAAAATAATAAAGAATTTCCTTCGGCAGAAAATTAAAAAGTCTTGGAAGACACTTGAATAAACAACAAAGATTCTTTCCCCCTCAAGTACAAAGCCCTCAAAGAAAAAATTTCGTCATAGAATATGCATGTAAAAGAGGAAGCTCAACCATTTGAGATGAAAAGATACAAAATAGCACAATAAAGTGAGTTTGTATTCATTTCTTTGTGTAAAGGAAGCAACATGCAAAGGAGTGAAGGGAATAAGCAAAGATTTGATCCTTCCCTCAAAGCAAATCAGAGAATAATTTAAAGGTGTGATCCTCTTAATTTTGTAGTAAAATTCTCTAAGAATACCAGTTGCATTAAGCATATGCTTCATTCCAACAAGGAAACAAGAATATAATTTGATTCTTCTTTGCAAAGAAACCAAAAATCCAATAAGAAGATTTGGGTGAAGAAATCTAAGATGAAGGAGAAGTGTCCTCCATCCCTTTGTATCCAAGATAAATTCTAGGAAGGGATGTGTAAGAAGTTCGAAGGTAAAGCTTCTATCATGACTCAGTCTATGAAGGTTTAGACGAAAGAGGAGGAAAAGATACTAAGGGGAAGTAAACCCCCCATTTATCTTCATTAAAGAATGGAATGGCTTCAAGTGAAGCCAAGACAGTTAGTCACATGCATCAAAAAAAAATTCACATAGAGGTGCATCTAAATGAAAGAGGTAAGACATATTGCCCTCATTGATTACAACAATGAATTGTTTTATTTAAAATATATCAACATTACATGAGTGAAGAGGAGATTCAACAAAAGTCTGGAATGACAAGAGGCCCAAAATTCAATCAAGTCCACAAGATTAGTCCCCACGCAGGAGCAAGAAGGTATAAATAAAGAGTAGGAAGGCATAAGAAAAGAGATTAGAAAAGGGAGAGAGATCATTGGCTCAGGGGGTTTTCTTTATCAGCAGTAGTAGGAAACAATCTTTACTCTCAAAAAGGGTCATTTCTTAGGAAATGAAACATTTACATCTTGGGTGAAGTACCCTTATTTCATTTACGTTGTGAATTTGATTATGCTTAGCAATTTTTGGTTCATGAACATGATTGGTACAATATTTGCATGTTCCTTAGTTGTTAATTAGTATCGCTATGTCAATTGGTATTATTTGGTTCAAGTGGTGTAACCTTTTTGTATAAATGGATATCTCTTTTGAGAAGAATTCATAAGCCTAATTTTCCTGGTGCACTATCCAATTTGTATCAATTTCTTGGTTCAGTTAGTGTGGTGTAAGAAACAATCCCTACTTGTAGAAGCATGGTCTTAAGGGGAGAAGAGTTTAACATGATCAAGTGAAGTGAGCACATATTTTGCAGTAGTAGAGAAAGTGAACAACAAACCAAAATGCATCTGTATTAGTTGGTATTTGTAGCAATAATAGTATCATGTACAGTTCTAATGGATACGTAGATGCTTTGGAAAAAGAGAGGGCCACACAAACATAAGGTGTTCAAAATTGGATTAACATCCAAAGAAGAGATAATATATGTTGAGGTGGAGCATATCATATATGTCTAGTTCCCAAATTATCAGCAACAAGCACATGCTTACTAATGCTTGGTTTTGTAGGTATCTTTGCCCATGATGGTGTGGCTGACCTTGAATGGAAGACTTAAAGTACCTCATCAAAAATATTTCAACCCTTGAGAAGAGAAGTCTAGAAAGGAGAATGATTCTTGATAATCCAATCCTCTAAATTTAATTAAAGATGGGGAAAGAAAGAAACTTGTAGTCCTTTGTGAATGATGTCAAAGGCGGAGAGAAAGATATAGGTGCCTCACGAAGGGAGAGAAATCTCAATGAAAACCATTCATGTAGGGAGCGAAATCTCAATGAAAACCATTCAACAGCCATTCATTGGATAACATTATATTTGTTCAATGTAGCATGAGGAGTGGCCATCAATCTAGAGAAGTGATGTGTTTCAATCAATGCCAAAGGGGGAGATTTTTGGATAATTGGCATTGTTAGGATGGTAGGTGGCATTAAGTGTGTTGGAACTTATGTGAACCATGCTAGAATTGATCTTAGAGGCATAGTGTGATTGAAATTGATGTGCATGGTGTGTTTAGCTTAGGGGAATTCTTTTGGTTACTATACTCTTTGGTAGAGAATCATCATAGTAGCAGGATAAATGAAGAATCTATAAATATTATAGCTATAGTGCTCATATGGCTTAGGCTTTGAGATCATCTCTAATTAAATAAATTAGCTTAGATGTTCCTAGAAATGGAACAGTTAGATAGTGCTCAAAGAGAGATCACCAACAATATGCTAAAGTTTGAAAAAGGCTTCTTGGAACAAAATATATGACTGGTCAAAGTGTGAAAATCAAAAGGTCAACAAGAAGGGTTCCACGCCTCAAGGTTCCACATTCCCCTTGTGTTTCACAAGAAATTTATTTATTAATGGAATTTTGGACTTAGGAGGATTTTGGAGTAAGGTCAGGACTTAGCCATAGTCGAGCTTATTTAGAGGTCAGGCCACACAACAAAGTTTGGAAAGAGTACAAAGGACCAACCCTGACCCTCAACCTATGAGGGACTAGCTCCATGTTGCATGGGTGATAGGTGGAAACATTCAGAAGTGGCCACGTGATCTTCATGATTTCAACACAGGGTGATGTGGCAACATGGGAAGAGGATACATTGCATGTGTTTTCAATATTTTCAGGTGGCCAAGTGGGCCAAATCTAGGTCACATGTTGATCCAAAATTAAAAAGTGAAGGTTTCATGAAAATAGTTGCAAGCTAGTTTATGTCTTTTATTCAATGGATTATGATTGCAAAAGCACACAAAAATAAGTAAGTTTTGTATAAATTTAACAGTTAAAAATGGAAAAACATACAACATCAAACACAACAAATTGATAACGAAATTCACCCCTCCTGGGTTACAACTTCGGGTCCAACTTCCAATGGTGGAATTGTTATTTATATGTTCAAATGATCAATACATCATCACATAAGATTCAATCTACAAAAATAACACTTCTATTGGATCTGGAATGCCTAAAAACCCTTGTTTAGGCTCCTCATAAACTAAAAAAGGTTGGAAAATGAGAAAGATATGACCGTTTCTCCAATCTTGTCTACAAACTACTCTGCAAAAGTGCTTTGCTATGTTAAATTGACAAAATCATTTGAACCTAATTGGTTGGGTTCTTAGGCTTGAATCACGCAGGTCACAGGTTCGATCCACAACTTTCAACAAAGATGTCATTGTTTTAGTTATAAAAAATAATTTTATTTTAAACATCGGGATGCTCCGTAAGCCACATGCCTGGTCACATTGGGCCACATGGGATTGAAGGGCACGATCCATAGGCAACGCGCTCTCCCTGGCCTTGCTCCTGGTCTTGTGGTTGTCATATGGCTTGGGATTGGGCGCGATCAGGGTGCCACATGCCCCCAACTCATATCTCCCCACCAGTGGTCACATCTGTTAACATAATTGTGGGCCATTGGACTAATATTCATGCCCACCTCCTACTCCATTGTGGTCAGTCACATGGTAATTCATACAACCAAGGATGGGTTAGTCGGGCACACTTGCTAACATAACCCTCTCGTCAATCATTGCACCGCTTAAACCTTAAATACAAGTGGGCGATCATAGTTAATAAGGATCACCTGTGACCCAACAGTTGGAGGCTCATTTTTTTGGTTGTAGGTTGTGCGTTCGAGCCTAGTGGAGGTTTATTGATCCGTTGAACAAACTTTTGGCACCAAAACCAGGGGCACTCAAGGAAGCCTCTCATAGGGCCACATGGCACCCTCTAATTGGCCCATGTGGTGACTTATGATTGTTCCACCAATTCAACCGTACAATAACCGCACACCACGTTCTGTCATGGGATTGGCCCAAATGTCATATGTACCATTCATTCATCCTGCTAATGTCAGCACCACATCATCGTATGGTTTGCACATTCAACCCTACAAGTAGATTTTTTTTTTTTCCAAAAACTTCAGAACACAATAACGTCCTCATATGGTGTCAGATTGATGTAATTCAAGCGTCATTAGAATTAGAATTGCGAGATCTACGATTTGGTGCTAATTTCAGGAGATTTTGAGCATTTTCATTTTTGAGTATATTTTTTATCCCCTCGATCACATATGGCACCAAGCAAGATGGGCCATGTGGCCTTGATGACATCAACATGACAAAAGCATGAAAATGATGTTGTGGTAAGTTCTCAAGGTTCATGCTAGGGAGTCTGTTTGGGGAAGTTTTCCTTTATATTTTGTTTTTAGGTAAAAACAAAATAAAATGACCCTAAGTTGGGCTTCTGATTGAGTTAAGACATTGGGCTAGTCGAGAGGTCAGTTGTTTGGGAAGGTTTGATGAGATTGCAAAGGAGTGGACACACTCAACCCTCTAACTCTTATGCCCATTACCGAGTTAATAACTCTTTCTAGTTGGCATGTGGTTCTAACTCCTCGTCCACATGAAAACAAGTCCTAAAGAGTGTAGGAGTTTTGACAGGAAAGAAATTTAAGCACCTTAAGAAAGTTAAACATTTTTTCAAGTTTTGCAATCAAAAGGATTTTTACACCTTAAGAGATTTGATCCCTATTGACGCTTGATAGATGTGCAGTTAAGATGGATTGATGTTGGTTTTATAATATTTGTAATTATCATGTGCTACCAAATACCATACAGAATTATTATATAATGTTTACAAAACCCATGGATTAACCAATACCACACAAAATTATTTTTTAGTCTTGAGGGTTAACTCAATTTGTCGAGTTCTTGTCGCTAAAGCACTTGTTAATGGGAGGTCACGTGGTCCATTCTCTTTGATGCCCTCGACGTTAGGTTCTGCTAATAAGACAATAGAATATGGTCTCTTTAGGTGGATCTACCTAAATATCCTTGGAAAAAATCCACACAAAATTATTCTATAATATTTGCAAATATCATGACAAAAACCCTAGTTGTAACATCAATTAATATAGCCATTTGAGAGCTTGGTCATCAATTCATTAATTTAAGATGAAGGAGATGTGTAATTCACAACGTTGACACATGGTGGCCACATGACCGCCTATGCACGCACACACTGACAACCAACATTGATCCATATTAACTCTAGATCTATCAAGTGTCGAGGGGGATCAAATATCTCGAGGAAACATTTTTTCAAGTTTTGCAATCGGAAGGATGTTTGCCCCTTAATATATTTGATCCGTATCGGCACTTGACAGAAGTGTGGTTAAGATAGATGACCCCTCTCGATGCTTGATGGATGTGTGGCTAAGATGGATGATCTCTCTCAACCTTTGACAGATGTGTGGTTAAGATGGATGATCCTTCTCGACACTTGATAGATGTGTGGTTAAGATTGATTTACGTTGGTTATGTAATATTTGCAAATATCATGTGCTATCAAATACCACACAAAATCATTTTATAATATTTACAAATGTCATGGGTTACCCCATCCCGTACAAGATTATTTTCTAATATTTGCAAATACCATAATTTACCCCAACAACAAATGAAATTGTTTTATAATATTTAAAAATACTACGATTTAACCAATACCAAACCGCCCTACAAAGATGCACATACTCTACCACTCTTTGAATTTGAACATATAATCTCTTAGAAGAAAACACATTTTCTTAACCATTAAACCTAATAAAATTATACATACCTAATTTATATATAATTAAATACATTAAATTTCCATTAACCAATATAAATCCATGTGTAATTTTTTACCTTAGGACTTTAAAATTTACCTAAAATCTTTAACACACCACAATCTTTAAAATAGTGGTTTTGTTAAAAAATAAAAAAAATAAAAACACAATTACCATTATTATTAATTATTAATTTTAAATATTATTTTAATATTAAATTTTTGTGCATAACTTTAATAATTAATATATTACATGACAAATTACAAAAAGACAGTAATAATGGATCCACTGTAATCCTTGGATTTTCACAAAGTGAAGCATCTCATATGTTTATAAACCCTTAAGTTTTAGCTAGGATAAGTATGATAAGTCACTTAATATTTCAAACTTTGGTCAGTTGTAAAGGAAAATCTAATATAGTGATTTTCAATCAATATTATTGATATGATCTTATTTTTAATAATTCATGAAGCGATGACTTAGAACATGTGAATAATTATTGTTAGGTTGGTGGGTAATTATAGTTACCCACACAGGTTAGTCGGTAAATATTTCTAACGATCGCGTCGATTTGTTGGGGCGCATCTCATGTGTAGCAAGGTCTTATAAATGGCACAGCCATCCATTTAAAATGTTTGATACAGTCAAGTGTTCGTGATTTCTTTTGATCCACCCAAATCCTAAACCCTAGACGCGGGGTGATCTGGTGTGATAATAAAGATGGAAAATGAAAGGAATGGAGGGAGTGGAGTGCGAGGGGAAAATGAGAATGGAAGTGGAAGTGGAAGAAGCGGTAGAAGATGGAGTCCTCCCAGGCGAACACGTCGCAATCGATTTCGCAGTATAAGTAGAGAGAATATTGAGCAAGTTAGACGTGTTCTTTTTAGGGATATAATCGGAGGAGAAAGTGAAGAAGAATATCGAGTGAGCGACGTGGCATTGGAAAATTTGCGGCGTTTGATAATTAATGAACCGAATTCAAATGAGATTGAGAATAGCTGCTCCATTTGTTTGGATGAATATGAAGGTGGAGAGGCCGCCCGTGAAATGCCATGCCGCCACATCTACCATGAGAGGTGTCTATTCTCATGGCTCCGATCCAAAAACACGTGTCCTCTTTGTCGATACCTCATGCCCCCTTCTTAATAGCATATAATTCTTTTTCAAATGATTATAGATTTATTAAATTATTAATATAATTTTACTATTTTATTTATAGCTATATATTAAAATGAATTTTTAAATAGATAAGTTTTGATGGAAAATATTGTGTTTGATATGTGATAAGTTTATCTACAACGCAGGGAGGCAATCATGCGTGGTTATTTTCCATTTTTTTTTACCCTGACGAGTCTGGTTGGTTTGTTTTTCTTGTTTTTTTTTTTAAATTATTTTATAATTTAATGCAAGAATATTATATTAATTTTTTTTAATTATTTTACAATTTAAAGTAGGAATATTATAATAACTTCGTATTTTGAGTTAAAATTTAAATGTTTATATTTATTTATAATAATTGCAATATTTTTATTTATAAAAAAATAGTATATAAATGTGTTTTTGAGTTTAAAATTTTAGAAAAAGTTTTTAGAGATATGTGATGGGTGGATTTTAGGTAAATTTGACATTATAATTTTTATATAAATTTCACATTTATAACTAGAAATATTCGTAAGAATTTTTCTTTAACATGTTTTATAATTTTTATACTTTAATTTAAATGTGATAATAATATTGATGATAGAACATTATATATAAATATATAACTTAGAATTTTTTTTATTATAAACATTAAATTTTTATGTGTTAATTCATTAAATTTAAATATAAAGTTGTGAATTATAATCATTATGAATCTAAATCATTATTCAATTTATTATTTTTATTGCTTTTTAAATTGAGTTAATATTATGTTTTTTTAATAATTTTTTGATCTAATGCTTTATTTTAGAAACAATTTAATATCTCTTTTATGTTGAGCTAATATTTAATATGTACACATTAATTATATGATCTTAAACAACAGAATTATAAATATGAATTATTATTATTAATATACAAATTATGAGTTTTTTGAAAAATTAATATTACAATATAACAAATTAACTTGATTCCATTTATTATTTTTATGGTCTTTTTAACTGAATTGATGTTATGTTTTTTTTTATAATTTTTTATTTAATGTTTTATTTTACCAACCATCTGATCTCTCTCATGTTATTCCTCATAATTTACAAAATTTTGTTTATAATATCACTTTTAAAAAATTGTGATTTTCATAAATCATTTAAAAAAATTGTGATTTTCATAAATCATTTAAATCTGAATATATTTTTAATGCTATAAAATTAGACCAGTGAGTTATTGTGCTATAAAATTAGATAAAAATATCTCAATAGTGTTTAATTTTCTAAACCATGTATTAAGTTACGGCTCCAATGAGCTTCTTCAGTTAAATTAAATATTCAAATATCATGATTTCAATGGCACCAAATAAATTTACATGTTTACACAATACATATTACAAAGGTTCTTTTCAATGGTAGCCAATAAATTAACGTGTAGCGTGCTTTTTAATGTAAGCAAATAAATTAACATGTTTATACATACCCAGGTTTAAAGAGTGCATCAAAGATAATTGTTAAATTTATATTTTTCATTTTCAATGTGAGATGATACAATTTTCTTTCACTAATGGTGTAGCTCAAATTAACTAATAAAAAAGAAAGGATACGTACTTGTTGGTCATTTCACTTGTGTTAGTTTACTTTCTATTTTTCTTCCGAGAAATATAAGTATTGGTGATTACCCTTGAAGACTCTATGAGCTCTTCATTCATTGAAGTGCAATATTTCTCTCCCAAAATAATTTTAAAAAAATTAATTAATTAATTAATAATTATAAAGTGACGTGACGTTTATTTCATAATATTATAAATAAAAGATAATTATTTTTATAATTTATGAATATTGAAATTTAGTTAATTGGTTTTCTTTATTCATTTAAAAGAATGATAGTTATTTTTGTATGCTTTATAACCCACACTTATCTTATTTGCACAATCGTATTATTAATAAGTGCTTTCTCAATACAAACACTTAAACACTTCGTGCTTGATTGCTTGGAGGGAGGACTTGTTTATGCTTACTTGTTAAGTTTGACGCCAAATTTGTGTAAGATTCTAGATCCTTCTACACGGCTATTATTTTCTAGATCTCCATCTAAATCACATGTAGGATTCTAGATCCTTCTACACCATCATTAGTTTCTAGATCTCCATCTAAATCACATGTAGGATTCTAGATCCTTCTACACAGTCATTAGTTTCTAGATCTCCATCTAAATCACATGCATGATTCTAGATCCTTCTTCAGCCTCTATAAATTTGTAATTTCTCTAGCCAAGGAAAGCAAGCCAAGGTCTAGGAGAAGCTCTAGCTCTAGTTGATCATGGTAGGAGAATGGATTGAGGCCGGCAAAGGTGATCAAGATCGAGAGGCCGATCAAAATCAAGGAGAGGAAGGATCGTCTGCTTTCATTGTGGCAAACCCGGGCACATGAAGAAAGAATGTCACTTTTGGAAGAAGACAAAAGGATCAAAGACCATCTAATACAAATCACAAGTCATCCAGCACAAATGAAGGTGAGACTATTGTTATAGCCACAGATGGTGATGTGTTGTTTATTATTTCAGTAGAGGATGCATGTGTATATACATCTAGCAGTAGCTTTGATTATAACCTTGACTCTGGGGCATCTCACCATGTAACCCCATGCAAAGATAGTTTTGTTTCATATAATCTTGGTGATTATGGTAGAGTGCATTTGGGGAATAATCATTTTTGCAGTGTTGTTGGAGTGGGAGATGTCCAGATCAAGATGAAAGATGGACAAGGTATATTGTTTAAACAGGTCAGGCATGTACCAAAAACGCGCATGAGTTTAATCTCTATGGGACGACTGGATGACGAAAGCTATTCCACAAGCTTTGGAAAACAAGGTTGGAAAATTAGCAAAGGTGCATTGTTCGTGGCCAAAGGACCCAAGACAGGAACATTATACACATTGAAGACACTGATAGAAAAATCAGATTTGGTTGTTGTCACAAAAGAAGGAAATTCAGCATATCTATGGCATAAGTGTTTGGGTCACATGAGCAAGAAGGGCTTAAAAATCCTTGTTGGTAAAAATTTATTGCCAAGTTTGAAATCCTATAATCTTGATCTTTGTGAGAATTGTATATATGGTAGACAAAGAAGGGTTTCATTCCTTAGAGGTGGCAATGACAGAAAGAAAAATGTGTTGGAATTGATACACTCATATGTGTTTGGGCCTGTTAACATCAAATCATTAGGAGGAGCATCATATTTTGTAACATTTATAGATGATGCATCCAGGAAGGTTTGGGCATATCCTATGAAAAATAAAAGTGAAGTGTTTGGAACATTTCAAAAATTCCATGTTGCTATTAAAAGAGAGACTAACAAATTGCTGAAGTGTTTAAGAACAGATAATGGTGGAGAATATTGCTCAAATGCATTTAAGGAATATTGTAACACGTTTGGCATAAAGCATGAGAAGACTATGCCTGGTACTCCTCAACAGAATGGTGTCGCAGAAAGGATGAATCACACCATTATGGAAAAGATGTGAAGTATGTTGTCCAATTCCAGTTTGGAGAAGAATTTTTGGGTTGAAGCAGTCATGACCGCTTGCTACCTCATAAATAGATCTCCAACTATAGCCTTGGATGGCGGTATCCCTGAAGAAGTTTGGACTGGTAAGAATTTGAATTATTCTCACTTGAAAATATTTGGATGTGAAGCATTTGTACATATTCCCAAAGAAAATAGAACTAAGCTAGATGATAAATCTATGAAATGCATTTTTTTGGGATATGCGGATGAAGATTTTGGTTATTGTATATGGGATCCAGTCAAACATAAAATTATTAGAAGTAGGGATGTTATATTTAATGAGTTAGAAATGTTCAAGAGGACTGTAGGTGAGTTGGAGGTCAAGAAGGTTATTGACAGGTTTCAAGAGCAGCAGGAAAACATACCACCAATACAAGAAAATGAACAACAAATTCAGGAGCATGAAGAACAACAAGTGGAAAATGATGAGCAACAAGAAGAAGGAATCTTGTAGGAACCTTTACAGGAGATTCAACCTGATAATGCACCACCACAGTTGGTTTGCAGATCTTCTAGGCATAATAAGCCTTCACAAAGGTATCCTCCAAACTATATTTTGTTGACAGATGAAGGTAAGCCTAATTGTTTCCAAGAAGTCTGTAAAGTTGAGCACAGTGAATAATGGAAGAAAGCAATGGAAGAAGAATTGAACTCTTTGCTGGAAAATAAAACTTGGGAGTTGGTAAACCTCCCAAAAGGTAGAAAGGCTCTACAAAACAAATGGGTTTACAGGATTAAGCATGAAGGTGATGAAAAGGAGAGGTATAAAGCAAGGCTGGTGGTGAAAGGTTTTTCCCAAAAAGAAGGTATTGACTTCACTGAAATTTTCCCACCTATTGTTAGAATGTCATCCATTAGAGTCATTCTTGGTCTATTTGCTGCTTTAGACTTAGAATGTGAACATTTAGATGTAAAAACTACTTTCCTTCATGGTGAATTGGAGGAAGAAATTTATATGGATCAGCCAGAAGGATTCATAGAAAAAGGCAAAGAACGCCTTGTTTTTAGGTTGAAGAAGAGTCTCTATGGGTTGAAACAGGAACCTCGACAATGGTACAAGAAATTTGATTCATTCTTGTTGGAACATGGTTTTCAGAGGTTGGAAGCTGACCATTGTGTCTATATCAAGAGGTATGATCAAGGAAAGTATATCATATTATTGTTATATGTGGATGACATGTTGATTGTTGGGCATGATAAGAATAAGATCAATAGATTGAAGAAAGATTTGGGTAGAAAATTTTCAATGAAGGATTTGGGACCAGCACAACAGATATTAGGCATGCAGATTATGTGTGACAGGAAAAACAAAAGGTTGTGGTTGTCACAAGAAAAATATATCAAGAAGGTGCTTGACATGTTTAATATGAAGGATGCCAAGCCAGTTGGTACACCCCTTGCAGCCCACTTCAAGCCGAGTACTGAATTATGTCCTGGTGATGACAAGGAGAAAGAAGAGATGAGCAAGATTCCTTATGCTTCAGCAGTTTGCAGCTTGATGTATGCCATGGCATGCACATGACCAAACATTGCATATTCAGTGGGAGTAGTGAGTAGGTTCCTTGCCAATCCAGGAAAACAACATTGGCAAGCAGTAAAATGGATTTTGAGGTATCTCAAGGGTACTAGTCATTATTGTTTATGTTTTGGTCATGATGAGACTGTGCTTGAAGGATTTACAGATGTGGATATGGCTGGAGATATGGACACCAGAAAGTCCACTACAGGTTATTTGTATACATTTGCAGGTGCAACAGTATCTTGGGTGTTAAGGCTACAAAGAATAGTAGCCCTCTCTACAACAGAAGTAGAGTACATAGCTATAACAGAAGCTTGTAAAGAGATGTTATGGATGCAGAAATTCCAAGGAGAGATGAAAAACCCAACATTTCATTCAAAAACCAAGCACATTGACTTAAGGTACCATTGGATCCGGCATGTGTTGGAGGAAGAATAGTTATCCTTGGAAAAGATCCATATAGATAGGAACCCTGCTGATATGCACACTAAGATTCTACCACGAAATAAACATGAATTATGTAGAGGCATGGTAGGACTTGGTGTGACTTGATTCATGACTCTTATTTGGCTTCAAGTGGGAGAATGTTAAGTGTGAAGCCAAATTCATGCAGGATTCTAGATCCCTTTTTAGCCTCTATAAATTTTTAATTTCTCTGGCCAAGGAAAGCAAGCCAGGGTCCAGGCCTGTTACGTAATGCAAAGTGATTTCTGTTCTTCAGTGATTGTTTTATCTATTCCGCTATTTCTGATTGAGTAATCTTGTTGTTTCTCCATTTGTCTGTCTCTAAAATTATTCTTTTTTATTGTCGTCTAAGTCTCTGAGTATAAATCTATTGTGTGTTATGTATGCTCTAAAATAACATTACTTGCATTACTTTATGTCTGACCACAACCAACCCACAACCTGGGTTTTCACTAGCCTTGATAGATGATCTTCAAATAGAGCATCGTTGGACCGGCGTTCAACAACATACAAACACTTCTTGAAATCATGCTTACTTGGTACAACACTGAGACTAAAATGGAGTATGAACTTGAAGCATTTGGTTTTGCCCTATAACACAAATAGAGAAGCATGGATTTGTGAGCATATGGATAAATATAGCACGTCGATGCCTAGAATTGTTAACTACATGATAATATATTTATGGAGTTGGATGTACCAAAAATGTAAAAAGGTGTATAGTTGTAAGCACACGCCCATGGTTTGATAGTTCACCAACGTAAAATCTAGATGTATACTAAGGTGATAAGGGGCATATTGTATTTTCAAAGACATTGTTAATGAGCTTTAAGGAGGATAGGTGTTTATCCCAAGTCAATTGTAAAGGGTGGAATGTTGGGTTAATCATGGCTTGGTTGTAAAGTAGTTAGGCTTGGTTGTAAAGTAGTTAGGATAATCTCAATACAACTAATTAGAGGTTTATCATTCATTATTGATGGGATTATGGAATGGGGTAAAACATGATATTTCCTCATGTTATTTCATATGAGGAAGTCTATTCAATTGCACAAAGACCCCATAATGTATTGTAACCATTTACTTTTTCAAATAATGCATTGAGTGTGTTTTATAGATTGCATTTTTCTTCTAGAAGGGTTTTCCCAAAAAAATTGTTGTTCAGTATGTATGTATGTATACATAATAATAATAATAATAATAAGAATAATAATATTCTTTCATTAATTAGTTTAAAAGTTTAATTCACACTTTTTTTCCTTTTATTAAGTAGAAATAAAACCACACAAGAAAATATTCTTTCAAGTGTGATTTGTTTTCTTCATTTTTTGGCAATGGTTTTTCTTTGTATATTTTACACATAAATATTAAAGTAGTTCTTGAATTAAGAGTTTAGGAGAATGTGGTTGGTAAAGTATTCTACATTTGTACAATCCTTAATTTCCATGAAATTATGAATCTAATTTATGTTGTGGGAAATGGAACATAACTATAAGAAAATGACATCTTGACCACAACAATGTTTCATGTTTTCTGATATCTTGAACTTTTGAGGAAAATTTTTCCAATCTAAAAATTGGATATCAAAACCTCAATAATGTTCCCTTTGACCCTTACGACCCCTCCAAGTGAGCTATGTGTGAAATATTGTAGAATATATTTCTAGAACCACATACAATTTATGTTGGTAGACATTTCGAGCAAAAGTAGTTGCTTTTAAAGTTGTTGTAATAAGATGTAATATGCTTGATGATTAAACACAAATAGAAAGAGAGAAGTGTAATGTTTGGTCTTAAAGGAAACCTAAATATAACCATAAAAACCTAGAAAATAAATGTGATCACAATGGCTTTGTTACTTTATTAATCTAGCAAAAGCCTCTTTTATAGATTTGCAAAGGGCCCATCAGCTTGCAACCTAACAAAAATGAAAATAAAATAAGATCCACATAGTTTGAAGGATGGACGAAAATGATGAATAACATATATGCATGCAACTGGAACACTAAAATGAAATGCACATAGTTCAAGGGATGAAAAATGAAACTACTTTAACAAGCTTTGTTGGATTTTCAGATGAATATACTATGAAGAGTGTTGGCATTGATGTCAATAGGGTCTTTGGTATTGAGCATGGGTAAAATAATACCATGGTATTTTCCCTTCGTATTTGTTCGAGGTTGATGTGGTTGGATTGTTATATATGTGTGTGTAATTATTGATAGTGTATTGGTTGGGTGAGAGTGTGAGAGAGTGATATAGTGTTTTATATAGCTTATTGTACAACTCTCACAGAGTTTATTGGTGTGCTTATCAGATTTTATGTACAAATCAAAGGGGTTGTTGGGTTGTTCATGTTGACCAGATTTGAGAACCCACTTTGAAATATTGGGAAACATGGTTCGCATGGAGAATTTGGATGCATGGAGGCTTCATGCTAGTAGTTATTGGAAAAAAACACATAGAGGAGATGGGTGTCTTCTAGCCAGGAAATGAACATTTTGGAAGCAATATCTCCATTTACACCAACAACATTGTCAGGCCAACTCATACAACAACAACATACCATATCCATCAACAACAATGTAGTGTGGGAAACAACACCTACATGGTAACAAAGTCAAAACAACAATATGACAATATCCCTCAAGTAACACGATAATCACCTCATCAGATCAACAAACACATACTAGTCACACTCCCCCTGAGCATCATTGTCAACCTACAATCAAAGCCTTCTTGTTGAAGGGTACACCTCATGGACCATAGGACTGACACTTGACAAAAATATTTGATCAAAATTTATAGGTTATTATAAGCATTTTACATGGCTATGGCATCAATGACTCCATGGACCCGAAATTTACATCTTTCACCTAATGCAATGTGGCTACATTAATGGCTCCATAAGACCACTCATGGATTAAATGAATGATATGTAATGGAAAATAGAGGCTCTTTATATTACAACGAACGAAAAATTTACATTATGGTTGAATAACTCTTTTCACAACAATGACACTGAAACAACCTCCTAAAACCAGACTTTCAAACTATACATTGACTAGTACATAGCCTTACATTGCTTTTTTAAACATATGACATAAACAAGCATTACAATGTGTCCACTTTAGAAAATTAGAAAGGATAATGCTAATGAAGTCATAGGTGATATTCTCCAATCATTTTGATCATAGCCCAAGAGGTCAACAACAAATTGACTCACAATATTTTGACACAACACAAATTTCTAGGCTACCACTTCACTCTCAACAATAAAATCTGCAAACATATCATCTCAAGACATATAACAATGTATCTATGATCATCACATAAGTATTTGTCCTAAGTCTTTGTCCTGCACACAATCAAATATTTGGCACCTACAACACATTCATTACTCATTGCAAATGCATCAAATCACTGTGATCTTTGTGTTCTCTCAATAAAATTTGTATGTCAAAAACTTAGTGAGCTCTAAGAGTAGGTCTCAACACATATATTCTTTCTGCAAACAATATATTTTTGTGATTTATTCAGAGGGTGCACCTAGTATATTAGGTCTTATAACTAACTTCCCACTTCATGTTGGGTCCCTATAATACTAGTGATTACCCCATTACTATTGTATTTGTATCCCTTACTAATATTGTTGTGCCCCTATTGTTCCCATATTGTTATTACTGTGCCCCATAGAATCCCTCTATTGTTATTTTTGTGGCTTTATATTATTATTGTTAGGTCGGCTGGGTTATATTGTGACCCTTTAGACTCCTATATATAGAAGGGAGGTTTTGTCATTTGAATCATCCAAGAATTGTTCATTTATGTAATGTAGAGGAGGTTTCCCCCTAGAAGAGGCTGAATTCTAAAGCGTGGATCTATCTTTTCTGTCTTTTTTCTTGAGATGGTTCATAGGTTTCGCTGCTCCAAACAGGTCATCATGGAATTTTCGCTATAACTTTTTTTTGCAACGTTTCAGAAGCTAAAAAAAAAACCCATTTGATAAGACATCGCGTTGAATCTCGAGTCTAAATTTCAGATATTTTCGCGCTATATTTGTGGAGATATGATTTGAGGAAGTTGGTATTTTTGCAGACTCCTGAATTACATTCCAAATAGGTGACCTAGGGAAAATCATCATCACTTTCTCTCTGAGAATCGGATTGAAATTTCGTAAGAAGGTATAGAAAGAGGACGGATTTTGGTTTCTTGTACATCATTTTTAGAGCCAAAGGTCGAAACAGGGAAATGTGGAATGTCGTACAATTTCGCTCTACTGAATTATTCTATAATCAGGTCACTATGAGAGATTTGACATAACTCTTCCTTGGCGAATCCAATTGGGATCAGAATAGTGCCATTGGAAAGACGAGACAGAGGGCTACTACAAGTTGAAATTTTAGAATTGGATGATCCGAAATTACAGAGAGACATCAGAGGCAATATCGAGCTCCTACAAAGTGAAAAACGGTGTGTAGATTTTTTTAAATTTTTGCTTAAGCTTGGTTTGAAAAATTATTTTGAAGGAATTCAAAGGGAATAGTAGAGCATTGTTATTGGTAACTGATGCCCTGAGGAAAGAAAATGCAAACACCTAGTAAGCAACTTGAAAGCCCTAGCATGACTCATGAAGAAGAGGAAAAAATGCTACATGATATATCAAAATTACAAGACCAAGTGCAACAAATTTCACTCTCACAAAAGCTAACAGAAGCTAAGATAAATGGCGTGGAAGCTAAGATTGATGATTTGAAGACAGATTTGAAGAGAGACATGGCAGATTTGAAGATAATTTGACAAATTTTCTACAAGAAATACTTACTAATGGTGAAAAGGTAGTAAAGGAAACTCAGGATGCTAACAAAAGAAATGTTAATCATGATTTCATAGACTCTAATGTGGGATCGAAGACCCACCATATTCCAAAAATTGATATGAGGAAGTTTGATGGCAAGGATCCCGCAACATGGATATTACAGATGGAGCAATTTTTCGATCTCAATAATGTGCAAAACACACAAAAGGTACGTATTGCAACTTTATATTTGGAACCAAATCAGTTTGTATGGTATCAATGACTTTGCTCTCGTAAACAAAATATCACTTGGGCAATTTTTACTGAAGAATTGACAGCACATTATGAGGATACAAAAAGCAACACATTTTTTAGCCAATTGATAAGTCTCAAACAAAAGGGTTCAATAATGGAGCACATTAAGGAGTTCCAAAAATTGAACATAAGGGTAAAAAATATTCCAGAGGAGCATAGGATTGATGTGTTCATAGGGACTTTAAAGGATAATATCCAACATGATGTTCGCCTTTGGGAACTTGATTCATTAGAGAAGGCATTCAGGTTAGCAAGAAAAATGGAAAGCAAAATTATGGCAACTAGGAAGCATACCACTCATAACTATAAAGATGGAAGTGTTGCTGCCCCTAGTCTTCCACAACCTATAAGGTTGACACCACAACAATTGGAAGAAAAAAGAGCAAAAGGTCTTTGTTACAGTTGTGATAGAAAATACACTAAAGGTCATAAGTGTGCTGAGAAGAAATTATTCTACATAGATTGTGAAGAGGAAGAAGAAAAGGAGAAAGAAAGGTCAAAAGAAGAGGATATACTCCAATAACAAAGCCTAGATAAAGAAGAAATGAATCCAACCATATCTTGTAATGCATTGGCGAGAATTACCACTCCTCAAACCATCAAGATAGGACAAATCAATAAGAAAAAGGTAATAGTGTTGATTGATTCAAGAAGTACCCACAATTTTATTCATTGTAAGGTAACAAAAGAATTGAATTGCTTCTTATATCCAACACCAGAGTGTCAAGTGATGTTGGAAAATGGAGGAACGATAAATTGCTCAGAAAAGTGCCATAATATCAAGTTATCCATGGGAGAATATGTATTGACTAGCCCAATGCTTTCCATTCCAATGGGAGGTGCAGATGTTGTACTAGGAGTCCAATGGCTATAATCCTTGGGTACAATAGATTTTAATTTTCAAGAACTTTTCATGAAATTTTTTGTGGAAGGAAAGGAAGTTGAATTAAGGGGTATTGCAGGGAAACCGGGAAAGATAATCAGCTCTAACGGTATGACAAAGCTTATAAAATGGAACAAAGAGGTGTAATTGCACAATTATGTTCGCTAGATGTTTCCACATTGGAATCATCTATTTCTCCAGATCTCAAAAAATACTTGGACAATCATTCCAAGGTATTTGAGACTCCCAAAGGTCTCCCACCTATTCGTGATCAAGATCATGCTATTCATCTGATTCTAAGAAGTGTTCCTCCAAACATCAGGCCGTACAGATCCCTATGCCCAAAAGAGTGAAATTGAACATATGGTTGCAGCAATGCTAGAGGCTGGTATAATTCAACCAAGTCAAAGTTCTTTCTCTACTCTAGTAGTATTGGTGCACAAGAAGGATGGATCACGGCGCATGCATCCGGATTATAGGGAGCTCAACAAGCTCACTATTAAAGATAAGTTTCCCATTCCTGTCATTGATGAATTACTGGATGAATTGCATGGATCAATTTACTTCACCAAGTTGGATCTTCGTTCAGGATATCATCAAATCAGAATGAAGACTAAAGACATTCCGAAAACAACATTTAGAACTCATGAGGGTCATTATGAATTTTTGGTCATGCCTTTTGGCCTTACCAATGCACCTTCAACATTTCAAGGTTTGATGAATTCCATTTTCAAACCATTCCTTAGAAAATTTGTGTTAGTATTTTTTTATGATATAGTAATCTACAACAAGTCTTGGAAGGATCATGTTGAACATGTTGACAGGGTGCTACAACTATTGGAAGAGAAAAAATTTTATGCAAAAAGATTCAAATGTTTCTTTGGAGTACAAGAGGTGGTATATCTGGGTCATATTGTATCTCATGGAGTTAAGGAAGACCCTAGAAAGCCATTAAGGAATGGAAAACCCCCACATCCATAAAGCATCTACGAGGATTTCTCGGGTTGACAGGGTATTATCGCAAGTTTGTTAAGAATTATGGGAGAATAGTAGCACCTCTAACAACATTATTGAAGAAATATGCATTTTTATGGACTCCAGCAGCAACAAAGGCCTTCGAACATCTTAAAGAGGCAATGTGCCAACCACCAGTCTTAGCTACACCATACTTCACAAAAACCTTTATTGTGGAATGTAATGCTTCAGGAAATGGAATTGGTGTTGTTTTAATGCAAAATGGAAGACCCATTGCTTTTGAAAGTCGTCCAATCAAGGGAAAGTTTTTACACAAAGCTATTTATGAGAAGGAAATGTTGGCAATACTCCATGCACTTAAGAAATGGCGACCCTACCTAATGGGAAGACACTTCAAGGTAAAAATGGATCATGATAGCCTTAAATAATTTTTAGAACAAAGATTATCGTCTGAAGAGCAACAAAAGTGGGTCACAAAGATGTTGGGTTATGACTTTGAAATCATCTACAAAAAAGGGAAGCAAAATGTGGTGGCAGATGCACTCTCAAGAAAGGATGAGGATGTGGAAGCATTGTTGTGCACCATTTCTATTATCCAACCAGATTGAATAAATGAAGCAAGGGAGGAATGGAAGAATGACGAAGAAGTGTGGGGACTTATTCGAAAGTTACAACAAGATTCCAGTATGTCTAATACATTTAGCTGGCAAAATGATTCATTATGGTACAAAGATCGCTTATACCTCTGTAAGAATTCTCAGCTAAAACAAAAGATTCTTATGGAATTGCACACTTCTCCCTTAAGAGGGAACTCAGGATTTTTAAAAACTTACCACAGGGTTAAGAAGGAATTTTTTTGGGATGGCCTTAAATCAGATATTCAAAAGTTTGTGGCGAAATGTTTGGTTTGCCAACAAAATAAAGTTGAAACAATTAAGACACTGGGTCTATTACAACCTTTATCCATTCCAAGCCAACGTTGGGAGGAGGTTTCAATGGATTTTATCACAGGTTTACCCAAGTCTGAGGGAAAGAGTGTCATCATGGTGGTAGTTGATAGACTTACCAATTATGCACACTTTTGTGCATTATCGCATCCATTTAAAGCCAGTACAGTTTCTTCTACATTTATGGAAATAATTCAAAAGCTACATGGAAACCCAAAGATTATTGTATGTGACAGAGATCCCATTTTCACTGGAAATTTTTGGACAAAATTATTTTCTTGTCTTGGTACTCAGTTAGCTCATAGCTCATCTTATCATCCTTAATCTGATGGGCACACTGAGATAGTAAACAAATGTTTGGAAGGATATCTTCGTTGCTTTGTATCTAATAAACAGACACAATGGGTCAAATGGTTGCCTCTGGCTGAATGGTGGTATAACGCTTCCTTCCATACAACAACAAAAATGACCCCATTTATGGCACTTTATGGATATCAGCCACCATCCATCACATCATATTTAAGAGAAAATTCTAAGGTTCAAGCAGTGTAACATCACGTCGAACATCAACAACAAGTCCTCCAACTCTTAAAGGATAACCTCGTGTTGGCACAAAATAGAATGAAACAACAAGCAGATCAACATCGCAGCAAAATAAGTTTTGATGTAGGTGATTGGGTATTCCTACGGCTACAACCATATAAGAAAATGTCCCTCAAGCAAGCTAAGAAGGATAATAAATTATCACCAAATTATTATGGTCCATACAAGGTGTTGCAAAAGATTGGTACTATGGCATACAAATTGGAGCTTCCTGCAGCTTCTCGATTGCACCTAGTTTTCCATGTTTCATGTTTAAAGAAGGTTATAGGTGACAAGCTCCCAGTTCAAACAATATTGCCAAAACTTCACGAGGAAGGAAAAATTATATTGGAACCAGAAGCAGTCACAGAAACAAGAACTCGACAGCTACGAAATTGATCAATTTCGGAGTATCTTATCAAGTGGAAGAACTTATCTGCTGAAGATTCCACATGGGAGGATGGAAATTTTATACAGAAGCATCCAGAATTACTCAAGCATTGAGGACAACACTTTTTTGAAGGAGAGGGGCATGTTGGGTCCCTATAATACTAGTGATTACCCCATTACTATTGTAGTTGTATCCCTTACTAATATTGTTGTGCCCTTATTGTCCCCATATTGTTATTACAGTGCCCCATAGAATCCCTCTATCGTTATTTTTGTGGCTTTATATTATTATTGTTAGGTCGGTTGGGTTATATTGTGACTCCTTAGACTCCTATATATAGAAAGGAGGTTTTGTCATTTGAATCATCCAAGAATTGTTCATTTATGTAATGTAAAGGAGGTTTCCCCCTCGAAGAGGCTAAATTCTAAGGCGTGGATCTATCTTTTCTATCTTTTTCTTGAGCTGGTTCATAACACAGGCCATTGATCCATCACTATAGACAGATCTCAATCATACATATAGATTAGAGAGAATGTGTTATGTATGCCAATTTTAGTTTTGTTGAAACCATCATCATCCATACAAAGAAGTTTTTCATGGTTTTCTTTCCTCTTCACCTATGCTCTAGGAAACTAGAGATCAGACCATACATTTGTAAATTCAATGAATATTGGAAAACATCCAATTTTTTTTATGTTTTCCCAAAAGTAAATGTTTTTCCAATTAAGGTGTTACCGCATTCATTAATATTGACAATATTTGAAATATATTTACTGTGTACATATTCAAATATCTATAAAATGTTAAACAACCTCTATCCCAATTCCAATGCACTAGACACTCTAGCATTTGATCAAGAATGAGATCTCACAATCATGTATACAAATGATCATACTTAGTTGGATCTTTAATGTTGTGTGTATACCTTTGCAATAAACATTAAAATACCATATCGATTCCTGCAATTTTATTTCAATTTTCTATATATGAAATGTGAAACCACAAAATCACTTCAAAAATATATGTGTAATAAACCATAAGTCAAATTGCATAAACTGATTATTCTATCCACTAACAAACAACGCACTGCCTAAATTTTTCAATTGTTCATGGATCTTGTTAATTGCCATTGAATTATCCATAAATTATTCATTTCATCGTGAGCTCACATCGGTTTTTTCAATTGTCAATATATCATATGCGCAAACCCAAACTCAACGAAGAGCCAAAATAAATACTAAATTTTGACAATTTTGACTTTGATCAGCAAGTCTTCAAAGTTTAGTAAACCCAAATAAAGTAATTTTTTTGTCACCTAGGCATAGCCTAGAGAACATGAATTTTCAACATATTGAATGATAAATTTGCACCTATAGGAATTGTAGAATCGATCATCCATGTGTACACTTCTTTCAAGCTCCTGCATATTAGATCTGCCTCCTTAACATTCTACAATAAATTAGACAGTGCACTATTTTTATCTCTCATGCTTCATACTTTTTTCCCTATAGAAAATCATAAAGAAAATAGAAAATACAAACTAGATTGGTCTCACAAATATGGTGTCCATAAGAAATTGATCTCGCCAACGCTTCAAATTTTGAACCATGTGCTGCTCCTCTTCCAAATCTTCAAAACCAAGTTCAATGCAGCCTCAAATTGCTCAACCATAACTACAAAAAAAATCAAATCTATCCCCCTTGTGCACTCTTTGTCCCTTTAACACTTGCACATTCCCAATCAATGCTTCTGAAAAACTATCCCAACACAAAGCTCGACTTCTGGCCAATTTCCCATGACATCTTCAAAATCCTTATCACACAACACCTCTTCAGACAGTGTCTATGCAATTATGGTTGATCAAATCAACACGTGTTAAAGTTTTTCCAGCATTCATATTGGACCAGATCATATAAATTTGTTCCATAGCTATCCAATAATGTTTTCTTGGAAAAACTAATGGCAATTACTATGGTAATAGTTGTTGATTTTCCTTTTTGACTAGATCACCCATGCATAAAACTTGATCATGTGACCAAACAAAAACCCACGAGCTACAACGTGCGATAACTAATTAATATAAGCGTTAATCACGACTACCATAAAAATATATTTTTTTAAATGATTAAATGCATGCCAAAAACATATTGAAATGAAACACTGGACATAGTCAAATTTATGTGACAGACACGATGTCCTAAAAAACGTGCATTTGTGTATCAAAGCATAGAAACAACCATGCTTTAGTGCTCAAGGTATGCACACATGCATTTTCATTTGACAAATTGGACCACAAGCATTTAACATGACTTTGAACAATAAATTCCCCATGTGCACAATAGAATAGTAAAGGTTTTACTTAGCCTGCACCTTCTCCAAATCACACTCCTAAAAGTGCCATCCACTCATTGATCTCTTCTCTCTACAAGAGTTTTTCTATTACTATTCACCATAAATCAATTCTTTTACATAATTGTGAGACCAACATTAGAAACAACATCCTAATCCATTGACTATGTATGTGCTCAAGCCAGAAATCAATCCTCTATAGTTCGTAGTAGTCCATTGATTGCAGAGATTGTGCACAAGTGCCTTTTCAATTTTAATAACTTCGATATTTCAAGTATATGCACAACCATTCTTTAGATTTATTATGAAATTCCCTCTAGTCGCACTCTATCATTCAGGCTAACATTGCTCTCAAAGTATTCCAACAATATTATCTATTCCATTATTAATTCTGTTGGATTCTAACCATTCTTTTATTCTGATGAAGGTACTAACAGGCTCTTAAAATGTATATATCGAATTAAGCTATATATTATCCATGGATGAAGGATTTGTAGTAGATCCATTAATTGAACCATTTATAAAATGCATCAAAGGTGAGCTATCAAACAAAGTATTTGAAATAATTTCTATTGAAACTGAACGAATTTCATTTTCTTGGAGGACCTCCCCTTGAAGTTATGCACATTGTGATTCATGCTCCCCCTAAGGATGAGATAGCCTCAATTTTATTTTTTCTCCTCTTGAATTTTGTTGACTTTTATAATTGAGATCTACTTATCTTTGTTTATTATAATGAGAGCTTCTCTTCCTTGAATTTCATTGATGTTGTTGCTTCTTATGGCTATCTTTGGTTTTGTTGTTGATGAAATCTTTTATAATTTGGTTGTTGCTTCCTTTCTTGGAGCAAGAAACCTTAGTGCTCTTTTCAACCTTTTGCTATTGAAATAGTTGTCTTGTGGTTCCCTCTAGATCACTTCTTAGACTCGTAGGCTCAAAATTTATCTTTTCATATTGATCAACCTTTTCTTTAAGATGGCTATCCATTAATTCGTCAACTCCTCTTGCATTTTCTAATTGGTGCTTCAGTCTAATAATCTCTTCTTTAATTTCATGCTCCCTTTCAATATCATAGATCTAGAGTGCTCTCATTTGGATCTTGTTTTCAACTGTGAATTTTACTATTAGAGCATTATCCTTAAAATGTGTCTCATTAATTGAGAAAAAAAAATCCTTACCTTTGTCAGCAAAAAGTGACCCACCTTATTCATATTCCAATGCAATTTGTCCATTTCCTTGGTTGTTTGACAATATATTACCTCAACTAAATCATGATATGATAAACCCTTCAATATGGTATTTTTTTGCTTCTTCAATATGTTAATCTTGCAAACCATATTCAATTGATAGCAAAATGTTCACATTAATAGATATAAAATATGCCTCCAATCTCACCTTCCATAATGCATAATTCGTCCCATCAAGAAACGAAACTCCATCTTCTACAGTCCTATCCATGATCTACCTTCCAATGATGAAGTTGCACAAGAAGGCACCAAGCTATGATGCCAATTGTTGACGTCAATGCCAACTAACAAAGTCAGCAAGCGAATCATTGCAACAAACCAAACACT
Source organism: Pinus tabuliformis (assembly GCA_031772625.1). Taxonomy (NCBI): domain Eukaryota; kingdom Viridiplantae; phylum Streptophyta; class Pinopsida; order Pinales; family Pinaceae; genus Pinus; species Pinus tabuliformis. The sequence continues at coordinate 726,475,059 of CM062809.1, read as the reverse complement.
CATCACAATCATAAGGACGAATACCATCATAAGGTTGACATAAAGCATGTGAAAAATAGTACCAAACAAGCATATGCATAAGCAATCATTACTTCATCTCCTCGTTCTCCACATAAAAAACTAGTTGAATTATATTGAAGCTACCATCTGCAATTGTTGTGAACTGCTTCAGATTTTCTACATAATATCTACAAAGCCTGCACACTCTTCTCCTCTCTCACACTCTCCCAACACATAGAACAACCAACCATTCTAACGATGAGATCTCTCCAATAAATAGATGATTTGAAGTGATTAACTCAATAATGACCAAAGAGTACCGAGATCAACAAATATCTATTCATACACTTAGGGAATGATCCGACATTTTGAATATATCTTCATCCTTGACTTGATCCACATATATATCCTTGAAGGTGGAACCACATTGGAAATATTGCTTGAATACAAATCTGCATATTGGAAAGAGATGTATGTGTTCAAGGGGAGTTCATGAGGTTTGAAGTGCTAATTTTATTTATGGTCTATTCTCTTCTTTAGCTTGTCATCATCTATATTATTAGCCACATATGTGTTGTTGTTAGACTTGAAGCAGTTGGATGTCAAGTTACTATTGATATTTTTGATGATATGAAAACCATGTAATTATTCTTATGCACATTGTCTAGATGATATGGAGGATAACACATTCCAAGGAGAATTTGTGCTTCCAAATGGAGTTTTTGGTTCATGTATTTGACATTGATTTGACGTAGGAAGATGTTGAGAGCAAAAAGATGGAATATTTTGACGTAGGACTATGTTGAGAGCATAATGACATAGTTAGTATATCAATAGTGCTCATACTGCTAGATCAATTTATATCATGTATTGTCGAGCATGTGAAGTTCCTACGAAGATCCTATGATGTTGTGTTGGAGTTAGCTCATCTAGAGTATGCATATTATTGTTCATGTCTTCCATATCTAGAAATATGATGCTTGCTGCTACTAATATTTTTTGTATTTGGATGGTTAAGTTGTGATGAGCTTATGCATTTATGGATTTTGATTATAAGTATTTTTTTATGATGCATGGAGAGAGTATATTGTTTCTTGAGTCTCAAGAAAATATGTAAGCCACCTATGATTTTTTGGTTTGAGAGATTGACATGTTTTTGCTGGTTAAGGACTATGGATCTCTCTATATGTGGAGAGAGTGTGTTGACCTTGATGGCATGAGGCCAAGGAGATGATGAGTTTATGTGTTGATGATGATGTTATATTGCTAGATCTTATGCTACTATTGCTTAGTGTGTTTTTTTATGCATTGTTTATTTAGCTACACATTGATGAAGTTGGAGAGATTATTATTTGTTTCATCTATTACTGGTGATGCTTATGTTGCTAGTTGTTTTTCTTATTCTTCCTAATTAAGGATATGGTGTTCACATATGATGAAGATGTATATGCCATTGTTTCTATGATTTTATATTCATGTTGTTGCTGTCAAATGATGATGTTGGAGATGTATATGTGGATTATGGTTGTTGCTAGTGGTTCTATTATGACCTTGTTGCAGGTGTTGTTGGGATGCTTCATTATTAAAAAGATGTTCAGATTATCCAAGCACTAGCATATTCTATGTTTAGTATTCCTATCGCTTCTACTAGATATAGAGCTTACATAATTATTCGTAGAGATATTGTATCAAATGCACATGCCATGTATTGTATTCTCTTTGATGCTACTATATGTGGCATATATTGTTCCTCATTGGTGCCATGTACTAATGCTATACCATTGTATTAGGCATGCATAAAGGAGAGCATGCTTGTGTGCATTTCTAAAATCCATTTATCATTATCATTTCATATTTTTGGTGCAACTATGTATGGGTTGTTGGCGTCGTTGGCACAACCATGTAATTTATGTATATTATCATACTTATCATGGTTGGATGTTCTAGAGTCATGCATGCATTGAGAGAGAGTTATGTGAGTCATGTTTCAGCCATATATGGACATTTTATAGCCATGCTATATCATTCTAGTTGCTATGTAATAGGCATGCAAAACCCTGTAATATTTGTCAAATCATTTGTGTCATAGATGGATAGAAGTCCTTGTAAAAAAGGGAGTGTTGTTTAAAAGAAGATGGCATAGAGTTGGTTGTTAGGTGAAGTGGTATTAGATTCATATATGCAGCAAGAAAAGTGATGTTACAACCACATATGAGCCATTAGATATCATTTTTACAACAATATATTATCTTGTGGCAACTATGCACTTGCATATGGTGTCTTTGGCCTTTGATGCATAAAGTTAGTGGACAATTCATGGTCTTGTGTTTGGGAAAGAAGACATGTAATACAACATAAAAATGTGGTGTACATAAGCAAAATGAGTGAGTTTTCAACTCCATAACATGCTTAGGGGGACCATGTTCAGTTTGAGACATTGAATGGTATTTACTAAAGGTGTTGGCATGAGGTCCTTGATTTATATGTTTACCTTGTAGGAGAGATATCCTTGCTTTGTATAAGTTTTATATTGGCATGGTTCTATATATGACAGGGGGAGTATTACTTTTATTTGACACATTCTTGTCATTTTCTTTTAGTGTCGGTATTTCCCTTTGCTATTGATTTCAAAGGGGGAGAGAATTTAGAGATTGGCTTCAGAGTTGTGGAGATTAGCCTCAAATGTTGGAGATTAGGTTGAGTTTGACATCAATGCCAAAGGGGGAGTTTGTTGGCATTGATGTAAACAAGGTCTTTTCAATTGAGCATGGGTAAAATATTATCTTAGTGTTTTCCCTTGGTATTGGTTCGAGGTTGATGAGGTTCATTTACTATATATATATAATGTGTGTATGTCATGATTGATAATGTATTGGTTGGGTGAGAGTGTGAAAATGCTACAGTGTTTTATATAGCTTATTGTAGAACTATAGTAGAGTTGAGTGGTGTGGAAAAGATAATTGGATTAAGATATATGCACTTGAGAGAAAAAAATGGTACCCTAAAGGAAAGTTGAATTTTGGTGAAGTATACAAAAGTTTGATACGTGTGTGTGGAATATAGCTTTAAATGATCTACATTTTTTCCAAAAAGAGAATGTAAAACTATGGTAGTAAAGCATAATTCCTCTTGTATAGAAGTGATAAGTAACTATAAAAGGACCCATATGAGTTGCTAGAAACATATAAGGTAATTGAAGGAGTTTCAAATCAATATGAAAGAGAACTTTTACTATGTAGGGAATTCAAGATATAGTTATACTCCTTGAGAAAAGTATTGAAAAAACTAGATTCAAATGATTAGAAATAGTGCTCTAATCCTCCTCTATAGCACTTTGGAGACTGAAGGTATTAGGTTCATATATTCCCTAGTGAGAATTCATATGCATTAGGTAGTTTATATATTTTCTTGGATGGTGTGGAATGGAACTAGTCTATATGTGAGAGCCCAAACATGTAGTTGTAAAAACAAGAGAATGTGGATGGTCAGGATCTAAAAATTGATATAGAAATTTCATCTACTACATTGCATAAGCTACATGGTATGTTTCTCCTAGGTTCTAAAGCACAAGAAAAATCCAAAATTAATAGCTCATATAATTGATATTGCATTTGTTGTATATTCTAATTAAGTGAGATCACTTGTGACGTAAGAAAGATTCAAGGAGTGTAAAGATGAAAGGAAAATGTATGTCCAAGTATGTTTGGCACTGAAGGTGCATAATGGACTTTGGAAGAATTATATATATAATTAGAGGGGTAGCATGGATGTGGGAAAGATATAACCAAGTGGATTTAGCAAGAGAACGTGGAGGCCAAGGCATTACTACTAATGCAAAAACTAATATTTTTCTATTATCAATGTTTATAGAGTTTTGAAGGCCCATAAGAGACATTTTATAAAAATAAAAACTATAGATAATGATAAAAAATAGTTGAGTAATTGTTATCTACAAAATTTTGGTGCTCGGGTGTTGGTTCTAGTGAATTCCACTATTTGGTATAAGAGAATTGTGTAATGGATCCCCTGGTATAGATGTTGTAAAGCTCATTGTTGTAGTAACTAAGAGCACTTTATGGAGGGAATAAGTAGAGTGATGGAGAGAGAGGAAACTGATAGCCTAAGTGTGGAGGTAATTTGAGAGTCACAAAAATGTGCTAATATGAAATGATAAGGATGAGAATGTACTAGTTAGAGGATATATAAGAGGGATAGAGAAACTAGATCTAGTGTGTGGATGTGGGTAAAACTAAGAGAGAGAGAGGGAGAGAGAAAGAGAGAGTAATTTGTGTAATTGGACATGTTATGTCACAACAAAACATGGTATAGGTATTGAAATCATAGGTAAGTTCACAGGCTTTTCAATCTTTAAAGAGGTGATATGTGTTGTAGTAAGTGTTGTACAAGAAATTTTGATTCTACCATATGAGATGACTAAGAGTATATTAAAATAATCTAGAGGAGAGGAATTATATTCAACCATATCCCAAAATGGTCCTATGGAAAAGGTGATTATGCAATGTTTATTAATGTGTAGACAAGGATCATCTTGTTGTACCTAGCCTAGATAATAAGGAGAGGGGTGCAGGTAGTGGGGAATTGAAGACACTTGACATAGTTATGGAAAGAGGTTCTCTATAATTCCATTTTTTAAGATTATGGTGGAATTTGATCTTTAATTTAATAATTGTGAGTAAAAACGATATTTGAAGATGATTCATAATGTTCTTTGATCATTAAATTAACATTGGAACTGTTATAGTAGGTTTGGGAAGAGGGATGATAATGGATTTAGGAGAAGGATTAGGGAATGGAGAGCCTCAAAATATTTAAAGTATTTCTAATTAGCATATAATGCTTTGGATGTGGCTTGACACTATAATTTTTTTTTATTTGTTGCATTATGGTTTTGAGTTTTATGATAGTGCCACCATGGTGGAGGATGAGAAGAGATAGTGTTATTTCCATGGAGATTAGAAATATGTGTAGAAGAGGGTACGTAAGGGGTAATAGGAGTTATTGGAAGGAGGATATGAGTGATACTGTTAGGGTCAGAGTCAAGGTCCAGGTTATGAAAATGAATGAAATTATGTAATTTATCTGTTTTTTATTCCAATATGAGGGCATGAACAAAAGTTGGGTCTAAGGTTGTGCCTTCAAATGATGTTACCTCATTATGAAAATACTTAGCAAACTAAAATTTAAGATAAATACAAGTAACTCTTCAAACTCCCTAACCCAATATTGGAATCAGATATTATTGAGTACCTCAATATACTATTATACACTTTGACTGTCAACTTGGTTCAATTGCAACCACTTGCTCATCATGTTTGACAAATATCCTAAAGGATTAAATCATAGTCTCAACACTTGGAATAAATCGTCCTATTTGATGATGTGTCCTAAAGTTTCAATGGTGTATTGTTCCTTATTTAGTTCCATATAAATCTTTGCAAATGTAATGTGAGATACCAATTGGGCATAAATCGGTCCTTTTAAGTGGTTACCTCAAATACTAGGCATTAATCCTTAGTCATGTCTAAACAAATTTGAAAATATGCCATTAGGTTGTAACAACCCTTTTTTTCACCACAAATGTAAATATTTTTATATGAATTATTCATGTACATTGATGTAAATTATAAACTATTATTGGGATGAGAGGAGGAGACAAATTTAGAGTTTGAGAGAAGTTCCTTGGAAAATTGCATGGGGAATTAACCAAACTTCGAAGGTTGCATTTAATCGCCACCTATTTTTTTTTCAAATTGAACAAATTGGCTATGGTCAACTTGTAAAAGAGCGAAAGAGAATAGACGAGGAAAAACCTGGATTGGGGTGGAGTATCGCGACAAAACTAGATTATGAATGAATCTGGATATATTTGCAAGGATATTTAGTTGATGGCATTTAGGGTGGGGTCCTTTTTGGGTAAAAAACCATGAGGCTAAATGGTCTAGTTATATTTTCCAAGGGGATGAATTAGATATCTAAGGTGGTTCCTTATTTGGGTAAAGCTTGCAAGTGCTAGATTAGAGGCCACACAAGAAATCTGGGGGTTGTGGGAGTGGTTAAAGCATCATATGTATGTTATATCCTGATGTTGTTGGTAAACTGGATGCATATGGGGATCTAGATCAATTTCCAAGCGATGAAAACATAAGAAACCATATTTCTTATAATTGATATATAATGTAAAATAACAAAATAACATGAAAAGGACAAAGTGGGGCACCCCATGTGATTGTCGATGTGACAAGACTGCTAATGTGACATGTTGTTAGCATGACATGTGGTAGGAAAAAAAGGCCTTTTAGATGGACAAGGGGGTCATATTTTGGGTAAAATATGGCACTTTTGGAGGATTCCAAGTGGAAGGGTGATGTCACCATGGCATAAGTTTGATGTCATTAGGATGAAATTAGAAGGGTGATGTGGATACTCAATGATGGGGATATCATGGGGATGCATCCAAGTCTTCCTTTGAGTGTGCACTCCTTTGACCTAAAGGAATGCACCATCCTTGAGTGTATGAGCACAACCCAAAGGCCTTAATATTCATCCTTCAACCTTCCACAATGTGCCACATGCCCTATTGACCCTTTGAGCGCATGAGCATACTTGAAGGCACAAAACTTAATCCTTCAACCTTTAGGCTTACACCATGGGCCCTTCTAGGCCTCTTAAGTGCATGAGTGCACCTTGAAGGCTTTACGATTCATCCTCTAGCCTTTAGGAGTGCACCCTACACCATCCTTCTCTCTCTTGAGTGCACAATGTACTCAGGAAACTCGAAGCCTCCTCCTCTGTCCTTCGGACTTGCACCATGCACTCTGCCTTGATTACCTCTTCCTCTTGAGTGCATACTGAAGCCCTAAAGCCTCTCCTCTTCAAACCATTAGCCTTTTGAACTGTGCCATTTCCCCCATAAGCTCTCCTTCCTTTTCCCAAGTGCACTGTGAATGAATGAACAAAAAATATGCATAAAACATGTTAGAATAGGACTTTTTTAGGCTGATGGTTTCTTGTCTTGAGTGATTGAAGTTATAGGTATTCTAGGAGCAACATGGTCATCTAGGGGATCAAAAATAAAATTTCTCACAATCTCTCAAAACCAACACCAAATCGTAGTGCTCATCGTTCTGGTTCCAATGCCGATTAAATTGCCTCAATCTGACACCATATGTGAAAGTTATCACGTTTTGAAGTTTTTGGTAAACAACTAAAAAGTCAACTTCCAAGGTTGACTGGGTTGATGACTAGGTAGGTCGTACAAGTGATGTGGTGTTGACATCAATAGGTGACTATACAAGGTACGGTGTCATATGGGCCAATCCTGTGCTGACACATGGAAGGGTCATATAGGCTTGGTTCACGAGATTTGATTGGTTGGTGTGTTTTGGTTTTGACCAATCATGGGCTGCCATGTGGACGAATGGAAGGCCACCATGTGGCTTATGCCCATTGGAAAAAATTTATAAAGGGGTCGAATGACCTCAGCGGGGTTTGACGCCTAGACTTACAACAAACTAACAAATTGCTAAACTACTGAACCAAGCATCTTGCTTGTTATAACTATGGAGAAAATTAATATTTAAATTTTAATTGTTTTATGGTTGGCAAGAGGGGTGGGGCACATGGCCCCATTCCCTGGTTACCTAGTTCCACATGAACTTGGCATGAAGGAGGAGGGGCCAAGCGGTTAGCCTTGGTGTTGAGTCATGCTCAACCTATCGAAATCCTTGACGAGGTATTGTAGAGGGGGCAGTTAGATAAGCCTTAACCTGTGCTCTCAACAGATACATAGAACCAATGACAGGCATGTCAAGAGGAGGGATGACGTGTGGTTATCAGCCCTGGCCATACTGTGCCACATGATCGTAAAAAGGCTTGGTAGTTGGGCCCATGGCGCCCAACTAACCATTCAACATTTTGCACATTTTACGGCAAGATTCAAACCAAAAACATATGAAATTATCACTCAACAAACTTGCCAAAGGTGGAATATGTTGTCTGGTCAGAAAATTTTGTCATTTTGTAGGACAAATTGCAGAGAAATGGAGAAAGAGGCCCAACTTGGTCATTTTTCAGTCTTTTTGATCCCAATAAGAGTGTAGATAGGGTTTTTTGGGTGTTCACAATGGCAACATTATTTTTGTGATTTGAGTATTGTATGCTGATGTAATTGACATTTTTAGCATATAATAGAAAGGAACAACATTGGAAGTTGGACACGAGGATGTAGCCCAGGAGGGATGATCTTCATCATCAAATTGTTGTTAGTGTGATGGTAAATATTATCTATTTTTCTCTGGTTATTTCTACAAAAATTAAATAAAAAACTATAAGTCTATGTGCTTATGCCACAAGACATAAACTAACTTGAAAAAATTTTCAAGAAACCTTCAAGTTTTTAATTTTAGATCAGTTTGGTATCAAAGCATGGGTGTTTTGAAGGTTTGACTATGATTGCAAGTGTTTTCTTGATGCTTACAAGGTTAAAGTTGAAAAGAGGGGAAGGAGTGCTTGAAGAGCTAAATGCTCAAATTGGCTCAAGGAGGTCACAACCTCCTCAAACTCCACCAGTCATGGCACATGAAGAAAGACATGAGATGATGTATGAGGATGAGAGATATTTTAGAAAGGCTTTCTGATATGTTTGAAATTGTGAAAGTTTTGTATGAAGAGAGAACAACAAGGTTGCAAGGAGAGATTTCAAATCATCCAAACGGTAATGGTGGTGATGGGAGCAAGCCTCCACCTCCACCACCTCCTTCACCTACATCTTTACCTTCATCCTCACCTCCTTCCTCACTTGAACATACTCCTCCAAGATCTCCAAAATGGCATGCTAAGTCTTCTTTGCTTAAGCTTGATGTGAAGTTTGAATTGCCTATGTACAATGGGGAAGTAAATGATGAAAAGTTGGATAATTGGGTTCATCAAATTGAAGTGTATTGCAAGGTTTAAATAATTATGATTGATATTACAAAGATCCACCTTACTTCTCTTCATTTGGAAAGTGCAGCTCTCATTTGGTGGGAGGCTAGAACTCTAGAAAATTTGAAGAAAAGTGGTAAAATTATCTCTTCTTGAAATGATTTTGTAGTTGCATTAAGAAGGAAATTTTGTCCATTACACTATATGAAAAACACAATTGTGTATTAGAAAAAATGTATACAAGCTAAAGGTTATAGTGTACAATGTTACACACAAGAATTTAGTAGAAGAGCTATAATCTTAGGTGTAGATTTTTCTTCACAAAACACTCTCCTTAAATACATAGGTGGATTACACAGTTATTTGAGGCATACTATACTTATGTTTAATCCTACCAATCTAAATGAAGTGTGTGTTCGGGAAACTCATTTATAAGAAAGAGGAAAGAATGTTCCTCAAGGGACTAGCAAGAATCCATCCAAATATGGAGACAAAGGAAAGGGGAAGTTCAAAGCAAAAGGAAAAAAGAATGCTACAGCGAAGAAAGAGGGAGAGAAACTTACCTGTAAACATTGTTCAAAAGAAGGCCATGATGAAGACCATTGTTGGAAACTACATCTACAAATGAGATCAAATAAGTTCAACAACAAGGGAAAACAAAATAATGTTACAACAACTCAACAAGATCTAGGATCTGATTCAGGTGATGAAACAAAAATCACAACCATGGGAATGAAAGGTAAATACTCTATTGCAAGTACTAGTTCTTCTAGTAAGCCTATTGAGTCTCAAAATGATAAATAACAATTTGAGATTTTCCATATCAGGTTCATTACAAAACATACCAAAGTTGATACCTTGTTTTATAAGTTGATACCTTGTTTTATAGTGGATTTAAAGTTAACCTTATTTCTAAAGCTATTATTAAGAAATTAAATTCAAAAACTACACCACCCCTTTGGGGTGGGTATGTGAAAATGAGAAATTGCAAGTGACAAGAAAACGTAAACTTAAATTCGCTATCATTGCAAAATCTATTTATGAGCTAGAGCTTGACGTTGTATCACTTGAGATATGTGTAATTATTCTAGGGAATCCATATATGTATGAAAAAAATCCATATTCTATCGTCATGAGAACAAATATCATCTTTTTAAATATGGAATTGAGTATATTGTTAGATAACATCACAAGAAGATGGTCTTATCTCTTGTAAGTTCTCATCAAATGAAAAGGTTTGCAAATGCTAGTATGATTTTTGTATTATTGATGATCAAACCCAAAGATACTATCGAATCCAAAGCTTTAAAAGGACGTGATTCAAAAATCAAGCATGATTTGGTTGAAGTTGTTAACACATATGATGATATGTTTCAGGAACCTGAAGGGTTACCTCCTAAAAGAGGAATCCAACATGAGATTCAATTGCAACAGGATGCACCTCTTCCAAACATTGGCATGTATAGAATGTCAATTTTGAAGAATGCAAAGTTCAAGAACTAAATTCAAGATCTGCTTGACAAAGGGGTCATCAGGCCTAACACATCTCCTAGTGGGTCTCCTATTGTTTTGGTTCCATAGAAGGATGGTACATGGCGCATGTATGTGGATTTTAGAGCTTTGAACAAAATTATCATAAAGAAGCATTAGCCTTTTCCTTGCATTGATGATTTGCTAGATCAATTAAAGGATATTTTTTATTTCACTAAGTTGGATTTGAGAAGCGGTTATCACCAGATAAGGATTGTTGAAGGTGATATTTGGAAGACTACTTTCAAGATAAAACAAGGTTTGTTTTAATGGTTAGTTATGTTGCTTGGGCTTTGCAATGCACCTACAATATTCATGAGAGTTATGAATGATGTGTTGAGACTATTCCTTGATTATTTTTTAATGGTCTACTTAAATTATATTCTAAATTGCAGTAATACTCGTGAAGAGCATGTTAAGCATGTGAAACAATTTTTAGACATATTAAAGAAAGAGACATTGTATTTGAAGATGTCTAAGTGTGAATTTGGGAAATCCTATTTGTTATATGTGGGTCATATTGTATGAGGGGGTGAATTGAAGATTGATCCCTCAAAAGTTAAAGTTATAGTTGATTGGCCTAAAGCCAACAATGTAACAAAATTTAGGAGTTTTTTGGGAGAAACCCAATATTGGACTCGAAAATGTATATCTAACTTATCGCTCATTGCAGCACCATTACATGCGTTTACATGTGTGAAACATGTCTTTTAGTGGGGAGGAAAACAACAGAAAGCCTTTGATACATTGAAAGAGAAAATCCATACAACACCAGTTCTTTCACTTCGATTTATTAAGCAGCCATTTGAGATTCAAATCAATGCAAGTGATTATGCCATGGGAGCAATTTTGATGCAACATGATAAGTCTATTTTGTTATAAATTAATTAATGAAGCAATGAAATACATAAAATAGTAGAGAAACAAATAAAACAAGACACATATATATGTGGTTCACTAAATTTGGGCTACATCCACTGAGAAATAACCAGACCTTCCTTTTATATTATCCAACAAAATGAATAGATAAAACCTACAACAAATCCACTGTAATTTCTTCTTTTCTCTCACAAAGCCTACTCTCTCTCTCTCTCAAAATAATCATACACAACCACAATACAATTCCCTCATATAAACCAAAGGTTGCCTTCTAGGGAAAAAAACCCTAAATTAACATAAATTTTACAGTCAAATCATCTGCCTAATAAATGACCCATAGTTACTACAAAATTACAATATTTTACAAGGAAATTTTTCATATATTTTTAGCTTCGGGGGCGCTTCCCCTAAACCCTCGCCAGGGGTGGCTCATAAAAATGACCATCGCCCCTCCATGGACCCCCTTGATGGTGATTATGCAGGCAACATTATTTCCCCATTAAGAATAGGGGTCCAATGCGATTGGAACAAAAACCTCTGAACAATCAAGAAGATAATTATGCTCCACACCCAATAATCTCCCACTTGGAGACTCATTATAGTGACTCCACCACTGCTTCACTTGCTAGATAATGCTTCCACTTTCGACCCGACTATTTCTCATCTTTAGCATCATACTTGAAAGCCAACTGAAAGTTAGTAGAATATTATTTTCTCCCTCATTACAAATTTTGTTAACATATCTATAGGATTCTGGCTAGTGTATATATTTCCATCTTGAACTGTCCATCTTCCAACACTGGTCATATGAAATGGTACTTGATTTGTATATTTTTAGCCTTGGAATGAAATGTTGAGTTCTCTGCAATATTAATGACACTATGGATGTCACTATATAAATTTCCCATCTCATGCTTCTTGCCCAACTCATCCATAAACCTTTGTAACTAGTTCATTTCTTTACTAGCCTATGTAGCAGCAACATACTTTGCTTCTGTTGTTGAAAGTGAAACAATATTTTGAAACCCAACTGACAGATGCTCCACCTACAGTAAACACATACCCTTTGGTGCTCCTCATGTTATCTCTATCACCTTCCATATCTGCATCAACATATCCTTGTAGAGCAATGTTTGAAACATCAAAGCATAATGCTTGATTTTTGGTACCTCTCGAATACCTGAGAATCCGCTTCATTTCCATCCAATGTTCTTTTCCTGTATTATTCATATACCTGCTTACAACTCCCACTACATGTGAAATATTAGGCCTCATGTAGACCATTTCATACATTAAGCTTCCAACTGTTGATGCATATGGAGCTTTACACATATAATCCATCTCTTCATGGGTCTTGGGACACATCTCCTTAGTTTAAAATGGATAGCCAAAGGTGTACTAACTAGTTTTTCATTCTACATATTAAAATTTTCCAACACCTTTTCTATGTTCTCACTCTAAGACAATGTCAATTCGTGATTTTTCCCGTTTCTAGTTATTCTCGTACCAAGGATTTGTTTTGTAGCACCCAAATCCTTCACTGCAAATTAATTTGCCAATTTTCTTTTGAGCACATTTATTTCCCGCATGTTAGAACCTAGAACAAGCATGTCATTTCATATAGCTTCCATCATTTTTATTTTTAAGATAAACACAATGGTCAGAGTGACATCTAGTATAAACTTGTTCAGACATAAACTTGTCAAATTTTAGATACCATTGTCTTGGACCCCATTTTAAGCCATAAAATATCTTCTTCAAATTGCACACTAATTTCTCCTTTCCTTTGACCACATACCCTTATGGTTGTTTAATATATATTTATTCCTCCAAATCCCCATGGAGAAAGGTTGTTTTTACATATAACTTCTCAGGATGCAAATCTTTTGTTGCCACTAGACTTAAAATAGTTATGTGTTAGGTCCCTATAATACTAGTGATTCCCCCATTACTATTGTCATTGTATCCCTTATTATTATTATTGTGCCCCTATTGTCCCCATATTGTTATTAGTGTGCCCCATAGAAGCCCACTATTGTTATTGTTGTGCCCTTATATTATTATTATTATGTCGACTTTGATTATATTGTGGCCCCTTAGACTCCTATATATAGAAAGGAGGTTTTGTCATTTGTATCACCCAAGAATTTTTCATTTGTGTAATGTAAAGGAGGTTTCCCCCTTGAAGAGCCTGATCTTGAAGTCGTTGATCTATCCTTTCTTCTATTTTATGAGCTGGTTGCATAACATTTGGTATCAAAGCATTGGATTCTAGGGTTTCACTGCTCCAAATAAGTCATCGTGGCATTTTTGCTATAAAGTTTTTCCTAAGAAGTTTCAAAAGTTGAAATTAAAACCCATTTGATTCGAAATCTTGATGAACCATGGGTCCAAATTTCAAATATTTTATCACGACATTTTCGGAATATGATCCAAGGAAGTTAGGGTTTTTGCAGGCTCCCGAATTACATCCCAAACATGTGAACTTGGGAAAATCATCATAACATTCTCTCTGAGCATCAGATTGAAAATTCGTATGGATTTATATCAAGAGGATGGACTATAGATTTCTTTGTATCATTTTCAGGTCCGAAGGTTGAAACAGTGACATGTGGCACTTCGTACAAGTTTGCACTACTGAAAACGTATATAATAAGTTCATCTTGGGAGATTAGGCATAAATATTTCTTGGAGAATCTAATTTCAATTCAACTTATGGCATTGGAAAGAGGACGCAGAGGAATAACATAAGTCGCAATTTAAGACATTGGAGATCCAAAAGTTCAAAGATATAACAGATTCAATATCGATCTTCTACAAAGAAAAAAAACGGTGTGTAATTTTTTATTTATTTTTTATTTTTTATTTTATTTTATTTTTTATTTTTTATTTTTTTTTAATTTGCATAAGTTTGGTTTGAAAAATTAGTTTGAAGTGATTCAAAGGGCATAGTGAGGCACAATTATCATTAATTTATGCTTCGAAGAGAGAAAATGGAAACACCTAGTAAGCAACATGAAAGCTCTACCATGACTCATGAAGAAGAGGAAGAAATGCAACATGATATATCAAAATTACGAGACCAAGTGCAACAATTTTCACTCTCACAAAAAGTAATAGAAGCTAAGATAGATGGATTAACGAAAGGCATGAAAGGTAAAATGAATGGCATGGAAGCTAATATGAATGACGTAGAATCTAAGATCAATGGCATGGAAGCTAATATGAATGACCTAGAAGCTAAGATAAATGGCATGGAAGCTAAGATGGATGGTATATAAAAAAATCTTAAAGGCAACATGGAAGATTTGAAGATATATTTGACAAATTTTCTACAAGAAATGCTTACTAATGGTGAAAGGGTAGTAAAGGAAACTCATGATGAGAAGAAATGTTAATCATGATTTCATAGACTCTAATGTTGGATTGAAAACCCACCATGTTCCAAAGATCGATATGAGGAAGTTTTATGGAAAGGATACCGTAACATGGATACTACAGATGGAGCAATATTTTGATCTCCATAATGTGCAAAACACACAAAAGGTATTCATTGCAACTTTATATTTGGAACCCAGTCAGTTTGTATGGTATCGATGGCTTTCTCTCGTAAAAAAATTGTCACTTGGGCTATTTTTACGAAAGAAATGATAGCACATTATGAGGATACAAAAAGCAACACCTTTTTCAGCCAATTGATAAATCTCAAACAAAAGGGTTTAATGATGGAGAACATTGAGGACTTTCAAAAATTGAATATAAGGGTAAAATATATATCAGAGAAGCATAGGATTGATGTGGTCATAAGGACTTTAAATGATAGCATCCAACAGGAAGTTCATTTTTGGGAACTTGATTCATTGGAGAAGGCATTTAGGTTGGAAAGAAAAATGGAAAGAAAAATTATGGCAACAAGGAAGCCTACTACTCACAACTATAAAAATGGAAGTCTTGTTGCTCCTAGCCTTCCACAACCTACAGGGTTGACACCACAATAATTGGAAGAAAAAAGAGAAAAGGGGCTTTGTTATAGTTGCGATAGCAAATACACTAAAGGTCATAAGTGTGTTGAGAAGAAATTATTTTACATAGATTGTGAAGAGGAGGAAGAAAAGGAACAAGAAACATCAAAAGAAGAGGATATACACCAGGAACAAACCCTATAGAAAGAAGAAATGAATCCGACCATATCCTGTAATGCATTGGCAAGAATTACCACTCAAACTCTCAAGATATAAGAACATATCAAGAAGAAAAATGTAATAGTTTGGATTGATTCGGGCAGTACCCATAATTTTATTCATTGTAAGATGGCCAAGAAATTGAATTGCTTCCTATATCCAGCACCAGAGTGTCAAGTGATGGTGGCAAATGGAGGAACCATAAATTGCTCTGGAAAGTGCCATAACATCAAGCTATCCATGGGAGAATATGCATTGAATAGCCCAATTCTTTCCATGCCAATGGGTGGTGTTGATGTTGTACTAGGAGTCCAATGGCTACAATCTTTGGGTACGATAAATTTTAATTTTCAAGAAATTTTCTTGAATTTTATTTTCAGAAGGAAATGAAGTTGAATTAAGGGGTATCATAGGGAAGCCAAGAATGATAATCATATCTAACGGCATGACAAATATTCTAAAAAAATAAAAACGAGGCGTAATTGCACAATTATGTTCGCTAGAGGTTCCCACGTTGAAATCATCTATTTCTCCAGATCTCCAAAAATTCTTGGACAATCATTCCAAGTTATTTGAGACTCTCAAAGGCCTCCCACCTATTCATGATCATGATCATGCTATTCATTTTATTTTAGGAAGTGTTCCTCCAAACATCAGGCCTTACAGATATCCATATTTCCAAAAGAGTAAAATTGAATGTGTGGTTTCAAAAATCCTAGAGGCTGGCATTGTTAGAGTCGGTCTGGTCATCCCTCTGTCAGAGATCATTTCTCTTATTACATCTCATTTTAGGTGTCTCATTCAGCTCTTCCATTTGCATTCCATTAGGGTCATGCCAATGTCTGACGGAAGGGTATCTTCACCTGTTTCCTTCATGGTTGTACCTGTTGGGTTGGTCAAAATTTCTCAAAGATCATCAAAGTTGATTTCAGTCATTTACAGTCCTAGATGGTGCTTTGGTAAAAAAAGAGTCTTTCAGTTTCTAGGTCTAGGTTTTGGTCTTCAGAATGTCAAATAATGTCAGCAGGCCAGAGGGAGGTTCAAAATATGTTTTCATTTCAAAAATTTCATTGTCATACTGATTATCATGGAAAGGCGTTGTATCCTTGCTACAAATAGAGGTTGGAAAGGAGGTTATGGCAAGCAAAGTGAACATATCAAACATTATTTTAACCCTGATATATCTGGCCACTGATTCATTGAAGCTTTCGGCAGAATTATGGATACTGCAATCTCCAGTGGGTAGCACTGATTTGCATTCTGTCATAGATACTGAAGCTAGAAGGTCCTGCATTCCTATAAAGTTTTATCTGATAAATGTTGTACGAATTTAATCCAGCTATCCATACCAAGCCTTCAAAGTCTATGATGATATCATATCTTGTGTCTTGAAGATCTCAACTCTGCGCTTTGTGCTAAGCAATCAGGAACATCTGAAAGCTGCATCTGAGGCATTGGCAGAAATTTTGGAGCAGGCCAACATCGTGGTTTCGTTGAATAACTAACAGTCAAGCAAATGATATCCATTTGCAATTTCATAATATTTTCCAAACATACAAGGAGTTCTTTGTCAGAATTAACATAATTTAGTAATTACAGTGCCCTGTTTGGAAAAGTTCGTTGCATAAGTGTCTAGTCATAACCCGTCAAAAGTATTTGACCTCTAGCAAGGCTTGAAAAATGTCCTAGGTGGCAGTCATTGCAATACTTGGGCATTCGATTCATCTTCAGATTTAAAGAACATATGTGGCGGATTTGACCCATATTTTAGCATTAAAATATTGGAGACCTTTTCCCAATTTCTGTAAAGTGGCAAACGCATCTCCAGAAATTTGAGGGCAGTTGTGTAGGAATGTGCAAAGTGGCATTCAAGAAGTAGAGTTTTTAGGCCTAAAATCAGCAACTACACGATTCTAGGCTCAAAATTTAGCAAAGAAATAGGATTCGATTACCTATTTTGACTTCAGTTATGATTCAAAGGGTCTACGCTACAGTTTCTGCCTACTCATTGGTCATCAAACAGATTTCACATGTAACGCTGCTCCTTTTCAGAACAGATGGCTGGCTCTTCATCTTTTGTTTGTTAATGATGATTAAATAATCCCTCATTTTTGGTCGATTTGTTTTCTCATAGTGGAGTTTATTTATTGTATTGAAAATCATTTGTAAGGTGTCTGAGTTCTAGGAAAGGTGTGGAAGAAAAACTTAGTGCTTCACTGTACAGTTTGGCCAGGAGATTAATAAAATGATGCAGCTTTGATTCATGAGATTCATGTGGTATGAGTTTAGCATATGTTTCTTCTTTCTGTTTCATGTATCTTGTTATGTTTTACTATCCATTCATGATCATTTCCAGTTGAATGCTTTAAAGTAAGAAAGGTAGAATCTAGTTTACTGCTCTGCCTTGGGAAGGCATTCATGCTTTGTGTCTCTTCTTCTGTTTGAAAAGGATTCATTTATTATGCCCTTTTCAACCTCTCAACAGTCTTTCCACTCCATATTATTTAAATTTGATTGCTAAACCTCCTGCCTATCTTGCCTCACGAAATACTCTATGTCTTTGATTTAATTTCCTAGCTCAGGCTATCCTTTGTTCCATACAGCCTAGAAAATTCAGTCATTCAATAAATTACCTCTTTCATATCCATTTACTAGCCTAAAATTAGTTTCCCATTTTAAGTCATCTCAAGCCCCATTGAAACACTTTTCGCTGAGATTGACCCAGAGAGAGCCCTCTCCTGTCCACATAGGGCTAGCTACGAGGCTGAGCGTGGTTTGATGTTGAACCTAGAAGCTTTTCTTTTTAGCCTGAGGCAAATCTAGGTTCTAACATAGTGGTGACCATACTGGGGAACAAATGGTTTGCTTGTTAGTGTTATTTGATTTATAGCTACAAACGGAGCCTGAAGTCATGCCAGGTAGCCCTCGAAATGCTTTTTTTATGCATCAGCGAAGTAAATAAACGCTACTTCAGTCAATCTCTGGTTTAGCTTGTAATCATAACACTTAACTTATAAATCGCCCCAGTACATGTATCAAGTTCAGATCTGATTGTTGATGGTGGACAACGATCAGACATATGAAGGCTAAAACATTCAGTTGGTGATTCCAACTCAACCCAAAGATTCCAGTGCTCACTGATCCATTCACGCAATGATAGGGTATGTGGCAGACCCTGCACTTTGTGAAGTTGTAAAAGAAGTTAAAGATCAATTAGTGGATTTTGAAATTTGTGAAGCACTTTTCATTGCCGTGTTTCAATGTTTGAAATCTCTGAAGTTTTCTATTGAAGGTAAAACTAGTTTCTGTGAGTTACTTGTTGAAAGATTTAAGAAGGAGATTCAGTATTTAAACGATAAGATCCAATCATATGAATTCCGAGATCCCAAAAAGTTCTTGGAAACTCTCCCTTCTTCAAAACAAGAAACAATAGAGCTGCCTGTGGATATTTGCATTGATAGTGTACCGTTGGAAGTATGTATTGCAGGGTTGGGGCAGAAAACAGAGTCTGGCTTTTGTGATCCTATTGCAACATACATGGAAATGTTTTTCAGTTTAAATGATAGATCAAATTACTTTTTACATAACCAGAATCATTACGTGCATGTATGGCTTCCAGCAATTACATCTATGTCCTGGTGGAAACACTCTCAAGCAGCATCCTTGTCCCAGTTACTTGGATGGTTGATCTGGCATTACAACATTACTTGATCTATTGGCTCTGCAACAAAGTAGGGTAGATTTTGTAAATAAATAAGCAGCCAAAGGCAGCACTTCATTCCAGTTTCATTTTAGTTTTGGTTTCAGTTTGTCGAGTCAGTTTTTCAGTCATTTCATTTTCACAATTGAGTCAGTTTAAATCAAGTTTCAGTTAGTAAATGAGTCAAAGTCTTGTGTTGTTTGTCGAAATAATGACTCCATAGCCCAATGGACGAAGGCACTGTCTGCTCTCCCAAAGATCTGCAGTTCTTGGCACCTCCAGGGAGCCACCATCCCCATTGGAGCCAATGTTAGAGTCGGTCTGGTCATCCCTTCGCAGAGATCATTTCTCTTATTGCATCTCATTTTAGGTGTCTCATTCAGCTCTTCCATTTGCATTCCATTAGGGTCATGTCAATGTCTGACGGAAGGGTCTCTTCACCTATTTCCCTCATGGTTGTACCTACTAGCTTGGTCAAAATTTCTCAAAGATCATCAAAGTTGATTTCAGTCATTTACAGTCATAGATGGTGTTTTGGTCAAAAAAAAATCTTTCAGTTTCTAGGTCTAGGGTTTGGTCTTCAGAATGTCAAATAATGCCAGCAGGCTAGAGGGAGGTTCCAAATATGTTTTCATTTCAAAAATTTCATTGTCATACTAATTGATCATGACTTTTCTTCAAAACCCTATTTTGAAGAAAAAGTCGTCTTTTCGTCTTTTGAAATAATTGCCATGTATATTTTCAAGGTTTTTCGGTTGAAAATGTTCAAATGCAGCCTCTGGTCATTTTTTGCTGAAATCCAATGCCACCACACCTACAAAAGTTGACAAGATTCATCATCAGCTCAAAAATCAATGGAAACAAAGAACAGAGTATGTATTAAAGGTGTAAAGTGTCAAAGTTCAAAATATTGCAGAAATGGGTTTGTCATGAGTTATTTTCACATTCGATGATCCATATGCACGCCAAAGACATCAACAAAAGTCAAGACAAATCAAGGAAGTGAAAACAGAGTTTAGAAGCCGAAATTGTGTTGAAGATCAGTGCGCGGCGCACTGGAGGAGTGCAGCACATTGGACGCCTCTGCACAGTGTGAATTTACTCCAGCGCAGCACACATAGCCTCCGCGGTGCATTGGGCGTGCTGCACGGTGCACATAGCCAGGAAGCTCGAGAATTGCCCAAACTCACTCCAATCGCCCAAAAACGCGTGAATTCGCCTTGTGACAAATGTTTGAGGATCGCATTGAGCTTATTAATCAACTAGGGACCTCAACTCCAACAATCGCCTCTAACTTGCGTCAGATTGTTGAAGGCCTTGTAGCTATTTGGGAAGAAAATTCATGTTTTGGGGTCTCTCACTGCAAATGTAACACCTCTATCTTACATGTGGCACAACAATACTTGCAATATGCTGATGCTTGTGACATTTTTTCTCAATATGTCATTCTTTCCACAAAGGCAAGAAAATGGTGTAGAATTCATTTCCACTCATTTTCTACAACAGAAGATTCAAATGAGGAAAGCCACATGACTATTTTCGTTCAGAAATTCTTAAAGCATGGCAGGAGCTCCTTGGTGCAGCAATAAGACACTCATCCATTTATTGCAGGAGCATCAATTCCAATTCTGACCTGATGAAAAATTATCAGAAAGATGGCATTTCTGTAAATGATGGCAGAAAGGAAGTTATGCCTCATATTGTTAATATAGCATCCTGTACAATAGAAAATTTATATGAGCTGGGAATATTAGCAGCTACAGGTGGAGGGAATTTAGTTACAATTCCGGACATATCATGGAAAGGCGTTGTATCCTTGCTACAACTAGAGGTTGGCAAGGAGGTTATGGCTAGCAAAGTGAACATATCAAACATTATTTTAACCCTGATATCTCTGGTCACTAATTCGTTGAAGCTTTCGGCAGAATTATGGATACTGCAGTCTCCAATGGGTAGCACTGATTTTCATTCTGTCACAGATACTGAAGCTAGAAGGTCCTGCATTCCTATAAAGTTTTATCTGATAATGTTGTACGAATTTCATCCAGCTATCCATGCCAAGCCTTCAAATTCTATGATGATATCATATCTTGTGTCTTGAAGATCTCAACTCTGCGCTTTGTGCTAAGCAATCAAGAACATCTGAAAGCTGCATCTGAGGCATTGGCAAAATTTTTGGAGCAGGCCAACATTGTGATTTTGTTGAATAACTGACAGTCAAGCAAATGATATCCATTTGCAATTTCATAATATTTTCCAAACATACAAGGAGTTCTTTGTCAGAATTAACATAATTTAGTAATTATAGTGCCTTGTTTGGAAAAGTTCACTGCATAAGTGTCTAATCATAACCCGTCAAAAGTATTTGACCTCCAGCAAGGCTTGAAAAATGTCCTAGGTGGCAGTCACTGCAATACTTGGGCATTCGATTCATCTTCAGATTTAAAGAACATATGTGCTGGATTTGACCCATATTTTAGCATTAAAATATTGGATACCTTTTCCCAATTTCTGTAAAGTGGAAAACGCATCTCCAGAAATTTGAGGGCAGTTGTGTAGGAATGTGCAAAGTGGCATTCAAGAAGTAGAGCTTTTAGGCCTAAAATCGGCAACTACACGATTCTAGGCTCAAAATTTAGCAAAGAAATAGGATTCGATCACCTATTTTGACTTCAGTTATGATTCAAAGGGTCTACGCTATATATTCTGCCTACTCATTGGTCATCAAACAGATTTCACATGTAACATTGCTCCTTTTCAGAACAGATGACTAGCTCTTCATCTTTTGTTTGTTAATGATGATTAAATAATCCCTCATTTTTGGTCGATCTGTTTTCTCATGGTGGAGTTTATTTATTGTATTGAAAATAATTTGCAAGGGGTCTGAGTTCTGGGAAAGGTGTGGAAGAAAAACTCAACGCTTCACTGTACAGTTTGGCTAGGAGTGTTACACAGTAATTTGTCACCATTTGTCACCGTCCCTGTTACCCCTTTTCCCGCACTTTCGAGGACTTATTCCGGGACCTGTGAGAAGTGACATAACTTGAAAACACTTGCATTATGTTCCCCTAAGTATGGACTTCATATGCCTTGAAGACATCTCCTGCAGAATATCCTTAAAACATCCCCTTTTTCCATTAGCGCGGATCCACAGTGTATCACCCGTGCCAATGGGGCAAATTCTCCAAAGAGGGCGCACCAGTTGGCGCTCTGTCTCAAAGTCTTACCCGCGCCAACCAAGTTTGGGAAAGCTTTTTAACAAACGCACGCCTGAAAGTTTTTTCCTTTCGACTCATGAAGCTTTTCAAGGATAATGCCAATCTCATGGATGTCGAGATTCATCGTATCTCTATCCATAATAGCTTTTTGAGGATAATGCTAATCCCATGGATGTCTGGATTCATTGTATCTCTTCCTCCTCCTCCATCTATAAAAGCTTGTTCTGGTGCATTTGACAAGATAATTTTCGAGCATTGGGAGAATTATACTGTCAGAAGTCTGAGAGATTGCTGTAAGAGTCTTCTTTGCATTCATAATCAAAGAGAGAGAGGCTTGTTCCCAATCCCGGCAAGCTTTGCAAGACATATGTAGCTGATCACCCAGCCAAAGGAGGATTTTACGTCAGGACTGTGGTTGTATACTCCTTTGTTGATTATCAATAATAGATGACTATCATTATGGTTCCATTCCTGTTGTTCATTGTGATGATGTTCGAGTTATATCTTTTCTGACTGATATATAATTGCATCTATTGGATTTTATGCTTGTATTTGTGTCGTTATTTGCATGTGTAGGTGTCCATTCACGGAGATCGTGAGGATCGTGACCGGCCGGAGCAAAGGAACGGGAGTGTCAACTCTTCTATAACACTAGCGTTGGAATCCAAGTAGGTTCTCATAATCCACCTTTAATTTGCAATTAGGAACTTGCGTGATAGCATTGTTTGATCGTTGCTAGACCCATTTTGGTCTAGTAGGGATCGCCTCTGTCCGCAGAGGGGATTTACCTCTCCAACAATTTGGCGACTCAACTGGGGAAGCTATTTGTTGTTTGATTTGTAAACTTTGGACAGAGCCTAAAGTACGGCCAGGTAGCCTTCAAAACGCTATTGCTCTGCATTAGCGAAGTATATCAATGCCACTTCAGTCAATCTCCGGTTTGGTTTACGAACCGAACAACTTGGAGTTTGTCTTGCACTTTGGTTTTCTCTTGTTTTTCTTACTTAGATAAGCTTTCTGGGTTGAATTTTTAAGTTGTCCCTTGTTGCCTGGTCTGTCTGGATACTGTTGATCAAGCCGTAGACTGCTTGTTTTTATTTTTAAGCTAGCAAACTTGATTAGCGCGACTTTTTCCCTGACAGTCGTGCCATTGGGCGCATGTTGCACAAAAGCAACTCGCGCTAATCCCTTAAAAGCACGAGTTACAGCCTGATAGTCGCGCTAGGCCTATGAACTTTTCCAGTTTGCTTGTTTGGAAGCCTTCTGAGCTTGGATTTCTATCTTGTCACATTTTTTTCAACTATTGGAGTGTGTCAGAGCTTTGTTTGACTGGTTTTTGACCTTCATCCTTCGGGTGTTTGCCTCTTTCCATCAATTTCATATTACAGCCCTAGAGCATCTAGTGGCTTGGTACATCGAGCCTTCCGTGGGAGTTTTTGGTTCTTTGATTGTCCAGTCGACTTCTTGGCTACTTTTTGCACTTGTCTAGTGGTTGTCAAAACTTTTTATTGTGTTCTTTGAGCAATTTACCTCTTTTTCGTTTGGATTTCGCTTGGCTTTGTTTGGGCTTAGATCACATAGCGCAT
Organism: Pinus tabuliformis; assembly: GCA_031772625.1. Lineage (NCBI taxonomy): Eukaryota > Viridiplantae > Streptophyta > Pinopsida > Pinales > Pinaceae > Pinus > Pinus tabuliformis. Next base: position 726,451,022 of record CM062809.1, on the reverse strand, counting down.
TGAGGGTTTTGTGGTTTTTCTTGGTTTGATAGATTGTCTTGGTGTTTCAGACTTGATTCTATTTTCATTGAGTGAAATTTTTCTTTTTACTCTTTGTTATTATCTCTCAAAATTTGTTTAGTGCATTTTGCTATTGAAAAGAAAACAAACAATCTCTTTTGCATTGCATTAGTTAATGGAAATTAGAGTTCTTCATTGTTATTAGCGATTAGTCACTTTAAAAAAAAAAAGGTTTCGTTTATTGCCATTAGCTGCATTAGAGTCATTGTTGATTGTTTTATGATCATTTTGTTTGATTGAAAGATCTCAACTCTCCCATAGTTAGCATTCATCGAAGGAAATGATATATTTTGGCATATATCTTGCATTTAGGAAATTGTGAGAGATTACATACGGTAGGACCTGGAAACTGAAACCTAATCAAAGATCAACTGTAAAATGAACTAAATGAATCTAAAAACGCATTGGAACTTAACGCATACATCTAGAGGTCTAGGTTAGAGACGTGTTCCGACATCGTTAAACCTAGTCACTGTTGTTTCACATTATGGTTGGGTGATTCCTCCTTTTGTGACTCGATAGTGTTCTAGCATGGATTTTTGCTCCCACGTACCGTCGAGTATATGTGGAGACCCCACTAGGTTATCATCCTTTATCCACAGGAAGTCGTGTCTGCCGCCTTACAAGCCGTAATGCACTGAACACAGCATTCGAGAAGATTGACTGCCGTACAAGAAGTCCTTGGTTTTCATATGATTGCCAAGGTGTATATGCAGTTTTACGGATTGTTTGGTAAACCTTTTGCCTAGTTCTCCAGAGTAGTCACTTTTGATCCTTTTCGGACTCCCTAAAAGAAAAGGTTCACCTGAGCATTTTGTCACTTCGGGCTCATTAAAAATTCGAAGGAGACTAGAGTCATCTTTTTGTCCTTTTCTCGACTCTTAAAAAGTGAAAAGGTCAAGTTCGGTTCCTTTGTCTTAAAATTTATTCGGCCACGATTCACATTTACCCGGTTAGATCTTGTTTGCGTTAGCTTGAGTAGGCTTCTTTTTCGATGGCAACCTTTCAGGGGTTCACCAACCCAGGGATCCCCTCTGACGGAAACCCTGGTCATTTCGCTCCTTTTGGGAATGTTGGTGCTCCTTACATGGAAATGTTGTCCCTCCCAGGGTTAACTGTTGGGTTGCCTGTTTGGTTGTTCCCAACCTCTTTGGTCCCTGCCGTCTCAACTTCCGATCAATCAGTCCCTCCACCTGAACAACATCATGTTGATTCTAAGGTGGACCTCTCCCCCTCTTCACCTATTTCTATGTCCTCATCTTCTACTTCGCTTGGTGAAAGTCTAGATTCGAGTAACCAGGTGACTAAGAAGAAGAAGAAGAAGACAAAGAAGAAGAAGTCTCCTAAGGGAGAGGCTAAAACTGAAGCTAGTCCCTCGAGTACACCTCGCATCGGGCCACCTTCTGCTCCTCCGCAGAAAGTCAAATTTCCTTGTAGATTATGCAAGGAGGACCATCTTCTGCACGATTGTCTTGGCATTCCCAGGGTCTTAGAAGTATGGTCTCGCGATCTGGCCAGCCCCTCGTCCCGGTACCTATGAGAAGTGACATAACTTGAAAACACTTGCATTATGTTCCCCTAAGTATGGACTTCATATGCCTTCAAGACATCTCTTGTAGAATATCCTTTAAAAGTCCCCTTTTTCCATTAGCGCGGATCCACAGTGTATCACCCACGCCAATGGGGGAAATTCTCCAAAGAGGGTGCGCCAGTTGGTGCTCTGTCTCAGAGTCTTACCTGCGCCAACCAAGTTTGGGAAAGCTTTTTAACAAACGCACGCCCGAAAGTTTTTTCCTTTCGACTCATGAAGCTTTTCAAGGATAATTCCAATCTCATGGATGTCGAGATTCATCGTATCTCTATCAATAATAGCTTTTCGAGGATAATTCTAATCCCATGGATGTCTGGATTCATTGTATCTCTTCCTCCTCCTCCATCTATAAAAGCTTGTTCTGGTGCATTTGACAAGATAGTTTTCGAGCATAGGGACAATTATACTGTCAGAAGTCTGAGAGATTGCTGTAAGAGTCTTCTTTGCATTCATAATCAAAGAGAGAGAGGCTTGTTCCCAATCCCGGCAAGCTTTGCAAGACATATGTAGCTGATCACCCAGCCAAAGGAGGATTTTATGTCAGAACTATGGTTGTATACTCCTTTGTTGATTATCAATAATAGATGACTATCATTATGGTTCCATTCCTGTTGTTAATTATGATGATGTTCGAGTTATATCTTTTCTGACTGATATATAATTGCATCTATTGGATTTTATGCTTGTATTTGTGTCATTCTTTGCATGTGCAGGTGTCCATTCACAGAGATCATGAGGATCGTGACCGGCCGAAGCAAAGGAACGGGAGTGTCAACTCTTCTACAACACTAGTGTTGGAATCCAAGTAAGTTCTCATAATCCACCTTTAATTTGCAATTAGGAACTTGCCTGATAGCATTGTTTGATTGTTGCTAGACCCATTTTGGGCTAGTAGGGATCGCCTTTGTCCGCAGAGGGGATTTACCTCTCCAACAATTTGGTGACTCAACTGGGGAAGCTATTTGTTGTTTGATTCATAAACTTTGGACAGAGCCTGAAGTACAACCAAGTAGCCTTCGAAACGCTATTGCTCTGCATTAGCGAAGTAGATCAATGCCACTTCAGTCAATCTCCGGTTTGGTTTACGAACCTAACAGCTTGGAGTTTGTCTTGCACTTTGGTTTTCTCTTGTTTTGCTTGCTTAGATAAGCTTTCTGGGTTGAATTTTTAAGTTGTCTCTTGTTGCCTGGTCTGTCTGGATACTGTTGATCAAGTCGTAGACTGCTTGTTTTTATTTTTAAGCTAGCAAACTTGATTAGCGCAACTTTTTCCCTGACAGTCGCGCCAGTGGGCGCATGTTGCACAACAGCAACTCGCACTAATCCCTTAAAAGTGCAAGTTACAGCCTAACAGTCGCGCCAGGCCTATGAACTTTTCCAGTTTTCTTGTTTGGAAGCCTTCTGAGCTTGGATTTCTGTCTTGTCACATTTTTTTCAACTACTAGAGTGTGTCAGAGCTTTGTTTGACTGGTTTTTGACCTTCATCCTTCAGGTGTTTTCCTCTTTCCATCAATTTCATATTCCAGCCCTAGAGCATCTAGTGGCTTGGTACATCGAGCCTTCCGTGGGAGTTTTTGGTTCTTTGATTGTCCAGTCGACTTCTTGGCTACTTTTTGCACTTGTCTAGTGGTTGTCAAAACTTTTTATTGTGTTCTTTGAGCAATTTACCTCTTTTTTGTTTGGATTTCGCTTGGCTTCGTTTGGGCTTAGATCACATAGCTCATTGAGGTTTTTGTGATTTTTCTTGGTTTGAAAGATTGTCTTGGTGTTTCAGACTTGATTCTATTTTCATTGAGTGAAATTTGTCTTTTTACTCTTTGTTATTATCTCACAAAATTTGTTTAGTGCATTTTGCCATTGAAAAGAAACGAACAATCTCTTTTGCATTGCATTAGTTAATGGAAATTAGAGTTCTTCATTGTTATTAGCGATTAGTCACTTAAAAAAAAAAAAAAAAAAATCGTTTATTGCCATTATCTGCATTAGAGTCATTGTTGATTGTTTTATGATCATTTTTTTTGATTGAAAGATCTCAACTCTCCCGTAGTTAGCATTCATCGAATGAAATGATATATTTTGGCATATAGCTTGCATTTAGGAAATTGTGAGAGATTACATACGGTAGGACCTGGAAACTGAAACCTAATCAAAGATCAACTCTAAAATGAACTGAATGAATCTAAAGATGCATTGGAACTTAACGCATACATCTGGAGGTCTAAGTTAGAGACGTGTTCCGGCGTCGTTAAACCTAGTCACTGTTGTTTCACATTACGGTTGGGTGATTCCTCCTTTTGTGACTCGATAGTGGTCTAGCACGGATCTTTGCTCCCACGTACTCGAGTATATGTGGATACCCCACTTGGTTATCATCCTTTATCCACAGGAAGCCGTGTCTGTCGCCTTACAAGCCATAATGCACTGAACACAACATTCAGGAAGATTGACTGTCGTACGGGAAGTCCTTGGTTTTCATATGATTGCCAAGGTGTATATGCAGTTTTACGGATTGTTTGGTAAACCTTTTGCCTAGTTCTCCAGAGTAGTCACTTTTGTTCCTTTTCGGACTCCCTAAAAGAAAAGGTTCACCTGAGCATTTTGTCACTTCGGGCTCGTTAAAAATTCGAAGGATACTAGAGTCATCTTTTTGTGCTTTTCTCGACTCTTAAAAAGTGAAAAGGTCAAGTTCGGTTCCTTTGTCTTAAAATTTATTCAGCCACGATTCACATTTACCCGATTAGATCTTGTTTGCGTTAGCTTGAGTAGGCTTATTTTTCGATGGGAACCTTTCCGAGGTTCACCAACCCAGGGATCCCCTCTGACAGAAACCCTGGTCATTTCGCTCCTTTTGGGAATGTTGGTGCTCCTTACATGGCAACGTTGTCCCTCCCAGGGTTAACTGTTGGGTTGCCTGTTTGGTTGTTCCCATCCTCTTTGGTCCCTGCCATTTCAACTTCTGATCAATCAGTCCCTCCACCTGAACAACATCATGTTGATTCTAAGGTGGACCTCTCCCCCTCTTCACCTGTTTCTATGTCCTCATCTTCTACTTTGCCTGGTGAAAGTCTAGATTCGAGTAACCAGGTGACTAAGAATAAGAAGAAGAAGAAGTCTCCTAAGGGAGAGGCTAAAACTGCAGCTAGTCCCTCGAGTACACCTCCCATCGGGCCACCTTCTGCTCCTCCGCGGAAAGTCAAATTTCCTTGCAGATTATGCAACGAGGACCATCTTCTGCGCGATTGTCCTGGCATTCCCAGGGTCTTAGAAGTATGGTCTCGCGATCCGGCTCACCCCTCATCCCGGGACCTGTGAGAAGTTACATAACTTGAAAACACTTGCATTATGTTCCCCTAAGTATGGACTTCATATGCCTTGAAGACATCTCCTGCAGAATATCCTTAAAAATTCCCCTTTTTCCATTAGCGCGGATCCTCAGTGTATCACCCGCGCCAATGGGGGAAATTCTCCAAAGAGGGCGCGCCAGTTGGTGCTCTGTCTCAGAGTCTTACCCACGCCAACCAAGTTTGGGAAAGCTTTTTAACAAACGCACACCCGAAAGTTTTTTCCTTTCGACTCATGAAGCTTTTCAAGGATAATGCTAATCTCATGGATGTCGAGATTCATCGTATCTCTATCCATAATAGCTTTTCGAGGATAATTCTAATCCCATGGATGTCTGGATTCATTGTATCTCTTCCTCCTCCTCCATCTATAAAAGCTTGTTCTGGTGCATTTGACAAGATAGTTTTCGAGCATAGGGAGAATTATACTATCAGAAGTTTGAGAGATTGCTGTAAGAGTATTCTTTGCATTCATAATCAAAGAGAGAGAGGCTTGTTCCAAATCCCGGCAAGCTTTGCAAGACATATGTAGCTGATCACCCAGCCAAAGGAGGATTTGACATCAGAACTATGGTTGTATACTCCTTTGTTGATTATCAATAATAGGTGACTATCATTATGGTTCCATTCCTATTGTTCATTGTGATGATGTTCGAGTTATATCTTTTATGACTGATATATAATTGCATCTATTGGATTTTATGCTTGTATTCGTGTCGTTCTTTGCATGTGCAGGTGTCCATTCACGGAGATCGTGAGGATCGTGACCGGCCGGAGCAAAGGAACGGGAGTGTCAACTCTTCTACAACACTAGCGTTGGAATCCAAGTAGGTTCTCATAATCCACCTTTAATTTGGAATTAGGAACTTACGTGATAGCATTGTTTGATTGTTGCTAGACCCATTTTGGGCTAGTAGGGATCGCCTCTGTCCGGAGAGGGGATTTACCTCTCCAACAAGGAGATTAATAAAATGATGCAGCTCTGATTCATGAGATTCATGTGGTATGAGTTTATCATATGTTTCTTATTTCTGTTTCATGTATCTTCTTATGTTTTACTGTCCATTCATAATCATTTCCAGTTGAATGCTTTAAAGTAAGAAAGGTAGAATCCAGTTTACTGCTCTGCCTTGGGAAGGCATTCATGCTTCGTGTCTCTTCTTCTGTTTCAAAATGATTCATTTATTATGCCTTTTTCAACCTCTCAACATTCTTTCCACTCGATATTATTTAATTTGATTGCTAAACCCCCTGCCTATCTTGCCTCACAAAATACTCTGTGTCTTTGATTTAATTTCCCATCTCAGGCTGTCCTTTGTCCCATACAGCCCAGAAAATTCATTCATTCAATAAATTACCTCTTTCATATCTATTTACTAGCCTAAAATCAGTTTCCCATTTTAAGTCATCTCAAGTCCCATTGAAACACTTTTCGCTGAGATTGACCCGGAGAGAGCCCTCTCGTGTCCTTGTAGGGCTAGCTACAAGGCTGAGCGTGGTTTGATGTTGAACCTAGAAGCTTGCCTTTTCAGCCTGAGGCAAATCTAGGCTCTAACAGGTATAATTCAACATAGTCAAAGTTCTTTCTCCGCTCCATTAGTATTGGTGCATAATAAGGATGGATCATGGTGCATGTGTTAGGATTATAGGGAGCTCAAAAATCTCGCTATTAAAGATAAATTTCCCATTCCTGTCATTGATTAATTATTGGATAAATTTCATGGATCCATTTACTTCACCAAGTTTAATCTTCATTCAGGATATCATCAAATCATAATGAAGACTGAAGACATTCTGAAAGCAACATTTATAACTGATGAGGGTCATTATGAATCTTTGGTCATGCCCTCTTGCCTTACCAATGCACCTTATACATTTCAAGGTTTGATGAATTCCTTTTTTAAAGGCTTCCTTAGAAAATTTGTGTTAGTATTTTTTGATGATATACTAATCTACAACAAGTCTTGGAAGGATCATGTTCAACATGTTGACAGGGTGCTCAAACTATTGGAGGAGAAACCGTTATACACAAAAAGCTCCAAATGTTTCTTTGGAGTAAAAGAGGTGGAATATCTAGGTCATATTGTATCTCATGAAGGTGTTAAGGTAGACCCTAGCAAAATTAAAGCCATTAAGAAATGGAAAAAGCCCACACCTATAAAGCATCTACGAGGATTTTTCATGTTGACATGGTATTATTGCAAGTTTGTTAAGAATTATGCGAGAATAGCAGCACCTCTAACAACATTATTGAATAAAGATGCATTTTCATGGACTCCAGAAGCGATGAAGGCCTTTGAACATCTTAAAGAGGCAATGTGCCAAGCACTGGTCTTAGCTACGTCGAACTTCACAAAAACCTTTATTATGGAATGTGATGCCTCATTTAATGGAATTGGTGTTGTTTTGATGTAAGAAGAAAGACCCATTGCTTTCGAAAGTCATCCAATCAAAGGAAAGTATTTACACAAAGCTATTTATGAGAAGGAAATGTTGGCAATACTACATGCACTTAAGAAATGGTGATCCTACCTAATGGGAAGACACTTCAAGGTAAAAACAGATCATGATAGTCTTAAATATTTTTTAGAATAAATATTATCTTTAGAAGAGAAGCAAAAATGGGTCATAAAGATGTTAGGTTATGACTTTGAAATCATCTACAAAAAAGGGAAGCAAAATGTTGTTGCAGATGCACTCTAAAGAAAGGATGAGGATGTCGAATCATTGTTTTGTTTCATTTCTATTATCCAACTGGATTGGAAAATGAAGCAAGGGATGAATGGAAGAATGATGAAAAATTGTGGGCACTCATTCAAAAGTTACAAAAAGATCCCAGTACATCTAATACATTTAGCTAGAAAAATGATTCGTTATGGTACAAAGATTGCTTATTCCTCTGTAAGGATACCCAACTCAAACAAAAGATTCTTATGGAATTGTACGCCTCTCCCTCAGGAGGGTGTTCACACAGTTCTAGGCTAAGTCATGAGTAGGTTTTAAAAGTTTTAATTTTAAGGATTAATTTTGTAAATTTAAAAAAAAAAAATTAAAACGCAATCGGAATTTCCAGTAGTGCCCAATTTCTTATTCAGATAGTCTCCCCTATTTTTCATCCAGTCTTTTCGTTCCTGTTTTATTTCATGTTTTCTTTTTAATTTTTTGATGCTACCGGAATTTCCAGTAGTGTCTTCTGTTTAAAAAAAAAAAATCGAAAATGCAACCGATTTCAATTGTCCACGTGTCATAATGGCGAAATATTTAATCCAAATCGTGAGATTTTGTGATTGGTTAGGTCACAAACTTTAAGTCAAGTCAAGTGGTAGTGGTTAATCGATTTGGTTGATCGAATTAGCTAGGTATTAGTCATAGCCATAGCCATCCATTGCTTACTCCATTGACCTTAAATAAACCTGCGTTTCCAAAGTTAAAACATGTCTGCAGCATCAACCTTAGTTATATTTTTAAATTCCAACGATCATTCTTTCTCTTCTGGGTAATGTGATACTAGAATTTTCGGCCAGTCTGAATTAAAGTAGAAAAAATTGCCAAATTTGCAAAAAATCTCGTATAGCTAGACTCTCCAAAGCAACTCGACTTCATCATTAATATTACATGTTGTCTTTTATGACATGAAACCTCATTTAATCATGAAGGATCATATGCATAGGATATTGAACCAAAAATTTATCTCAAATATTTGAAAATAGAGGAAATTTCATCATTTCGAATTTCTGAAGTGCAGCAAAGGAGACAGCGATTGAGGTGGTTAAGAACACATCCCGATTTTTCAGGCAGCCTAATTCAATATAATTGCAACATCTGTTGTGTAAGCTTCCATACTTTGACACCTATTCTTCATAACAAGCAAGCAGATGTCCATGGCATCAAAGTCTAGGAAAGGTGGAAAGCTTAAGAGAATCGAACCTCAAGGAGCTGAACTAGTTGATGCTAATCCAAGTGTTAGAAGACTATTTATTCAAGCAGACTGGTATCCACTCTGCACCAGGTTAGGAGGCTCACATCAAGGTGTAGCCCAAGAGTTTTCTCAAACTTTCAATGGACAGGAAGCTACCATCTTTGGTTTCAAATTGCAGGTTTCAGAATAGTCAATTGCAGAAGCTTTTAACATTCCCCAGGAAGGATCGAACTGGTTTAAGGGAAAACTCATTACAGTAGGAAATCTCAATACTTTTATTAGAGATTATTACATAGATCCTAACTGCACCAAAGGAATTCACGGCAATTATCGTAAAAAGGAATGGGAAGAAAAAGTCAAGCTGGTTAAGATTTTTCTCACTTGTGAGAGAAGGTATACAGTAGTATTTCTTTACCATATGAGGTTTCTTTTTCATTTTGCAGGTATGGGGACTCTTAATCTTCCCTATTTCATATTGAAGAGCCTCACCAAAATGGCAGCCAGAATTCAAACACACTAGGAAGCATCAGAATACAGCCTGTATCATCAGGAAATTATCAAGGTTTTGGTTGAAGAAGAACTGAAAAGAGAAACCAAACTTAGGAACATTTCTTGTTTTATAGGGTAGGCCAACCTACACCAAAACCCAAAGAAAATGCTAAGTCTTCTTCAACGCAGGTTCAAACAGAAAGGAAATCAACTACATCAACTGAAGGAAGTTCAAAAGGAAAGGAAAAGAAGGAAAGTGTAAGCAGAGGTACCAAAAGTAGCAAAGAGAAGCCTTTAGCTGCTGAATCTAAAAAGAAAAAGGAGCAAGGTGAAAGCTCTTCTGCCTAGAAAACAAAAAGCATGAAAATGGTTCCTCCTGTTAGACCTTTTCCTAAGGTTTACATAAGAACTCAGAGAGGAAAACTTGAAACTGAAGAGAAATCTAAAGCACGGGTGCTTCCTGAAATTCTGGAAGCACATAAACAGCAACAAGAAAACCAACCTATTGATTCTGATGAGGAATTGCTGAAAGAAGCAGGGTATAAAGTGACCAATAAAAACAAGAAATAAGAAATAAAACCAGTTGTTGGAGCTAGGAAGAGACATACTAGGGAAAGAAACAAATACAGACTAAAATCAAAGCCCTAAATAATCCTAGTTTACTGACTAAAGTAATAGTCATAAAAGAATAGCATCCAGAGTTGCAAACTGAGGATCCTTCAATTATAGAAATCAGAATATCTTTGAGGAAGCAAAGAGGTAAAACACCCATGGACCAGCCATCAGAGCCTTCCAAAAGAAGAAAGGTCCAAAAATAAGCAGAAAAGAAAGAGACCATCATCAAAGAAGAAACAGCCAGAATCACAAGGTCAAAATCTGCTGCCACAAATAAAACAAACTTGGATAAGCTTGTAGAGGTTGGAGCTCACATGAAATGACAGGGTAATTTTCCTTAAAAAATACCTTTTTGCATATAAAGTCAAAGTTTTGAATGTGAAGATTGAAGCTCAGAATATCCAAGCATATACAGGTGCTTCGAAGTATTTTCTATTAAAATTTTGAAGTGAAAACGTTATCCTACTGGAATTTCTGGAAGCGTTTCCAGTTTTTTTGCTATTACAGGTATTACCGAAATTTCTGGTAGCACATGTTTTAACAGAAATATACAGCTGTCAGCAGAAACCTCTGGGTCATTTTTGGAAAGACAACAACCCATAAAAATATGGATAAGGAAGATAATGGATATGAGATAGTTATGAGGTTGTTGAAGGTTGTATTAAATGAAGCCATATGGTCATTTAATAGTGAAGTCCATAAAGAGAAAAATTAGCATCGAAGTATCATTTTTCCTCTTCTTCTCATCTACACCTATTGTAATGCCCTACTTAATCTTATCATGCAAATTTTACTAGTGTTTAAATTACTTTAGAATATTGACTTATAATTATCAAGAAATATTGGTACATACCTACATTGGTGATACTGTAAATTTATTACTGATATAAATTTTGCTATTATTCAATTCCAACTTACCTCCTCAAATTTAAATTTTGATAGGATATGGTCTTCTTCCATTTATTCCAATTTAAATATTCATATCTCATCCCCAAAATGTCCTCTCAAATTTACTTGGGAGAGGACATGGTCTTCTCCAATTAATTAACAAATTATATATTCATATCTCATCCCTAAAATGTCCTCTCAAATTTACTTTGGAGAAGACATGGTCCTCTCCAATTAATTACCAAATTATATATTCATATCTCATCCCCAAAATGTCCTCTCAAATTTACTTGGGAGAAGACATGGTCCTCTCCAATTAATTACCAAATTATATATTCATATCTCATCCCCAAAATGTCCTCTCAAATTTACTTGGGAGAAGATAAGTCAAATGTAAGGATGAGGGGGTAGTTATGACATTAATGAGAGGTGGTTGAGGTGGAGAAGAGAAGGGGGCATAAAAGGGGAAGGATGAGGGGAGGAGAGGGGATCCTTGGTCTTGCTTTTGGTTTTGGTTTGGTTGTGGTTTTGGAGGATTTGTTTTGAGAGTAAGGTGGGGAAGAGAGAAGGGAGAGAAGGAGAGTATTGTTTATCTTGGACACACTACATCTGGTTGGACTTGGGCTCGAAGGGCTAGGGAACCTGTGGAGGTTTCTTGGGCTAGGAAATACTTCCTAGTTGGCTGGGAGGTAAATCCAGTCGGTAGTCAAGAGGAGCATCCCAGCAGGATCAAGAGCTCAGAGGCATCTCAACCAGGCTATTGGAATAGGTATTCCTCTATTTATAGATTACTCATGTAAGTGATTGAAATGAAATGCTCACTATTTAATTGTAGGAAATAAATTTTAATGGTAAATTATCATCGATTAAATGTTTAGTTAGAAATAAATTATTTCCTATTTTATTGTATTTGAAATTAGAGAAATTTAGTTCTGTTAGAGGACCCTAGGATGGAGTCTTACACATGGTATCAGAGCGGGTTCAAAATCTGGACCCAAGACCCACTAGACACAAATCTCCACTAATTTTTTTTATAAAAAGTATGTGGAACTGATTTCTCCACCTTACTCTCAAACATTGTACGTTTAGTTGCTGTTGTCCCAGTCATCCCACGGAGCTTGGGAAACCGGAGAAAAAAAAACTGATAACTTATTGAAGCCAGTGTAATAGTCTCATTCTGAATCGATAAACCTTCCTTTGCTTCAACTGCCTGATGTAAGCCATCATTCCATCTTCTTCCTTGCATGACACGACCAGTAAATTCATCCACAATAAGAACCTCCTTGCCACGAACAATGTAATTCACATCTCTCAAAAACAATTCCTTTACTTTTATGGCGTTTAATACAAATGAAGCCCATTGTTCTCGAGGATCATATAGTGACATGTTGAAAGTGGCAACAAGAAATGCTAAAAATAGAAGTGCTAAAAATAGCACTGCTATAAATAGTAGTTTGGGTACCAATGCTAGATTGAGCAACATGGAATGAAAAATGGAAGTGCTAAAATAACATTCCATTTTTAGCCGTTCAAGATGGATTCCTATTTTTAGTCAGTCCCTGGACTAAAATAGGAAGTAAAATTCGAATTTGAACTTAACAGTTGTTTGAAAATAAATTAATTAATTCACCATGAGTTAATGAGTTGTGAAAAATCAAACATGAAGTCTATGTGATGACATGCAACAGTTTCTCTATTAATTGAGAAATTTATCCATGAGTTAAAGAGATAAGGATGAGTTCTAATTTGAGTTGTAGTTAGTTGGCTCAGTTAACTGAGTCAAGTCTAGTTACATTGATTTAAACAGTTTTTTTAAATTAATGTGAGTTCAGTTAGTTAATGCATGCTTGCATATAAGTGTTGCACTTCAGAAACTAAATATTCTCTCATGAATAACTCATGCATGTCAGTTCAGATAGATGCCCAGTTGAGATCAAAGGAGGGATAGTGTACTATCAGTTGGATGGATTTTTCCTATAAAGGAAGATCATCCATGGGGAAGGATTTATCTCTTTCAGGATTGCGTAGTTGGATCAGAGGTTAGTGAGTGTGTGAAGAGGCCAATTCACACAAGTGGCTACACTGGACCACAAGGAAAATTGCGCAAAGAAATATGAGGCTTTGAGGGCAGAGGAGAAGGTTTGAGAGGGGCCTTTGACTGTCTATGAGTAGCAGAGGGATTGCAAAGACAGCAGGATAGATTGTGAGCTGATTCTTTTTGTAATCTGGACTATATTTCCACTTGTATGATAATACAGAGTTGGGGTTTTAGGCTGAGGCTTTCCCCAAGTTATTTCTTTTGTGCTATGTGTGATTGATTTCTTCTTATCAGTTATATGTGTTCAATTGATCTTGCTAAATTCGATTAAGCTTCTGCATAATTGTTTGTAGAAGTGGATCAAATATTTTGCTTTAGTATATTGCATTATCAGGTGATCTACAGGTGGGAATTTCTACATGGTATCAAAGCAAAGGCGATTAAATGAGAGAACAGTATACTGAGAGGAGATTTCAAAGTTTTCAGTTTTGGGACGAGAGTTTGCAGAGTATATCTGAATATTTCTATACAAATTTTCAGAAACAAATAGTAGTTTTGGATTCCTTATGGAAAAATACCCAAATTCAAAAACAAAATCGGTTGAATCGGAGTTCGGATGAGGGAGATATCGCTGATTTAAAATCAAATCTTTTTCTAGAAAATTTCGTGACGGCGGGAAAGATGAAACAGATTGGTGTGCTAGCCAAGAACCTATATGCTCTTGAGGTTCAAGATGCATGCAAAGCCTTGAGGAGCAAGGCAAAGGTTAGATACTTGGTGGTTGAGAGGGAGAGTAAATTACCACTCAACATGCAGCGCCAGAAGAAGTCTCAGACAATTGTGGATGAGCCACAATTAGTGAAGCAGCTTCAGGAGGTTGTGGAACATCCACAACTAGAGAAGCTAAGAGAAGACCAAGTGGAGGCATCCACTCATGTAGAGACCTTGAGCCAAGTGGGTAGAGGGCTCACATGCACCCATACCTCCAGGTAGGAGGTGGGGCGATGTGGAGTGATCGTCCCAACAAGATTGGAATAGGGGCAAGATCCTTGAGGTACCCAACCTCTTTGATTCAACTTTGCTACGAGAGCCCCGATGAGGAGTAGCAGGACTGGCTGAGTGGGTAGAGACAAATGCGGATGGAGCGGCAGAGAGAGCTACAGTGCAGGAGTCCTGGGACTGTGTAGAGCTAGCAGGCTGCAACAATGGGAGAGGCATAAGAGTGTTGCACTAGTGTAGGATGGCTTAGAGAGGTGTGCAATGATGCGATATGCATGGAGTGTTGCAACAAATCATAGGTAAGAGAGGGAGCACTTGTCAGCAGCAGGTATAGCTTCAACATCAGAGTATGTTTCTAGCCCAACAGAGAGGTCAGTGGAGAGCTTTTTTTTGTTTCTAGAGTTGTTGGAGCAACCACACTTGGTAGAAGTGTTGCATGCAAATATTCCAAAGGTACAGGATCAGGTTCGAGTTGAAGCCTTTCTTTTTGAGAGGGAGTGTTGAAAATGGAAACAAGAAATGCCAAAAATAGAAGTGCTAAAAATAGCACTGCTATAAATAGCAGTTTGGGTACTAGTGCTAGATTGAGCAACAGGAAATAAAAAAAAATGCTAAAAATAGCATTCTATTTTTAGCAGTTTGGGATGGATTCCTATTTTTAGTCAGTCCCTGGACTAAAATAGGAAGTAAAATTCGAATTTGAACTTAACAGTCGTTTGAAAATAAATAAATTAATTCACCATGAGTTAATTAGTTGTGAAAAATCAAACATGAAGTCTATGTGAGGACATGCAACAGTTTCTCTATTAATTGAGGAATTTATCTACGAGTTAAAGAGATAAGGATGAGTTCTAATTTGAGTTGTAATTAGTTGGCTCAGTTAACTGAGTCAAGTCCAGTTAGATTGATTTAAATAGTTTGTTTAAATTAATGTGAGTTTAGTTAGTTAATGCATGCTTGCATATAACAGCTGCACTTCAGATAACTGAATATTCTCTCATGAATAACTCATGCATGTCAGTTCAGACAGAGACCCAGTTGAGACCAAAGGAGGGACAGTGCACTATCAGTTGGATGGATTTTTCCTATAAAGGAAGCTCATCCATGGAGAAGGATTTATCTCCTTCAGGATTGTGGAGTTGGATCAGAGGTTAGTGAGTGTGTGAAGAGGCCAATTCACACAAGTGGCTGCACTGGACCCCAAGGAAAATTGTGCAAAGAAATAGAAGGCTTGGAGGGCAAAGGAGAAGGTTTGAGAGAGGCCTTTGACTGTCTATGAGCAGCAGAGGAATCGCAGAGAGAGTAGGATAGCTTGTGAGCTGATTATTTTTGTAATCCAGACTATATTTCCACTTGCATGATAATACAAAGTTGGGGTTTTAGGCTGAGGATTTCCCCGGGTTATTTGTTCTGTGTTATGTGTGATTGATTTCTTCTTATCAGTTATATGTGTTTAATTGATCTTGCTCAATTCGATTAAGCTTCTGCATAATTGTTTGTAGAAGTGGATCAAGTATTTTTCTTTAGTATATTGCATTATCAGGTGATCTACAGGTGGGAATTTCTACATTACACTCAAAATTTCTTCAGCATCCCCATATCCTTCCTCAATTAGCAAAATTGTCATCTATTTTCATCAACACTATAATGTATATCTCTCACAAATGCATTTTCAATCTTCACTGCTTTGTAGTATCGATCACTAGGTTTTTTTGCAAGTCCAGATATGATAAGTGGTGTTCTAGCTTCATCAATCAAGATGGAATCAACCTCATCAATGATATAGAAATTGAACAGCCTCACGACAAGTTCATCTAAATTTTTCGCAAGATTATCTCTCAAGTAGTCAAAGCCAAGTTCACTATTTGTGACATATGTCATATCACATGAGTAATTTGATCTCCTCTCTTCACTTGGCATGTTCTGTTGAATGAGGCCAACATTAAGTCCCAAAAAAGCGAGGCACTTGACCAACCCATTCACAATCATGGTGAGTGAGATAATCATTTACAGAAAACCGATGGCATATTTCTTGTGAACTTCTGTCAAAATTCTTGGGCAGATATGCCTTCAATATGTTTTTCCTTTCCTTACGAGGAAATATGGCACCTTTATGACCCTCAAAAGCACTTGGGAAATACTACATTCTCATGTTATCTTCATTTCCATATAAGCCTCTCCCTTTAGGATAAATTTCGTCGCAGGGGTATTCCACAAAGCCAAACATTCTGTATTCCAGAAGTCCTCGTGCTTCATCACTGCGTTCACTGCAAACTTGAGCACCTATGTCAACCATGGAGGGTGTATGCTCTCTATGTTTAGCTGATACCCAATAGGATTCCACTGAAATCCTATATGCCTCCATGGCACCATGTCTGCAAGATGTCTGATATTTTTTACATGCACTCCATTGGAAGCCAAGACCTGTGTATTTACAATATCCTCATAACCAATATTTATATCTGCAACCATAACCTGAGAAATCAACACCATGTACAAATTCCATGACACCTACAATTGTACAAATTTCCTTTCAAATAAATATTTTATTTTGCACCTTTAATGGAACTGTATCACAACTAATCTCCACTGGAAGAAATACGATTCCATCGGCACACACAGATTCTGGTTTGCAAATTATTTGTGATAAAAATGGCATTGTCTATCGATGAGGCCTGCATATGTAGGTTTGAGACCTGCATATGCCATCTCTGCATTTTCGTTGTTATCCTCGGTGACCAGGTTTCTATGCTGGCTCTCTCTTTTCCATTGTTCAATTTCCTCCTCACATTTTTTTTATATGGGGGTAGGGGTTGGTTTCAAAATAGAGAATATATACAATTTAAATTTAAAGACTTCAACTGAATATGATCACTCCCTATTGAAATTTTTACATCAAATTTATGGGTTAGAAAGCTATGGTCACTCCCTACAAAAACGTCAGATTGAAATCCACTCCTAATTAGATAATCATGAACCTCCTTGCCATGTTCTAGAGCTGCCATGTTCGCACAGGCTGGAAGAACACTAGAAACAGTGAACCAATCTGGTTCGATTACTGCGCATTACATTTTGTAAAAAGGAATCAAGGCCTCTTCATGTCAACCACCCCTTGGCAATGCAGTGATGACAATCGTCCACGAAACCCCATCTGGTTCGGGCATTTCCCAAAACATCCTTAAGGCTTCATCAATATAACCATTATGTGCATGCCCTACAATCATTGCAGTCATCTTAACGAAACTTCATTCAGGAAATTTGTCAAACATATTGTGTGCATCCTCCATTATCCTGCATTTCGCATACATATCAACTAGGGCAATCATTACAATAACATTTTACTGAATCCCACCTCTCATTATCATTTTTTGGATGAATCCCCAAACACCTAAATTCCAGACAAGACTAAAAACAATTTACTCTCCAGAAAATATAGACATATATCATTGTGCATAAAAGATACAAGACTATCCAGAGCGCAAAACTCACTTTGTATTTTCATTAGCAATGCAAATAAATAACAATATAGCAATATTTTTACTTGAATGATGGTCTTTTTATCATTATGAAGCTCGTTGTCAAAGCTAATTTCCACAACTCTTTGGTAAAGGGTATTAAATGATTCTCGCCAATTTCATTTTAGAAACACTTGCGGTGATGTCTTGTAAGACCCTTACCAATACCTTTTGGTCACATTTTTTCTCATAATGAAACATTATTCATCTCCATCATCTATAGGATGTTAGTGCAATGAGTCTTTGATGTTGCCAACAGTGACCTTTGTTAGATACATAATATTTTGTGTAATTGTAAACATGTTGTAACTAATTAGCACTCTAAACTGTCACATGAAAAATGAAGATAAAGAGTCATCTTCCTAATGTATCAGAAATTCATAGGAATGGAAATATCAATTCTGGAGTAAATCCTCCAACATGGTATTTTGCTCAGAGGTTTTTTTTTAACTCCTTTCCTTCCCTTTGCAAGGAATCTTTGCATTAGTGAATATCTTTTATTCATACAACATTACAATCGAATAATATCAAACCTATATATGTTAAGAAATGCTAATCTTCTCTTAAAAATAAATAAACTCTAATATGCTTTGTCGAACCATTGGGAGTTACACTCTCAACTCCCATTTTAGAGAATCTCATCATTTGAACTCACTAGCTGAAAATTTATGAGGATTGGACGAACCTTTAAACCCTTTATGTTGTTATGACACATCCTTCTCATTTAGACGAAGTATTAAATTTGCATTAAAATTGGCACGACTCGACTTTATGAGGATTTCTCCAAACAACCTCGTATATGAGGAATTTATTCCAGTCATGAACATCATTTTGGTGTCAGCTCTACTAAACTCATGCCCTTCATTATGCTTTAGCATACCAATGGTAAACTCTCACCATCCATGGGGCATGAACCCATGAACTTGCACCCTCTGTTGTGCTCCAGCATATCAATGGTAAACTTCCTCCCCCCCTGTGCTCTAGCATGTCAATGGTAAACTCACAAACTTGCACCTCCATTGTACTCCAAGATATCAGAGGCTTTATGTTGGGTATTTTCTAAAGCCAAATTTCATTAAATTACATGGCCATGGTGGGACTAAAAATCCTTTATCAAGAAATATTCTTGTAAATGAAACTTCTTTCTAACATATTATTAATAACATGGATGAAATTTGAGACCTTTTACTTGAATTCTAGAGGCAAAGAATCTAAAGATATATGGGGAGGCACAGTTGGGTCTTCGAGAGGCTATGGAAAGTTTGAAGTAGTTGGATGTTCAAAATAAGAATGGATTTCATAAGGGATTTGTTGAAAGACACTACAGAAACAAACAAACATAAAAGTCTAAATCTATCGAAGTTAAGTCACAAATATTGACCTAAAAGCTTCTCTCAATTCCGTTAGTTCGACGAGTTAAGAAGTTATGAAAATTATATGTTAAATACATTTTGAAATTGAGATTTATGTGTTTTGAAAGTATATAAGTGACATTAATTTTCATTCTCCATTCTATTAATATCACAAAGTGGCATTCTTTCATCCCACAATATTTTAGATTTTGTCTATGAAGCTAGTAAGAAGTCACATTTATTTTGGCAATGTAATTTTTCGTCTTTAAACTAATTATTGAAAATAGGTATCTCTCTCTCTCTCTCTCTCTCTCTCTCTCTCTCTCTCTCTCTCTATATATATATATATATATATATATATATATATATATATATATATATTCATGGATAATTGCTTAGGAACCTTGCTTCAAAGACACTGCCTCTTCAAGAGGTGAGACCAATTGTTTATATGTCCTATAGGGGGTCCCAAGATTCATAAAATGGACATAAAGGATTTTAAAAACATAATATAAAAGGGTGGGAAGGAAAAACTAATGGCCATAGAAGGAAGACATGACTAAAAAGGGTATTATTCACATTAGTATTTGACTTAATTATTTGAATATATTAAACCAAGTTATTAATTAGCTCAATATTAAATTATAGCTATGGTACTAAAGAAAACAATTTGTGTTAGAGCGTGACTTACAAGTACATTGCACCAGTACCCTAGTGAGTCTCAAGAGAAAATTTGTAAGTTATGTAGAACTCACACATGAGAGGAATTGGTAGATCCTTTAGAATATTCTCAGTACTAATAATGCTTGTTTACGAGCATAGTAAATGGAAAACTTATTACTATCGTTATACACATGTATGTGAGTCAGATAAGAGGGATAATTCCTAAGAGGGATTAACAAGTCTTGTGCATCATGCAGATATTTGGACAATTCAAAATGGTGATGATGCGAATAAATCAAGGTCAAGGAGAGTCATTACAAGGACCTCCTACAAATAACCCATTACCTTCACCGGAATTGATTCTTATCTTGCATTCCCTAGAAGCAACTAATGAGACTTTAAAAGGGCGCCAAACAAATGAAGTGGAAGTGGAGCACCCTCCATCAGGGTTAGGAAATCTCGAGGGATCAAGAGACTCTAATAGAGGACCTCCAATCGAGGACATTACTAGGGAGATCCAAAACATTAAGCTCCCGGAGTTTGCAAGAGGTTGTGCCAGCGAATGTGAAAAAACCTAGTTAGAAGGAATGAGAAGGTGCTTCACACTAAGGGATTATAATTCCAATTCAAAAGATAAAATAGCAATATTCCAACTCAGAGATAGTGCTTTGAATTGGTGGGGTACTTAAAGCATCAACTACACCTCACTCTGGACATAGTTACTTGGGAGTTATTTGAGGAGATATTCAGCAAAAAGTACCTACCATCATATTATGAAGAACAACAGGTAGGAGCCTTCCATGCCTTGGTACAGGGAAATCGTAAAGTAGAAGAATATGAAATTAAATTCATGGAATTGGTCAAGTATGTCTCCTACATGGATACTGACCAACGCCAAGCAGATCATTTTATTTATGGATTGAACCCTAAGATTAGGGCAATGGTGCGGATGTGGAAACCATCCTCAGTTGCAGAAGTTGTGGAACAGGCTCATTATGTTGAAGAACACTTAGACTTAAAGGGTGGAAACAAAACCATTTTTCCATGCCAACCAAGGTTTATGGGGAAGGCCCCTCGTACCTTCCCCAGGGGAGGAAGTTTTATGCCACCACCATATGGAAACAAGGTTATACCCAGAGCACTGACAGTGGGGATTTCCATGGTTACTAGTGCAGATTCACCCACAACTTCAAGGGCGCGTGCAAATCAAGGTCATACGCGAGGAGAAACAAGTAGGGGCAGGGGTCCCAAGGGAAGGAACTCTTTCCAAAGAAATCCACAACATTCGGTTCAAGGTCTACCACACATCACTTATTGGGGATGCAAGGCACCTCATTACCAGCGTGACTACCCTGAATTACAAGCTGGTAACAACTGTAGAGAAGGAAAAGCACCAATGGGGGGGGTAAGTAGCCACCATCGAATCTCTGTAGTAGTTGATAACCAGCAAGTTGAACACCAGTCTGCTGTGGTAGAAACCTCAGGTATGATAAAAAAAGTAAAAGTTAAAATTTTGTTTGATTTAGGTGCTACAAATAGTTTCATTTCACCAGTTGCATTAGAAAAATGTGGGTTGGTAGCCTATGAGCACAATGACTTTAAGCAAGTTGAGATGGCTTCTGGGATAAAACAAGCAATAGGACTTAGTGTTGACCAATGTCAAGTGAACCTCAAGGTGTGTATGACTAAGTTGAAGGAATACGTCACAGCATTGGGGTCGTATGATGTAATTATTGGAATGGACTAGCTAGAAGCTCATCGAGATTTGGTAGACTGTTTCAAGAAGAAGGTGATTTGTTTAGATGATGAAGGTAGGCCAATTTTATGATTTTTGGAATCAAGAGAGGAGTGTTTCTACGATTCATATCCATGATGAAGGTAAAACATTGTCTCTGACAAGATTGCAAACTATATGTGGTTGAGGTTGTAAGTGACCAGAAAGGACCCTCCCTAGATCAACACCCAATTTTGTCATAATTCAAGGATGTTTTTCCTAAGGAATAGCCTGGATTACCTCCTATAAGGGAGATTGATTTCACAATTGACCTAAAACCTGGTGCAAAACCAATATCTAAGACACCCTATAGGATGACAATTCAAGAACTTTGTGAGTTGCAGATGCAGTTAAAAGATCTCTTAGACTTGGGATTTATCAAACCTAGTATTTCACCTTCGGGTGCACAAGTGATTTTTGCCAAGAAGAAGGATGGTTCCTTATGGCTATGCATAGATTATAGGGACTTGAATAGAGCCACAATAAAGAATAGGTACCCGATACCTCGAATAGATGACCTATTTGATCAAATGAAGGGAGCAGCGATTTCTCAAAGATTGATCTATGATCTCAATACCACCAATTGAGGATTAAGAAAGAGGACATCTCAAAAACTGCATTTCGAACTCGGTTTGGGCGCTACGAGTTCATAGTTGTTCCATTTGGTTTGACCAATGCACCAGTAGTATTCATGAGCCTCATGAATGGTGTGTTCAGGAAGTATTTGGACCAATTTTTGCAAGTCTTTCTGGACAACATTCTTATGTATTCCAAGAATTAAAAGGAGCATGAAAAGCACCTAAGGGTTGTATTGACTTGCTTGGGGAAAGTCAATTGTATGGAAAATTGTCAAAATGTTCCTTCTTTTAGAAGAAGGTTCATTACCTTGGGCACATCATTGCAGGAGAAGGGATTCCAGTTGACCCAGAAAAGGTGAAGGCCATAATGGATTGGCCAATACCAAAAATGTTCATGAGGTACATAGTTTTATGGGGCTAGCAAGATATTATCGCAGGTTTGTGGAAGGGTTTTCAAGGATTTCAAAACCCATCACCACATTATAGCGAAAGGGGGTTAGGTATGAATGGGCATATGAATGTGACACTACATTCACATAACTAAAGAGGTTACTAACTAGTGCACCGATCCATCGAGTAATGGACATGGAAAAATACTTCATTATCTGCACTGATGCTTCGAAGCAAGGATTGGGTGCAGTATTGATGCAAGAAGGCGGAGTCATAGCTTATGCATCTAGAAAATTGAAGAAACATGAAGAGTTGTATGCTACCCATGACTTAGAATTAGCAGCAGTGATACTAGATTTGAAGCTGTGGAGACACTACCTCGTTGGGAGAAGATTTGAGTTAAGAACATATCATCAAATCTTGAAGCATCTCTTCACTCAAAGCGATTTGAATGCTAGACAAAGGTGGTGGAGAAAATTCATGAGTGGCTATGATTTTGAGATCTCATACATCAAGGGAAAGGAGAATGTAGTGGCTGATGCACTAAGCAAGAGACCACGAACCTTCTCCCTAGTAGCCTTAAAGATAAATTTGAGGGAACATGTGTTGGAGAAACTCTTTGAAGATGGTTGGTATCTAAAGGTTATCTTAGCACTCCAGAGCGGGAAGTAGATAGAACCAAAGTTCGAGGGATATGTCCTTGAACCAAATGGACTATTAAGATTTCAAGGGAGAATGTACATACCTAAGGAAGGGGGTATAAGAAGGACAATCCTCGAAGAGTCACATAGAGCACTCTATTGTGCACATCCTGGAGTAAAGAAGATGTATGCTGACACAAAGAAACTCTTCTTTTGGGCAGGCATGAAGCATAACATAGTCCATTTTGTCACCAAATGTCTTGAATGTCAATGAGTGAAGGTTGATCATCGCCATCCAGCAGGACTCCTACAGCCACACGACATCCCTATGTCTAAATGGGAGGTAATTTCCATGGATTTTTTTGTGGGTTTGCCACTAACGTCACAGAGGCACAATGCTATATTGGTTATAGTTGATAAATTGACCAAAAGTGCCCATTTAATTCCAATAAGAGACACTTACAATGCTACTGATGTGGCATGAGTTTTTATAGGTGAAGTTATTTGACTACATGGGTTACCCACAAAGATCATTTCTGATAGAGACTCTCGATTTACATCTAGGTTTTGGACAAGTTTGCAGTCAACACTAGGGACTCAGTTGAACCTGAGCACTACATATCATCCAGAAATAGATGGGTAGACTGAAAAAGTAAATCAGGTTATGGAAGACATGCTTAGGATGTACGTCATGGATAATCAGACTTAGTGGGAATGGTACTTACCATTGGTAGAGTTTTCCTGTAATAACAGTTACCACAGTTCAATCGAGATGCCTCCTTATCACGCTCTATATGGAAGGTCATGTAGCATGTCATTGAGTTGGGAAATTTGGAGGACCAAGTAATAGTTGGGCGAGAATTAGTTCAAGAAATGGAGGAATAGGTAAAGCAGATTCAACAAAGGTTAAAGGAAGCACAAGATAGACAGAAGAGTTATGTTGATTCACATATGATTGATCACAGTTATGAAGTAGGGGACCAAGTTTTTATTCGTATTTGACCCAACAAATGAACCATTCGGTTTGGGAAGGGGACGAAGTTGTCACCTCAGTTCGTAGGACCTTTTAGGATCAAGGAGAATATTGGACCAGTTGCCTATCGTCTTGTACTGCCACCCCGTTTGCATAAAATTCACGATGTTTTTCATGTATCTATTTTACGACATTATGTTTCTGATGAATCTCAAAAACTAGATTGGAGGGAATTGCAGGTCCGAACATGGGAACCATAGTGGTTGAACCATTACGCATATTGGACCGTAGGGTTCGACAGAGCATACATCACATGGTGGACCAAGTTAAGGTCTATTGGGACAAGTATAGCCTAAGATCTGCTACCTGGGAGGATGCAGAGACTATACATCGTGAGTACCCCTCACTTTTTGAGCATCTATGATGCCCATTTTTTACTTAGACAACTACCTATGATAAGGTTCTATTTTACAGTTCCATGTTATTTATTTATGAACGTTATGTAATATTGATGCATTTAGTTGGACACGTGAAACTACTTATATAAATCATTTGATGGATTTGTTATTGATGATGGAAATGTTTGATGTATGGCCTAATGTATGACTCACTTGGTGATGAATTATCTAGTGCGTGACTTATCAGAATTATTTTTGTTTCATGTATGGCTCAAGTGGATATGATTTATTTAATGAATGACTTAGTGAAATTATGATTTATTTCCAGCAAGAACTGCAAGATTGACACGTGAATACTAGAATTAGTAACATGATGTTGAAGATCACTTATCTATATATATCTTGTTGTTATATAAATGCATGAATGAGAGCTAACCCGTAGATTGGAAAGAACTATATGATAGCCAAGATCTACTCTTCCATTGGGGGAAGGTCGAGACATCTCATGGGGAAAGGTATAATGTACATTGTTCTATTACATTTTGTATCTACTGGATATGCACTCTTATGACATGGGTAAAATGTGAATGACAGGTGACAAGACTACCTGACTAGATTATTCGATGACAAGTATCCAACCAACATTGTAGTGTGGTCCATATTAGGGTGTTGACCCTATTTGTGAGGAGGGGTGGAGGGTTTTCCCACCATGTAACCTCCAAACTTGGAATCGTGGGAGGGCAATGGTGGACACGCTCCCCTAGACATGTGATGACGATTGCCAATTGTATGTTGGGGAAGTTAGGTCGATATAGTCGAAGCTTCCACCATATTGGTTTTATCAATGGTTAGATTGGTATAGCCGATGCCACCGTATATAGCAATAGAGGATGGATAGGGTGGGAATGGAAGTAGGCTAGGAAGGATAGGAGGATATAGATCAGTTGGAGAGTCTTGATGGAACGCGATGTCATTGTCTGACTTATAAAATTTTACTATTATAACTCTCTCTCTATTTTGTTATGCCTTATTGCCAAATTGCTTCGAACTCCTTGTATCTTTTACACTCTAACTTTGGGACGAAGTTTTCTGAAGGAGGAGTGTATGTAATGCCCTACTTAATCTTATCATGCAAATTTTACTAATGTTTAAATTACCTTAGAATATTGACTTATAGTTATCAAGAAATATTGATACATACCTACATTGGTGAAACTATAAATTTATTAGTGATATAAATTTTGTTATTATTCAATTCCCAACATACCTCCTCAAATTTAAATTTTGACAGGATATGGTCTCCTTCCATTTATTCCAATTTAAATATTCATATCTCATCCCCAAAATGTCCTCTCAAATTTACCTTGGAGAAGACATGGTCCTCTCAAATTAATTACCAAATTATATATTCATATCTCATCCCCAAAATGTCCTCTCAAATTTACCTGGGAGAAGACATGGCCCTCTCCAATTAATTACCAAATTATATATTCATATCTCATCCCTAAAATGTCTTCTCAAATTTACTTGGGAGAAGACATGGTTCTCTCCAATTAATTACCAAATTATAATATCTCATCCCCAAAATGTCCTCTCAAAGTTACTTGGGAGAAAACATGGTCCTCTCCAATTAATTACCAAATTATGTATTCATATCTCATCCCCAAAATTTCCTCTCAAATTTACTTGGGAGAAGACATGGTCCTCTCCAATTAATTACCAAATTATATATTCATATCTCATCCCCAAAATGTCCTCTCAAATTTACTTGGGAGAAGATAATTCAAATGTAAGGATGAGGGGGTAGTTATGACATTAATGAGAGGTGGTTGAGGTGGAGAAGAGAAGAGGGCATAAAAGGGGAAGGATGAGGGGAGGGGAGGGGATACTTGGTCTGGCTTTTGGTTTTGGTTTGGTTGTGGTTTTGGAGAATTTGTTTTGAGAGTAATGTGGGGAAGAGAGAAGGGAGAGAAGGAGAGTATTGTTTATCTTGGACACACTACATCTGGTTGGACTTGGGCTCGGAGGGCTAGGGAACCTGTGGAGGTTTCCTAGGCTAGGAAATACTTTCTAATTGGCTGGGAGGTAAATCGAGTCGGTAGTCAAGAGAAGCATCCCAACAGGATTAGGATCTCAGGGCATCTCAACCCGGCTATCGAAACAGGTATTCCTCTATTTATAGATTACTCATGTAAGTGATTGAAATCAAATGCTCACAATTGAATTGTAGGAATTAAATTTTAATGGTAAATTATCATCGATTAAATGTTTAGTTAGAAATAAATTATTTCCCATTTTATTGTATTTGAAATTAGAGAAATTTAGTTCTGTTGGAGGACCCTAGGATGGAGCCTTACACCTGTACTTTATGTTGAAATTCGATGGGAGAT
The DNA here is from genome assembly GCA_031772625.1 of Pinus tabuliformis. NCBI lineage: Eukaryota > Viridiplantae > Streptophyta > Pinopsida > Pinales > Pinaceae > Pinus > Pinus tabuliformis. Next base: position 726,424,409 of record CM062809.1, on the reverse strand, counting down.
GTTTTGAATATCTAAAAGACACCTGTGTAACAAGAAAATAGTGGAACCACCAATTTAGGAGAGTTGGAGCTGGTGCCTCTATCTCTATTTATATCTTTTGTAAATATCATTTCAGGGGATGTTGGTTCACCTGAAGATTCAGCTTAATAAAATAGCTTTTTCTGCACTTCATGCTGGAGGATTTTGTGATTCAAGTTATATCTAATGTGTGGTTTGTCTATTTCCTTTTTTCAATTTTCTGAATTATAAATTTGCAGTAGCTAGTATAGTATGAGTGAGAATCATTAAGAGGATCTGATGATGACTTATCTACTATCCATTTTTTTGAAAATTATAATATATGTTCAAGTAGAACTTGTTAGTGAAGGTTTCAGAAAGGGTTTGTGGGATAATTTATACATGTTTTTGCTTTCTAGTTGTTGTTTTCCTTATCAAGTCTGTTTTAATATTTTAAATGATAAATTACAACAGCTAATATAATATGAGTGAGAAATCATTAAGAGGATCTAATGATGACTTATCTACTATCTAGTTTTCTGTAAATCATAATATATGTTCAAGTAGAACTTATTAGTGAAGGTTTCACAAAGGGTTTGTGGGATACTTTATACATGTTTTTACTTTCTAGTTGTTGTTTTCCTTGTCAAGCCTATTTTAATCTTTTAAATGATAAATTACAGCAGCTAGTATAGTATGTGTGAGAAATCATTAAGAGGATCTAATGATGACTTATCTACTATCCACTTTTCTGTAAATCATAATATCAGTTCAAGTAGAAATTGTTAGTGAAGGTTTCACAAAGGATTTGTGAAATACTTTATACGTTTTCTTACTTTCTAACTGTTATTTTCCTTGCCAAGAAACAAGGTTTGTTACAAGGTTGTTTATGTAGTTGAAGTGGCAGTCTTAAGATACTCCGTTTCTTAGGATATTTATCAGCGACCTATTCTCTTTCCTCTACTCCCCTATATTACTTACTTAACCAAACAATTTATGCTTGCCAAATGCATGAAAGTTAAAGAGGAACACAATCATTTCAAAACTCCTTCAAAAGCCATCCCACCACTCAAAAAAACCCTTTTAAATTTTGAAATGAAACCATGATGTGTAAGGCTCACTCCTTTTACAGTCTAGGAGTAACTCCTTGCGCTAACGGAGAGCACTCAAGATTTTTAAAAACTTACCACATGGTTAAGAAGGAATATTTATGGGATGGCCTTAAATCTGATATTCAAAAGTTGGTGGTGGAATGTTTGGTTTTCCAACAAAATAAAGTTGAAATAATTAAGACCCCAGGTCTATTACAACCTTTATTGATTCCAAGTCAACGTAAGAATGAGGTTTTAATGTATTTTATCATAGGTTTACCTAAGTCCGAAGGAAAGAGTGTCATCATGGTGGTAGTTGACGAACTTACTAAGTATGCACACTTTTTTGCATTATCTCATCCATTTAAAGCTAGTACAATTGCTATTGCATTTATGGAAACAATTCAAAAGATACATGGAAACCCAAATATTATTGGAAGCGACAGAGATCCCATTTTCACTAGAAATTTTTGGACATAATTATTTTCTTTTCTGGGTACTCAATTAACTCATAGCTCATCTTACCATCCTCAATTTTATGGATAAACTAAGATAGTAAAAAAATGCTTGGAAGGATATCTTCGTTGCTTTATATATGATAAACAGACACAATGGGTCAAATGGTTTCCTCTGGCTGAATGGTGGTATAATACTTTCTTCCATACTATAGAAAAAATGACCCCATTTATGGCACTTTATGGATGACATCCACTGTCCATCACATCATATTTAGGAGGAAATTCTAAGGTTCAAGCAGTGGAAGATCACATCGATCATCAACAACAAGTTCTCCAACTCTTAAAGGACAACCTCACTTTGGTGCAAAATAGAATAAAGCAATAAGTAAATCAACATCACAACGAAAGAAGTTTTGATGTAGGTGACTGGGTATTTCTATAGCTACAACCATATAAAAAAATGTCCCTCAAGCAAGCTAAGAAGGATAATAAGTTATCACCTGAGTATTATGGTTCATACAAGGTGTTGCAAAATATTGGTGTTATGGCATACAAATTGGAGCTTCCTACAGCTTCCTGAGTGCACCTAGTTTTCCATGTTTCATGCTTAAAGAAGGTTATAGGTGACAATCTCCTAGTCCAAACAATATTTCCAGAACTTGACGAGGAAAGAAAAATAATATTGGAATCTGAAGCAATCACAAAAACAAGAACTCAATAGCTACGAAATCGATCAATTTCAGAGTATCTCATCAAGTGGAAGAACTTACCCACTGAAGATTCCACATGGGAGGATGATAATTTTATACAAAAGCATCCAGAACTAGTCAAGCGTTGAGGACAACACTTTGTTGAAGGAGAGGGGCATGTTAGGTCTCTATAATAGTAGTGATTCCCCCATTACTATTGTCGTTGTATCCCTTATTATTATTATTGTGCCCCTATTGTCCCCATATTGTTATTAGTGTGCCCATAAAAGCCCACTATTGTTATTGATGTGCTCTTATATTATTATTGTTATGTCAGCTTTGATTATATTACGAATGGAGGTTTTTTTATTTGTATCATCCAAGAATTGTTCATTTATGTAATGTAAAGGAGGTTTCCCCTCCGAAGAGGCTGATTTTGAAGTCGTTGATCTATCTTTTCTTCTATTTTATGAGCTGGTTGCATAAAATTATGATTGAATTCATTTTAACAATGAGAGAAAAAATATCATCAAAGTACATACCTTTCATTTGTGAAATCCTTTCACCATGAGCCTAGCCTTATACCTCCATTTTCCTCCATCTTCTTCCTTCAACCAGTAAACGCATTTATTCTGCAACGTTGTTTTTCCTGCAGGCAACTTGATGAAATCCCAAGTCTGGTTATGCATCAAGGATTCCATCTCTTATTCCATGGCTTTCTACTACTTCTTCATGGTTTCTATGTTCATTGCTTCTTCATATCTTTCTGGTTCACCAGAATCAGGCAATAATACATAATATAATGAAGGAAAGTATCTTCCAAGGGACCTACTTATCCTGGTAGATCTTCTAACACCACTTTCAGGTGTTTTAGGTGCCTGTTGTTGTTGTTTTTGTGGTTGTTGATCATTATGATTTCCAGGCACCTTTACTTTTTCTGTGATCTCAACAAGCACTACATATTATTTGTTTTCCTTTTCCTGTTTATTTTCATGCATTTGATCCTTATACAAGACATTTTCATTGAATATCACATATTTGCTCCTAATGATTTTGTGATTTTCATAATCATATAAGTGATAACCAAAATCATTAACACCATATCCAATAAATGTACATTTCTTAGATTTTCCCTCAAGCTTTGTCTATTTTCTTTATTAATGTGGACAAAGGCCTCACAACCAAAAGTCTTTAAAAATGAGTAGTTTACCTTTTTTACTTGTCCAAGCCTCCTCTGGAATACCACCATCAAACGAACTTGAAGGCCCTCTATTTATTAGATAAACAACAGTATCTACAAAATCTGCCCAAAATTGTAAGGGAAATCCTAAATGCAATCTCATTCACCTTGCACACTCCATGATTCTCCTATTCATCCTTTCTGACACACCACTTGAAGGCCCTCTATTTATTAGATAAACAACAGTATCTACAAAATATGCCCAAAATTGTAAGGGAAATCCTAAATGCAATCTCATTCACCTTGCACACTCCATGATTCTCCTATTCATCCTTTCTGACACACCACTTTCCTTTGGCGTTCCTAGAAATGTCTGAAATCTGTGAATTCCATGTCCTGAATAGTAGTTATCAAAATCTTTGCTGCAATATTCACCTCCATTGTCTGATCTTAGACACTTCAACTTATTCCCTATCTCATTCTCAACCAAAACCTTCCATTTCTTAAAAGTATCAAATACATCAGATTTATTTTGATAAATCTGGGTTTTTCTAGTTGCATCATCAATAAAAGTAACATAATAGCAAGAACTACCAAGATAGATACTTGAGCTGGTCCCTATACATCTGTATGCACAAGCTCTAATTTTTCTCTCTTATTTTCATTCCCAACTCTGATAAATCTGAGTCTCTTCTATTTTTTGTAAACATAATTCTCACAGAATTCCAAATCAACATGCTTCAAACCTAACAACAAATTTCTTGAGTGAAGAATCTACATCCTTTTGTCACTCTTGTGCCCAAGCCTATGATGCCACGATGTTGTATTTTCTCCTGTGGAGGTTAAAGAATTAACAAAATTAGAAATACCATTTCATAAATACAATGTACCCACCTTTTCACCTTTTGCTATTACTAGGGCTCCTTTGGTGACCTTCCAGGTTTTTCTTGTGAATGTAGTTACATAGCCTTCACCACCTAACTTCCCTATTGAAATTATATTTTTCTTCATATTTGGAACATGACTTACCTCCTTCAATATCCATTGGTTTCCATTTCATTTATTTATAAAAACTTTACCCATTCCAATGATTTTACAAGTTTTATCATCACTCAAATGAATGTGTCCAAAATCTCCTTGAATGTTGTCATGAAAATATTTCCTATCAGGTGTGGCATGGAATGAGGTCCGTGAATCTACTATTTAGGCATCAATAATATTCACTAATGAAAGAATCAAAGTATCTTGCAACAAATCACCTACCACATTCGCTTCATGAATTTTATCTTGTTGTCTATCTCCTTCTTTGCCTTTCAAATATTTCCAGTCTTTCCTCAAGTGTCATTTCTTCCCACATTTCCAACACATTATCCCTTATATGGATTTGGATATGCCTTTTCTTGACTTACTGCAATTTCTTGGTGTCCTTCCTCTCTCCATTTTCTTCCCCTAGTTTCTGCATTCAAAGCATTAGCTAATGTCTCACCTCATCTTTTATATTGCATTTCCTCACTGAGGATAACACCAACAACAACATAAAAATTTAAAGTACTATATCCAAAGACAGAGTTATTGATAGCCATAACTAAGCCATTAAAAGTTTGTGGAAATGAGCATAGAAACAACAAAGCCCTAACTTCATCATCAAAATTTAGCCCTACAAAACTTAACTAACTGGTAACTATGTTAAATTCATTTAAATCATCAACAACAGATCCACCTTCTCACATCTTCATATTATATAGACGCTTCATAAGAAATACCTTATTTGAGGTTGAGGGTTTTTCATATAATTTTTCCAATGACATCATTAAAACCTCTGTTTTCATTTCCTTTTAAATGTTGAATGCCACCGACACTGCCAGACACAATCATATTGTTCATGGTGATTGTTTGTTGAGAATCTCTTATTTTGTGTCTGTCATACTCGTCGAATTCTTTGTTTTTTTGCTCAATGGTAGGTACAAATATTTCTGATGCTAATAATCTTCCATCTGCATCTTCCATGACTGGTAGTTTTGGCTGATAAATTTCTCGACCCTAAACCTACCATATTCCACCATTACTCGCACTCGAACAAGGAACACATCTCTCCTGCAAGTTTATTAGCCAAATAGATCTTCAACTCTGATGCCAGTTGTTAGAAATTAATTAACAGAGAAATGAAATACACAAAATATAGCATAAACAAAAACACATAAACGCATAAAACAAGAGAGACATAGATATACGTGGTTCACCCAATTTGGGCTACATCCACGGAGAAACAACCAGTCCTTCCTTTTATATTATCCAACAAAATGAAGAGATACAACATACAATAGATCTGTTATAATTTCCTTTTTGCTCTCACACAACCTCTCCTCTCTCTCTCACTCAGAATAATCATGCACAGCCACAATAAAATTCCCTCATATAAACCTAGTGTTACCTTCTAGGGAAAAAAAAGCGCCAAATTAACATAATTTCTACTGTCATATCATCCACCTAATGAACGTCCCAAATTGACTACGAAATTACAATATGTTAAAGGAAAATTTTCATCTATTTTTAGCTTCTAGGGCACTGCCCTTGAACCCCCTCCAACGGGCTCATAAAAGTCATCGTCGACCCCCGTGGACACCGCCCTCCCCCGACAATGATTAAATGGGAGGTGTTTCCACTCTATTAGGAACAGGGATCCAATGTGACTGAAACAAAAACCTCTGAACAATCAGGAAGATAATGAGGCTCCACACCCAACATATTTGTTATCATTATGAAACCTTTACCAATGTAGTAATTAACTATCCAACTTATGATAAAGATTTGTATGTTTTGGTACAAAGCATGAAGAAATGGATGCACTATTTGATGGGTAAAGAAACAATTATTCATACTAACCTTCAAACTTTACAATATTTACAATCGCAAACTAAGCTACAACAAGCTAGAAATTTCATGTGGATGGGGTTTCTACAAAAATTTCATTTGATAATCAAGTACAAGAAAGGCATATGCAAAAAAGTTCCTAATATGTTGTCAAGGCCTATTCTTAATACATCTGTCATTCTAAAGCATAACTCAATATTGCATGAAAGTTATATTGAATAGTATGCTCAAGGTGACGAGTTTAAAGATGTTTATGCAACTTTGATTCAAGGAAATCATGTTGAAGAGTTGGATGATCATGTTCATAACAATTTTTTGTATCATCTTGGCAAGTTATGTGTTCCACGGGGTGAAAGAGTCAATATGATAAGAAAATCCCACACTTCTCTTATTGCTGTTCACTTTGGTGTAGGAAAAATAGTTGCACAAATTTATAGGTATTGATATTGGCCTCGTATGAATGAAAGTGTTTCAAGATATGTAAGAGGATGTTTTACGTGTGCTACTAGCAAGCCTAGCAATAGGAAATTGGGTTTGTACACTCCACTTCCTATTCCTTCTTGTCCTTGGGAAAATAGATCTATGGGTTTTGTAGGAGTACTATCAATGCCAAGAAAGTTCGTGATTATATTTATGTTGTTTTGGATTGTTTCAGAAAAATATGTGTGTTGATACCATGTAAGAAAGAGGTTACAATTGAACAGACTACAAATATGTTCTTCCAAAATGTATGGGTTTACTTTGGGTTCATTAGGGAAATTTTGAGGTCTAAAATGGGCCTCCTAAGGAAATTATAAAATAATAGTGGAAATAATAAAATAATATTAGATTATATCATCAATATTTTAGAGGGAAAAAAGGAAAAACTATTTTTTCAACTCGTACTTTCAACTTATCTCTCTATGGGTTTACTCAAATTTCAAGCATAAACACTTGCCGGATGGATAATTTGATTCCTCATCCAAGGAGTACCCATGTTGCATACTTTTGATGAACCGTGCTACTTGAAAATGAGAAATACATGAAAAATGTGATTGCAATCATGTTTTTTCATGAATTTCTCATTTTTTTGTGTAGCAATGTCCATCAAAAGTATGCAACATGGGTACTCTTTGGATGAGGAATCAATTTTTTCAGCCAACAAGTACTCCAACTCGAAATTTGAGTAAAACCTTAGGGAGATAAGTTGAAAATACGCGTTGAAAAAGTAGTTTTATTATTTTTTTATTTTTTAAACTTTTTACACTTTTACTCCAAAAAAGGTGAATCACACCCCATGGTTGACATCATCATCTTGAATCCTATTGGTTCTTATAAAGTTTATTTTTTTTTACATTTTTCTTAGGGGGCCCATTTTAGAGCTCAAACTTCCCCTAATGAACCACTTCTATTATTTCTTATTGATATTCTCGATTTGTCAGGATCTTTTGGTCGAGTTTATGGCAACTCATGGACACCAAGTTGAAGAAGAGCACGACATTTCATCCACAAAATGATGCCCAGACATAAGTGGTAAATAGAACAATAGTGCATCTCCTTTGTGGATATTGTGGTAAGAATCCTAAACTTTGGGATGAGCACTTTCATTACATCTACCATGCCTACAATTGTGCCAAACATTCATCCATGCAAGTATCTCCATTTGAAGCTTGTTTGGGTTATTTTCCAAAGTCTCCTTTGGACTTCATCTTTGGTAAACAGATTGCAGTAGATGGACATAGTGATTTGCACAAAGTCAAGAATTTCATTGAACAAATTCAGCTAGTGCATAAAAGAGTACAAGAGAAGTTTGAGAAAAGCAAAGAAATTACAAAGAAAGACATGCCAAGCATCGAGTTGACCATGATTTCCAAGTGGTAGATCAAGTTTTGTTGTATATCAACAAGAAAAGACTTCAAGGTGAAGGTAAAAACCTTAAGCCAATTAGATATAGTCCTTTCAAAATTTTGGATAATATTGGTAGCAATGCTTTCCAATTAAATTCTCCACCTTACATGAAAATTTAATTTGTTGTGAATGTGGAAAACTTAGGTAATAATTTTCGCTCAATGACTATCTCCAAAACATAGAAACCCCCTTTGATAAATCAACTTCCGCTAGAACTTTGGAAATACCCATGATCACATTGTTTTTGAAATATTTCTATACCTAAACATTTTCCTTATATCGTTCTAATCTTTTTATTGTGACTTATTCAACGACATTTCAATAGATAAGTCTAGGATCTTAATCCAAATAGGTTTTTTAAGAGTGACCATAGTTCTAGGATTTAAAAGAGCACTCGACTTCTATAGAGATAGAGACGAGGATCCCTAGAACTAAGAACCACCAATGATAGTTTTTGCATCTTCCAGAAACCAAAAATAAATTTCAACCACCCTTTAACCATTATATTCAACCTAGGGCCATACCCAAGTATAGGTTTTTAGGTTTGTTGAATCCAATCATTTAATGAAAGATCCAAAATATTCCAACTATGAAAATTCCCACATAGTGTTTTGTCTTCTTATTTGAACTGTTAGTCCATGTAGATGGTGTCTCCAAAAAAATTCCTTTTTGGGACTCCCTTTTATGTGCACTTTCTCATTTTATTTTCCTCCTTCTCGATCGAATCTCCATACTCTAGATCAAAGAAACCCCACAATCACTCAACCCTTATGACATAATGCCCTTCCCTATAAATCTATCTCTTGTCTCTAATAAATTTGTTTGAAAAGAGCCACCTTGCTCTTCTTTCTTTTAGGTTTCTTTCCCTTGGGATAATTCTTCTGAAATTGAGAACTGTACATTGTTTTTCAACCTACTTTTTGTTGCACAATTAATATAAATTTGATTTATGATCTTTTAAAGTGACTTGGCTTATAAACATGTTCAAGTGTGAATGATAAAACTTAAACTATAAATTAAGTTAAATCAATATTAAATACTTTAAGTGAAGTTGAAATTAAAAATGAAATGTAGAAGATCGAGACAACATTAAAATATTTTTTTAAATATATGTCCTCTAATTAATAAAGAATAAAGAATATGAGGGAGATATATATACAATAATATTGTTAATCACAAAAGGAAATTAAGTATGGTCAAATCAAGAAAAAAAAAGTATAAGATTCATCTAGAAACTTCAATTAAGGTATGTTTCATCTTCAAAAATTGTCAACCCATATAATCTGTAACCCATAGTAATGAAATGAGATTATTTGTTTGCCTTGCTTCACATTGGGACAAAAAAGTCAACCTACTGTATTATTTGTTTACCTTGTTTCACATTGGGACAAAACTTTCAACCTATAGTAAATCTTACCAACAACCCATTCCTCGTAACAATTAGATTAGGTTTGTTTGTAATCTAAAAAATCATAAAATATTATTTCTCAAAATGTGAAACTAATAAATCACAAGTCAACTCTTATTACACCTAAAATGTTACATGAAATTGTAATACTTACAAAACTAAAATGTCTAACTCCTATTATGTGTAAAAGGTTTCATGAGATTAGAATACTTACAAAACTAAAATGTTGTATGTTAGGTGTGAAATGTTGCATGGAATCAAAAATGGAATAGTTACAAAACTGAAATGTTACGTGAAAAGCATTAGGTTGGTGTGAGGTAAATTATATCATTGTAATATTTTAAATATATAAATTAAGCAAATTGATATCATAGATACAAATGTTTTGTGTGATTTAAATTTTCTCAAAGTAAAAAACAATAAGTATTTTTGACATATAAATCAACCAATATCCATCTTAACTATGCAAATATGCAAAACTCTTTTTGAGTGAAAAAATTGAGGAAATGTTTGCACCTCAAAGGATTTGATCTAGCCCTACCTTTCCTAGATTAGGAGTTAAGATGGATCTATGCTAGTTTATGGACTATGTTGTCCACATTAAAATTATTTTTTTATTATTAATATATTTTTGAATATAATTTAATATTAATAAATCCTCCTATTAACATATTTTATTTATAATTCACATTGAAATTTCTATTATTATTAATATTTTTAAATGTTACTTATTAATTTGATTCTAAGAATTAAATGAATTACAACTCTCCTTTTAGTTGAATCTATTCTAAGAATAAAATGAATTATATTTCTCCTTCTAGTTGAATTTTTTACTTTTAATTACTCTTCTCACATTGAAAAAAATTATTATAATCAACAATAATATTTTTTCATGTAAATTCTTTCCATATACACATGCATGAATTTGAGATTGAAATAAATTTTCAACATGCATATTTAAAAACTTTATTCAAGTCATGTACTAAAATAAGTTTTTTTTTTTTGTTTCTTTATTTCTTTATAACGTTGATATAATATTATGATATTTTATATGGACATCTAAATATTTTATTTATGGCTGAAAGTGTGACTAAAACATGTATCGTCATTTCTGTTTTTTATTATAGCGAACATTTTTTAATTTAAAGAATATTTTTTTTAAAGGGATATGTGTCAACTCAAAGTTAAGCATGGAAGGAATTACATAACTCCCTCATACTAAGGTGTAGAATGAGCCTCTTTTCTCAACAAGAATCAGAATAGATAAATCTCAATCACGGATCTAACATAAGCCCAAAGGGATCAATTTCTTAATGTGCAAACTTATTTTAGAGTGCAAAAAACAATATGTATTTTTTTTATTGTTTAAATTGTATTTTTGCATGTTATTTAAATTACATAACATGTGCATTGAGCCATTTTAAAAGACCGCGTTGCAATCGAGTGTGAATAACGAGAAGTTATGATAAAAAAAATTAGTCTTCTTCATAACCCGCCCAATATAATTGGCACAGGAAAAGTTATGATGAGCTTTTTAGTCATCTTTGTAAATTGCCCAATATAATTAGAGCAGTAAATGGAGGATGTCAAATGAGCAAGGGTGAAAAAGTTACCTCGCATAATTGTTCATAAATAGAATTTGAATTCAAATGAAAATGACAATGAGATTCAGATTCAGAGCTGCCCCAAAGCCCATGAAATGTCATCCTCCATATCTTTAGTGAAAGATGTCTATTTATTCCCATGGCTCCTAGCACATCACCCATGTCTTATTTATCGTTACAACGTGCACCTTTTGGTAATATGTTAAGAAATTGAATTTATTATTTTATTAATAATTATATTGTACATAGAATTTCTTTGGAAGTGACGACACTGCCACTATGACTTCAACACTTGTATTAGTTCTTCCATTGTGGTTTCCTTCTACCCTCAGAATAGTCTTAAGATATTATGGGGTCTTCATGAGTCACTTTGATCATCAAAATCCATTTTTCTTCTAGCTATCACAACATGTTACCTTTGTGCTTTTTGTCTTCAAGATGCTTCCTTGGGAAACCTTTCTTTGATAGATATCCTCATCAATGTTTTACAAACGTTATTCAACACCTGTAGGTACATATCACTCATGGAAAGGAGACTTCAGCCCAAAAATCTATTATTTTATCATGCTTCATGAAAAATCTCTATCTGAGAATTAACATTGTGCAAGGGGAAGAAGGAGAGGCCTTCTGGGCGTCGAGAACACTTGCAAGAAACAGGATGGGATTCATTGATCATTGAGGCTATTCCATGCATATCTCTGGAGGAGAAGGAGGCTTGACGGGCACAGGGTGCACTCATAAGAGACAAGGTACAAGGACTGTTCACTGAGGATGCGCTATGTGTTGGGAAGGAAAGTCGGGGATACAAGGAGGGTGCTAGGCACAACCACAATGAATATGGGGAAGAATCACTTCTGATCCAGGTGGATATTGGTGGCCACCCACCTATTCCACCTATACCCCCAGTCAGTTTCATCTGTTTCCTTAATTGTAGCATAGTTTACTATATTTCGCCTTTTTAGGTCTTGAACTTTCGGAGCCGTTTTGAGGCCCTAAACAACGATTTTTTGGGTTAAACGATTATTTCAATTGCAATTGTGTTGACAATTGTAGCCCTCAAATATATCTTTCCAACGACGTATCATATGCATCAAACAGAGATAATATGACCAAGTTACGATCCTGGGAAGTTGGTTGCCCAACTAACCCCAACAGGGCCCATAAACTCTTGGTGTTACATCTCCTCGGGTTAGGGTTTTGGTTGTTTAGGGTTTTCTATTATTTTTCAATAATAAAAAGGCCCTTGAGCCTCATTGTAACTCAGTTCAGAGGCATGTAACCACCACATCTCTTCTCAAAGATAAGCTACCATTGCCTAAGCTAGTCTTATTTCCATTATGTTTGTAAGCATAATTCAGTATTTTTCTATTAATGAAATGAAGTGTTATTTCCGCTGCATCTCTGTATTTATGGTTATATCTATAAATTTTTGTGTTCCTGTTTAAATTCGGATCAACTTCCCACTAAGAGTGTGTATTGTGCTTAATTGGGAGACTAAGGCTTGACTGGCGCAGGGCACAAAGACAAGAAACAACCAAGAGGGTCTTGTTGACTAAGAGTGTGTTGTGCGCTGGAGAGGAAGGAAGGGTTAGGTTTGGCACAGGGAATAGTTCCAAATCACAAGGAGGGTCCCCACTAATCCTTGAGAGTGCAAATTGTGCTCTTTCTAACATAGCAGACAAGCTTGCAAAGTCAAAAAATTGTCCAAGTCTAGAAGGGTGAAGCCTTCAAAAACATGTTGAGTTAGGAGTAAAATCAAGTACGACACATCTCAATTCATCAGTAAAACTTAGAAAAGAACCAATACTAAGAAATATACATCAAAAATCTAGTTTAAAAACAATCTCCAAGTGTAACAGACGAAGTAGGTGTAGTTGTGACCAAAAGTATCATTTTTGTGACAAGAAAATGTACTATGACTCTAAAGTGCATTATTGCTACTCTTGATGTCGAATGACACTTAGAAAGAAACATGGATACTTGAAACATGCATAGAAACGTAAAATGAAACTTGACAACCAAAATAAACCCTTTACATGATAGAAGTTAAGCTCCAAAATTTGAATATAGAAAAATTTTGGAGGGTGTTGTAGCAACAACAAGACTTGGTTGCCATGTTTTTGACGCAATTCAGAATTCATTTATCTCTTGCATGATAATATATTTATGTTTCATCTCTACAAGTGTCTCCTTGAACCTCCCTTGGATGACCTCCTTGAATATCATCTTCCATTTTAGGATGATAACACCCACAAATGAAGTTTACTCATGGAAAGAAAATATTAGTTCCAAAATCACCTATTCTACCTCGTTTTCTCATGTAAGATGTTGATTGTGATGGGACAATATGAAAGCACTGAAATAGAGGCCCTCTTGGGTGTAGTGCTCAAATTCAGGAGGCAAGGGGTAGGCAATTGGGAACTGGAAGTGTGTAGTGCGCAATGTCAATAGAGAGAGGTGAGGCTTTATGTAGTGGGAAAGTTCAGGTGACAGGGTGTCATAGGATTAATCACTAAGGATGAGAAATACACAATGATTGAGGAGGATAATATAGGTATTATACAGGTTGTTACTGCAAGGGATTAAGGATGACCCTACTATCCACTGAGAGTGTGAAATGTGTAACACAAAGAAGGGTTGATCAAGGACTGCGTAGTGGGAAAGTGTAAGCAACAAGGGTTGAGTAATTATGCTTGGAAGATACACAATGTGCAATTAAGGGATCTATCCTCAAGATGGGCATAGTTTTAGGAGATAATGGTATCACCACTAAGGCTTAGGAGTTCATAATTCACTCATCACTTGGTTGAAAGTTAGATATGCTCATAAATTTTGCATGATACAAGGAAAAGGAAAAATTCTAAAATTGACGAAGTGTAAGATAAATAGGATGAGAGATAGATGAAGATCATACAATGGATCCTAAACATGATCACACACTCATACATGATCAAGCACATGAAAAAAAATATGCATAGTACCCAAAACCAACATGTATACATTGAAGCGACAACAAAGCAACACTTATTTCCAAGTATGAAAATTAGAGCGCAAGTCTTTGTGACAGAAGTATCGACTACAATCAAAGGGTGCACTATGCCATGGGAGAGTGTTCAACACACATTCTTATGATATATATCATTAAATACTGCAAAAGTGTGCACTGGATCTTCCTCTAGAAGGTGTGACATGGTGCTCTTAACAATATATGAGAAACCAAGCGAAAGCGACACATGCAAGAGAAAAAGAAACACATGAAAGCAAGCAAAAGAAATAACTCATAAACTTACCCAATTGATGGCACACTTGCAACCACGAGTGAGAGAGTTCTCCTTGTGCTCCAAAAGTGCACAGAGCTCAAAAGTGAAATATGAATGTGAAATAAGCTTTGGACTGGTCTCTTTATATAGGGAGAACAAACATGCAATTAGGGTTAGGATTTGTGAGTGTGCTTAGTGCATGTCAGTAAAATAGGAATCAAGAGTTATTTGATTGCCACTAAGAAGTGTGACAAAATTGAATTGAAGAAGTGTGCTCTCACTATCATCAAGGAGTGTGTAATCACTCTCCACAGAGGATTCCCTTATATTGTTTCTGGGAACTACATAATCACCGTCATTGGGAAATGCGTAATCATTGTTAGAAGGGACTATGCAATGACTATCATTTAAGAGTGTGCAGTGATTTTTAGCAAGGAGTGAGTAATCATTGTTGACACATAGTACACAACACTATCATTATGAACCACCCTTAGCCTATCTTTGAAAGTGTGCTTCTGAAGACATCAAGAGCTAGGCATGTGAAAACAAGTAGTTGCAACACTTAGGATTTTTTTATGAAACCAGCTCACAAAAAGATAGAAAAGATAGATCAATTCCTTAGAAATAAGCCTCTTCGAGGGGGCAACCTCCTTTCCATTACATAAATGAACAATTCTTAGATGATTCAAGTGAAAAAACCTCCTTTCTATATATAGGAGTCTAAGGGGTCACAATATAACCAAAGCCGACCTAACAATAATAATATAAAGGCACAAAAATAACAATAGTGGGATTTTATGGGGCACAATAATAACAATATGGGGACAATAGGGGCACAACAATAACAATAAGGGATACAACGAAAATAGTAATGGGGGAATCACTAGTATTATAGGGACATAACATGCCCCTCTCCTTCAAAAAAGTGTTGTCCTCAATGCTTAAGTAGTTTTAGATGCTTCTGTATAAAATTCGCATCCTCCCATGTGGAATCTTCAATGGGTAATTTCTTCCACTTGATGAGATACTCTGATATTGATCGTTTTCGTAGATGTCGAGTTCTTGTTTCTTTGACTGCTTCAAGTTGCAATATGGATTTTCCTTCCTCATCAAGTTCTGGCAATATTTTCGAATCGGAAGCTTGTCACCTATAACCTTCTTTAAGCATGAAACATGGAAAACTAGGTGCACTCGAGAAGTTGTAGGAAGCTCCAATTTGTAGGCCATAGTACCTATCTTTTGCAACACCTTGTATGGACCATAATACTTTGGTGATAATTTATTATCCTTCTTAGCTTGCTTGAGGGACATTTGTTTATATGGTTGTAGCCGTAGGAATACCCAATCACCTACATCAAAACTTCTTTCACTGCGATGTTGATTTTCCTGCTGTTTCATTCTATTCTGCGCCAAGGTGAGGTTATCCTATAAGAGTTGGAGAAATTGTTGTTGATGCTCGATGTAATCTTCCATTGCTTGAACCTTAGAATTTTCTCTTAAATATGATGTGATGGATGGTGGATGATATCCATAAAGTGCCATAAATGGGGTCATTTTTGTTGCAGTATGGAAGGAAGTGTTATACCACCATTCTGCTAGAGGCAACCATTTGACCCATTATGTATGTTTATCAGATAAAAAGCAACGAAGATATCCTTCCAAACATTTGTTTACTATCTTAGTTTGCCCATCAAATTGAGGATGATAAGTTGAGCTATGAGCTAACTGAGTACCAAGACAAGAAAATAATTTTGTGCAAAAATTTCCAGTGAAAATGGGATCTCTATCACTTACAATAATCTTTGGGTTTCCATGTAGATTTTGAATTGTTTCCATAAATGTAGTAGAAACTGTACTCACTTTAAATGGATGAGATAATTCACAAAAGTGTGCATACTTGATAAGTTTTTCAACTACCACCATGATAACACTCTTTCCTTCAGACTTGGTTAAACCTGTGATAAAATCCATTGAAACGTCCTCCCAACGTTGGCTTGGAATGTATAAAGGTTGTAATAGTCATGGGGTCTTAATTGTTTCAACTTTATTTTGTTGACAAACCAAACATTCCGCCACAAAATTTTGAATATCCGATTTAAGGCCATCCCAAAAAAAATACTTCTTAACCCTATGGTAGGTTTCTAGAAATCCTGAGTGCCCTCCTAAGGGAGAGGTGTGCAATTCCCTAAGAATATTTTGTTTGAGTTGGGAATTCTTACATAGGTATAACTAATCCTTGTACCATAACGAATCATTTTTCCAGCTAAACGTATCAGATGTACTGAGATCTTCTTGTATCGTTTGAATGAGAGCCCACACTTCCTTGTCATTCTTCCATTCATCCCTTGCTTCATTTATCCAATCTCGTTGGATAGTAGAAATGGCTCAAAGAAATGCTTCCATATCCTCATCCTTTCTTGAGAGTGCATCTGCCAACATTTTTCTTCCCTTTTTTGTAGATGATTTCAAAGTCATAACCCAACATCTTTGTGACCCATTTTTGCTACTCTTCTAAAGATAATCTTGTTCTAAAAAGTATTTAATACTATCATGATCCGTTTTTACCTTGAAGTGTATCCCATTAGGTGGGGTTGCCATTTCTTAAGTGCATGTAGTATTGCCAACATTTCCTTCTCATAAATAGCTTTGTGTAAATAATTTCCTTTGATTGGATGACTTTCAAAAGAAATGGGCCTTTCTTCTTGCATTAAAACAGCACCAATTCCATTTCCTAAGGCGTCACATTCCACAATAAAGGTTTTTGTGAAGTTAGGTGTAGCTAATACTGGTGCTTGGCACATTGCCTCTTTAAGATGTTCAAAGGCCTTCGTTGCTTTTGGAGTCCATGAAAATGCATCTTTCTTCAATAATGTTGTATAGAGGTGCTACTATTCTCCCATAATTCTTAAGAAACTTGCGATAATACCCTATCAACCCGAGAAATCCTCATAGATACTTTATGGATGTGGGGATTTTCCATTCCTTAATGGTTTTAATTTTGCTAAGGTCTACCTTAACACCTTCATGAGATACAATAAGACCTAGATATTCCACCTCTTGTACTCCAAAGAAACATTTGGATATTTTTGCATATAATTGTTTCTCCTCCAATAGTTTGAGCACCATGTCAACATGTTGGACATGATCCTTCCAAGACTTGTTGTAGATTAGTATATCATCAGAAATAACTACAAATTTTCTAAGGAAAGGTTTGAAAATGTAATTCATCAAACCTTGAAATGTAGAAGGTGCATTAGTAAGGCCAAAAGGCATGACCAAAAATTCATAATGACCCTCATGAGTTCTAAATGTTGTTTTTGGAATGTCTTCAGTCTTCATTCTAATTTGATGATATCCTGAATGAAGATCCAACTTGGTGAAGTAAATTGATCCATGCAATTTATCCAATAATTCATCAATGACAGGAATGGGAAATATATCTTTAATAGTGAGCTTGTTGAGCTCCCTATAATCTGGACACATGTGCCATGATCCATCCCTTTTGTGAACCAATACTACTAGAGTAGAGAAAGAACTTTGACTGGGTTGAATTATACCAGCCTCTAGCATTTATGCAACCATATGTTCAATTTCACTCTTTTGGACATAGGTATATCTTTAAGGCATGATGTTTGGAGGAACACTTCTTGGAATCAAATTAATAGCATGATCATGATCATGAATAGGTGGGAGGCCTTTGGGAGCCTCAAATACCTTGGAATGATTGTCCAAGACTTTTTGGAGATCTCAAGAAATGGATGATTTTGATGTGGGAACCTCTAGTGAACATAATTGTTCAATTATGCCTCGTTGTTCTTTCCTTAGAAGCTTTGTCATTCCTTTAGAGTTGATTATCTTTCCTGGTTTCCCTACGATACCCCTTAATTCAACTTCCTTTCCTTCTAAAGTTAATTTCATGAAAATTTCTTGAAAATTAAAAGCTATTGTACCCAAGGATTGTATCCATTGGACTCCTAGTACAACATCAGCACCACCCATTGGAATGGAAAGCATTGGGCTATTTAATACATATTCTCTTGTGGATAACTTGATATTATGGCACTTTCCTGAGCAATTTATGGTTCCTCCACTTGCAACCATCACTTGATACTTAAGTGCCGGATATAGGAAGCAATTCAATTCCTTGGCTATCTTACAATGAATAAAATTATGGGTACTTCCCGAATCAATCAACACTATTACCTTTTTTTCTTGATATGCCCTTCTATCTTAGTAGTTTGAGAAGTGGTAATTCCAACCAATGCATTACAAGATATGGTAGGATTCATTTCTTCTTTTTCTAGGGTTTGTTCCTAGTGTATATCCTCTTCTTTTGACGTTTCTTGTTCCTTTTCTTCCTCCTCTTCACAATCTATGTAAAATAATTTCTTCTCAGCACACTTATGACCTTTAGTGTATTTTCTATCACAACTGTAACAAAGCCCTTTTTCTCTTTTTTCTTCCAATTGTTGTGGTGTCAACCTTGTAGGTTATGGATGGCTAGGGGCAGCAACACTTCCATATTTATGATTGTGAGTGGTAGGCTTCCTTGTTGCCATAATTTTTCTTTCCATTTTTCTTGCCAACCTAAATGCCTTCTCCAATTAATCTAGTTCCCAAAGGCAAAACTCATGTTGGATGTTATCATTTAAAGTCCCTATGAACACATCAATCCTATGCTCCTCTGGAATATCTTTTACCCTTATATTCAATTTTTGGAAGTCCTCAATGTGCTCCATCATTGAACCCTTTTGTTTGAGATTTACCAATTGGCTAAAAAAAGTGTTGCTTTTTGTATCCTCATAATGTGCTATCATTTCATCTGTAAAAATAGCCCAAGTGAAAATTTGCTTACGAGAGCAAAGCCATCAATACTATACAAGCTTATTTGGTTCCAAATATAAAGTTGCAATGTGTACCTTTTGTGTGTTTTTCACATTATGGAGATTGAAAAATTGCTCCATTTGTAGTATCCATGTTCTAGGATCCTTGCCATCAAACTTCCTCATATCGATCTTTGGAACATGGTGGTTCTTCGATCCAACGTTAGAGTCTATGAAATCATGATTAACATTTATTTTTTTCTCATCATGAGTTTCCTTTACTACCCTTTCGCCATTAGTAATAATTTATTGTAGAAACTTTGTCAAATATGTCTTCAAATATTCCATGCCTTTCTTTAAATCATCCATCTTAGCTTCCACGCCATCCATCTTAGCTTCCATGTCGTCCATCTTAGCTTCCACGTCATTCATATTAGCTTCTACACCTTTCTTTAAACCATCTATCTTAGCTTATGTTACTTTTTGTGCGAGTGAAATTTGTTGCACTTGGTCTCATAATTTTGATATATCATGTTGTATTTATTCCTCTTCTTCATGAGTCATGCTAGAGCTTTCAAGTTTCTTACTAGGTGTTTCCATTTTCTTTCTTCAGGGCATCAATTATCGATAATAATGCTTCACTATTCCCTTTTAATTCCTTCAAACTAATTTTTCAAACCAAGTTTTGCAAAAATTTTAAAAAAACTACACATTGTTTTCCACTTTGTAGGAGCTCAATATTGAATCTGATATATCTCTATAATTATGGATCTCCAAGGTCTAAAATTTCTTCCTGCAATAACCCTTTGAGAAATCTTTCTAACCCCACAGGTTTGATCAATATTGGATTCTCCGATGAAGATTTATGCCAAATCTCCCACGATGGCATGAGTATATACTGGTTCAGTAGAGCGAACTTGTACGACATGCCGCAGGTCACTATTTCAACATTAGGTTTTGAAACTGATACCCCAAAAACTACAATCTGTCTTCTTTCTATAACTTCTTATGGAAATGCAATATGATGCTCAGAGCGAAAGTTATGACGATTTTCCCAAGGTCACTTGTTTAGGATGTAATTCGGGAGTCTACAAAAACCCTAACTTCCTCAGATCATATATCCGGAAATATAGCGAGACAAGATCTAAAATTTGAGCTCGAGGTTTAGAACAATTTCTTCTCAAATGGGTTTGTTTTTTAGTTTCTGAAAATTCGTAGAAGAAAAGGTATAACAAAAATTCCATGATGACTTGTTTAAGATTAAATTCTGGAGCTTGCAAAAACCGTAGAATCCAAAGCTCTGATACCAAATGTTATGAAACCAGCTCACAAAATGATAGAAAAGATAGATCAATGCCTTAGAAATAAGCCTCTTCACGGGGGAAACCTCTTTTACATTACACAAATGAACAATTCTTAGATGATTCAAATGACAAAACCTCCTTTCTATATATAGGAGTCTAAGGGGTCACAATATAACCAAAGTCGACCTAACAATAATAATATAAAGGCACAAAAATAACAATAGTGGGATTCTATGGGGCACAATAATAACAATATGGGGACAATAGGGGCACAACAATAACAATAAGGGATACAATGACAATAGTAATGGGGGAATCACTAGTATTATAGGGATAAGAGATTTCTAAAGGAAGACTTGAACACGTATACAGCATGATCGAGCATGACATTAATGGCTTCAAATGAAATATGACATGATCATAAAGGGGCTCCAAAATTTGAATGTAGGAAAAATTTTTGGACAGGGGTTGTAGAAGCTACAACATAAGGATAGCAGGGGGTTGTGCTACTATGTATGATGTACATTAATTTCAAAGCAATTGTATTAATAGTGTGCATTTATTTTAGTGTAAGCACAAAAGAAATATTTATGATATGCACTGATTTTTGTGTTATAGTAATTCAATCATAAATAAAATACTTGAATTTTTAGCTTACCTAAAATGTTTGCTTCTTGAAACTGTAAAATATTTGTAATTGACTAAATTCTTATTATTCCCATTTTCCATCATTCAACATTGTTAGTCACATTGCATTCAAATGAGGCAATAGAAAAAAAATACCATTGAAAATTACTTGGGGTTTAACACTCCATAAGTCGCAATGATTGACTTTAGAGAAATCTTCTATTAATATTGGAGAGCAAGAGAGATAAGGTATGAAGTTTACGACAATATCTCGAGTTAAATATTTGAATGGTCTATGATTTCAACTACCATTTCCATATGATCGATATGAAAGATGGCACAACTAATAGGTGTAACAATAAGAACGATAGAATAAAATAATTTGAGATTGATCACGATGAAGACTATTTGTAATTGGCTACATTCTTATTATTCACATTTTCTATCATTTAATAATCTTTTCATTGTCACTTTACATTGAAAATAATATTAAAGAAAGAGCTAAAATCAAAATTATGTGTGATAATGCATGACCAAAACCAACCTATATCCATATTAACCCCATATCTATCAAGCTTCGATGATGCCAACAAAATTTACTAATTCCAATAATATGGTAGATCTATGCTTCTTCAACCCAACTTTGTGGAATCCACACACACGCACACACACACCAACATATACATATATATGGCCACATAAATAACTTATGAACTAAGGAGGAGAGGAACTACCTTTTCAAATATCATTGGGCTTAAGATTTTACATACCATATATATGTGCACAGGCTAGTTAAACCTTAGCTCCTACACTTCATATGAAGACCACACACCCATGTTCGTGACCACAACTTCAGCCCCCGTGTTTTCATTGATGCAAAATCTATTATGTAACCAAATCAAAATAACATAGAAACATAAGGAAAGATAGATCAATGTTTAGATAATAATCCACTTCGAGGGGGATACCTCCCTTTACATCACATAAATGAACAATTCTAGGATGATTCAAATTACAAGGCCTCCTTGTTATATATTGGAGTCTAAAGGGTCAAAATATAATTAGGGCCCACATAATAATAATAATGCAAGGGCACAACAATAACAATATGGGGGCTAAACTAGTATTATAGGGACTTAGCATGCCCCTCTTGTTCAAAAAAATGTTTTCCTCAACACCTGAGTAGTTCTCAATGCCTTTGTATAAAATACTCATCCTCCCATGTGGAATATGTTATGCTCCTATACCAATAGGTGTCATATTTCATGATTGACTTGATGAGCTCTGTAATATGTTCATACCTTTCTTGTTGCAAAGGTTTTCCATATTCTCAAAAAATCAAAAAATTTAAAAAATGTAAAGAGGGTATACCCTAAAAGAAAAATCAAAGGGTAAAAAGAATAAAATGGTCGAAAAAATGAGAATAAATGAACCCCAAACAAAAATAGACAAGGAAAGTGTGCAAGTCTAAATGTCACTAATATTTCATTTTCTGTAATAAGTAATTGTGTGCAGCTTGTCATTTATGCCACAATTGATGAAGAGTCAAACTGTTCAAACTTAGCTCATTCATTTTTCAATTTCATGTTGTAGAAATAGAGAATAAATATATGACCAAACAATGTAATATTGGCAGATAAGTAGATAGGTAGAGTGAATAAAAAGAAGCTCAACAGTTAAATCTGAGCCCTTGGATGTAATAAGTGCAGACGTAGGTAGGCTTGCTATGTAAAAGAAAGAGTGTGATAAGGGTTTGCCAGTCTAAGTGCACCCTAATAAAGAAGAAAAAATGTCAAGCTAAAGTAGGTAGGGTAGGTAGATGATGTTGCAAAATGATACTTGTGATGAAAAATGCTTCTAAATGTGTTGATCTTTACTTTTCTCACCAGTGCAAGGCATACATTATACTTGATGCAGTTCAAGCAGAACAAGGTTAAATAACTAATTCCCCTTTACATTTTCCCCTAAAGATTTCACTAATTCCCCCTAAAAGTATTAAGGATTTTGAAAATCAAAGGGGCTCAGAGCATTTCTCTAACTTCTGGAGGGACCGGACCCTTGGCCCAATGATCTAAAAGCCTAAGTACTCAGAAATCATCCATCCATCATTCATTTCATTTCATAAATTTTACCTAAGTAAAAAAAACCTTTTTTACTTAGGAAATGCATAATATCACTTGAAAAACCCCTTTTCCCACTTTAGCCTAAGCTTTAAATATAAATGTCCAAGATTTTAACTTGGCGCTTATCGTTTTGGTTTCATATTAACTTTAACAATTATTATATAAATCTCGAAGAAATGTTAACCCTTCCCGTATTAGTTAATTATACATAAAACCCCAAATTTTAATATAATCCTGCCCCGATGGTATACAACCATTATATAGTTTAAAAGGGGATTAATGAATTAACCCGTAATTCATTAATAACTCTAACTTCCCGCTGCGCAAAGGGATTAATTAACCATTTGGGTTAATTAATAACCTACCCATCAACCAATAAAATTGGCCCCGATACAATTAAACCATGTTTTATTGTGTCGGGCCCCGCTGTATAAACTCCCACCATCTCCATAGCCCGTCAGGCGTCCGATCATTGCATCCCATCCAACGGTTGACGACGATATCGCGACGACCCATCCCACCTTGTTTTAACCTGTGATCGCCCGACGGTTTTCTGTCGTACCCCGACCATGCATCGCCCTCTCCATGTGTTCGCTCACCCTCTCTTCAAAACTGCCTAGCCCTAAAAGCGATGCGACGCTTACCGCTTACCACCCTTCCGCATAATGACAACACGTCCCATCACACTGACTTCATCCGCCTAATAAATGCCAATAAGTCCCGCCAAACCAAATTTCGTTAAATAAATGATAAAAACGTCATTTTCCCCATTATCCTCTGTGAACTGTTCTCCATGCAAAATAATGTTCAGTCGACTGTCCGAGCATTCGGCCCGCCACCCAGCCAAGAAAACTTCAGCATCGTACTCCGCAGTCCGTCATTCAACCTGAAAGTACACAGTTTACCTATTTAATCCAGTTATTTATTCATTTTGCCCTGTAACCCTGCAATTTCTGTTTTCCACTGACAATTCTACTAGCGAAAGCCAAAATTCAAGGTAAAAACAGTTAGTAATTGCCATAAAAAGACCCTAATCCTGCTGTTTGGTCAATTTTTCCCCACAAAGCCCCCAATTCCAGTTTGAATACATAAGAACCAAACATGGAAATTCCTATAGCCCTGAATGTCGCACCCATTAATGCTCCTCACAAGGACTTAGATTATATGCCTCTTACAGATAAATATTTCCAAATAAAAGACTTATCTAGTGATAGGAACCATCTTCAGGCCTTCTGCCAAGTCAGAGAAAGCTATCTAAACAAGTTTGACATCCTTGGACTGTGGGAATCTAATCTTCCCATGTATTTCCTCCCCTGAGTCCGTGTTTTCCCAGAAATAATTCATCATTGTTGTGCCAACTATGACCCTGTCCATAAAGTAGTTATGTCCCCATCCCAAACTGTTCTTTTTCCCATGACTGCTAAGTCCATTAATGAAATGGTACAGTTCCACTCCACTAAGCCCCTTGCTCCTCTTTCCATGGGTTATCTACTCGAAAAAGCATCTTAATTTCCCACATCAGAGATAAACCGTATTGCTCAAACGTTCATGCTACCAAAGCACCAACCCAAAGGTCCACCTCCTTATCTGCAGACTTTTTTCACTGACACTGGCAGACTCATTGTTGAAATGATATCCCTGATCATGGGATTCAATTCCAGTGAATATGTTCATGACATCACCTTAGTTTTAACATCAACCTTTACTCCAGGACAGCCCCCTACTATCAGATATGACTATGCCACTTTCATTGCCAACAAAATCCATGATCAATTCATAAGTATGGAGAAGGAAGGAGTCTTCAAATATACATCTTTTATATACCATATTTTGTTGTATCATCAGCCAGACAACTTTTCTTTCCCCGTCAAGGAATTGGAATCAAAAGGAAATCGAAGGTCTGTGATCTTTTGGAGTTCCATCTTTCATAAAACCAGTGAGTCCCCTTACACTTATGATGAGTTCATTGACTGGTTTGTACATCCAGCAAACACTTTATTGATAGGAGTTCCCCCTCCTAGGATCACTAGTGACATGAAGAAGATTTTTCAGCTCTCTAAATAGTACAGGATAGGAGACTAGTACCTATATCAAAATCACACAGAGATCAGAATGTATGGGTGTGAACTTTTCCCTTTCAAGTTACCTACATATGTGCCCATGAGATTGTTTGCACTATAATATTTTAGATAGCTTATAAATGCAGACTCAGTCCATTTTTGAAGCACAAAGAAAAAGGCTCAGCTAATAATCAAGAACCAGTTAGGCCCTTTTGTCATCAATTCTAGGGATGCTTGGGAAGAAGCTGAAAAGATTTTACAAGACCACCTTAGATTGAAGAAAAGTTTTTGGTGGGTGCCATATGACCCAAATAGTTTCATGTGTGACAGAAGGACAAAAAACAGGCTATTAGTTTATACACATCATAGGATCCCAGAAATTGAACAGTTTTCAAATCGGGATGAATGGGTAGAAGGGACCCTAGTAGAAGAGATTAGTGAAAAGGAAAAGATGGAAAATGTTATGAGAGATCTTGAGAAAACCCTTGACCTGGATTCTTTTGGGCATGTATTTTTCAAGATATCTCAAGGTCCAGAAAGGGGGGCATCCACTGTTGGAACTTCTCAACAGCCTCCACCGGAAGTCAACATACCAGCCACAGGCACACCTAAAGGGAAGGAAGTAGAGACCACAGAATAGCCCACAATGACAAATCAACCTAGAAAGTCCAAAGAACAGGGTCAAATACCAACTCCTCCACCTCAAAATAAAGCAGCAAAAATTCCGGCTTTGCAAACTCCTCTAAATGAGGAAAGAAACAAAAAGAGGGACAAAGAAACCACCACACCTATCAGTGGACCTATGGAATAGCCTGAGGCTAAAAGACAAAGATTGAATCCTCTGTCAGAAGAGGAAATGATGAAAGAAACTATAGACAGCCACATAGAAGAAAGGGTGGTGAGCCAACAAACTTCTCCATTGGCAGAAACATCTCTTAGCTCACAGAAGCAAGAACTAGAAAAGCAACACAGTGCAGAAGTATCATCCACCAGGCCACAAAGCAAACAGGCATCAAAAATTAAGAAGACATTTACAGAGATAAAAGCCAGGAATGATCCAGTAAGGCTTCAAATTTATAATCAATATCTGAAGATGGCCCCCTCAAACTAGTAGAGATTGATGTCAACTTATGATATTAAAGAAGGCAAGATGTTAATGAGTTATTTAAGCCAAAGGTGCAACTACTTCAGTGAACAGCAGATTACATCAGAACAAATTTGGAGGTCCTAGCCAAATATATTCATCCTATGGACCAAATTGAACTTCACAAGCAAACTGGGGAAACGATTTATTCCACACTAGCTGACAAAGAAATGATGGCCCACAAGATACAAAATTCCTTGGATAATACATCTGCTCAACTTCACTTGGAAAAAGCCTCCTCACTAGCCAAGGATAACAGAATCAAATCTTTAGAAGAAATCATCATTAGATTGGGACATGATCCCAAATATGCTAAAGGCATACAGCTCTAATCAAGAAGAAAGAAGAGGACATTGATGCCCTGAGGAAACAGCTGAAGCTACCCCCTTCAAGGCATCCTCAGACAGTAGAAGTTGTACAAAAAAAATTAGAAGAAGATATGATGGAACTGCTCCTGAAAATTAATGAAAGATTGAATGATACAGAGCAGGCATTAGAGAAGGCACTCAACAAAAAGCAGGGAGAGTCGACCTCTCAGCCTCCTGAAGTAACTCCCATAGTCTCAACAACAGTCCCTTCTGCACTTGGAACAGTAGTAGCTCCAAATGTCCCAACAGCCACAACAGAGGCAATCACAGGTACATCAACAGCAGGAACAACATCAGGTAGCAGCACTAATTTAAGCACAGAAGAGCTCATCAAGGCCATGGATGAACTGAAATTACAAGTTACTAAATTAAAACAAGCAAAAGAAAAATTGGCCAATATAGAAAAGAAGTATGATGCTTCAAAAATAAGTATTGCAGAAAAAACTAGGGAGATTAAAGCCTTAGAAAAGAAAGTTAAAGCATTAGAACAAGAGCTCACTTTTGATAAGCCCCTGGCAGAGATCAAGAAAATCCTTTGGGCCAACATCATTCAATCTATAAATGATGTGTGGGCATCTATCCAAGTGATTTATGAACAGATTGATTTAGTGAAAGCAGCACATGTAGAAATTCAAGGAACAAGAGAAAAGTTAGGACAAATGCCTGAACAAGCCAACAGGCTAATACATTTGCTGAATAACAGAAACAGGGAACAACTGGAAGCACTTGGCATCCCAAACAGGACTAACGCTATTTTGGAAATCAAAAGGGTGCTAACTAAAATAACTTTGATGCAAAATCTAGAAAGAAGATGTCAAGATATGCAGGTGGAAATAAATTTTTTTATGGAGAAGTTCACAGTTTTGCAAAATAAAGGGCTACCAAGTCCTTTGGCCATCAATGACAGGTTAATGAAGCACATTGTGTATGTAGATAAATTGAATAATTATGCTGGAGATCAAGTTAATTCATCAACAAGTGCATCAAGGACACAGACACTCCCCATAGGCCGAGTTCTCTGTGACAA
Source organism: Pinus tabuliformis (assembly GCA_031772625.1). NCBI lineage: Eukaryota > Viridiplantae > Streptophyta > Pinopsida > Pinales > Pinaceae > Pinus > Pinus tabuliformis. The sequence goes on along the minus strand of CM062809.1, from coordinate 726,396,488 downwards.
CTTGGAGAACTTATTTTATATTGAGCACGAGGTAAAGCACTTGTTTCAACTCCAACCTAATTTTTTCAGATATACAGAAACTGATGAGACTCTGAGGAAACTTTAGAAACACAGATTGCCAGAGCAAAAATGGTAGGAAGACATATTGAGAATTTTGTAAATTTACTTTTGGTAAAATGTAAATTTTCACTTTTACCATAGCAAGATGAACAAAGATGAAGAGGGGTCAAACAGGTCGAAGTGTATCAGAACAGGTGAAAATTATTGGTCAAAACAAGGCAGCCAGCACAGAGTTACTAAAGAGGATAGCAGCGAGCCAAATACAACAGCCCGCCTCTAGCACATTCAGTGAGAATAGGAAAAACACATCAGTAGTTCACTTTCCTCCTATCTTCGAGACTAGTTGTCTCTATTTTTCTGTAAAAATAATTAGTCACCACTAGAATATATCTCACTCTGTTATGAGATATTTTTGTAAAGCTTTTTTGTATAAATACCCCCTCAATTGGAGTATTGAGGGTGGATTCTTAGACATTGTTGTAACATTGACTATTTTGGAATAAAGTGTTGTTTGGACCAACTTTGTGGCTTGATGGATGAAGAATTGGAGCTAAGGACTTTTCTCAGAATTCCTGAATCAAACACCAGATCAATAAGTTCATCTATACCTTTTGTCTTAAAGTTTCCTTGTTTAAAATATCATCTATGTTTCACCTCTGAATGATAAACGAAAAAGAATAACTCAGAATTTGCTTAATTGCACTCTGTTTTCAATCATTATTCTCTCAATATTTTCTTCTGAACTAGTATAAACAACGAATTCTTGATTGCTCATGTTTCTGAGTTTTTCATTTTAATCATTTAGTGAAGAATTCTTAATTGCTCTTTACTGATGGTTAATCATATTCTACTCATCTAAAGTATGTTAAAGGATTCTTAGCTGCCCTTTAACCCTTTAAGCCCATTCCATCTTTCAGTCTCTAATTGTTCCTTGTTTGACTACTTTGCTCTATTAAACCATCCTTTGTGAAAAATCCAATTCCAGTTAAGCCATTTGCTTTGACTCCATCAGCCCAATGGACTAAGATACTCAGTCTTACCCCTTTGCTATTGAATCTCACCACCCAAACTCAAACAAAACCCCAAACTTCACAACTAGCCTAATATATTTTAAAAACCAAGCTAAATCATAAAGAGAGAGCCCTCTCTGAGTGCAGATTGGCTAGAATCTGTACTTAAAAGTTGGTTTGTGGTTACCTCGGACCCCTTTCCTCTTCCCAACAACTTCTAGGAAAATCTGAGTGATAACAGAATCTTCAGTGGGTAAGTTCTTCCACTTAATGAGATATTTTGTAATTGATTGATTCCATAGCTACCCGATTCTTGTTTTTGTGATTTCTTCAGGCTCCAATATGATTTTTTCTTCCTCATCAAATTCTAGAAATATAGTTTGAATTGGTTGTGTTATCCATGATAACTCACTAAAATAAATTTTAGTTTTATTAGTCAAGGTTTTCCACCACTAATCTTTTCATCTATCTGTTGTTTTTCTCAAAGAGGTTGTTGTCCTTTATATTTGGAGATTAATGAGGAAGAACATGCCCATTCTATTTGTTTTGGAAAAATTCCCATGTTCCCATATTCTCATCCCATTACACCAATTCCTACTTTAGCCATGTTTCCCATTCCTACTTTAGTCGTGTTCCCCTTTGTATATTTTATTATCATAAACCATGTCGAAAGACCCTTTTTAATATATAACTATCACATATATTAAAAAGTCCCAAACATAAAACCTGCACTACCCCCGATGCAATAAACTGGAACCCACTCCCGGACGCGAAATGGCATAAAACGCAATATAATAAGATGTCGAGTCCACCCATGGTTAAAAATCACACAATTTCACACCCACGATTGCAATCAACCTTCCATCCGATGGCTCTAAGGCCTTTTCATCCCCCCTCGCCCCCACTATGTTTCTCTTTATCGGTAAGGGGAGGGGTCGGAAAATTGGTTTCCCCGCTACTACATGTCCTCCCCTTGTCATTTCGCACCCCCTCCCCCCAACAATACCATAAACCACTTCAACCCCCTTCCAAAAATGGTTTTCCCTGCTCCTGCCATAACCCACAATCTTAGTTATGTCACCCTCCACTTCTACTTCATCGCCACTCCCCTACTATCACGTAGCTCCTTCCTATCACTTCCCACCGATGATCCCGACCCCACCTTCATGTCATCTCCCAGCACCCATCCACAAAGCGCCAACCCATCCATGGGTGTCCACTCTCGTCCCGATAGTATGTTCATTCCCTCCAATCCCCAGGTTCCATGTGACCCATCTTGCATGAATAGTTCTAAGAGAAGTGGCCCTCCTGCTTTCCTTCGTAAACACAGACCACAATGGGATTTCCAGATTGATCAATGGCCCAAATCAACAAACGCTTTCGCTCTGTGAGACAACAAGAGTGTTTTTTGGCATTTCTTTAGCAGCATGGTCATCAAAGAGGACAGTGACAAAAGAGGACAACAAAGGTAATTTCGGCAAATATCCAATGACATGGTCATGAAAGAGACAACAAGAAAATAGGGAAAAGACACAGTGGAACAGTAATGGCACTTTCAAACACATTTAAAATAGAAAATGTGACACCTATCAGTAGGATAAACAATATTTCTCATTTAAAAGCCCATAAACAATGTAGTAGAATTCGAAAGGTCGTATGCTCTGAATTTCCACAAATACAATGCCAACACTACAACAATTTTATTTCCCTGAAAAATTGTAATTGTTAGATAGGCTCTATTCATATGACTTCCATTTGTATTCGAATTCTATTGTAATAGAAATCTTGACGAAGTCTCAAAGTTTTATTAATCAAATAGGAACAGGTCTCTAGAACAATGGATTGAATTAGGCCGAGGTGGCAAGATATGTAAAGAGATATTTCTTTATAAATATGTAGATTTTTGACTTTGCACAGGGGGATCGATGATGTGATAACCACTATTATATTGTTTTCAATTACTAGAAAATACAGTTTGCAGAAATTATGTTTTAACCTAAGATTCATTATGGTTTCAGTCCCATCCTGTCATGTTCTTTTGTTTTTATTAGTTTTCACAGTTTGTTGATTACTTGGAAATTTGTTAAACATCTCCAACTTCCTTCAATTTCTTGTGATTACTGTAAATGTCCTTATCCACCTTAGTAAACCAAATATGCCTTAGTTTCCATAAAATAATGTTGTTTATTTCTTTTTACTGACTCCATGCTCAATGGTGGTTGCCCTCACACTCCTTCACCTGGAAAATCAAATAGAAAACCAGAGTTAGCCATCTGCATTCTTAAAAATATTGAGAGAGCCCTCTCATATTGGAAGGGCTAACTTCTAATTAAAATCTGGTTTGAAAGAGTTACACCGGGTTGAAAGGTTGACACAGCCCAACCTGCTCCAGCCCAGTTATAATAGGGTGCTTGTCACCAATAATCTTTTTTAAGCATGAAACATGAAAATTTGGGTGTACTTACAAATATGCAAGCAACTCCAATTTGTATGCAATAGTACCAATCCTTTGTAGCACCTTGTAAGAGCCATCGTACTTGGGTGGTAATTTATTATTCTTCTTAGCTTGCTCAAGGGACCTTTGTTTGTATGGCTGTATCCATAAAAATATCCAATTGCCCACTTCAATTTTTTTTTTCACTATGATGTTGATCTGCTTGTTATTTCATCTGATTATGTGCCAGTGTTAGATTATCCTTTAAGAGTTAGAGAACTTGTTGTTGATGCTTAATGTGATATTCCACTTCTTGAAAATTAGAATTCTCTTAAATATGAAGTGATGGACAGTGGATGATATCCATAAAGTTCCATAAATGAGATCATTTTTGTTGTGGTACAAAAGGAAGCATTATACCACCATTCTACCAGAGGTAGCCACTTGACCTATTGTGTTTTTTTTTATCATATACAAAGCAATGAATATATCTTTCCAAAGATGTGTTCACTATCTCATTTTTCCCTTCAAATTGAGGATGATAAAATGAGCTATGAGCTAATTGAGTACCAAGACAAGGAAATAATCATGTAAACAAATTTCTAGTGAAAATGGGATATCTATCACCTACAATAATATTTGGGTTTCCAAGTAGCTTTTGAACTGATTCCACAAATGTACTAGTGACTGTACCGACTTTAAAAGGATGAGATAGTGCACAACAGTGTGCATAATTGGTAAGTATATCATCTACCACCATGATGACACATTTTCCTTCGGAATTGGGTAGACTTACGGTAAAATCCATTGGGAACTCCTCCTAATGCTCACTTGGAATGAGTAACGATTGTAAAAAGACCTGGGTTCTTAATTGTCTCAACTTTATTTTATTGGAAAGCCAAACATTTTACCACAAATTTTTGAATATCTAATTTAAGGGCATCCCAAAAAAATCCTTCTTGGCATTGTGGTAAATTTTTAAAAATCCCGAGTTCCCTCCAATATGAGAGGTGCATAATTCCAAAAGAATATTTTGTTTTAGTTGGTATTTCTTACATAGATATAAGTGATATTTGTAACACAATGAATCATTTTTCTAGATAAATGTATCAGATGCACTAGGATCTTTTTGCAACTTTTGAATGAGTGTCCACACCTCTTCACCATTCTTCCATTCTTTCCTTACTTTGGTTATCAATCAAGTTGGATAATAGAAATGGCATAGAGAAATGCCCCCACATCTTCATCCCTTCTTGAAAATGCATCTACAATAACATTTTGCTTCCATTTTCGTAGATAATTTCAAAGTCATAACCCAAAATCTTTGTGATCAATTTTTTCGTCTCTTCTAAAGATAATGTTTGTTCCAAGAAGTATTTAATACTACCATGATCTTTTTTTACCTTGAAGCATCTTCCCATTAGGTAAGAACACCATTACTTCAGGGCATGTAGTATTTCCAACATTTCCTTCTCATAAATAGGTTTGTGTAAATTCTTTCCCTTGATTGGATGACTTTCAGAAGTAATGGGTCTTCCTTCTTGTATTAAAACAACACTAATGTAATTTCTTAAGGCAACATATTCCATAGTAAATGTTTTTTTGAAGTTTGGTGTAGCTAAGACTGGAACTCAGCACATTTCCTCTCTAAGATGTTTAAAGGCTTTAGTTGCTCAGTGGAGTCCAAAAAATTCATCTTTCTTTAGTAATTTTGTTAGAGGTGTTATTATTTTCCCATAATTCTTAACAAACTTGCGATAATACCCTGTCAACCCGAGAAATCCTCGAATATTCCTTAAGGTTGTGGGGATTTTCAATTCCTTCATGGATTTAACTTTGTTATGGTCTACTTTAACACCCTCATGAGATACAATACGACCCAAATATTCCACTTCTTGTACCCCAAAGAAACATTTGGAGCATTTTTCATGCAATTGTTTCTCCTAAAATAGTTTGAGCACCCTCTCAATATGTTGAACATGATATTTCCAAGACTTGTTGTAGATTATTATATCATCAAAAAATATTAACACAGGTTTTCTAAGGAAGGGATTGAAAGTGGAATTCATCAAACCTTGAAATGCGGAAGCTGCAATAGTAAGGCAAAAAGGCATGACCAAAAATTCATAATGGCCTTCATGAGTTCTAAATTTTGCTTTAGAATGTATTTTGTCTTCATTCTAATTTAATGACATCCTGAATGAAGATTCAACTTGGTGAATTAAATGGTTCCACGTAGTTATTCATCAATGACAAGAGTGGGAAATTTATCTTTAATAGTGAGCTTGTTGAGCTCTCTATAATCTGGACACATCCATCCTTCTTGTGTACCAATACTACTGGATAAGAGAAAGAACTTTGGATAGGATGAATTATATCTGCCTCTAGAATTTGTGCAAACCATATCTTAATTTTCACTCTTTTGGGCACATAGATATCTATGAGGTCTGATCTTTGGAGGAATACTTCCTAGAATCAAGTGAATAGCATGCTCATGATCTAGAATAGGTAGGTGACCTTTGGGAGTCTCAAATACCTTGGAATGATTATGGAGGACTCTTCGGAAATATTGAGAAATGAATGACTTATATGTTTGAACATCTAGTGAGCATAATTGTTCAAATACCCCTCATTATTCCTTATTAAAAATATTTTTCATGCCATTAGAGCTAATTCTTCCCATGTTTCGCTAAGATTCCCCTTAATTCAATTTCCTTTCCTTCCCAAAAAAAATTCAGGAAAAGTTATTGAAAATTAAAATCTGTCATCCTCAAATATTATAACCATTGGACTCCCAAGACAACATCAACGCCACCCATTGGAATTACAAGCACTAGACTATTCAATCAATATTCCCCCATGGTTAGATTGATATTATGGCACTTTCCTAATCAATTTATAGTTCCTCCATCTACAACCATCAATTGAAAGTCTAGTGTTGGATATAGAAAGAAATTCAAATCCCTATTTATCTTACAATGAATAAAATTAGGTGTACCACCCGAATCAATTAGCACTATAACCTTTTTCTTCTTGATATATCCTTCTATCTTGAGAGTTTTAGGAGTGGTAATTCTCACCAATGCATTAGGAGATATAGTCAGATTTATTTCTTCTTTTCTAACCCATGGGGTTGTTTCCTAGTGGATATCTTCTTCTTTTTATGTTTATCGTTCCTTTTCTTCCTCCTCTTCACAATCTATGTAAAATTATCTCTTCTCGGAACACTTATGACCTTTAGTGTATTTTCTACCACAACTATAATAAATCCCTTTTTATATTTTTTCCTCTGCATGTTTTGGTGTTAACCTTGTAGGTTGTGGGAGGCTAGGAGTGAAAACACTTCCATATTTATAGTTGTGAGTGGTATACTTCCTTGTTGCCATAATTTTGTTTCAACTTTTCTTGCCACTATGAGTGCATTCTCCAATGACTTCGGTCCCCAAAGGAAAACCTCATGTTGTATGTTATCCTTTAAATTACCTATGAAGAAATCAGTTAGATGCTCTTCTGGAATATCAATTACCTTGATATGGAATCTTTGGAAGTCCTCAATGTGCTCCGCAATTGAACCCTTTTGTTTGAGATTTATCAATTGGCTAAAGAAGGTATTTCTCTTTGTATCTTCATAATGCGTTATCAATTCCTCCATAAAAATTGTCCAAGTGACAAGTGATTTATGAGAAAAAAATCCATTGATACCACACAAACTAATTGTGTTCTAAATTTAAATATCTAATGTATACCTTTTGTGTGTGTTTCACATCATGTAGATAAAATACCTGCTCCTTCTATAGTATCCATGTTACCTGATTATTGGCATCAAGCTTCCTCATATCAGTCTTTGGAATGTGGTTGGTCTTCAACTGAAATTTAGAGTCTCTAAAATCATGATTCACATTCCTTTTTTTCTCATCACTAGTTTCGTGTAATACCTTGTCACCACTAGGAAGCATTTATTGTAGCAACTTTGTCGAACCTTCCTTCAAATTTTTAGTTTCTACTTTCATGTCCCTTTTTCATTTTTCTTATAAACCATTCATCTTAACATTAATATCTTCCAATTCATTTTTGGTTGCTCTTTGTGAGAGCAAAAAATGTTGCACTTGTTCCTGCAATTTTGATATATCATGTTGTATTTCTTCCTCTTCTTCATGCGTCATAGTAGAGCTTTCTATGGGGTTAATGGATGTATCATTTCTTTTGTGAACCATTTTGGAATCAAATAATCATATATATGTTTTTATATTCCATTTGAGTCACTTCAAACTTCTTTTCCAAACAAAAGTTATGAATATTTAAAAATATACACCTTTTAAGAGCTTGATTTTGAGTTTATCGATCTCGATGACCTTGAAATTATTGAATCTATATGATTTTAGCCTCTCAAGGTCTGAAATAACATCCTGAGGTAAATATTTGTGTCTTCTTTCCAATGCCATAAGTCAACTCAAGATTGTATTCTTCAAAAAAAAATATTCCAAATCTCCCATGATGGCTTGATTATGTACTGGTTCAATAAAGCAAACTTGTAAGGGATTCCATGTGTCATTGTTTCAACCTTCAGCCTTGAAACTTGTACCCAAAAATCTAAAGTTTGTGCACTTTCAGTCACATTTTACAGAATTCAAATTTGATGCTCGAGGAGAAATTTATGATGATTTTCCTCGGGGCACTTGTTTGAGACTGAATTCTAGAGTATACAGAAACCATAACTTCCTTGGACCATATCTTTCAAAATATAATGAAACGAGATCTCAAAATGTAATCATATTTCATAAATATTTCATCTCCATGTGGTAGCATTTTCACATTCTGAAGCTTCACAAATATATATATATAGTGAAAATTCCATTATGGCCCATTTGAAGTAGAAAAACCCTAGAACCAAGAGATTTGATAACAAATGTTATGTAATTAGATCAAAATGACATAGAAATGTAAGAAAATATAGATGAACGACTAGATAATAAACCACTTTGAAGGGGAAACCTCCGTTTACATCGCATAAATGAACAATTCTTGTATGATTCAAATGAAAAGACCTCCTTGGTATAAATAGGAGTCTAAAAGGGAAAATATAATTAGGGCCTACATAACAATAGAATATAAAGACACAAGAATAACAATATGGGTGCTAAAATAGTATTATATGGACCTAACAAAATCCTTATCACTAATTTTTGTAATAGAGTGCCTATATGACCACACCCTGTGATCATAACCTCAGCCCCTAATAATTTTGTATCAAGTAAGCCCAATGATTTTGTATCTAGCACCCATTTTTATTTCCAGGACATAAATTTTCCTATCTCATACGATTCTTCCTATTGTTTTCCTAACGATAAAATATGTCCTGGCCTTTGACTCCCACAATGAGCAACGACTTCCAAGATGGAAATTTCTACGACACTTAATGAATCAACTTTTTGTCTCCTACTAGGAATAATTATGTCTTGGAAATAAAAACCCCAGTCATTCATGAAAATCTCTATGTTGGGAAATTTTCCATTTTTGTCAATTACCAAGTTTTTCCTAGCATTAAATGTCTATCCTAGCAATTAAAACTGAGACTCTGAGAAAAATCTTCGGGGAAATCCTGTCTTGTGATGAGAATTAGTTCTAGCTATCGGTTTACATTAATTAACAAACTCCTGCAACTTACAAAGAAGCTAAGTCTTGGCCCTTATGTTTTGTTCTAAAGACTAGTTCTTTGTTATATGATGAACTCCCAAAAACTCAAGTAATCGAAGTCTCAACCCCTTATGTTCTATTCTTAGTTAACGAGTTCTGTCACAGTATTTTACAAGAATTATACGGGACTTTCATGTGCTCTCCTTCCATTAATCAGGATTGTTGATCATGACATTTGATCAATGATAAACATAAAAATATTTCGCCCGACTGTGACAAGGCTTCGACCTTGTTCAAGGAATTTTAACCTTCTATGCATTGATTCTTGTGCACTCTTTAAAGTTTCTCTCCCTCCTAAGATTTATTCTGATACACCTACAATATTACACTTGACTCAATATGAATTGCAAAGATTCATATTTAGAGGATAAAAAGGCATTCAAAACAATCCTTCAATACTTAAACAAAGTACTTTCTATTAATTAATATCCACTATACATAAATTACAAAAGTCTTATCCTTGGTCTGATCTCGCATTATTAGCCTAATTCTCTCTTTGATGGCCAACCAATCAAATGCCTCTTAGACTTACAAATTATACACACTGGTATTGAACTAGAATTTGTTTAGATCCACAAGTCTCTCAAGATTTATTCTTATCCTAATTATCTCTATTAACCATCACAAATTCTTGATATCTCTTGTTAGAAGAAGATATGATTTCAAACCAATTATATTAATAATACAATGTTTATATAATTCCAAACTGATTAAATAATTAATGAAGCAACTCCCTTGTTAGATGTCAAGACCTATAGATATAACCAACAAATTTAAACTTGAGATTTTTATGCTCTTGCATCAGAACAAAATATTCATGATCTCCTAATCATGTGCTTATGTGATAGATGTCTCCTGGATCCCATATCTTATATTATTTTTTTCCACTCCTTCTATAATATTCTCTCCCTTTACTATCTTGTTTTACTTCTTGTTGCACATTCTCCTTTCCATGATCCCATTTATTGCTTTACTTCCTACTCATAATCTTGTTGATGCATCACTCTTAGTCCACTGCAATTTGTTTTTTACCATACTTTTCATTCCATGATAACTAAATCTAGTTTCCTTCTTCCTCAACCCCCTTGCTTCATCAAATTTGATGTCTAGCTCTACTCTCTAATGGTATATTTTGCTTCTACAATTTGTATGTTGTTGAATTTCACAAAAGGTTTACATGACCACTACCATTTCTAGCTCCTTATGCTTTTTCTCATTCTCAACAAACTTTTGCATCAAATGTTTCATATCATTAAGATGCAAATTCGGTTTACATGACTCCTCCAACAAAATTAGTTCTTGGATCTTATTGAAATTAAAGATTTTGCATAAACAATTTATACCCCTATACAAGATTTCCTTTATAGTTCTAGTCCACTCACCTTCATTCATTTCCTCTTTAACAAGTTCCATATTTGCTTCTTTGTAGTCCTGCATGGCCTCTTCAAAAATTTATTGGATTTCATTATCTAAAGCATCTCCAAACCAACTCATTGGTATGTGCACATCTTCATCCTTATTGTAGTTTTCATTACTTGTACTCATTGAATCTATATATCTTCCCTTTTAATTGATTAGATGAGACAATATTGTCTCCTCTACTGAAATGACATAATTATGAGTATGTATATCCTTACATTACTCATTATCTGAAAACAAATCCACCAATCATTTTTAAAAATATGAGACTTTAGAGTGTCTTTAGATGCTTCCAACACCCTTTGCTCATGTAGCGTTGAAATCTTCAAGCAATTCATCAAACCCACATCTACATCCTTCATTGTATAACTTCCTTTTCAACTTCACCATCTTCAATGTGTATATGCTATGCTCAATTAAAAAATTATCAAACTCAAACACTTCTTATAAAAATAAAAAAACTTCTCTATTTCAGGCACAACATCGAAAATTAAAAACTTTTCTACCTCAAACTTTTCTCCCAAAAGTTCCATTTCCTCAAAGCATATGAGCATACCATCCAAATGATGCTTGTCATTAATATTAATCAGCGTTAGGTTTGAATTTCTCTCTTCCTTTTATGCTCCTTTTGACTATCTCCATGAGCTAACTCCTTCAAGTCCTCTATAGCAACAAGTGCTTCAAATGGTTCTTCCATGGCTACATTTTTCCATTGTGAATAATCTCCACTTTGATTAACTTTACAAGACAATTTTTTCTTCCTTCCTCTTTCAAAAATAAATAAATTTGTTCTTCATCCAACTTAATAATAGTGCCCAGCGATTGTTCTTCACCTCCCACAGGCATTACATCTAAATTTTGTTCTTCATCCCTACATGGAACAAAGTTAATGTTTTATCCATTATTTGTAACAAATACTGCATCCAGACACCAATTATCAAATTTAAAATCAATAGGCCCTTTATCCTCAATAGATTATTATTCCATTCCCTTGTAGACAATTTGTGAGACTCCCAACATGTCTCTTCTTATCATACTCATCACTGTCATCCTCTCCAAGAATTGGTCCTTGTTTTGGTTCACAATAGTGAACTTCCATCTCACACTCAAATGCTATGGGTTCTTTCCTCGATCTAGCATACATACTTTTCCTCAGCCTCATTTGCAATGAATTCCATCTCATCTTCTTCTTCTTCATTGTCCAACCATATCCCTGGCCTTGTATCAAACATTTTATATTACCGAGTTTTTCTCTTAACTCATCCATTTCCTTCTCAAATTCTCCATTACTCAACTTTTTTATGCCAGCTTCCTTGGCATTTCTTTTCCTTTGATTATGACTTCTCTCTGAACCCTTGACATGACTATCGATATTCATTCTTAATTCCTTGTTTTGTGAACTCCCCTTGCCCACTTTTGAACTACAATAAGCATTTTCCATGTTTGTAAAAAGTTTTCCACTTGTCATCAGTACCTGCAAGTCATCCTATTGGTCTCCTTTATTATTTTATTTTTTTACAATATAAAATTTTCTCGAGCACCTTTGCTCCTCTGCTATCAAATTGTCTGGCTTCTGCATCTTCAACTGCTTACTTATCTCTTTCTCTTTTTGAGAATTTATGTTGTCCTCTTCTCTTCAACAATTTTAATTTTTTTGGGTTTTCGTCATAATTTATTCACCTGAGTGTTGAAATTGTAACTAGTGTTGGTCTTCATAATGTAATGTAAAACTATCATTGATGTATTTATTATATTCATTGTTGATCAAAGCATGTTCTTCATGCTTATAAAGTTTGAAAAGAGTAAAAAAAAAATTGTTATGAGTCAAAGAAAAATGTACTTGAGTCATGTCCTATTTGGACATTTGTAAGAAAATAATTTTGAATTTTATGTTGATTCATAAATCCATAAAATTTCAAGTCAGCCCTCATTGGAACAAGTCATTCTAGGTTTCCAAGAGACACTTGTTCAACCTCCTAGACAACTATATATAAGAATCAAGTTCAACACTCTTAGACATCATTCATTCACACAAAAACTACATCTGAACCATGCAAGGGAGGACAAGAAGAAGAATTCAACTTAGGAGAGATAAATTAAGTCAAAGAAGAGATAATTTTGGTTGATCAAATTTCAGACTTGAAGGTTGAATCTTTCTGTGTTATTGTAGGCCCGAAATTTCAGGGGCTGACCAAATTTGGGACGGTTTGACAATCATTGACTTTAACATTGGAGGTGACTTGGAGGAGGGTTTGACTTGGTATTTTTAATGGCACTTTTGGTCTTACTCTTGGTCTTGGATATATCACTTTGATCTGATTCTATAAGAAGACTATTGTTGGGTTTTCCCCCTTATGGGGTTTTGTCGTGGTTTGGAGCCTAAATTTTGTGTCTCTTGTCTCTTTACTTTTCTTGAAAAACTGAACATTTTTATCATTGAATGATGAAGAACACCTAAGAATTAATAAGAAGAATTAAAAATTCACAAGTAATGATCAAGACAAGGAAATCAAGCCTAACCTCACTACACTTGATTTCTCAACACTGAGCGCTTTGATTACTCCCTTTTCCTTTGTCACAACATTACTTGTGGTATGGTTGCTCTTGTACCTACAAAACAAAAGTTAGTTTCCAAACATCAAATCAATCCTTCAAGATCTGTATCGAGATCTTATCTCCCAAGTATTCCTTCTTTTGACCCATTCCTCTAAACTAATTATTTCCCAAGAGAACTCCTTCTCTGTACTCTTTCAAAACAATCCTTGTTGAGAGCACACCAACTCTTTCAATATGTTACAATCATCTCTGATCCCAAATAATTCTTGCTTACAATTTTCCCATGCACACTCAGATCTATTGTTAATCAAAATAAATTACTACTTATGTACTTGCATATTTGTCCAAACATTCAACTAACATCTTTATTAGTTCTAGCATTCTTTAAAAAGTTTGTACAATTCTAGTCTCCTGAGCCAATTCTTATCAGTACCATTATTCCATCAAATTCTTTTAAATAAACTTATTTTGTAACCTCAAGGAACATCTTAGTTTTTCAATCATCAACATAATTTCACATTAGATGGAAAACAACATGCATTTTACCTATCATACCTACAAACCTAATCTCACTGCTATTTTAAGAAAAAATATGTCTTCAATTAATTCTTCCAACTTTGTATCTTTAGCTGCAAATTCCGCATTTTAAATCAGGGTTTACAGAGCATTCTAGCTTTGATACCAAATGATGCCCACAAAATTCACTATCCCAATAATATTGGCAGATTGGTGCTTCCTTCAACCCAAGGATTCCACACACATGCATATATGGCCGCATAAATAATTTATGAACCAAGGAGGAGAGGAACTACCTTTTCAAAAACCACTGGCCTCAAGACTTTACATACCATATATATGTGTGGGGGTCAATTAAGCCTTAGCACATACGCTTCCAATGAAGACCACACATCCATGTCCATGACTAAAACTTCAACCCATGTGTTTATGTTGATGCACAATCCTTTGTGACCGAACGCTTGTAACAAAGTGCTTATAATACCACACCATGTGACTGTAATGTCAACCCCTGATGATTTTTTACCGAGTAACCCCAATGATTTTGTAACGAGTACCCCTTTTTTATTTTCGAGGAAATACTTTCAGGATGGAGATTTTCCCATCTCATACCATTCTACCTATTTTTGTCCCGACGATAAAATTTGTCCTAACCTTTAACTCCCTCAATGAAAAATGACTTTTAGGATAACAATTTCTATCGCACTTGATGACTTAACTTTTTGTCTCCTATTGGGAATAAGTTTGTCTAAACAATAAAAAACCCAGTCACTACTGGAAATATTCGGGATGGGAAAGTTTCCATTTCTGTGGATTACCAAGTTTGTCTCGGTAATAAAAAATGAGACTCTAAGGACAATATTCTGGGAAATATTGTCTTGTGATGGGAATTATTTTATCTATCGATTGCCATCAATTGAAAAACTCTTGCAACTTACAAAGAAACTAAGTTTTGGCCCTTATGCTCTGTTCTAAAGAGAAAATTGGCTCTTTCTCCATTATACGATGAACTTCCACAAACTCAAATAAACCAAGTCTCAAACCCTTATGCTATATTCTTGGTTAACCGATTCCATTGTAGGTTTTTACAAGAATTATACAGGACTTTCAACCACTCTCCTTCCATTAATCAGGATCATTGATCATGCCACTTGATCAATGATTAACAACAGAATATTTCCCCTGACTGTGAAAAGGCTTCGACCCTGTTCAAGGAAATTTAACCTTCTCTACATTGATCCTTGCACACTCTTTAAATTCACTCTACCTCCTGAGATTTATTTTGATACATTTGCATTACACTCGATTCAATATGAATTACAAAGATTCAAATTTACAGGATAACAAGGCATTCACAACAATCGTTCAATACTCAAACATAATACTTCCTATTAATTAATATCCACGATACAAAAATTAGAAAAGGCATCTCCTTGGCCTAATCTCGTATCATTGGCTTTATTCTCTCTTTGATGGCCAACCTATTGAATGCCTCTTAGGCTTACAAATTATATACATAGATCTTGAACTAGAATATTTTCACATCCACAAGTTTCTTAATTAATAATCCACAAGGATCCTCTAGATCCACAAAATCCTCACAAGATTTATTATTATCCTAAATCTCTTTAACTATCACAAATTCTCAAGATCTCTCCTTAGAAGCAAATCTGATTACACACCAATTACCTTAATAATACAATCTTTATAAAATTTCAAAGTAATTTAATAATCAGGGAACCAACTCCCTTGGTAAATGTCAAGATCCCTAGGTCTAACCCATAGGTTTGAATTTGAGAATTTTATGCTCCTGCATCAGTTGAGAGGGATCAAATATCTCAAGGTGCAAACTTTTCCTCAATCTTTTACATTGAAAAGAGAGGTTTGCACCTTGAGATATTTGATCCCTCTCGACAAAGGTTTTCACCTCGAGATATTTGATCCCTCTTGACGAAGGTTTGCACCTCAAGATATTTGATCTCTCTCGACGCATGATAGATCCGGGGTTAAGATGAATCTAGACTAGTTTATAAAACAAATGGATGTGATAAAGCTATTAATTTTAAAAAGGGTTATTTAGAAGAAGAAGAAGAAGAAGAAATTATTTTAACATCCACGAAGCTAAAGATAGCCTATGGGACAGATTGCTTCTTCATCTACTTGATGTATTCGACCCTTTTCTGTGAAGCTTCAAAATAAATGATCCAAGCATCTCAACAAACCCCTCACTAAATAGATTATCCCAAGATCTAGCTTCCAACATATCTGTATAACTTTCCCTATTGTCTTTGAAGGCCTCACATTCTAAAATGAAATGTTTTTTTGTTTCCACTTTTCCGGAAGAACAAAAAATACATACTCTTTCCTCCCACACTTCCTTTGGCCTTCTCCAGCATCTTGTTTCACATCGGAGTTGATGAGAATTAGTCCTTAACTGACCAATAAGAATTTTGGCTCTCTAAGAGATATTGGCCTCTGTTTATTCTTTTGGTTGATGAATATGAGTGGGATTAAACACCTCAATATAGTATTTTTTCTTTATTCCTAGCTCGTTATCCCAAGTACGTTTGTGGAACTTTTCCATAATAAAATATTTTATCTCTTTGTTGTTTATGGGACACACGTTCAAGCAAATAGCCCATTTACTAAACCATTTGTTATTTTGTTGCATCCAAGTTTTTTTTCTCTTGCACAATCTATCATTAAAGACAACCTTAGGCCATCTACCCTCTTCCATTTGCTCAGTTTTTTTAAATACCTTATGACTCGTACCATAGCAATTGCTTCAATAGGAGTAGTCCCTGTTTCACTTAACAAAATATCATAAGGAACTACACTTTTAATCTTAAATTTGTTTTTAATCAAACGCTTCTGGATTTTCTCAATTTGTCTCCACTGCATGTCTGATGTACTGATGACCCATAGTTCACAACCATAGAGAATCACCAGAATCACTAGAATCCCAAAAAGAGCTTGAATGCTTTTCCAATCCCATAACTTTGCCTCTCTATGCCTAATTTGAAAAGCATAAAATGCTTTCCAACCCCGCAAAGTTCTTTTCTTTCTACAACCATTCCAGCTTAGATTTTTGTTGAAGTCAATTCCGAGGTATTTGTAATCCACAACTTCTTCCATAATTTTACCTTCACAGTAGAACTTATGCTGGTTATGTTTTCTTTTCTTAGAGAAGACCACTACTTTCGTTTTGCTAATATTGACTTGCATCCCCACACTTCTACAAAAATGCCCAAGGGATAGTAAGTGCTCTTGCAAACCAAGAGCCGATTTAGCAATCAGAATAAGGTCATATGCATACAAAAGAAGACTTATAACAAACATGCCCAAATATATACCATCACCCCCTTGCGAATTTAACCACTCCTCAAGCTTGTCGATATATAAACCAAAAAGGGTAGGAGACAGTGGGCAACCTTGCTTGACCCCAATATCCCTTTTAAAACTTTCAGAAATGCCTGCTGAAGTTCTAATTTTGACTTTCACCTCTTCATACAGCCTATGCACAATTGCTCCTAAATGTTTAGGAACCCCAAGTTCCTCCATTCTGTGCCAAAGCTTATCCCTAGAAACCGATTCAAACGCTTTTCTGAAATAAATAAAGCAACAAAACACTTTTTCTCCCAAACTTTTTAGGTCTAAAACCTACTTTCCCTTTAGCACGCTTATCTCTTTCATGTATATAAACCACATTTACTAATATACTTATGCTAATTATAAATTTAATTAAAAAATTATAAATTCAATTAAAAAATGAATAAAAATTATTTTACACATATAAACAATATTTATAATAATATACTAATATTTTTCAACTTCTGTATTTATATTTTATAGATGATATAAAATTATGATTTTAAAATAACATTACTAAATATCAATATTTAATATGATAGATAATATAAAATTATGATTTTAAAATATTATTACTAAATATCAATAATTACTAAGTCATAGTTGTTGAGCTCCATTTCTATTTATTAATCATTATGATGCCTATCTATATATATAAATTAACTACATCTATTATAAATGGTCATAATTATAAATTCATTTTAAAAAACTACAAATTTTTAATTCTATTATACAATTGTGATAATTATAAATTTATTTTAAAAAACTATAAATTTAATTAAAAATGGTTAAAAATATTTTGCACATATAAATATATATTTATCATAATATATTGATATATCAATTTTTATTTATATTTATAAATAATATAAATGGATATTACTAATATTTATATTAATATTTACCACTAGAACTTTATCTCTATTTATTAATAATTATACCAATTATATTATAATAATTCAAATTTTTAAATATTTCAAATAAAAAAGTTATTGCAAATTTAATAATTATTTTAATTTCGTTACCTAGGAAAACTTCTCCTAATTTAGTTTTATAAATTATATAAAATGGAGCTTTATCTCTAATTATAAATAAATTATATCAAAAATAACATAATGATTCAAAATTTGGAATATTATAAATATAATTTTTTTTATTACAAATTTAATAATTATTTTAATATTTTTTTATAGCAAGAAAACTTCTCATAATTTAGTTGTTTAACTAGCAATAAAGACATCTATCACTAGTTGCTATTATAAATCAAAAGCCAAATCAGTAGTAAAGACATCCATCACTAACTACTATTAACTAATACACTAACTACTACTAGCTAATACAGGTATTATTGTAATTCTACTTCGTTGGACATTACCTTTATTCTACTTCATTTGTATTATATTATATTACCATTGTCATTAAAATTTAATTTAGTTTTATAAATAATATAAAATGGAGCTTTATCTCTATTTATTAATAATTATACCAATTATAACATAATAATTCAAAATTTTGAATATTTTAAATATAACTTTTTTATTACAAATTTAATAATTATTTTAATTTTTTTAGTGGGAAAACTTAGCTGTCTAACTAGCAGTAAAGACATCCATCACTAGTTGATAGAATACCTAGCGTGCGCACGCTCTACAACTGCTGCAGCTGCCATCGACTGCGCCCTGGTTCGCTCGCTCGATCCTCTTCCAGATGGCCCCTCCGGAGGAGGCCGCTCAGCAACTAGCTTTCTCAGCTCTCATAAATTCTTTGTCGCCCCAACGAGCTCGCCCTGCCATCTCTAAATTCGTAAAAAAAATAGAGGGATTGCAAGAAGTCTCCCTTCCTCCTACCTTGCCTAGAATGGCTGCACTTGCTTTAGCAGAAAAGGGACTGATAGGGCAATTCACAGGCCTTTGGCCCTCACCAAAAACTGTTCAGAGGTGGGTGGAAAGAAACTGGGAGGGACAAAATTCAAGGGAAAAATTCTATTAGATTCTGCGGGAAGGGATACTTCACCTTTCCCTTCGAGAAAAAGAACGACAAGGACCTGATATTTCACAATGGGCCTTATTTCATGGACTCCAGAGGTCTGTACTTAAACAAATGGATGCCAGACTTCGATCCAGAGCTTGATATTCCTAATGCGGTTCCTGTCTGGGTTCGCCTCCCCCATCTCCCATTACACTGCTGGGGAGATGAATCAGTGCGTGCCATCGGAAATGCAGTCGGCAAATATATTGACAGGAGCGAGCCAAGAGACAACATGCAGGCATGTGCCCGTATCTGTGTCGAGGTTGACCTGGGCAAAGGACTTCCAGAAGCCATCAAGCTCAAAGTTGATGAATGGTCGCACATACAACAACTCGATTACGAACAGATCCCCTTCAAGTGTAAGGTATGTCACGAGTATGGTCATTTTGCTAATCGTTGTACTAAGCTCATTAATGTTGATAACAATACTCAAGAACAACAATGGGAAGTGGTAAAAAGGAAAAAACTAGCACCTAGCCCCATTTTGCCCAATGAACCTGGACCTTCCTCTCTTAACCCTTCCGCCCAATCCCCATCTCCTCCTCCTTCCCCTCCTCATCGACCTCAATCCCCTGGATTGGAAAAATCCCTTCAATCTCCCCCATCCTCCAATCCTTTCCATGTTCTCTCCCTTCCTGAAGATGATCCTACTCCCTCGAATCCTCCTGAACATCCCTCTTCCCCTCATTCTATGACTGCCCTCCCCCCCCTCTTATCAGACCCCCTCCCTCCTAGAATCACTCGCAGTAACTCCAAGGACCAGGGATCTTCCTTTGATGGTCAAAAGAAGCCGGGCAGAAAGACCTCAAAACAACATAGGGATGAGAACGCGCAGAAAGATATAGCCCTAGGATTGCAGAATCCAATAGAATCTTACATTCAGGGCACAAAAGATCAAGAAATAGCAAGCAGAGACAAGGGAGGCAGAGCACCTCCTCGAACCACAGGTCTGAAATGATCAAAATTCTTTCATGGAACAGCAGGGGACTTGGGCACCCCTCCAAAACCAATGCTCTAAAAGATCTTATCGCGCAGGAGAAACCATCCATCATCTTATTACAGGAAACAAAGCAAAGAGAACCAGAAATCAACAAGATCATTGAAAAGTATAAATGTTATAAAGGAAGCATATGCGAAGCTAGAGGGGCTTCTGGTGGAATCACTACCATCTGGAATCAAAATGAATGGAAAAGTGAAGCTGATCTAATTGAACAGCATTGGATAAAAATAGTTCTAAGAAATAACGTTAGCAAACAGCAGATTGTCATTTTTAATGTATATGTCCCTAATCACTACAGGGATAAAGAAATCTGTTGGGAAGCTCTCAGTAAAAACATAATGGAAGAAGATAACAGCAACATCATATTAGGAGGTGACTTCAACTTAATCCTGCATGCCAACGAAAAGCATGGGGGAAGCTTTATGCTAGATCCTTTCAAAAACCAAATGGAAAATATAATGCACACTGGTGACTTGATAGATATAACTCCAAAAAATCACAAGTACACATGCAGCAATCGTAGGCTGGGTAGCAACAATATCATGGAGAGGCTGGACCGGTTCTTGGTCAACATCTCCCTCCTATCAACCTTTTCAATTGTCAATTCCTCCATCTTGCCCTTTGCTGCTTCCGATCACTACCCAATCACTCTAGCACTGGATATACACTGCCCCCTCAGTCCGCTTCCATTCAAATATAATCACATTTGGAGTGATTATCAAGTAGCCCGAAACATCATCCAGCACACCTGGGGACAACATATTGAAGGTTCCCTAGGTTTCATATGGGAGAATAAATTAAGGAATGTGCAAAAAGCGCTCAGAAATTGGGCCAAATCGCACTACAATGAGCCTGAAAAGGAAAAATGTGAGCTTAAGTCCAAAATTGCAGAACTTCAATGCGCAATAGAACAAAAGGAATATTGCCAAAATGAAAAGGTTCAAGAAGAAGAGCTTTACAATCAACTAAGCAGAATTAAAAGAGAGGAGGAAGAAAAGTGGCGCATCAAATCAAGGCAAATGTGGTTGGAAAGCGGGGACAAGAATACCTCCTTCTTTCACAAACAAGCCACTGCAAGACAAATCAAAAATCCCATAACTACCATTGTAGACAGCGCAAGGACTCAACATGTTGAACAAGAAGATATCAAAGGAGCTTCCACAAACCATTTTAAGGAACTCTTAACTGAAACAAAGGAGGAAGAACTTTATGATGATCTCCTACAGCATTTTCCTACTAAAATCACAGCTTATTTGAACAAAAGCCTGATAGCAGAAATAAAAGAGGAAGAAATAGTGGAAGCAATCTGGAGTCTCCATCCCAACAAGGCACCTGGACCGGATGGATTCCCAATTTGTTTTTACAGAGATTACTGGGAGCTGATAAAGAAGGATCTCATCAAATACTTCAAGTGGATCCAGAGAAAAGGCAAAATAGGTGGATATACAAATTCTACCCATCTGGCCCTCATTCCTAAGGAGAACCGCCCTTCCAATTTCTCTCGCTTCAGGCCTATATCATTATGCAATTCTTCATACAAAATCTTCACTAAAATCATAGCCTCTCGGCTCAAACCTCTCCTTCCGATGCTAATCTCTGAAAACCAAGGAGGCTTTATGGCTAATAGACAAATTTCAGATTCTATTCTGTTGGTTCAAGAAGCCATCCATTCAAGTCATGCAAGGAATGAAAAAGGATTTATTTTGAAACTAGACTTGGCCAATGCCTTTGACAGGGTAAGGCATTCATTCTTATTTGCAGTTCTTCAGAGGATGGGCTTCTCACCTCTCCTTATTAATGTCATAAGAGCCTGTATCTCTGGCCCATGGATCGCTCCCCTCATCAACGGAAGACCTGGACCTTCCTTTCAATCCTCAAGAGGATTAAGACAAGGTTGTCCCTTATCCCCATATCTCTTCATCCTCATGGCAGAATCATTCAGTTGTGCGCTTGACCAGAAGAGGCAGTCAGGTCTCATCACAGGCATTAAGTTTGAAGATGGCACTAAAAACATAAATCACTCTCAATTCACTGATGACACCCTATTGCTAGGGGGGAGACCACCATTATAGCAAGAAGATTCAAATCCCTGCTAGACAATTTTATGAGATATTCAGGAGGTCAAATAAATCACCTCGAAATCTGCATTTATGGATGGAACGCTTCACCTCAAATGATTCACAGCATAGCCAACATTTTTGGTGTCCCCTGCAAGTTAAATTGGGACTGCTTCAGTTACTTGGGAATGCCGGTAAGCATAGGGAATGCAAAGACAGGTGTTTGGGATTTAACATTAGACAAAATGAAAAGGAAAGTTCAGAAATGGGGAACTCTGTGGCTCAATCCAGCTGGGCGACAGGTGCTTCTAAAATCAGGCCTCTCCTCCCTTCCCCTCTATCAATTCTCCCTGGCACAAGCTCCAGCTTCATACCATCGAAAAATGGATAGCATTCTCAGATTTTTTCTCTGGCAAGGGGGCAAGAATGAAAAGAAAAAATACAACCTAGTAAAATGGAAACAAGTCATTCAAAGCCCAGAGAATGGAGGTCTTGGCATAAGATCCCCATCTCTCATGAATTTAGCATTTGGTGGAAAGTTGATTTGGAGACTTCTGGACAATCAAACAGCCTGGTGGAAAAAAGTCCTGGAGGCAAAATATCTCAATCAGTCAAGGCAGCATCTTCTCACTTCCGAGATCCCCAGCAGAAATTGTACAAAGATATGGAAGCTTTGCAAAAAAGCCATTGCATTCATGGCGCAAAATGTCTCCAAAGTGCCAAAAGGAGGTGAAACGGTGAACTTTGGTTCGGATAAAATCATGGGGAACCCACCCTTAAACAGTCTCCCAGGTATGGATCCTATAATTCATTATTTACAAAGCAAAGGTATATCTAATCTGAGCCAAATCTCTCAATGGAATGTATCAACCAATGTTTGGATGCGATGGGAATTTCCACCCATCCCCCACCATCTTAAAGGCAGTTCTGATTCTTTTTGAAACCACCTGCACAGTATTACGCCCACCATCAAAGATGAAAAGGATGAGTTCCGATGGGATCCTACAGGAACCAATTATTCAATCAAAGAAGGTTACAACTATCTAAGTAGGAAGGAATACCCAACAATTGTTTGGACACACTGGAAGATTCTAAAGAGAGCTGAAGCAATTCCAAAAGTCAAATTTTTCATGTGGACTCTCCTGCATGGGAAACTACTAACTGCAAAGAATCTCAAGAAAAGAGGCATCGTTGGACCCTCTAGATGTCCCAACTGTAAAGTTGCAGAGGAATCCATACATCACTTATTCATTTCCTGTCCCTTTGCAGCCTCATGCTGGAACAGCATCATTCCTTCTGCACCCCCCATTTGGAATTCTCAGCACTCCATTGACGAAGCTCTAAATAACTGGAGGAGAAACTATCCTTGGCAATCAGTGAAGCAAAATCCAGCTAAAAGAGTTTGGAACGCCATCCCTTTTGCTCTTCTGTGGCGTATATGGATTGCTCGGAACAGCATGATATTCCGAGATAAAATAACTACAACCAGGCACATTCTCATCAAAGCAACAAGTCTGGCTTCTGAAACCATAGCATCCAAGACAAAAAAAAAAATCGACTCCACCAGTCTATGGGCAGAGGAAAGAAGTTTCATTCAGCACCTTATTGACAAGACCAGTAATACTTCAACAGTAAAAATCAACAAGTTCAGAGGCAAAGCCAACAATCTTGATTGGAAAATCCGCCTAACAAAGGAAGAATTTAGTAAATGGCTCCAATCAAAGAAATCTCATTCTTTATTCTTTGACGGAGCATCTAAATCTAATCCGGGAGCAGCGGGAGCAGGGGGCATCATTCTCAACCCTTCAGGCGTACCAGTGTCCTCTTATGAATGGGGTTTGGGAAATTTAACCAACAATAGAGCTGAAGCTCTGGGCCTCTACCAAGGCATCCTTCAACTTCAGGTCCAAGGGATTAAAAAAGCTCTCATATTTGGTGACTCTGCCATCATAATAAGCTTAATGAACAGCAATCGACAAGCATCCAATCTCTTTTTACATCAAATCATCAATCGATGTAAAAGTCTGCTAACTCAGGATTTGGAGTACCAATTCTTTCATGTCCTCCGCTCCAACAACCAAGATGCAGACAAAAGAGCCAGTCAAGCCTGCTCACGGGAAAGAGGAAGTATCCTATGCAACCACGCAAACCTACATCAATTCATTCCCTGATATTCATGATCGCTCCAAATCGATCCCCTCCATTGAACTGCGCCTCTACTAATAAGGACTCTGACCAAATCCAAAAGATGTCTGATATTCACTGCAGCAAATCCCTAACTTTACAGTCGTATCACATCTCTGGAGATTTTGACACAACAAATCGAATCTTGGACAGTAAAACCCGTGATCGCCCTTGCTTCCTCCTTGTGATCTGGTCCTCTTCTTGCCCCTGTCTGCTCGCTATATATTCCAGCAAGCCTCCTCCTCATCTCCACGGCCCTTCTCCCCTTTGTTCATTTGCCTTCGCTTTCTCCGTAGTGATCTTCAGTAGGCCGAGCCTCGCCTCTAACTCCAGGTCCCCCCTAGACCGAATCCTCCTCTCTGATTCAGTCACTCCCGCTTCTTTGTTCCTTTATTCCCCTGTATTGCTCTGTTGTGGTTTATCCAGTTCGGCTTTAGCGCCCGGTTCTCAGATAGATAGCTCTCTCAGAACTGTATTCAGATTTATAGTTGCAGTAAGTGCGTGCTCTTCTCCAAAGTTGCCTCAAGTCAGTGCTGAAGTTCTCCTTATGGATCGAAGCGAGGATTGCTTGCATTGCCGGGACCTTCAAGCCGAGATTGAACAAGTCAGAACTCATCAACGCCTGCTAGATGAGAATATCGATGCTGCCACAAGGATTCTCACAGCAAAATATGAGGTTGACCTCAATCTTTTTTTGCACCGCATTTCCTCTCTACAGGAGCAATTCAACACTCTCTCAAATACATGTGCACACATCCAAGAGTTAGTTGAGATCCTCAAGTTCATGTTGGACAAGATCAACAGCTCAAACAGTCCAAGCACCAGCTCCTCCAGTGCAAGAGTTGCAGCAGTAGACAGCCATCTGGAGGCCTCCAATGCCCAACAGATCAGCCATATAAGTATCGACTAGATGTATTGCAAAGTCAGCCTGCTTCTGTCCCAATTTATCAGAATTTATACTTGTATTAGGACCTTTCAATCAAACAATAAAAGCATTTTTGTGAACTGTCATAATGTAATACAGCCACAAGCTAATCTTGTGAGCTCATCCTTTGTAAAATCGGAGCTTAGTCTCCCCCTTCTTTTTTGAATACATCTAGCAACCGACTTTGTGAAAAAAAAAAGACATCCATTACTAGTTGCTATTATAATTCAGATGTCAAACCAGTTGTTAAGAAATCCATCACTAGCCGCTATCATAATTTAGTTGTCTAACCAGTGGTAAAGACATCCATCACTAACTACTATTAGCTAATACATGTATTATCTTATTTTACTTCATTGGACATTACCCTTATTCCACTTCATTCGTATTATATTATATTACCATTGTCATTAAAATTTAATTTAGTTTTATAAATAATAGAAAATAGAGGTTTAAGTCTATAACATAATAATTAAAACTTGTGAATATTTTAAATATAAAAAAAATTATTACAAATTTAAATTTTTTTTTGGTAGTGGGAAAACTTAGTTGTCTAACTAACAATGAAGACATCCATTACTAGTCGCTGTTATAATTCACATGCCAAACCAATAGTACAGACATCCATTACTAGCCACTATCATAATTTAGTTGTCTAAACAATGGTAAAGACGTCCATCACTAATAGCTATTAGCTAATACACACGTATTATCGTTATTTACCCTTATTCTAATTCAAATTACATTATATTACCATTATCATTAAAATTTAATTGACTGCTATTAGCTAATACACTTATTATGATTATTCTACTTCATTGGACATTACCCTTATTCTAATTCAAATTATGTTATATTACCATTGTCATTAAAATTTAATTTAGTTTTATAAATAATATAAAATGGATTATCTCTATTTATTAATAATTATACCCATTAAAACATAATAATTCAAACTTTTGAATATTTTAAATATAAAAAAATTATTACAAATTTAATAATTTTTTTATTTTTTTTTATAGTGAGAAAACTTGGTTATCTAAATAACAATAAAAATATCCATCACATCGTAAAAGACATCTATCACTAACTGTTGTCATAATTTAATTATCTAACCAATAGTAAAAACATCTATCACTAAATGTTGTCATATTTTAATTACCAATAGTAAAAACATCCATCACTAACTGCCATTAACTAATATACTATTATCTAGTATCGTTATTCTACTTCAATAGACATTACCCTTTTTCTACTTATTTGTATTATATTACCATTTTCATTAAAATTTTGAAGAAGTTTTAAATTATAAATTAATAATAAATCTTTGTGCAATGTATTATCTCCTTAATGCTGGTCGATTATGCAAACTTAAGTTAACCATTTTGGTATATACACGTGTTTGGACAATTTATCATCCCACTTGTACCTCTTGAATAAGAAGCCTAAGTCTATTGTGACCCGTTTGAACACATTTATATTTTATAATTTATTAAAAGAAAAAAACAAAATCAGGATGGCGCCAACCAGGATTACCTCTAATTCATCTGGGGCTATGCGCCTCCCTCTAATATAGCAGTGAATGATCTTTATAGTGCCATTCCTGGAGTATCCCTCTAATATATCCGCGAATGATCTTTGTTATACCGTTCCTGGAATATTTTTTATTTCTTATGCTGACATCGTAATCATAAGAATGAATGATACAATCCGACGAGAATAGTGTTTTAATAGTGATTTTGAAGTTAGAAATCGATTTATCACCACCGAAAACCTTTTCCGATTCCAAATTCTATAGTTTGATATCCAAATTCAACCAGGGTTTTCCAGATTTATTCAAAATCCAAGTGGAGAGCACTGGGTAGCGACCAATCAGGTATGTTCAGACCGCATTTTCTATCCTACACTCTACACTCTGTGATCATAACCGTCTTGGACTGGCCTAGCCCAGACATAAGTTCGTCAATCTCGTCCACATCCATCGCTACACTACCTAGACACCCGTCAACCCTTCGTAGGAACGCGGGACTCTGTTACTTCTGGCCGGGTAGCCGTGTGTTTTTCTGCCTACAACGTGCCCTCTCATAGATTTGCCATATATATCTATCATAGACTAGCCTCTGTTTTTCCTTTCTCAACATGTTTACCAGAACTGGTGCGTTTTTCTGGCTGTAAGGACACACTTCCTTTTTAGGAAAGACTGCTATTTCAGACAGTTCTACTTCAACATCTATATTAGACTATCATTTACTCTGTTTTTTTCGCTGAGTGGTTCATGGTGCTCGGTGCTCAACACTCCGAACACGCTCGCGCCTCAGGTCAGTGGAATTATCAGTCTCAAATATAGTTCAATTGTTCCATAGTTTTGCATACAGTTATAGTTTCAGTAATGTAGATGTTAATGCCTATATTCTATCCTTCGTAATATAGCATATCTCTGGGTTATATTATATCTCTGCTGGATGTTCTTTTTTGTATCCTATCTATGTCTCTTATGTCTTGGTCTGTTACAACGTGCTGTTCATGGATATCCAATTTCAAACTCGAGGATTATGTTGTCATATCCAAACCGTGCTCTGATATCCGATTCAAGTTTGGACCATGGTGGTGCATTTTTCAAATTTGTTGTTGCTGTGTTGTATGCCCTGGTATATCTTTCTAAGTCACTATTGATCTCTGGTTTTCCGTCGCCTGTATCTCAAGTTTTTGAATTTTCCGGGAGAGCTGTGGAGCCTTGATCCTCTGAACATTGGCTTACATTTACTCCATCCATTAATTTCCGCAGCCACTGTCTGCTTTGCTAGATCTTCGTGATCCTATCGTGGCCTTCATTGCCTCGATGGATGATCTCTCTTATCTCTTTTTCTGACAGAAGGGATGTTCCTGGTGGATGGACATTTATTTCCACATTCTCGCATTTACTACTTTTTCTAATATGGACCACTCTTGAATCTCCCTCGTCATGTAGCACTGGTCCTTTCCCTCCTTATCTGTCCCTTCTTAATCTATGAAAAGATCATTCTCCTGTCAGTAAATCCTATTGGGATCCCCGACCTGACCTCTAGGTGTCAGATCATCTCCCGTCATGGATTTTCACACTGACCAATCTGCTGAGTCAGCCATGGTCCATGCTACTTTGGATGCGGAAAAATCTCGTGCCAGATATGCTCCTCAGTCTGGTTGGATAGACTCACTGGAAGCTGACATCATCCTCCCCTCTCTATCTGATATGCCTCAATGGGATGATGACTTGACTTTTAGGCCGCGTTCAAAAAATCATCGGCCTGTTAAAACCTCTCCACCTCCTTCGGCCATCAACCTGGATGGTCCTCTATTAACAGACAGAATTATTAGCTTACAAAAGAGGGCGCTTGTTGGTAGATGGTTTTTCCCATCTATGGAGGATTCACAAATCAGAGCATGGATTGATGCCAGGTGGTCTCCTCTTCTGGGATACTCCCCTACCATTGTTCGCCTCATGAACAACTGGTATAGTTTCCACTTCCTCCGCATCCGTGACCTAGAAACCATCTTTTCGAAACCCTGGGTGAAAGAGAGGAGTTTTTTAGCTCT
The DNA here is from genome assembly GCA_031772625.1 of Pinus tabuliformis. Lineage (NCBI taxonomy): Eukaryota > Viridiplantae > Streptophyta > Pinopsida > Pinales > Pinaceae > Pinus > Pinus tabuliformis. The sequence continues at coordinate 726,367,663 of CM062809.1, read as the reverse complement.
GCACAGGTGGTTTATCGGTTTTAATCCGCTTCGTTGCACGCCCCAGAATAATTACATTTGGCTTAAATTGCCTGGCCTGCCTCTTGAATTGTGGACCAAGGAATCCATGGAGAAAATTGGGAATGTTGTTGGGCGTTTCATATATGTCGACCCTAGATGTATCGGTGCAAAAGACAAGAGGGTAGCCTGGGTTCTCATCGAAAAAGAATTCAGGGGTGGTTTTCCTGAGACTATTGATCTTTCCTGGGAGCTGTCCAAGTTTCAACAACGTTTAGACTACTGGGGCGTGCCCTTCAGGTGCTCCAACTGTCATAAAACTGGACACCTCTTTCCAAATTTCCCACGTCGCCCGAGTGGCAGAATGAAGAAGAAAGTTGTATATATCCCCTCCTCGGCACACGACAGAGACACTTCGGCCTTTGACGGACCTTCAACCAGGCAGACATTTCGAGGTCCTATCTTTTCCAAAGCCGCTCCTCTTTCTCCTATGGGTCGTTCCCTGGAATGATCAGCTAGCCTCCCTCTATCAAGATCTGTCTCTATGGACCCTTCACATCGTAACTCCATCTTGTCTGCTAATCGACAGAGATCCTCCACTATTTCTAAATCCCCCTCTCAACCCCCTATTGTCCTGTCGGCCAGAGTTCTAAGCTTCTCCAACATTTTACCGCCTCGTGAACTAGATCCGAACCTTGAAATTCCCCTCCCTCCTACTCAATCTAAGCCTCATGGCACCAACCCTTCGTCTGTCCTTTACATTTCATCGTCGCCCCAATCCCCCCCCCCTCCCACATCCATACTATCCCAATCCCCTCGCCTGGCGTATCTCTTGAGATTAATAATCTTTCTCCCTTTTATCCTTCCTCCCCTATTCCCCCATCTCGTGGACCGATACCTGATCGCAAAGGCAAGGTGCCGTATATCCCTATTTCCCCTCCTCCATCCCCCCGATCCTCCCCTCATAATTCCTTTGACCAGGACATCGACCTCCTTCTCAAAAGGGCGTCATTAAAACTTCAGCCTTTAACTATCCATCGACCTTCTCGTTCCCCCTCACCCCACATTAGCCCCAGATCTGTGGGGAACATTACTGTCTGACGTAAGGAGAAGCGTGGCAGCAGGCATTTCCGGGGTCGGAAGGGAAGAATGGATTCGACAACCAGGGATCTATCCTTAATTGACATACCTGTGACTGAAATAGCTATTGATGTTTTTTCTGAAAATGGGCCTCTTAGAGCTTGTCGGCCTCTGGAGGTTCCCAAATGATTGACATTCTATCTATGAATATTCGGGGCCTTGGAGCTGAACACAAATTTTTGGCCCTTAAACATCTTTTTGCCTCCTCGAAATCTAAAATGCTTCTCATTCAGGAAACCATGCATGAAAGCTCTCAAACCATCTCTTACTTCAGGCGAATGCTTCCGTCATGGCATATGGTTGCCTCAAATGTTGTGGGCATGTCTGGTGGTCTGGCTGTGTTATGGGACCCCAGGTGGATTACTGCCGCTGCTTTTCAATGCTTCGCTGGCATTCTTGTGCTGGCTCATTTCCGGGGATCCATTGACCCCATCCACATTTTAAATATATATGCTCCTTATAAAAATCGGTCCCCATTCTGGAATTATCTGTTTTCATCTGAACTTCTTGATATTGACTCTTTGATTATTGGTGGAGACTTTAACTGTACTTTTTGTAATGACGAGATATGGGGCAATGGCAGGAAATTTGATCCTATGGGGAGACATATCCAGGAATCTATTATCCAAAAGAATTTCATTGATGTCCTGCCTGTTGATCAGGGACCAACCTGGGACAATGGAAGATCCAACAGCTCCTATCTGGCGAAAAGAATAGACAGATTTATTTTCCATGAGCGATTGATTGAAAAATATGGGCCTCCTTCTATGAACATCATTCCATCCTTCATATCCGATCATCGGCCCATTACCTTTCAATGGAAATATGATGGACGCAGATTTGGATATCCCTTCAAGTTCAATCGTACTTGGCTTGCTGATGAAAATTTCAATACTTTTATAAATGATACTTGGAAGCAATATCCCAAGCAGGTAAAGGACTCTCCACGGCATTTCATTGATCGCCTGCAATCCCTTCGTATGGAGGTTAAAAAATGGCAAAATGAGAAAGCGGCCTCCAATAAAAAGGAGCTGATGAACATAAGCAAGGAATTAGAGCACTTATCTTTTCTCCTCAAAAATCCCCTCATGTCGACCTCCACCAGGAATCGTATTTGGGTCTTAGAAAAAAGAAAACAAAAGATTTTAGAGCAAGAAGAAGCTTCGTGGAGGCTCAAAAGCCGTGCATTATGGCTCAGAGAGGGAGATCAAAACACCAGGTTTTTCCACAGGTTTGCCAATAAGAGGAGGGAGACTAATGCTATTTGGGCTATCAAGGATGAACAAGGAAACTCTCACTCCACGCAGGAGGCTATCTCCAGAGAGGCTGTTAAGTATTTTAAAAAGGCATACAACGCAGATTCTGTCTGCGATTTTGAGGATATTCTGTGGGGTATAGACCCATACCCCACTATGTTTGATGAAGGTCTAAACAATGCTCTTTTTGCTGAAGTGACAGAAGAAGAATTATTGGCAACAATGAAAACATTCCAGAAAGATAAGTGCCCCGGCCGGACGGGTGGACCATCGACTTCTTCATCCACTTCTTTGAATTATTTAAGGAAGATATCCTCAAGATGGTCGAGGATTCGAGAACACAAGGTATCATCAGTCAGAAGATCTCCTCAACATATATCGCCCTTATTCCAAAGAAAAAGCTCTCATCCACATTTTCTGATTATCGGCCCATATCATTATGCAATGTATTATATAAGATCATTGCTATTCGTATCAGGAACACTCTATCTCTCCACCTGTCCACAGAGCAACATGGGTTCCTTAAAGACAGAAATATTTTAGAAGCGGTGGCTCTCACCCAGGAATGCTTACATTCAATGCACTACAGGAAAATAGATGCGGCCCTTTTGAAGATCGACCTAAAAAAGGCATACGATTGTGTGAGCTGGGGCTTTATAAGATGCCTTCTGGCTAGGATTGGCCTAGATGTCAGGTGCATTCGATGGATCATGGCCTGTGTGGTGGATGTAAACTTCGCAGTCCTCATAAACGGTGTCCCAACTCCTTTTTTCAAGGCGGCCAGGGGATTACGCCAGGGTTGCTCCCTATCTCCACTTATCTTCATCCTTGTCATGGAATCTCTGAGCTTACACATTAAATTAGCGATTCATCAAGGGAGATATAAGCCTCTGCCCATTTGCAAGGATATATTCATGTCACACTCACTATTTTTCGACGATATCCTTCTATGTGCCATTCTGTGCAGATCTACATGGATATGTATCTTTGAAATATTGGAGAGATTCCAAAAAGCCACCGGCTTGTATATCAATGACTTAAAATCTTCTTTCCATGTCGCTGATGTAAATGGTGATACAATCACATTTCTAACTGATCTTTTCCACATCAAAGCTATTCCTATCATGGAGGGTTTCAAATATCTTGGATTTAACTTGAAACCTGTGAGTTACAAAGTGGCTGACTGGTCGTGGATTTCGGACTGGTTCTACAAGAAAATATCTACATGGGAATACAAATGCTTATCAATTGGAGGTCGCGCCATTCTTACCCAATCCGTGCTGGTACAAATCATGGTTTACTGGGCTCTTCTATTCTATATCCCTTCATCTATTATTAACAGTTTAAACAGAATGATAGCCAATTTCATTTGGGGTGGACAGAAGGAGAAGACTAAATATCATCTCTGTAGACTTTCTAAGCTGTCTCGGCCAAAAATCATGGGAGGTTGGGGCATAATGGATTTACACTCCTTCAGAAGAGCGCTTCTATGTAAAACAATGTGGAATGCGATTATGGGAGAGTCCAACTGGAGCAAAACTATCAGAGCTAAGTATATGGACGGCCTCGACATCACTTATTGGTACAGACAAAGCTCCTTTGGATCCGCCAACGGTTCAATCATCTGGAGAGGTTTTAAAAGATTGCAGCCGTTCTTCCGGAAAAATTTGATTTGGAAATTTCATACGAGATCCAATATCATTATAGGCATCGATGAATTCGCAGGTGTGGGAGGAACGATCCATATCTCCCCACAACTTTTGAGATTTTTACACTGCAAGGGATATTTCTTTTGGGCCAGTGTTATAAAAAAATGGGACGGTGCCATCCCAATCTAGAAATCTGCTTCTGATTTACAACTGTCCGGGGCTCTAGAATCCCAATGGAACACTATCACCCTGTCCCTGCAATCATCTAGTCTATATTGTACGCTGGACAAGGACTGCATCATTTGGAAATGCCTCGGCGGCACTTTGGTTGTCAGTGCTAGGCACATATATCTCCAGATTTTACAAATAAATTTTGATTCTTGTGATAATATCTTTCCGCCAGCGTTATGGAAAACTGGAAGCCCTTTAAAAATCAAAATTTTTGCCTGGCTAGTTTTTTATGACAAGAATGTCACCTAAGAGAATCTCCAAAAGTGTAAATGGTGTGGGCCTGCTATGTGTTCCCTCTGCAGATCAAATACTGGAAATAACTTACATATTTTCCTTCAATGTCCTCAATCCTTGCTGATTTGGAAGCACTTATCTGCACACTTTGGCTTCGCCATTGTCAACGCTCCTTCCATCTATGAAGCCTTGTATACATGGAGCATCATGCGCTGCAAGTGGAGGCCGATCCCTTTGATTACAATATGGGCCATTTGGAAATGGCGAAATTGTATGATATTTGACTCCAAAATGGAACCGTTTTATATAGTCTTTGAATCCATCCTTAGTTTATATGAAGCTCTTGCTTGGCCTCATCTCCCCACACTCAATCAAGGAAGGAACCAGCTGCCCAACGATAGCTATGAATATCCCTGTGCCTTTTTTGATGGCACTGCCCAACATGACACATGTTCCTGTGGGGTTTATATAATTCCAGAAGAAGGACAAGCTTATGATATTCATTGGAACGGAGGTCCCAGTACAAACAACGAAGTAGAAATTATGGCCTTGGCCGGTCTCATTTCTTTCTCTGATTTCCTTGGCATAAAAAACCTTCATATTTTTGGAGACTCCAAAGTCACCATCGACCATGTTCTGTCCAAAAATAGAATTAAAAATACACACCTTTCAGGCTGGTTAAACAGGATTGAGGCTTGGTGGCACAACAGGAAGGACTTCACCATCTCCCACATAACCAGGGAAAAAAATCGGAGAGCAGACGTTTTTTCAAAGCAGGGACTATCATCGCCGCAGGGCATATGGAGGCTGCAGATTACAGTGGACACCACCACCTGCCAGATCCAAGATTTCTCCACGACGGGTACACAATTCTCTATTTTGTGATGTCAAATTTAATATGATTTCTGTTCCCCATCTTTTGTCTCATAAAAATGTGGTTTTTTCATACTTAACATTGGCTCATGGGACTGATTCACCAAAATCTATTTGAAGATATGTCCATTTGCTATATTTTCCTCATGCACTCTTTGTAACAGATTTGACTAGGATACACATATCCTTCTCCTTGAGGTTTATGTGTCGTTTTTCTCTTACCAGATCAGATGCCCCCACATCTATAATGATGTACATTTCTGTTTTGGTTAATACAATATAACTATATAGCTTTTATCGTGCTGAAAAAAGAATAGAAAGAGGAAAGTGGAAAGGTGAAGGTACAGAGAATCCGACAGTTTGGTGGTGTGTGAAGCAATGCTCTACATTATCGATAAGAATAGAAAATGCGAGGATGGGATCTGGCTGCATATGGAAGGCTTTGGAGGTTGATTTAAACTATTAGACCTTAAATTGGCCGTTAAAAAAGCTCCCAGATGTCTTTATATAATTAGGCTTCTGCTTTAGTCTATCATTACAAATGCTCTTGGATATCTTTATATAATTCTATTTCTGCTTTAGTTTATTATCCTTTTCTTTCCTTCTCGTTTCCATCCATATAATAGTCTACGTCGGTTTTGAGGTTAATGTAGTTAACGTCTCTGTGTTTTCTATGTGGATGTCTATTCTGTGTGCGGGGGCTTGGATAGGCCTATCCAGAGGTGTTATTGTGGTGCGTTGGTCAATTTTCTATTGTCAGGTTTTTCTGTGTCTGTTCTTAGGGTTAATTGTGGATGAAGAAGAGATGAAGAGAAGATAATTCATTCATTAATGAATCAATCAATTTCTATGCAATTGGAGCTATACGCCCGAGCCGATATTGGGTTTCACAGGTAATTTAATTCTTTATGTTCGGGAAATTTTGTTGATGTTCCAAAAAAATCATCGACGTTGCTACAGAAAAGGAGTGAAAACTTTGATCAATTAATTTGTAAGCCTATTTGTGATGTGGCAGAGCAACTGTGAAAATATTTTCAGATGAAAGGGATCGATGAAGATTTTCAGAATTCGAAAGAGAGCTAGCAACATCTGAGGTAATTACCAACCGATTTTGTTGATCATCAATTAATGAAGGGGTTCAGGTCATTTTGTATTATAAATTGAATTCAAATTGAGCTGTGCTACACAAATTGACCTAAATCAGCAGCGTGTCCCGGTAGATTAGTATTGTAATCGCAATCTATACCGAATGTATATAAAAACCCCCTGGTATGCAGAATGTATTTTAATGCCTTGAAGTGGAGATTTGTGGATGGTGTGAATGTATTTTATAAGTAATCGCAATGTATATAAGTCTCGCTTCTTTTGTTTAATTTTTTTCTTGATCTTGACAGCATATCAGTATGTGGTGCCAAACAAGGAGATGTCCAATAACTCCATCTCATCCTTCATGTATTTATGTAGGCAATCATGCTACTTGAGTACCAAATTCCGCTCATAATTCTTGATACCCAACTTTGTGCGAAGGGCATGAAAACTATTTATGAACTTTGACACATCCTAGTCCCTTCCCTATCAAAGTGTGGTCCATTTTAAGTACTTATCTTCATAGCTCGTGATAGGGTAATATTGTTCCTTGATGACGTTCTAGAAAGAATCCCAAGTGGGTGTGATTGAAAATAGGAAGGGTTCCTCTCTTCCCTCTGCTGACATTAGGTTTACCACCAATCCTTGACATGGCGGGTGGCCTTGAGGAGTGCAAAAGTGATATTTTCCCTATTGGAAAAATTATGGACCGAAAAATATCATTCTAGTAGATTCAACCATTTATCTACGACATTTGCATCTATCTAGCCTTCAAATATAAGAATGTCAAAATTAAATTGTACCTTGAAAGGGGTGGTGCCCTGGAGGTCACTGGAGGATGAAGATGCTTCTCCCGTTGATACCCACCAAACGATGTGCGAAAAGTTATCAATCATTTCGTTCCTTTGTCGCTCGATGGCTTCTTCGAACAATATTTTGAAAGTATATCTTTCTTCCTCTTTTTTTTTTCTTCTGCCATGGGAGGCAGTTAGGGTTGGTGAGGCTAGTCTTGCAAGGATTTAACCAGTTTAAGCCTTAACTCCTTATACCTCGTCCTCATTGGGGACAAGCACAAAAAAACATAGAAAGAGTAGACTGCTCTGATACCATTGATTTAAATTTGTGGAGAAACAAAATAAAATACAAATTCAAATAGGAACATAGAGCTACAACAAAAACTGAAATTCAATTCATTAATAATAAATACTGAAAAATATTTACATGCAGAATGGAAATAAATTAGCTTAGGCGATGGTAGATTATCTTTGAGAAGAGATGTGACAACTACATGCCTTCTGAATTGTGTTATAATGAGACTCAAAGGCCTTTTTATAATTGGGAAATAAGAGAAAACCCTAAACATCCAAAAATCTAACCCTAGGAGGTGAAGCGCTAAAAGTTTGTGGGCCCTGTTGGGCTTAGTTGGTACATCAACTTCTTAGGGTCATAAATTTGGCATACAATATTCGTTTGACGCATATGCTACCTTGTTAGAAATATATATCTGAGGACTACAACTTTTGACTGCAAACCCTTCTCATAGGCATCATGTTTGCTTGTTTAAAAAAAAACCCGTTTAGGGTATCAAAACGACTCTAAAAATTTAGGACTCAAAAAACTGTCAAAAATAGCAAACTCTGCTACAATTAAGGAAATAGAAAGAAACATTGTTGTGGATCCAAGTGGATAGGTGGGTGGACACCAATATCCACTTGGTTCAATTTTACCTATCATACCTCCAAACCTGATCTCACTGCTAGTTTAAGAAAACTTTATGTCTTCAACCAATTCTTCCAAATATATATCTTTGGCTGCAAATTCCCTATTTTAAATCAGGGTTTACAGAGCCTTCTATCTTTGATACCAAATGATGTTGACAAAATTCACTAATCCCAATAATATGGCATGTTGGATCTTTCTTCAGCCCAACTTTGTAGATTCCCCACACACACATATATCATAGTTGTATAAATAATTTATGAACCAAGGGGCACGGGAACTACCTACTCAAAAACTTTCAGGCTAAAGACTTTACATACCATATATATGTGCGGGTTAGTTAAGCCTCAGCACCTACGCTTCCAACGAAGACCACATGCCCATGTATGTGACCAAGACTTCAGCCCCTGTGTTTTCATTGATGCACAATCCTTTTCACTAATGCTTGTAACAGAGTGCTTATATGACCACACCCTATGATTGCAATCTCGGCCCTTGGTGATTTTGTACCAAGTATGCCTTTTTCTTTCCTAGGAAATACTTATGGGATGGAGATTTTCCCGTCTTGTACCATTCTTCCTATTTTTGTCTTAATGATAAAAAAATCCTGACCTTTCACTCCCTCAATGAGCAATGACTTATGGGATGGCAATTGATGCTCAACTTTTCGTCTCCTGCTGAGAATAAGTTTGTCTAAAGAGAAAATTGGTTCTTTTCTCCATTATACAATGAACTTCTGCAGACTTAAGAAAACTAAGTCTCAACCCCTTATGCTTTATTTTTGGTTAGTTGGTTCTGTTGCGATCTTTCATAAGAATTATTCAGGAATTTCATGTGTTTTCTTTCCATTAATCATGATCATTGATCATGACATTTGATCAATGATCAACAACAGAATATTTCACCATACTATGAAAAGGCTTTGACCTTCTTCAAGGAATTTTAACCTTCTCTGCATTGATTCCTTCACACTCTTTAAAGTCACTCTACCTCCTAAGCTTTATTTTGATACATCTGCATTACACTCGATTTAATATGAATTACAAAGATTCAAATTTACAGGATAATAGGGCATTCACAACAATCCTTCAATACTCAAACATAATACTTTATATTAATTAATATGCATTGGACATAAATTACAAAAGGCCTCTCCTTAGCCTGATCTTGCATTATTGGCTTGATTCTCTCTTTGATTGCCAACCTCTTGAATGCCTTTTAGACTTACAAATTATACACACTGATCTTGAACTATAATATTTTCAGATCCACAAGTCTCTCAATTAATAATCCCTAAGGGTCCTTTAGATCCACAAAATCCTCATAAGAATCATTTTTATCCTAAATCTCTCTAACATTCACAAATTCTTGAGATCTCTCCTTAGAAGCAAATATGGTTACACCAAAATTGTCTTAAATGTCAAGACCCCTGGGTCTAAGCCATAAGTTTGAATTTGATATTTTTATGCTCCTGCATCAGCTGAGAGAGATTAAATCTCTCAAGATGCATACCTTTTGTTAAGTTTTGCACTCAAAAAAGACGTTTGCACCTCGAGATATTTGATCCATCTCGACCAAGGTTTACACCTTAGAGACATTTAATCCCTAAAAGGAGAAAAATATGACTATTCGTGTATATCAGCCACATTCCCTAATATATTTGTGTTAATTATAAGCTCAATTAAAGAATTACAAATTCAATTAAAAAATAATAAAAAATAATTTACACATATAAACATATATTTATAATGATATGCTAATATATCAAATTCTATTTATATTTATAAATTTTAAAATGTTATTACTAAATATCAATATCTACCATGTAATAGTGGTGAAGCTCATTTATATTTATTAATAAAGGAGTTTTCTTTAGTGCGACGTGCTACTTTTTGGATTAAAAAAATTGAGGTGAAAGCTTGATTATGAAAAACCCTAGGGCACTTTGATTGTGCAAGGGTTACCCATCAAGCTTGTGATTTCAATAAATTACTGCTCGAATTTAGAGAAATTAGACGGAAAACCCCACCAGAAAAGCTTCCAACTTTTTGGATTAAAAAAATTGAGGTGAAATCTTGATTATGAAAAACCCTAGGGCACTTTGATTGTGCAGGGGTTACCCATCAAGCTTGTGATTTCAATAAATTACTGCTCGAATTTAGAGAAATTAGACGGAAAACCCCACCAGAAAAGCTTCCAAAAAGTCTCAGTAAAGACAACTCTATTAATAAATATGATGCCCATTCATAAATTGAATACAAAAAAACTATGAACTTAATAAAAAATTGATAAAAATATTTCACCCATATAATATATATTTATAATAATATACTAATATATCAACTTTTATTTACATTTATAAATAATATAAAATGCTATTACTATTACAAAATTCTAATATAAAAACGTTATTACTAATATTAATATTAGTATTTACTACTCAAGCTCTTATCTTTATTTATTAATAATTATATTAATTATAATATAATACTTCAAATTTTTAAATATTTCAAATATAATCTTTTTTTATTACAAATTTAATTATTATTTTAATTTTCTCTACAGTTATTTTTTTTTTATCATAATTTAGTTGTTAAACTAGTAATAAGGACATCCATCATTAATTATTATAATTTAGTGATCACACGAGTAGGAAAAACATCCATCGCTAACTACTATTAACTAATGTAAATTGACCTTTAACTACTTCATTTGTAACATGTTACCATTGTCATTAAAATTTTGAAAAAAAAATTAATTATAATTTAACAATAAATCTTGGTGCAATGTATTATCTCCTTTATGCTGGTCGCTTATGCAAATTTAAGTTAACCATTTTGGTTAATATACACGTGTCTGGATAATTTATCATCCCGCTTTACCTACTGAATAGGAAGCCTAAATTCACCATTTTGAACCCGTTTGAACCAATTTTTATTTAAAAAAGAAAATCAAAGTCAGGATGGCGCCAACCAGGATTACCTCTAATTTCGTCTGCCCGCGACTATGCGCCTCTCTCATATAGCCGTGAATGATCTTTATTATGCTAGTCCTGGAGTATCCCTCTAATATAGCTGTGAATGATCTCTACTATGTCGTTTCTGCAGTACCAAGAGAATAGGACATTTTTTATTTTTTAGGTTGACACGGTAATCATAAAAATGATCTGATGAGCTAAAATTCGAAGCTTATGGTGTTTTAATCTTTATTTTAAAAGTTAGAAATGGATTTTTCACCCTTTAGGATTCCAAATTTTATAATTTGATAGCTGTAACGAGGATTTTCCAAATTTATTCAAAATCCGGAAAACACAACATTTTCTTGAACGATAAATGAGAGTGTGATGAACGTATAGGGAATCCTGCAGTTTGGCAGCGTGTGAGGTAATGCTTTACATTATCGATAAGAATAGAAAGTGGGATTTGGAGGTTGATTTAAACGGCTAGAACTTAAATTGGCGTTAAAAAGGCTCCCGGATACCTTTATATAATTATGTTTCTGCTTTCGTTTATCATTAGAAAAAGCTCCTCGATATCTTTATATAAATTCTGTTTCTGCTTTAGTTTATTATATGTTCTCTCCTTCTCGTCTCCATCCAGATAGTAGTCTGCGTCTGTTTTGAGGTTAATGTGCTTTCTGTCTCTGTGTTTTCTCTTTTCTGTGTGGATGTCTGTTCTGTGTGTGGGGTCTTGCAGGGTAGGCCTATGTTCTGTTGTCAGGTTTGTCAGAGTATGTTCTTAGGGTTAATTGTGGATGAAGAAGAGATGAAGAGAATATAATTCATTCATTAATGAATCAATCAGTTTCTATGCAATTGGAGCTATACGCCCAGGCCGATATTGGTTTCACAGGTAATTTAATTATTTATGTTTGGGAAATTCTGTTGATGTTCTAAAAAAATCATCGACGTTGCTACGGAAAAGGAGTGAAAACGTTGATCAATTAATTTGAATAAGAATAGAAAGTGGGATTTGGAGGTTGATTTAAACGGCTAGAACTTAAATTGGCGGTTAAAAAAGTTCCCAGATATCTCTATGTAATTATGTTTCTGCTTTCGTTTATCATTAGTTTCTGCTTTAATTTATTATATGTTCTCTCCTTCTTGTCTGCATCCATATGGTAGTCTGTGTTAAGCTCCATTGATTTTTCACAATTGCTGCCTATATGTAATTATGTTTCTGCTTTCGTTTATCATTAGTTTCTGCTTTAATTTATTATATGTTCTCTCCTTCTTGTCTGAATCCATATAGTAGTCTGTGTTAAGCTCCATTGATTTTTCACAATTGTTGCCTATAATTATGGAATTTAAATTGCAGTCTTTCTTTAACTTATGGAAACCAATTGCAGTAGTTTCCTTAAGTTAATAAAATCAACTGCAATTACTAAATTTGTAATTGGGAGCTACTAAAGTGATCCATGATTTTGATTTGAGTTCTCTGCCTTGATTTGTGGGACATCTAACACATATCTATTAGAAGCTTGATGGAAGCTTAGCTATATGTTCATCTGTTTGGTCCCCAAGCTCATATCTTAATCCCCTTCAGTTTTACACCATCTAGCTGAGATAGCAGAGCTTGGAAGTGCCTTCAGAATTTTGCATGTTTTTCTTTTGCTTGGATTGAAGCTGGAGTGCTGAAGAAGAAGCAAGTGGACTGTGGCCTGCATCAAAACATCACCAATGGCTGGAGGTAATTCGTATCCCTGGGCATTAAGGTTCAACGATTCTTTTCAGTTCTTTCCGCATGCAGAATCGCTGTTTAAGTTCATAATTTTTCTACCATTTGGTACCAGAGCCCTTTTACCTCTGCCTTGCTGTGTGTTGGCCAAGAAAACGTCTGAGCGCTATTATTGTTGTAGTTTTTGTATACCATATCGAACAAAGCGCAAATAAATAAATTAGTCATTTGTTGTACCGTTATTGTTTTGCAATTTGGGTTTGCCATGGATTTTAATGATTGCAGAAACGTTTGAAACGCCAATTCGGGCATTAAGTTAAGTCTTAGAACCCAACCCGGGCCCTGTAATTTAATTAACATTTTCAATTCAGCAAACCCTCGCCAGAATGGAAAATTGTAAAGGAAAAGCTTTCCAAATCTGAAACTATTTCGAAAGATCACGAAGCTGAACTTTTTGGTCGTTTAAAAACAAGTATAGATATCCTCAGTAAGAAAGAGAGACGGTGTTTTTTAGACTTTGGGGGAATTTCCCAAAGGTAGAAGGTTCGGCGCTTGTTCATTATTGGACATTTGGATATATGTCCGGGAGATGACATGGTTGGAAGCTTTTGATGTCTTGTCAGAACTTGCAAGCCGAAATCTCATGCATCTCACAGGCTATGGCGAAGGGTATTAAACTTGTTTTCATTTGCATCCTTTAAGCATTGCTTCCACGACTTTATTTGTTTCTCAAATTAAATTCCTATGCTTGTGGCATCGTTAGAGCACGCACTTTGCAGAAAAGTTCATTTTTATTACCAGGTGTTTAAATTCATAAAATTTAAGATACGAGTTTATTTACATGATTTGTTAAAGATTTAGAAACCAGAAGGATAACGAAGAATGTTCCATGTCAATCTAACCAATCTTCACAGCCATATTTTCTTTTGTTTTTCGGGTACCTGCTTTGCTGTTCGCTTTTCAGGCAGGGTCTTTGGCGGTGTTTGCTTTTCAGCGACTGGTTTTGGTGTTTGTTTTTCAGGGCCACCATTTACTTTTGGCTTTCCATGCACTAATAAAATATAACCTGGTTGTGCATTTTGGATTTCAGTTGAGATTTAAAAAAAATATGAGCGCGGAGAAGTTGAATGTGTCAATACCTTTAAATATCTTCCTTCATTGCTAAAGATTGAGAAATACACAGAAATTGGAATTTGTAAATATTTTCGAATGCAGGCAGAAATCGTATTTATAAATATGTTTAGATATCTTAATTGCATGAAGATAGCAAAATACAGGCACAGATAAACTGAATTTATTTTGCAGGTTGTAGAAATATACAGAAAAGTTATTCATATAAACTTCAGAGTTATTTTTGTGATCTTTCACACAGGGCGCGAATTAACTTATATTTTTTCTAGTAAAATTTTTATGGCATATCGATGAATTTTTTATGGTACTTTAATTTTGCTTATATATTTATTGCAAATCCTTGACATTTTGGAGAAATTTATGATAGGACTCAATATTTGAAATGGTTTAGTCTTTTGTTTTGAATATTTCAAATTTGCAATTTGTTTACAAATTATTTAAAGAAATAATTTATAACTTTTGAGCCCATTTTGTAATTAATTAGTCTTAAATAAATTATGGGACAGTTAGCAAAATAGCTTGTTTGCTGGTCAATTTTTGTTGCTTTATAAACTTAAGGACGGAGCCTGAAGTCAAGCCAGCTAGCCTTTGAACTACATTTGCTATGCAAATGCAAAGTAGATCAACGTTGCTTCAGTCAATCTCCGGGTTTAGTTTATAAATTGAACAATCAATTTGTAGTCATTTTCGGTAATGCTGACTGCTTTAACCTTAATTTTGATTTTGCTGGAAAATTATTACAATTATATGGAGTTTATTAAAATATCATTTTGACTTACTCCTTTCAGTAAACATTATTTTTCTCTCTCGTTAAGTTTTGTTTATGCAACAAAATAATGTCTAGTGATCCATATGATTTTGATTAATTAGAGAATAGCCACAGCATCTTTAATTAAATAAAATTATATATTTTGATT